>CAWUFW010003234.1:0-1200000 GCA_963921515.1 Calotriton arnoldi
CGCTACGCCGGCTTCAGCCACTGGTAGTGTAGTAGTAGACCGTAGAATGAAACGCACCCATGCTCTCAGTTCTTCTTCCTTTTTTCATCAACAAATAAATAAATGTCATGTAAATGTAAGAACAAGCAAGTTTTTCAATATAGAGGCCCAGGCTCCACCACAACACCTCAAGCTGGTGAGAGTGAGGTATAGAGATAGAGAGGACAGAGAGAGAGACATGGGCTGAAAAGTAGAGCTCAAAGGCTGTGTACCCAAACCGTAAGGGGGCAGGGGGAGGCCAGGTTCAACCTTTGCAGAGCAAGATCCAGACCATCATGGACTGGACTGCTCCCACTACCCAGACTCAGGTGAGAGCCTTCTTAGGCCTGACTGGGTACTATAGGAGATTTGTCAAGGGGTATGGATCAATAGTGACACCCTTGAATGACTTAACTTCTAAGAAAATGCCCAAAAGGTTCAGTGGACAGTTAGCTGTCAAAAGGCATTTGATGACCTCAAGCAGGCCATGTGCACTGCTCCAATTCTGCAGAGTCCTGATTACTCCAAGAAGTTCATTGTTCAAACTGATGCATCTGAATTGGGGGTAGGGGCTGTACTGTCACAATTGAATGAAGAAGGTCAGGATCAGCCAGTAGCTTTTATTAGCAGAAGGCTGACCCCTAGAGAGAAACGTTGGTCAGCCATAGAGAGGGAGGCCTTTGCTGTGGTCTGGGCTCTGAAGAAGTTGAGGCCATACTTGTTTGGTACACACTTCCTGGTTCAGACAGACCATAAGCCCCTCTTATGGCTAAAACAAATGAAGGGTGAAAACCCCAAACTGCTTAGGTGGTCCATTTCCCTACAGGGGATGGACTTTACAGTGGAACATAGGCCTGGGAGTAACCATGCGAATGCAGATGGACTCTCTAGGTATTTCCACTTAGAACATGAAGACTTAACTGGGCAAGGTTAGTTTAATGTCCCTACGTTTGGGGGGGGTTGTGTAGGAGAGTAGGATCTGCTTCACAGGGGTACCCCCACTTTTTGCTGATACTTCACTGGTTTTCGACATTAGTCTGGCTGGGGCCCTGCTATTCAGAACCCCAGCCTAGCTGTTTCCTCTTTAAAAGGGTCTCCATGTGCCTTAGGCACATCTCTGATTGGGATCTGGAGTGCCCTTGTAAGTCCCTAGTATATGGTATACTATGTACCAAGGGCATAGGTACCTCAGAGGCCTGCCAGGGGCTGCAGCATATATTATGCCACCCCTGGTAGGCCATCCAAACTGACACCACAGGTCTGCTACTGCAGCCTGGGTAAGGTGGTGCATGCACCCCTTGCTGTGGTATAGGTTACCTATATCACTAAATGCATACACACATATAAACCTATAAGTCACTCCTAAGGCAGGCCTTATCAATCCTAAAGGCAGAGTGCATGGTTCCTATGTGAGAGGGTGCCCCTGCATGAGCAGGGCCCCTCTGCAGCGTTCGGAGACCATCTCTGATGCTGTTTGTAGTGCAGCCTGACCATATACTCTTAAACGCATTATATCCTCGCGGTAAAATGCTAACTATGGAATGGCTGCACCGAAACATGTCGTGTTTGGTGTCAAACATCTTGGAATACTACCCCCCGCCAATTCTGGCGGCGGGGGTAGCATTCCACCCTTCTAGAGGGAAAGGCATGTTAACTCTGACGAGTCCGGTAACTTCTTTCCAGAGCCCTGGCATCACAAAATGGATGCTGCTGCCACAGACACGAGTCTGGCCTCCTGCTGCTGGACGAAACTCCGGCAGGGGAGGCCTGGACAATAGGTTTCCTGTCCCAGGGAGGTGTGACCACCTCCCCAGACAGGACAATGTGTATTGGGGCTGGGCGGGAGCACTTTCGGGTGCTTTGAAGTCCTGCACTGGGGGCACATTTGGTGTCCCTGTGCATACCCCAGTTCAAACCGGATCAGGGGCTTGCAGCCCCTGCTTTGGCGCGAACTGGACAAAGGGAAAGGGTGTAGCCACCCCTCTGCCCTGACCCACCCATAGGTGGGGCCACAGAGTAGTCCATCCCCTATTTTTGGAATAAAGGTAGGAACCCAGTCCTTAGGACTTTAGATTATACCTGGACGAAACTCTGAAACAGAATCCTGGACCTTCGACGCTCTACTCACGATTAGAGGACTGAAGAATCTCCCTTGGGGTCAAGGAGTGACTCCCCTGCTTGGCAGGCACCAAAGAAGCATCTGTCCGGTTCGCATCACTGAAGCTCCCGTCGGACGCCGAAGTCATCGCATCACCAGAGGTGTATTCTCAGACTTCCCCGAGGCTACCCTGAGTCTCCAGCAAAGCTGAGTCCCGTGGCTATCGTGGGTAACGTGAGACCGTGACCCCTGGACACCGAGCACACTTGCAAGTGCACCATCTTCTGGGTCTCCCAAGAAGTCGTGCTTTGGGCTCCGAGTAGCCCTAGCCTCCAGCACCACTTGCACCGAAGATCACTGGCCCCCACTCCACGAGTGTCCTGTAAGCCAGCTCCACGTGCGGTGTCACGAGGCTCCTTCGCGGTCGCTAGCCCATTGGCTAGTAGCCCTTACCGAAGGCCAATCTTTTCTTTACTTGGCAGTCTGGTTGCTCCAGGCCTGCCCTCACTTACCCTTGCTGGGTGAGTTCCCCAGACCTTGCTGGTCTGCACCATCGACGATCTTCAGCTACATCGAGACTTGCCGTTGCCAAGGCTTGTTGGGTCCAATCTGGTCGCCGACACCGCAGCACTCGACAGACATCGTGTACCAGCCCGAATCCTGCTCCTGGTTGCCGACAACGCCTCCTGGACCTCGTGGCTGCAGAAACGAGACGACCATCAACGCACCTGAAGCACTCGACATCGGTGGGCATCTGTCCATCGCCTCCCTGGTCACTGGCTAGTGACCCAGACTCTGTCCCCTCTGCTTTCAGGTTCTTCAGAACTCCGATCCACTCTTGGATCCACCCGGACACTTTTCTCCTGGTCGCCAGCAGCACTTTGCAGCAGATCGCCATAAGAACCGACGACGAAACCAGACCCCGAAAGGCACCTATGCACCCGGCTTCCCTGGGTGAGGTAACACGAGTACTCCGGTGCTCCCGTGGGTAGAGACTCTTCAAAGTCCTAGATCTCAAAGGGTTTTGTCCTAGTCCTCTTTAAAGTGTCCCTTTCCTCTATTTTCCCGATCCCGACTTTCTCCATAGAAGTTAACGGCGTATCGCGGTTGTGTATTTACACTGCACGCGTCTCCCGTGGGTCCCCTGTGTCACTACCTTGGGTGGTTCCTTGTGGTCCAAGCACTTCTAGAGGCTCTAGGCCTAGTGTCTAGTTCAGTCGTGGTTCGCATACCACTTTATTGGTATATGGTTTGGTACGCCCCTAGGGCCCAAACGTGTATTTGTGCTATTACTGTGATTTAAGATCTTATAACCTATGTACTTCGAACTCTAGCCTCATAAAGAGACTAGAGGGGTGTGTTTAGTAATAAATACATATATTTTGAATATATACCTGGTGTGGTGCTCTTTCATTTGGTCACTCAAGAGATTATAGACTGGTAAAACAAGCTGCTTTACATTCCTTCAAGACTTAGCCTGAAGGCTGCTCTCCACAGCTACCACTAGGATAGCTTTCAATAAGGTTGTCTTTAACCTACCTACCATAAGAGTCGATTTGGACTGGTGCAAGGTGCCCACTATAATTAGTGGACAGCATATGCCAGGCCAACTTCTCACAGGCCCCCTGATACCACTACCTGTGGTGGGGGTGCCCTTTGAAAGGGTAGGGATTGACATTGTTGGTCCCATGGATCCCCAAACAGCCTCTGGGCACAGGTTTATCCTGGTGGTAGTGGATCATGCCACCAGGTACCCAGAAGCTATTCCCCTCAGGACCACTACAGCACCTGTGGTGGCAAGGGCCCTCCTGGGAATCTTCTCAAGAGTGGGCTTTCCTAAGGAGGTAGTATCAGACAGGGGTGCTAACTTCATGTCTGGGTACTTAAAAGCAATGTGGAAGGAGTGTGGAGTGACTTATAAGTTCACCACACCCTATCACCCACAATGCAATGGTTTAGTTGAGAGATTCAACAAAACCTTGAAGGGCATGATTAAAGGGCTCCCAGAAAAGCTTAGGCGTAGACGGGACATACTCTTGCCCTGCCTTTTATTCGCATATAGGGAGGTGCCTCAGAAGGGGGTTGGTTACAGCCCTTTTGAACTTCTGTTTGGCCACCCTGTGAGGGGTCCACTGTGCTTGGTGAAGGAAGGATGGGAGTTACCTCTCAAGCCCCCAAAGCAAGATATAGTGGACTATGTACTTGGTCTCCGCTCCAGGATGGCTGAGTACATGAAAAAGGCAACCAAAAACCTTGAGGCTAGCCAGGAACTTCAGAAGGCCTGGCATGACCAAAAGGCTGTTCTGACTGTTTACCAGCCAGGACAGAAGGTGTGGGTGTTGGAGCCAGTGGCCCCAGCAGCTCTCCAAGATAAATGGAGTGGACCCCACACTATTGTTGAGCAGAAGGGTGAGGTCACTTATTTAGTAGACCTAGGAACACCCAGGAGTCCCCACAGGGTTCTCCATGTCAACAGGTTAAAACCATATGTGGACAGGGCAGACATGGGCTTGCTCATGGCTACTGATGAAGGGCAGGAGGAAGAGAGTGACCCACTCCCTGACCTGCTCTCACAGAACCCTGACGATGGGTCAGTTGATGGTGTAGCTTTGGCAGGCAGCCTCACTACCCAGCAACAAACTGATTGCAGGCAAGTCCTCAATCAGTTTAGACATATGTTTTCACTGACACCCAGTCAGACCACCTGGTGCACTCATGAAGTGGACACTGGGGACAGTCTGCCTATTAAAAACAAGATTTATAGGCAACCTGACCATGTCAGGGACTGTATCAGGACTGAAGTCCAGAAAATGTTGGAATTGGGAGTTATTGAACCCTCAGATAGCCCTTGGGCTAGTCCAGTAGTCCTTGTACCGAAACCTCACACCAGTGGTGGAAAAAGAGAGATGAGGTTTTGTGTGGACTACAGGGGTCTCAATGCAGTCACTAGGACTGATGCCCATCCAATACCCAGGGCAGATGAGCTCATAGATACTTTGGCCTCTGCCAAATATCTCAGCACATTTGACCTAACAGCTGGCTACTGGCAGATCAGACTAGCTGATACTGCAAAGCCCAAAACAGCATTCTCGACCCCTAGTGGACATTATCAATTTGTGGTAATGCCCTTTGGTCTGAAGAATGCACCTGCCACTTTCCAGAGGTTGGTGAATACAGTTCTCACAGGACTGGAAGCCTATAGTGCAGCTTATCTAGATGATATTGCTGTCTTTAGCTCCACCTGGGAGGATCACCTGGTCCACCTCAGGAATGTTTTACAGGCCCTGCAAAAGGCAGGCCTGACTATCAAGGCCACTAAGTGCCAGATAGGGCAGAGTCAGGTTGTGTACCTGGGCCACCTTGTGGGTGGAGGCCAGGTTCAACCTTTGCAGAGCAAGATCCAGACCATCATGGACTGGACTGCTCCCACTACCCAGACTCAGGTGAGAGCCTTCTTAGGCCTGACTGGGTACTATAGGAGATTTGTCAAGGGGTATGGATCAATAGTGACACCCCTGAATGACTTAACTTCTAAGAAAATGCCCAAAAAGGTTCAGTGGACAGTTAGCTGTCAAAAGGCATTTGATGACCTCAAGCAGGCCATGTGCACTGCTCCAATTCTGCAGAGTCCTGATTACTCCAAGAAGTTCATTGTTCAAACTGATGCATCTGAATTGGGGGTAGGGGCTGTACTGTCACAATTGAATGAAGAAGGTCAGGATCAGCCAGTAGCTTTTATTAGCAGAAGGCTGACCCCTAGAGAGAAACGTTGGTCAGCCATAGAGAGGGAGGCCTTTGCTGTGGTCTGGGCTCTGAAGAAGTTGAGGCCATACTTGTTTGGTACACACTTCCTGGTTCAGACAGACCATAAGCCCCTCTTATGGCTAAAACAAATGAAGGGTGAAAACCCCAAACTGCTTAGGTGGTCCATTTCCCTACAGGGGATGGACTTTACAGTGGAACATAGGCCTGGGAGTAACCATGCGAATGCAGATGGACTCTCTAGGTATTTCCACTTAGAACATGAAGACTTAACTGGGCAAGGTTAGTTTAATGTCCCTACGTTTGGGGGGTTGTGTAGGAGAGTAGGATCTGCTTCACATGGGTACCCCCACTTTTTGCTGATGCTTCACTGTTTTTCGACATTAGTCTGGCTGGGGCCCTGCTAATCAGAACCCCAGCCTAGCTGCTTCCTCTCTAAAATGGTTTCCCTGTGCCTTAGGCACATCACTGTTTGGGATCTGGAGTGCCCTTATAAGTCCCTAGTATATGGTATACTATGTACCAAGGGCATAGGTACCTCAGAGGCCTGCCAGGGGCTGCAGCATGTATTATGCCACCCCTGGAAGGCCATCCAAACTGACACCACAGGTCTGCTACTGCAGCCTGGGTAAGGTGGTGCATGCACCCCTTACTGTGATATAGGTTACCTATATCACGAAATACATACACACATATAAACCTATAAGTCACTCCTAAGGCAGGCCTTATCAATCCTAAAGGCAGAGTGCGTGGTTCCTATGTGAGAGGGTGCCCCTGCATGAGCAGGGCCCCTCTGCAGCGTTCGGAGACCATCTCTGATGCTGTTTGTAGTGCAGCCTGACCATATACTCTTAAGCGCATTATATCCTCGCTGTAAAATGCTAACTTTGGAATGGCTGCACCTAAACATGTCGTGTTTGGTGTCAAACATCTTGGAATACTACCCCCCACCAATCCTGGCGGCGGGGGTAGCATTCCACCCTTCTAGAGGGAAAGACATGTTAACTCTGACTAGTCCGGTAACTTCTTTCCAGAGCCCTGGCATCACAAAATGGATGCTGCTGCCACAGACATGAGTCTGGCCTCCTGCTGCTGGACGAAACTCCGGCAGGGGAGGCCTGGAAAATAGGTTTCCTGTCCCAGGGAGGTGTGACCACCTCCCCAGACAGGATAATGTGTATTGGGGCTGGGCGGGAGCACTTTCGGGTGCTTTGAAGTCCTGCACTGGGGGCACATTTGGTGTCCCTGTGCATACCCCAGTTCAAACCGGATCAGGGGCTTGCAGCCCCTGCTTTGGCGCGAACTGGACAAAGGGAAAGGGGTGTAGCCACCCCTCTGCCCTGACCCACCCATAGGTGGGGCCACAGAGTAGTCCAACCCCTATCTTTAGTATAAAGATAGGAACCCAGTCCTTAGGACTTTAGATTATCCCTGGACGAAACTCTGAAACTGAATCCTGGACCTTCGACGCTCTACTCACGATTAGAGGACTGAAGAATCTCCCCTGGGGTCAAGGAGTGACTCCCCTGCTTGGCAGGCACCAAAGAAGCATCTGTCTGGTTCGCATTTCTGAAGCTCCCGTCGGACGCCGAAGTCATCGCATCACCAGAGGTGGATTCTCAGACTTCCCCGAGGCTACCCTGAGTCTCCAGCAAAGCTGAGGCCCGTGGCTATCGTGGGTGACTTGAGACCGTGACCCCTGGACACCGAGCACATTTGCAAGTGCATCCTCTTCTGGGTCTCCCAAGAAGTCGTGCTTTGGGCTCCGAGTAGCCCTAGCCTCCAGCACTATCTGCACCGAAGATCACTGGCCCCCACTCCACGAGTGTCCTGTAATCCAGATCCACGTGCGGCGTCACGAGGCTCCTTCGCAGTCGCTAGCCTGTTGGCTAGTAGCCCTTAACGAAGGCCAATCCTTTTCTTACTTGGCATCCTGGTTGCTCCAGGCCTGCCCTCACTTATCCTCACTGGGTGAGTTCCACAGACCTTGCTGGTCTGCACCATCGACGATCTACATCTTCACCGAGACTTGCCGTTGCTAAGGCTTGTTGGGTCCAATCCGGTCGCCGACACCTTAGCACTCGACAGACCTCGTTTACCAGCCCGAATCCTGCTCCTGGTCACTGACAACGCCTCCTGGACCTCGTGGCTGAAGAGTCAAGATGACCGTCAATGCACCTGAAGCACTCGACATCGGTGGGCATCTGTCCATCGCCTTCCTGGTCACTGGCTAGTGACCCAGACTCTGTCCCCTCTGCTTTCAGGTTCTTCAGAACTCCGATCCACTCTTGGATCCACCCGGACACTTTTCTCTTGGCCGCCAGCAGCACTTTGCAGCAGATCGCAATTTGAATCGACGACGAAACCCGACCCCGAAAGGCACCTATGCACCCGGCTTCCCTGGGTGAGGTAACACGAGTACTCCGGTGCTCCCGTGGGTAGAGACTCTTCAAAGTCCTAGATCTCAAAGGGTTTTGTCCTATTCCTCTTCTAAGTGTCCCTTTTCTCTATTTTTCCGATCCCGACTTTCTCCATAGAAGTCAACGGCGTATCGCGGTTGTGTATTTACACTGCACGCGTCTCCCGTAGGTCCCCTGTGTCACTACCTTGGGTGGTTCCTTATGGTCCAAGCACTTCTAGAGGCTCTAGGCCTAGTGTTTAGTTCAGTCGTGGTTCGCATACCACTTTATTGGTATATGGTTTGGTACGCCCCTAGGGCCCAAACGTGTATTTGTGCTATTACTGTGATTTAATACCTTATAACTTATGTACTTCGAACTCTAGCCTCATAAAGAGACTAGAGGGGTGTGTTTAGCAATAAAAACATATATTTTGAATATATACCTGGTGTGGTGCTCTTTCATTTGGTCACTCAAGAGATTATAGACTGGTAAAACAAGCTGCTTTACATTCCTTCAAGACTTAGCCTGAAGGCTGCTCTCCATAGCTACCACTAGGATAGCTTTCAATAAGGTTGTCTTTAACCTATCTCCAATAAGGGGTTGTTTGGACTGGTGCAAGGTGCCCACTATAATTAGTGGACAGCATATACCAGGCCAACTTCTCACACCCTACACTGCCCGAACACCACTGCACTGCCCTAAACCCTGAAACACCACCCCCAGAAAGCCCCCTACACTGCCCGAACACCACTGCACTGTCCTAAACCATGAAACACTACCCCCAGCAAGACCTCCTACACTGCCCGAACACCACTGCACTGCCCTAAACCCTGAAACATCACCCCCAGCAAGACCCCCTACAATGCCCGAACACCACTGCCCTAAACCCTGAAACACCACCCCCAGCACGACCCCCTACACTGCCCGAACACCACTGCACTGCCCTAAACCCTGAAACACCACCCCCAGCACAACCCCCTACACTGCCCGAACACCACTGCACTGCCCTAAACCCTGAAACACCACCCCCTGCATGACCCCTTACACTGCACGAACACCACTGCACTGCCCTAAACCCTGAAACACTACCCCCAGCAAGACCCCCTACACTGCCCGAACACAACTGCACTGCCCTAAACCCTGAAACATCACCCCCAGCAAGACCCCCTACACTGCCCGAACACCACTGCCCTAAACCCTGAAACACCACCCCCAGCAAGACCCCCTACACTGCCCAAACACCACTGCACTGCCCTAAACCCTGAAACACCAGCCTCAGCACGACCCCTACACTGCCCGAACACCACTGCACTGCCCTAAACCCTGAAACACCATCCCCTGCACGATCCCCTAAACTGCCCGAACACCACTGCACTGCCCTAAACCCTGAAACACCACCCCCAGCACGACCCCCTACACTGCCCGAACACCACTGCACTGCCCTAAACCCTGAAACACCACCCCCTGCACGATCTCCTACACTGCCCGAACACTACTGCACTGTCCTAAACCCTGAAACACCACCCCCAGCACGACCCCCTACACTGCACGAACACCACTGCACTGCCCTAAACCCCGAAACACTACCCCCAGCAAGACCCCCTACACTGCCCGAACACCACTGAACTGCCCTAAACCCTGAAACACCACCCCCTGCATGACCTCCGACACTGCCGGAACACCACTGCACTGCCCTAAACCCTGAAACACCACCCCCAGCACGACCCCCTACACTGCCCGAACACCACTGCACTGCCCTAAACCCTGAAACATCAACCCCAGCAAGACCCCCTACACTGCCTGAACACCACTGCCCTAAACCCTGAAACACCACCCCCTACACTGCACGAACACCACTGCACTGCCCTAAACCCTGAAACACCACCTCCAGCAAAACCCCTACACTGCCTGAACACCATTGCTCTGCCCTAAATCCTGAAACACTAGCCCCAGCACGACCCCCTACACTGCCCGAACACCACTGCACTGCCCTAAACCCTGAAACACCACCCCCAGCACGACCCCCTACACTGCCCGAACACCACTGCACTGCCCTAAACCCTGAAACACCAGCCCCAGCAAGACCCCCTACACTGCCCGAACACCACTGCACTGCCCTAAACCCTGAAACACCAGCCCCAGCACGACCCCCTACACTGCCCGAACACCACTGTACTGCCCTAAACCCTGAAACATCAGCCCCAGCACGACCCCCTACATTGCCCGAATACCACTGCACTGCCCTAAACCCTGAAACATCAGCCCCAGCACGACCCCCTACATTGCCCGAATACCACTGCACTGCCCTAAACCCTGAAACACCACCCCCTGCATGACCCCCTACACTGCCCGAACACCACTGCACTGCCCTAAACCCTGAAACACCACCCCCTGCACCGCCCCCTACACTGCTTGAACACCACTGCACTGCCATAAACCCTGAAACACCACCCCCTGCACCGCCCCCTACACTGCCCGAACACCACTGCACTGCCCTAAACCCTGAAACACCACCCCCAGCACGACCCCCTACACTGCCCGAACACCACTGCCCTAAACCCTGAAACACCACCCCATGCACGACCCCCTACACTGCCCGAACACCACTGCACTGCCCTAAACCCTGAAACACCACCCCTACACTGCCCGAACACCACTGCACTGCCCTAAACCCTGAAAAACCACCCCCAGCACGACCCCCTACACTGCCCGAACACCACTGCACTGCCCTAAACCCTAAAACACCACCCCCAGCATTACCCCCTACACTGCCCAAACACCACTGCACTGCCCTAAACCCTAGAACACTACCCCCAGCACGACCCCCTACACTACCCGAACACCACTGCACTACCCTAAACCCTAAAATACTACCCCCAGCACAACCCCCTACACTACCCAAACACGACTACACTGCCCTAAACCCTCAAACACTCCCCCAGCACGACCCCCTACACTACCCAAACACCACTGCACTGCCCTAAACCCTCAAACACTCCCCCAGCACGACCCCTACACTACCCGAACACCACTGCACTGCCCTAAACCCTAAAACACTCCCCCCAGCACGACCCCCTACACTACCCGAACACCACTGCACTGCCCTAAACCCTAAAACACTCCCCCAGCACGACCCCCTACACTACCCAAACACCACTGCACTGCCCTAAACCCTAAAACACGACCCCCGCATGACCCCCTACACTACCCAAACACCAATGCACTACCCTAATCCCTAAAACACTACCTCCGCATGACCCCCTACACTACCCTAAACCCTAAAACACTACCCCCGCACGACTCCCTACACTACCCAAAGACCACTGCACTACCCTAAACCACGACCTCCTACACTACACAAACACCACTGCACTACCCTAAACCCTAAAACACTACCCCCTACACTACACAAACACCACTGCACTACCCTAAACCCTAAAAACTACCCCCAGCACGAACCACTACACTACCCAAACACCACTGCACTACCCTAAACCCTAAAAAACTACCCCCAGCAGTACCCCTACACTACCCAAACACCACTGCACTACCCTAAACCCTAAAACACTACCCCCAGCAGTACCCCCTACACTACCCAAACACCACTGCACTACCCTAAATCACTACCCCCAGCACGACCCCCTACACTACCCAAACACCACTGCACTACCCTAAACCCTAAAACACTACCCCCAGCACGACCTCCTACACTACCCAAACACCACTGCACTACCCTAAACCCTAAAACACTACCCCCAGCACGACTCCCTACACTACCCAAACACCACTGCAATACCCTAAACCCTAAATCTACCCCCAGCATGACCCCCTACACTACACAAACACCACTGCACTACCCTAAAACACTACCCCCAGCACGACCCTCTTCACTACCTAAACACAACTGCACAATTTGTTACAGGCGTTGCAACGCAGGCCTGTGGTGCTTACTGGAAGTACCTAGTGGGCTAGTTGAGCCCCAGGGACCCTCAGGATTCAAGGTGACCTAATCCCCCAACTTAAAACGCACCACGGGGCGCGTTTGACAGTGGTGAAGGGAGGGGTCCGGGGCCTCAGGTGACATGTGCGCAAACACGCCCTGTGGTGCATTTTAAGTTGGGGAATTAATTCCCTTTGTATCCTGAGGGACCCTGGGGGCCACCTAGCCCACCAGGTACCTTCAGTAAGCACAACAGAGTTGCGTTGCAGAGAGGTGAAAAAGGTGCGTGGCCTCGGAACGCCTCTCTGCAACTCAGCTCTGTGGTCCTAACTGTAGGTACCTGGGGGCTAGTTGGGCCCCAGGGACCCTCAGAATTCAAGGGGACTTAATCCTGCAACTTAAAACGCGCCACGGGGTGCGTTTGCACACATGTCACCTCAGGCCCCCCTCCCTTCACCACTGTGCAAACGCGCCCTGTAGCGCGTTTTAAGAGGTAGTTTTAATCCCCCTGCCCTATTATGTACTAGGGACTTGCAGAGGAGGTCATGCTAATCACAGGGGTACCCCAACGCATAGTGTTCCCTAGTGTATGTAGGTGTTTTCACTGTATTCTAAGTGTCTTTTAGCATAGCACTGGCTCTGGTTAGTCAGAGTCAGTTACCACCAATACCCGTCTGAAAAAGTTGTGGGCACAGGATGATTTTGCAACAAGGCCTCTTTCTGCTCCTCTGTTGGTTCTTTCTGCACATCTTTTGCTTCTTTCTGTGCGTTTTTTCTTCTTTCTTCGCATGTCCTACCTCTGTAGGCATAGTTAGAAACTAGCATTTAAAAAAACCTTTGAAATTCACTTAAAAAATCATAGGTTTCAGGCACGTTATAGTTAGAAATTAGCATTTAAAAAACCTTTGAAATTCACTGAAAAAACCATAGGTTTCAGACACGTTATAGTTAGAAATTAGCATTTAAAAAACCTTTGAAACTCACTGAAAAAACCATAGGTTTTAGGGACAGTTATAGTTAGTTGGACATTTCACTCGTACAAAACCATAGAAATTCCCCCGTTATAGTTAGTTCAGCTAACTATAACTCGCGCCCCGCAATGCACTGCTGATGACGTCACATATTACATCACTCATGACATGGTCAGTGACATCACTGATGACATCACTGATGACATCTCAAATGACATCACTGATGACATCATCCATGTGATAATTTCATGCATCTTCTCACACCCTAATATAACTTTTGATACACCCACTCTAAATTACAGACTGCCATTCTCAAAACCATAGACACTCCAACACCAAAAACTACATACCCACTCACTGATTCTTAGGTCTACACACACATCCACTCACTCACCCGTACAGTCACTCATACTTAGTCACTCAGTACAGGACTATCATATGCACTCATACACCTATATAAACACTCACACACCGCCACTCATCCATAGAGGTACTCACACACCTAGTCAGTCATGCAAAAAATGTAATCACACACCCATTTACTCACCTATACAGTTATACACACATCAGCTCACTTACTCATACAAATACTAGCACATTCTTACGCTCTTATACAATCACTGATACAAGTACACACTCATCCATACAGCCACTCTCACAATCACACACTCTCACTTATAGCCATTTATATACACCAACACATATATATACTGCCTTTCACATATGTGGTTACTCACACATGTACCACTGAGATATACATTCAATCACTAACACACCCATACACACACTCACCCACCCATACAGTCCATCACAGATGCACTCTTGAAACCATGCACCCAGTGAATCACCAACTCACACATCTATCACAGAGTCACACACACCCCACCCACACAAACACTCAGGCACCCATACAGATACTCAGACAATCAATCAATAACCCATGTAGACACTCATGTAGCTATTCAGAAAGCCATGCAGCCGCTTACAAACCAACAGACAGACGGATACAGACATTCACACAGTTTAGTCACTAACCCATGCATTCAGTAAGATACATTTAATCACTCACTTGTAGAGTCAGTCACTCACGTACTAAATCATCCATTCAGACACTTATACACCCACTCATTCTTCAATACGCCTTTCCCTATATATATTAAACATATTTAAACTTTACAGAAACACACAGTCACTGGATGATGTCATCAGTGATGTCATTTGAGATGTCATCAGTGATGTCATCAGTGATGTCACTGACCATGTCATGAGTGATGTAATATGTGACGTCATCAGCAGTGCATTGTGGGCGCGAGTTATAGTTAGCTGAACTAACTATAACGGGGGAATTTCTATGGTTTTGTACGAGTGAAATGTCCAACTAACTATAACTGTCCCTAAAACCTATGATTTTTTCAGTGAGTTTCAAAGGTTTTTTAAATGCTAATTTCTAACTATAACGTGTCTGAAACCTATGGTTTTTTCAGTGAATATATATATATATATATATATATATATATATATATATCTATATATATATATATATATATATATATATTCACAACAAAAAAAGGCCCAGATTAAAAAACCAGCAGTATTTAAACACCAATAACACTGGCTGCAGCAAAATAATGTCAAATTCAACCTGACGCATTTCGACAGTAACGCCTTGTTCACAATTCATTGTGCAGTTAAATGTTCATCATGCCCCAATAGTCTTCCACACTGCAATGCTTTATCACACTTTAAATCGCACACACATAAATTGAAGATTACAGGGCCCTATGTATTTCATATTTGCGGTTGCTGCTATCATAAAATTGTTTTCAAATGTGATGTATGCACAGATTTTAAATCCTACCACAACAAAGGTGGCTATGTTTCTCTTTCTGCTCTCCATTATTAGGCAAATCCATTAATCCAAACGGAGGCAAGCGAGTCATGCCCCCCCACCAATTTACTCCATACAAAATCTCAATCGTCAGGGGCACCGACTCTACAGGGCGGCCATAACTAACGGGGAACAGGGTCAAGACTGATTTGCATATGGCTGGGTCCAAACTGGGGTGGTGTGGTGAGCAAAAGAATGATGGATTTAACCCAGATCCTTGTGACTGGGGGTGAATGTTTGCATTGTCCAGCATTCCGTCCATCAATTGTTCCTTTTGCTATTACAATTCACAACAAAAGAAGAATGTCAAGGCCCAGATTCGAAAACCAGCAGCATTTAATCACCAATAACACTGGCTGTAGCACAATAATGTCCGCTCCAACCTGACGCATTTCGGCAGTAACGCCTTGTTCACAGGTAAATGAATTCTCACAGCCCACACAGCCCAGGTGCTTATAATATACAATGTCACATGCCTCATGTACTTGAATACTACAAGTCCCATAATTCTATTTATTGTGCAGTGAAATGTTAGATAATTTTCCCACTTTTTTGGTTCTTATCATTATATGTAGAGGAGCACAATATTGTGGTAAACAATATTTTTCTCAGCAATATTGTTTAACATTGTACTGTGTCACTGATCCATTGGTTTGTATGTATGTATTTGTATTCCTTTTTGTTGCTCACATCTCTTTGAGAAGCAGAGCATTATTTATGATGGGATTCTCTTTGTACAGAGTATGGGGGCTCTAAGAGGCTGCCACGTACTATCAATGGTACATGAGAGATTTTTGAGCAAATGCTTTTTTATTTCCTTTGTAAAGTGAATCAGAGAAGAAAATAGTCTGATTTGTGGCATGATGTTGCTGAAGATCCTACATGCCTAGTTTGAGAAGATTTTTCTTCTGGTCCTTTCATTTTTGCAGTTCTTTTTTACATTGGCCTTGCCAAGGCTTCTAAGCAATTTGCGACATGATTATGCCATCCCTTTGGTGAGATTGAGTAGCTTGTTAGTAATATCTGCTTTTAGATGATGGAGGCGTAATGAAAAGCCTGTTTAGTTATGTCAAGGATACGTGAAGTTCTACTTTAGAATTTGGATGAGTTCGATGACAGTATAAAAGAGGCTCTTCATTGAACTCAAGTATGAATCTGCAAGCAGGGCATTCCCAACACCCAACTGTGAGATTAATAGGGCTTGCTAATCAATTCTGAAATTTGTTTTGCTTAGGAAAGATTTTATTTTGCTGAGCTTCTTTATGGTTGTTTGCTATATGTGTTCTGAAGGAGAGAATGCTGCTCCTGATGAACCTCAGTACATTTTTATTGGTCATGAGTTGTTGAGGGAAACAATCCAGGTTAATGACAGTGAGTGATTTATGAACCTGAGCAAATTTAGAGGAATTAGCGAGGATGGAAATATTTTCAGTCCAGTTTCAGATAAGGTAATATTTTAGTTGGTTGATGGCATCGCTTGTAGATACTTTCACATTTTGGTGGCTATCGTTATTGTCCTGGAGCATTTTGATGCCATGATTGGTCACAGATGTACTGAGAGGGTCTTAGTATAGGCTGACAATAACACAAAGTAACATGGATACTTTAGGTAGTCTGCTTGCCACTACTGAGATAAAATTGTGTTAATCTGGATGAGTAAGCACATGTTAGGGAAATGGGAGGGGAACCACTTCAGTGTTGTGAACGCTCAGAGGTGGTGTCACAAAGATTTTATGGTGACCTAATTTTTCATTGTTGCTGCCTCACTGCTAAATTCCAGAAGGAAGCAAGAGTACTAGAAGAGTAAGTCACACCTACTTATAGCAAATTCTTTGTGAATAGAACCCAAGGTGTATTCACAGGATACGTAATGTGCATAACAATTGGCAGAAATGAACGCCACACACAGGCCGAGAAAGACCAAGAGCCAAATTAATAGCACTGTATTCATAATTGCACTCACCAGTAGGATTAAGAAATGATGGCTCTTGGTTCGCTGATTCTGTTGAAGCTTCATTAATTGAAGCTGTGTAATAGGCAGCAAGATGAACCTTTTCTAGAGCACAAACCTACCCACAAGGGCAGGGGAGCACTTTAAATATAATATAAAATAGGTACATTAGAACAGCTTAACTTTAAAGGGGTAAAAAAATGAAATCTAAAAAATGGTATGTCTTTAATTAATGAACTTCGGGGACATTCAAGGGTGGCCTCATGTAAAGAGGGGGTTCAATGACTCAATATCGTGGTAACAAAAACTGTAGACAAAAATATTGTGTCAAAAATATTGTTTACCACAAAACCATATGCCTATACCTATAATGGAAAGGACAAAAATATCAATATCAAAAAATATTGTGGAAAGTAATTACATCCCATCAAATACCTATATAGCTTAAAGTAGTAAATAAATATTATAATATATAAGATTGATATAATGTAAAGTAAATACATTCCACTAATTATTTATTGTATATAAATGTATTAATTAATATAAACACACCCACATATATATTTCTATATGTTTATGTATATATTTTTTTTCTCTGAAAGAACCAAAGGTTACAGGGACATTATAGTTAGGTTGATGTTTCACCCACACAAAACCACAGAAATTCAGCAGTTATAGTTATACTTATATTAAGAAACTATAACTTGTGGCCTAATGTTTCTTAATGGCACGAGTTATAGTTTCTTCAGATAAGTATAACTATAAGATTAACTGTAACTGCTGAATTTCTATGGGTTTCCACTGATAAAATGTCAACCTTACTATAATGTCCCTGTATCCCTTTAGTGAATATCTATATTTTTTTAATGTAAAGTAATATATAATTACCATACATTAACACACCCCTCGCCACATGTGGCTGATGGCTGCAGGGCCTGCCCGCATCCAACCCCATGCTGTGCATGGCCTTCAGCTGTGTTTGGCGTGGTATGGTCTGTGACTGGGTGATGTTTTTTTTTTTACAATGGGCTTCGGATCCGCGGATACCGGGATCTCCGGTGGGTACCCGTGGTATCCGTAGGATCCGCAGGTACCTGTGATCTCCGATTTGGACCCAAAACAATTGTAATAAATAAACAAAGTTCCACTCGGGACTGATCAAGCGAAGCATGTACTTTAATTGTACAAGAAAGAGACTCCACACCACAGTACTGCCGGGCACAGCACCACGGTAGACTGAATAACGCCTCACCCCACATTCTAAATATGACATCATACAGAACACTGGTATGTCATAGAACCGAGTACACCATCAGCCTAGCTGATGCTGCCTAAGCATATTATAACAAACATTTTGGCCAATGTTTTCCTCTTCGTGTCCTATGGGGTCAGGATACCTGTATCTTCACCCCTTATGTGTTTGAACACTTTATTTTTTCCTCCCCCAGGCTAAGCGACAAACAAAATGACAGTCACAACTTTCCTTTCACTTTGCGGCCAGTCAATCCATGCTTTGCTTTTCCACCAGATCCGCGGGTGGATCCACAAAGGATCCTTGGCCCTAGATATCTATAAAGTTCTTTCTTTATTAACTCCCAAACTACTTAATGGATTTACACCAAATTACAAAAAGGTCGCTTTCTGGGCTAAGATCTAGTTTCCTGCCAAATGTGATGTCATTCCGTTCAGCGCTTCGGGCTGTAGTCATGTTAAAATAAAATGCAAAATCCCCATAGACATTGAATGAGGAAAAAACATTTTAGGAGCCCCCCATTTACTTGGCTGTAGTTTCACCAATCACCCCAAAACTTTCCAAACAGCATCTAAAGTACCTGGGACATTAGTTTTGGGAATTTCTGGAAGATTCGTCAACCAGCACCAAAGTTATTAGCAAATCCAAAAATGTTTTGTCTATGGGAAAGTTGGTCCTAACTATAGCTACCTACTGGCTATATATATATATATATATATATATATATATATATATATATATATATATAGGTATATTACCGACTGGCGGTCGCCAGTAGGTAGTTATAGTTAGGACCTAGTTTCCATAGGAAAAGCGTTTTTTGTCTTGCCTATATCTTTGGTGTCGTTTGACAAATCTTCACAAAATTCTCAAAAAAGTGTGCCCAGTGATTCTTGTGCATGAAATGTTTTGGGGTGATCTGTCAAGTGGGGGCTGAGAAAAAAGGGGGGGGGTCAAAAAATTCGCTTCTCCTATGTAAATTCCCATAGGAATTTTAGACACGACTACAGCCCGAACCGCTGAACAGAATTCCACCAAATTTAAGCGACCTTTTTGTGAATTGATTTAAATCTGTTCAGTAGCTTTTGAGATATTAAAAAAACAGATTTGTATATATCGGAACGCAGATCCTCTGAGGTTCCGTCAGTCCCCGTGCTGAAATCTGAATGGCTGCCAACACTTCAACCAGGAAGCCATCTTGGAACTCAGTTTCAGACAGGTCCCACAAAAACATTTTTAAAAAAAGAAAATGTGGCAGGGTAGGAATACCCTGACCCCCTAAATGTGGGCCCCTGGGACCCTGCAGGGGAAAAATGAATTTAAAAAAAAAATTTCAGCGGGAGTTGCGGACTCCCGCTGAAAAAGGAAAAAAAAGAAAGTGCAGGGTTCTGTGCTTCTCTACTGTTAAGCCCCCGGGTGGGCCAGGTCCTGGGGGTATGGAGGATTAAAAAAGGAGCAGGGTGCACGGGCCCCCCCTCCTGAGGCTCTTTTAAGCCCAAGGAACCACCACCTCCCCAGTGCATTTATACTATAATGGAGGGGGACAGCACGGGCCCCCCTGCATGGACTCTTTAGAGCCCTGGGGACGACCACCTCCACAGGGCTTTATTTTAAATTTGAAGGGCGCCGTATTGACCCACCTCTCCTGGGGCAGGTTTGAGCCACAGGGACCACCACCGCCACAGGGCAAAATACAAAGAAATGGGATGCCTCACGGACACCCCGGAGCCCCAGGGACCACCATCTTCCCGGGGTTAAGTTACATATGGAGCAGGGGGCCATGCAGAACCCCCTGCAACTCATTTTTTTAGAAGAAGAGGGGCCACAACCACAACCCCTCAGGGCAGGCTGCCTGCTGTGTCCCGGGGTACCCAACCCCGGGACATAGTTGTTTGCTTTAGCTTGGCGGGAGCTCCCACCAAGCTAAAGCAAATACTCTACTTCCAGTGGACGGGAGCTGTCAAAGAGCTCCTGCCTACTGGAAGCAGAGGTTTCTCCTCTTTCCCTGCCCGCAAACATGTGGACAGGGAAAGAGATTAAATGATTGCTCCTGCAAGGCATGAGCTGCCTTTCCAGCAGCTCCCTCTGTGCCGCAGCAATGCCGGCTCCCGCAGTAGGCGGGGAGCTGGCTTGAACCGCGGGGCCTTGAAGCTCCACCCACAGTCCTAGAGAAAAGACAAGATAGAGGCAAAATGAAGGTCAGAAATGAACAGAAAGAGACAGAATAAAGGTCAGAATTGAGCACAAAGAAGCAAAATAAAGGTAAGAAACAAGCATAAAGAGGCAGAATAAAGGTGAGAAACGAGCCGAAAGAGACAGAATAAAGGTCATCAATGAGCAATATCAGGCAAAATAAAGGTGAGAAACAAGCATAAAGATCCAAAATAAAGGTGAGCAACAAGCAGAGTGAGCAAAATAAAGGTGAGAAACGAGCAGAAACGAGCAGAAGGAGGCAGAAAATAGGTCAGCAATGAGCAGAAAGAGGCAAAATAATCATCAGAAACGAGCAGAGAGAGGCAAAATAAAGGTCAGAAATGAGCAGAAAGAGGCAAAATAAAGGTGAAAAACAAGCAGAAAGAAGCAAAATAAAGGTCAGCAACAAGCAGAAAGAGGCAAAGTGAAGGTGAGAAATTAACAAAAAGAGCCAGAAAAAAGGTCAAAAATGAGAAGCAAGAGGCAAAATTTAAGTGAGAAACAAGCAGAAAGAGGCAAAATAAAGGTGAGAAATTAGCAGAAAGAGGCACAATAGAGGTCCACAACAAGCAGAAAGAGGCAAAATAAAGGTCAGCAACGAGCAGAAAGAGGCAGAATAAATGTCAGAAGGGAGCATAAAGAGGCAGAATAAAGGTCAGATACTGGCAGAAAGAGGCAAAATAGAGGTCAGAAACCAGCAGCAAAAGGCAAAATAAAGGTGAGAAATTAGCAGAAAGAGGCAAAATAAAAGTCAGCAATTAACAGAAAGAGGCAAAACAGACTGCAGAAAAATGAGCAGGAAATGCAAAACAAATGCAGAAAAAACGAGCAGAGAAGGCAAAACAGAGGGCAGAAAAACAAGCAGAAAAGAAAACAGAGAAGAATAGGGCAAAACAGAGAGCACCCAGACACTCACACACCCACTCACAGACCCACTCACACACTTTCACAACCACTGACAGACCCACTCAGAGACTCATACACCCCCACACAGACTTACTGAGAAACTCATGCACGCACTCACTCACAAACTCACTGTCAAAGGTTAGTGTTTACATTTAGGGAACAATGTTAAAAAATCCTCAGAAATTCACAGAAAATAAACAAAGGCTGTAGGAACCTTAAAGTTAGGAAATAATTTTTTTTAAACTTAGAAATTCGCTGAAAAAAACAAAGGTTACAGGGATGTTATAGCTAGGTTCAGATTTTACATGCCCCCCCATGCACGGTTTTCTCATCAATAATTTCACTGCAAATGTTGCAGTGATGTTATCAATGATGTCATCGAAGATGTCATGAGTGATCCAATATGTGGGATAAATAGCAGTGCATGCAAGGGCATGAGTTATTGTTACCTTGGGGCACTAGTTATAGTTACTTGATATAACTATAACTGCTGAATTTCTATGGTTTTATGTGTGTAAATCTGAACCTAATTATAATGTCCCTGTAGCCCTTGTTTTTTTCAGTGAATTTCTACGGTTTTTAACATTTTATTTCCTAACTATAAGGTCCCTCTAACCTTTGGTTTTGTTCAGTGAAGTTCTATGATTTGTTGTTGCTATTTCCTAACTATAATGGCCCTGCAACATGGGTGTGTGAATGGGTATGCGAGTGGATGTGTGGGTGTGTAAGTGGGTGTGTGAGTGTGCTAATCACCCCGAGGGGTATCCAGGTGCTGCTTGGGTGGGGCAACTCGAACAGCCAGGTCTTGAGGCTACTCCTGAATTTGGCAAGGGAGGTGGAGGTTCGGAGGTGGATGGGGAGGTCATTCCAGGCTTTGGCATTGAGGTGGAAGAAGGAACGTCCTCCGGCTTGAGTACGATGGATGGGGGGATGGAAGCGAGTGCCAGGGAGGGGGACCGCAGGTGTCCGGTGGGCTGGTGGAAGGTCAGGCGGTTGTTCAGGTGTTCTGGTCCCGTGTTGTGGAGGGCTTTGTAGGCATGTGTGAGCAGTTTGAAGTAGCATCTCTTCTTGATGGGGAGCCAGTGCAGGCTACGGAGGTGGGGGTGATGTGGGATCATCTGGGAAGGACAACTGTAAAGTAAATCCTCAGGCAACCACTCTCATTACTTACAAACACAATGTTTCATGATTAACAGAGCTCATAAACACATAAAGGTTAGAAAAACTACAAAAATATTTTATTATCATTATTCAAAAATGTACACACATGATATATACATAAATATATATAAAACATACAGCTCTAAACAGACCCGTTCAGTCATCCACAACTGTCATAACCCATACACATTCATAAATTACACTTGATAAACAAAAAATGGAGTTCCAAATTATTTATAAATCATTTTCATAGATACAATGACAGATACAATGACAGATATAAAAGCTCCTGGAAGGTCCAGGATCATTCTTGCTGGATTGCTTGGAGGCGCTTGAGGAGGAGGGCGGTGGCTCCATAATAGATGGCTTTCCCATAGTCGTGTCGACTGGTGATGAGGGCCTGTGTGACGGTTCTTATGATGTAGGTTTGGATCCATCTGAAGACTTTCTAGAGAATTCGGAGGGCGTTGAAGCAGGTGGAGGCTACCGAGTTGACCTGTCATCTCATGAAGAGATCACTGTTGAGGATGATGCAGAGGTTGTGACCGTGGATGGTGAGGGTGGGTGGTGGTCCGAGGGCCACCAGGAGTCGTCAGCCGGTGAAGGGGATCTTACCAAGAGGAGAACTTCAGTTTTGTTGGTGTTGAGTTTGAGGCAATTGGCTCTCATTCAGTCGGAGATGTCGGTTATGGAGTTCTGGAAGTCAGCTCTAGCGTTGTCGGTGTCTTCGGTGAGGGAGAGGATGAATTAGGTGTCCTTGGTGTAGGAGATGATGTTGAGTCCGTGGCTTTGAGCTATGGGTGCTAGTGGAGTAATGTAGATGTTGAACAGTGTGGGGCTCAGTGAGGAGCCCTGGGTTATGCTGCAGATGATGCTCTTGGGGTCAGAGATGTACAGCGGGAGGCAGATCCTTTGAGTGTGTCCACTGAGAAAAGAGGATAGTAGCTTGAGGGTATTGTCGTAAATGCCGATGTGGTGGAGTCTTTGGATGAGGAGGTGGTTGTAGACTGTGTCGAAGGCTGCTGACAGGTCGAGGAGGATCAGGACTGCTGACTCACCACGGTCAATTGTGGCTCTTACATCGTCCGTGGCAGCTATAAGGGCGGTTTCTGTACTGTGGTTAGAGCGGAAGCCGGATTTTGAGGGGTCAAGCAGGTGATTGGATTCCAGGTAGTCTGTGAGTTGGCGGTTGACGACTTGCTCCGGTACCTTGGTTCAGGAAGGAGAGGAATGAGATGGGCCAGTAGTTCTTGGGCTCAGTTAGGACTACTGTGGGTTTCTTCAGAAGTGGTTTTACTTTGGCGTGCTTCCATGTTTCCAGGAATGTGGTGGATCTGATCGCTGAGTTGATGATGCTGGTGAGGGGGGGTTCCGATTCTTTGTGTCTGAAGTTGAAGGCGTGGTGGGGGCAGGGGTCAGTTGGGGCTCTGGAATAAATGGAGGACATGATGGGCGTTGTGGTTTTGGTGCCGTGGGGTGTCCGGTTGGTCAGGCAGTGGGGCGGGAGGATGGTGGGAGGAGCAGAGCGGTCGGATTGAAGCAGTTGGGGTTCGAAGTTCATGTAGATATTGGCAATCTTGGTGTGGAAGAAGTCAGCGAGTGATTTGCAGAGGGGCTGGGAGGACTGGATGGTGTTTTCAATGGTTTCTGGGGAGGAGAATTCTCTGAAGATTTGGAATAATTCTTTGGTGTGATTGGTGGACTGAAGGGGTGTGGCAAGTGCGGCTTTCTTTGCTTCTTTGATGGCGCAGTGGTAGGATTTGAGGGCGGCCTTGATGGTTGTGTGGCCACCTTGGTCTTTGCTGGTGTGGCAGCATCTCTCTAGAGGTTTGTATTTGTGTTTTTCTGTTTTGAGTTCAGGGGTGAATCAGTTAATGTGCTTGTTGGTTCGTTGGAGTAAGCGCCTGTGGTTATCCATTCCGATGGGTGACAGTGGCTTGATTGACGTCGTCGGATGTGTAGAGGGTGGTGGTGTTGAGAGTGGTCATTCAATCGGATTCTGAGATGGTGTTCCAGCTGCGGCAGGTGGAGGGAGCGGGGTAACGGTGGTCTGTTGGTTGACCACCATGGTGTAGTGGATGATGCTGTGGTCCATCCAGGTGAGCTCGGTTGTGTGGCTGAACTGGATTTTGGCACTGGACGTGAAGATGGGGTCGAGGGTGTGGCCAGTGGTGTGCGTGGTGTTGGTGATGATCTGTTTGAGGCCCAGGTTGTCCATGAAGTCTAGCAGGGTGGCCGAGTTGGTGTCTGAGGGGTCCTGGAGGTAGAAGGTGAGGTCACAGAGGAAGAGGTATTGTCTAGATTCCAAAGCGAGGGGGTGATAATTTTGGGTATGGAGTTGCAGAAAGGGGGTCAGGGTCCTGGTGGTCTGTTGGTGAGCATACCTCTGGCGGTAGCCCTGAAGAGTTCCCACTGGAAGAGGGCTGTTCTGCATGCGGTCCGGGTTGTCAGCCTGAGAGTTGGGAAGAACTAGTGCAGATGCACAGAAGATCAGCAATACTTGCTGGGTGAAGGTAGGATATTGGGTATTAAATCCTTCTTTTTGTGCTTGCCATACAAACACAATGCCATTTTCCTGTGAAAGTGGGTGTGTTTGGTGTAACATTAATTTCTAACCGAGATGATCATCTTCCCAGTTTGACTTGTCAGAGTTTCCTTGTCTAAGATGAGAGTTGACCATTTGCCTGTGAAGCCATATCCTGTTCTACTCATACATAAGGGAGCTTGAATTGCAATAAAATGAGTTGCAACACTTTTGATACCCTATTTTATTTTTTTGCTTCAATTACCTAGCTTAGATACATTTTGTTCCTGATTTTTGCTCCTTTTTTGGCAACTCTTTTTCCTTGTTCCCTTTTTTTTTACCTTGGATTAAACAATAATGGGTTAGTGGTTGTGATTGTATGACATATCAGTTCATTTATAATGTTAAGAAGGACTTCCATTTGGAATGAATTATTTCTGGCACATGAGCAGGGGTTGAATTTTGTGAGAGATTTAGTTCTTAGTAATTCTTTTATATTTTCACAAAGAAGAATTTGGCATACATTGTAGCCCTTGAACTGAGCTGGGGATTTTGGTTTGGCTGATGGAGGTTGAACATTGTTATATGGTCTGGAACAGGCTCTTGATTGATTAAATGAAGCTGATGAAACAAGATGTGCAGCAATTTAAACTGTGGGGCATATTAGCAAGACCCACGTTAAAATTATCGCCGTTTTAGCGGCAGGAAACTGCCGCTAAAACGGCGATAATGGGCTTGCTAATATGCGTTATGGAATTCCAATAGAAGCCCAGGTTAGATGTCCTGCACATCTAACCTGGGCTTCTATTGAATTCCATAACGCATATTAGCAAGCCTATTATCGCCGTTTTAGCGGCAGTTTCCTGCCGCTAAAACTGCGATAATTTTAACGTGGGTCTTGCTAATATGCCCCTGTGTCTGTTATTATAAGAAAGTTTTTCACCAGGTTATGCAAAGATACTGTGTCAGAAATGTGATTCTTGGTTAGCTGAGGTATGTACCCAGGCCAGGCAGGAACCACCACTTTAGTCAGGGTAAGCTAGATACACAATAAGCTAACCTGTGCTCACCCTCTGGTAGCTTGGCAGAGAGCAGTCAGACTTATTTACAAACGTAATAGGTAAAGTATTTGGGCAATGAATACACCACAAAAAGACTCCACACATGTTTAATATAATCTATATTTTTATGACTAAAACAAGATCAAAACGATAAACATCCAATAAGTAGAACCGGAGTTATGAATTTTCAAAGAATAAACCAAAAACAGTACTAAGCAGTCAATAGCGCTAAAGAATTACCTTAGGTCGCGTTAGACCTGGGTAAATTCAAAGTTCAGGCCGAGCGCAATACAGCACGGGTCGGATACAGTTCCAAACAGGGTCAGCTGAAGTTTTACCGCCTCAAGCTGAGCAAATGGCTCCATTTGAGGGGAAGACGGTCGCTGGGAGCAAGTAAAGCGTCGCTAGTGATGATCCTACAGGCGGAAGGGTTGGCCGGGTGTCGCGGACGGCATATGGGGACTCACGTCACAGGAGGCAATGCTTGCTGTGCAAGACGACGATGCTGCACCGACTCGCACTGATCCTTCGAATAAGCGGCACAGTCCGAGTATGAACTGGCCCATTCGTGGTCACAAAGAGCCCAAAAGCTTGATTCCAGGGGCCCAGGAGCTGTAGGTGATGAAAGCAGCTGCAGAACCCACTTCTGAGGCCCAGAGCTTGGAGGGGGCACCTCCGGCCAGGGTAAGACTCACAGAAGGCAGAGTCCAGCAGCAACAGCAGAATTGTAGGAAGTCTTTTGTGTTCCTGAGACTTCAGAAAACAGGGGGCAAGCCAGCAAACCCTTGGAGATCACTTGGAGGGAAGGCAGCGTTCTTCCAACAGAGTCAGGGAGCAGCAGGCAGCAGGGCAAAAAGCAGAAAAGTAGTCCTTCCAGAAAAGCAGTCTAGTTGGGTCCTTTACGCAGCTCAGCAGTCCTGACAGGGGATCAGTTCAAGATCCAGAAGTGTCAGATTTTTGGAGGTCACAGAAACAGTATTTATACCAAAAAAAGTGCCTTTGATATAGGGGTGACTTCAAAAGAACTCTCTGAAGTGCAAAAGGATCTCTTTCAACCCAACCTTCTCTGCCAGGCGAACCCTAGGGGGGTAAATCAGTGCTTTGTGTGAGGACAGGACACAGCCTATTCAGATTTAAGTGTGAGCCGACTCTCCATCTTCCTGCCCAGGAAGACCCATCAAAATGCAGATGAATGCAGATGAGTGCTCAGAATGCAGATAAGCCTCACCTTCCTGTGTTTGTGGCTGTCTAGAGGGAATGCACGAAGTGTAGCCGTCACCCAACCCAGACGTGTATTAGAGACAGACTGTAACGAACAAGAACAGTAAGTACAGACAAATGTCCACTTTCTAAAAGTGGCATTTCTTTTTTTTTTTTAAATATCTTTATTTGCATTTTTCATTATTTCAACAGAGGTACAGCATATACTTTCAAGCAATTTAACCAATGTCGTGGTATCATAGTCTTTCAGAGGCATTGGCATGTGCAACATCGGTATATAGTCCAGTAGTATATATTTCTCAAATACCCAGTGTCTTAGTCCCACCCCTCCCTCCTTCCGTATTATTCTGTCCTTTGGTTGGAGTGAGTACTTTCGAGCCTTCTTCCGAGAGTCCATAGTAGTGTATCCACAGGCCCCAGATTTTTGGGAACTTTTTTGGACATCCGCGAGAGATATATGTGTTTTTTTCCCCCGTCATATACAGGTCCATCCCTCTTTTCCATTCGCTTACGGTGGGCTGTCCCCCATTTGCATGCCAAATCTCGCTTGGTGACCACCAGACCCATGTTGATCAGTATTAACTTTGTCCAGGAGAGATCAGCTTCTGTGTGTATGCCTAGCAGCACAAATCCATAGGTATCTTGTCTCCTAATATATCCTCTAGTTCTGCCAATATTGCTCCCCAGTAATCCCGTACTTCCTGGCACTCCCATATCATGTGAAAGTATGTGCTTAATTCATGGTTGCATCTAAGACAGCTAGGTGTATCGGCCCTCCCCATTTTGTGCAGACGGGATCTGTCATAGTAGATCCTATGTAAATACTTAAATTGGGTGAGTCGGAGTTGTGACTTAATGGCCACTTCTCGCGGGTGTACCAATGCAATCTCCCAGTCTAGGTCATCCAAGGCTCCCAGTTCTAGTTCCCATTTTGCCCTTAGTTTCAGGAGGGTGTCTGGCTTGTTATTTATTAAAGTCCGGTACCTCCAGGAGACTGCTTTCTTGCTAATTTATCCCATGAGGAGTCTACCCTCTAACGGGGCATATTCAGGAAGTCCCTGTGTGTCGATTTGCAGCGCCCCCCATGCGTGGGTCAACTGCATATATTTGTAGTATTGATTCTGGTGCAAGTCATACTCTTTTTGGAGATAGGAAAAAGTAGTGAGTTCCTTGCGGTCTAGTATATCTTTAATTTTGGAGATACCCAACAAGTCCCACTTCTTAAACCCTTTCAATTTTGCAAATTCTTTGAGTCTCCCTCCCACCCAGAGTGGGGTCTCTCTTGTCACTCGGTTGCTCCACTTCATTTGTCTTCTGCTTTTTTTCCAGGCAGTTATCACCACCTGTGTGGCTACTAATAGTTTCGTAACTCCCTTCCCTTCATAGAGGCAGTGCGTGTGTTGGCGCACCTCAAATTGTGCACGTTCCACTGCGTATGTGGGGTGGTCTCCTGGCATGTGTTCCCATTTGTTAACGACTATTAAATGGGCCACCCAATAATATGCCCTGATGTCTGGCAGTGATATACCCCCGTTGTATTGATTGCGTTGTAATGTGGCAAGTGCCACTCTGAGGGGGCCTACCATCCCAGAGGAATGTTCTTAGTGCATCATCTATCTTAACAAAAGCTTCTTCTGGGATTGGGTAGTATGTGTTCTGGAGGATATACAGACATTTTGGCAGTGTTATCATTTTGTATAGTGCCGCTTTCCCGAGTAGTGTCAGAGGCAATGTTTTCCATCTGTCTATGTCAGTGCTAAATTCTTTGAGGACTCTGTATAGGTTTTGGTTTAGAGCTTCTGTTCTATTTGTGGAAACGTATATGCCCTGGTATTTTACTCCATTGTTTTCTATTTGAAGCTGGCTCATAGACTCAAGGGGTTCAAAGCCCTGGTTTGCCGGGTAGAGACAGGATTTCTCCCAATTAATGTTATATCTCCATAGCGCTCAAAAGTGTCTAAGACACTTGGGAGCGTAACCCTGGGATTTGTGACGTAGAGGAGGATATCGTCTGCATGTAGGGATATGCGTTCGTCCGTGGTCCCATTTTCGTCTCTCCGAAAACCAGATATCTCCCGGTGTGCCCGAATTGTGCACACAAGGGGCTCTAGCACAAGGGCAAAGAGAAGGGGGGATAAAGGACAGCCTTGTCTAGTCCCGCGCCCTATTGGGAACTCTTTGGAGATTGCTCCATTCACCCATACCCGGGTCATTGGCTGTTTGTATAGGATAGTTATCCATCGTCTAAATTTAGGGCCGAATCCGAATTTCTTAAGGGTCAACATGAGAAAGGGCCAATGAACGGTGTCAAATGCTTTTTCTGCATCGAGTGATAATATTAGGTGTGGGTCTGATCTGTCACTCGCTACTTCTAGCCAGTTGTGCAGTCTCTGCAGCTTTAATCTAGTGGATCTCTTGGGCATAAAGCCGGATTGGTCTCGGTGGATGAGGCCGGATATAACTGATGTGAGCCTACTGGTTAATATGCGAGCTAGAATCTTCATTTCTGTATTTAACCAGCAAAATGGGTTGATAGGAACTGCACTTCTGTGGTGGTTTGTCTTTTTTGTGTAGCACCACTATTGTGGCCGTTCGGAGGTCCCGTGGGAGGCTGCCTACTTTTTGCGTTTCTATAAACAAATTCAGAAGGTGAGGACTTAGCAAGGCCGCATTCTGCTTGTAGAGTTCTGGTGGTAGTCCGTTAGGACCCGGAGCTTTCTCGGTTTTCAGGTAACTAATGGCGTCTCTAACTTCCGCAAGTGTTATCTCGTCTTCTAATGTTTGGGCTTCATCGTCTTCTAACCTGGGGACCTCTATTGCGGCTAGGTAGCTCTCTATTTGCGTCAACTCTGCTGGGGACGTTTCGCATAGAAGGTCTCATAGTAATGAGCGAAAGCAGTGGCTATCTCGATGGGCGTTGTGTAGGTTTGACCATCTTCTGAGTCTATCTGAGTTACCCATCTATTATCTAATTCTTTCTTACTGAGCCATGCAAGCAACCGGCCCGCCTTGTCTCCGGCATCCTAGAGGCTCCGGTACATGACTTGAGAGCGAGAGCCAAGTACTCCTGGCGGAGAATTCGCATCCTTCGTAGCAACGAGGGATCGTCACTGTTTAGGGCTTTTGTCTCAATCCGGAGGAGTCTGGATTCAATTTCGGTTATCTCTTCCGTTTCCCTACCTTTTTTATGATCTATTATGTTCTGAGCTCTGTCACTTGAGACCGTTTTGTAGGCCTCCCAGAGTGTTATGGCGGATTCTACAGATCCTACGTTTTCTTTAAAGTAGAGTTCTGTGTCTGTCTTAATTTCTTGGGCAACTCTAGGGTCTTTAAGTTCCCAGGTGTTGAGTTTCCACCCATTGCTGGAATGTTGTCTACCCGTACACACTGTGAGCCAAAGGGGCGAATGGTCAGAGAGGCCTCTTACCAGATATTCTACATTTTGGACCCCTGTCACTTCTCCAGCTGGGGCTACGATATAGTCTATCCTAAAGAAGGCTTTGTGGGCACCTGAGTAAAAGGAGTATGCCTTGACGTGCGGGTGGTGTCTTCGCCAAATGTCTGTCAGTGCTAATGTGTCTGTAAAACGTTTGAGTTGTGTTTCAGTGGGGCAACCTGTAGAGACTGTGGTATGGTCTATCAAGGGGTCCATGACATCATTAAAATCTCCCCCTATGAGGTGAGTGCTGGAGCCTGCCTCTAGGAGGATGTCTGCAAGTTTTACCAGCATCTGTTTCTGTAGTCTCTGGGGTGCATAAACACTTATCAGAGTAGTATCCCTTCTATTCCATATGCCCTTGACCGCCACGTATGTCCCGTTAGGGTCTACCCATGTGCGTTCGATTCTGAAAGGTGGGGATTACCTGACAAGGATTGCGACCCCTCTCGCACCGATGGAAAAGCCTGCATGTGCTAGTGTCTTATATGCCCCTCTACCTAAAAACCTGCATTGTGTACCTTTTAGGTGCGTTTCCTGCAAGAATATTACCTCGGGCTTCAGCCGTTTAATATCTGCCGTCACTAGGCCTCTTTTCACTTTGCTTCCCAGCCCGTTCACGTTCCAGGAGAGGACTGAGTATGAGTCGTTATTGTGCATTGCCAAATTGTAACTGCAAGTGTCGGGTAACGGTGCGAAAAATGTCTCTCGTACCTCCTTGACTCTCACTGTGTTGCTTGGAATGAATGCTGCCTGATCAAACCCCTAACTGAACTGTGTAATTTCCCATGCCCCAACTCCCTGCCCACCCCATCCCCCCTCTCTCCCCCACCACCCATACGACTACCCTTATGGGTCAACGTAACCAACTGTGTCGTGTATGGATAGGAGAGGTCTGTCGCCCACTCACCGAAAACCCTGGGTGTGTCCCTACTCCCCTATCTCCCTAGTTGTCTAATATGTGCAGCTAATCCAGAAAACAACAGAGCTATGTTTCCCGGCTTGGGACTCCGCCCAGGACCTACGCTTGAGGAAGAGGGGGGGGGACACTATACCAAACGGGGGCAACACAATAATCTAACCAAAAATAAAAAACAAAAACAAATAAGAAAGAGAGAGAAAACAAATGCACACATACAAACGGGGGGAGGAGAAGTACTCCTCGCTGGCTTACTGTCCCTTCGGCTCTCGGATGGCCCAATATTGTTCATCAGTCTTCATTCTCTCTTTGTCGGGAATGAGATGTTGATTCGTTCGCCAATTTATCTGGGTTAGGCTCCTCGAGGAGGTTAATGTTCTGTAGCAATGGATGATCACTGTTCAAATCCGAGGACATTTCTTGTTCCGTATGTTCTGTGGAGTGCTACTGTATAGTCCCAGTTTTATGAGTCCCCCTTTCTGGCTTGTCTCTTGGGTGAGTACTTTCAGAGTCTGAAGCTTGGGGTATAACATTAGTGGTTTTCCTGCTTCGATATGGTGTAGCCCTGGCGGGATCACCTGAGCGGCCAGCATTAATCTTTAGCTTTAATCTCTCCATCTAGGTCTACTGTCCATTAGGGGTCCTCTCCTGGAGGGTGCCACTTGGTCCCCTATTATTTTCTTCGGGGGACGTTCCTCCACCCATTGCCAGGCTTCTTCTGGAGTGTGAAAGAAGAGCGTTCTTGATTGGTATATCACTTTTAATTTGGCCGGAAAGAGTAGCATGTGCTGGATCTTAAGGTTCCGCAGCTTTTCTTTCACCGAGTCAAAGGTCTTGCGCTGTTTTTGCACATCTCTGGAATAGTCTGGGAACACCATTATTTTAGTGTTCTCAATCCGGATTTCTCCCTTTTGCCTCATTTCCCTGAGTATGTGGTCCCGATCTTGATAGTTAAGAAAGCGTGCCATCAGAGGCCTTGGCGGTGCTCCGGTTGCGGGTTTCACCCCCGGTATTTTGAGTGCCCTTTCAATCACGAAACAGGGGGAGAATCTCGCGTTTGGGAGAGAGTCCGTCAGCCATTTGCGCAGGAAGGCGCATGCATCTGATCCTTCTATTGCTTCTGGAAAGCCGATGAAGCGTAGGATGTTCCTACAGGTGCGATTTTCTGCGTCATCGATCCTCCACGCCACCTCCTTCATAGCTGTGGTCAGAGCTGTGACCTCTTTCCTGAGAGTGTGTGAAGTGTCCTCCACCTCTGATATTCTTTGCTCGGCTTGCGTGACCTTTTCGGAGACGTTGCGGAGATCCTGGCATAACAGGTTTACATCAATCCGTGTTTCATCAATCTTGCCTTCCAGCGCTTCTCTAGAAGATTGAATGACTTGGAGCAGGACAGTATTGTCTGGCACGTCGGTTGCTGTCTCGGCTTGTGCCCCGGGGCGTTCAGGACTTTAGTAAATGTATCCATTCTCCCCTGCCTTTGTGGTTTGGGGTCTTTGTCCTTTGCCATCTGGTGCTACTTCCCCGCACTGTTGGAGGTGGAGACTGGACTTCTTATAGTGATGGTCCGGCGTTGAGTGTGCTGAATTCCTTTTGGTGTATGGTACTGGAGTGGGCCCAGGTACTTCCTTGTGTAGTGAACTTGCTAAATGCCACTCTGCTTGGGGTGTCATGGTCTGGTCTGGTCTCGGCTTCGGGCTACCCAGATGTCTCAGGGCACCAGCACCGAGCTCGAGGGTGCAATTCTGGCCAGGGATTAAGGTTCAGGTGGAACTCCCGGCTTGGGTCTCCAGTAATGTTTTGTGCCTCCACGCCACGTATTGGTCCGTTCCCAAACCGCCAGGAGGTCTGGGTTTATCGCCTGCTCCCCTGGTCTGGGCACCGGTGTTGGGTGTGGCTCTGAGGTCTCTAAGTGCCCTCTTGGCTCTGGCTCTCCCGGGGGGATAGGGCTTAGTAGGTGGAGGAGAAATCTTCTCCAATGTCTGACTCACCCAGTCCGTAGCCCCCTCACGAGCTATGGGCGGCATGTTGTCAGGGACGCTTCCCATGCAGGTAGGAGGGAGGGACCCCCGGTGTGGCCTCAGTGAAATAGTTCCTCAGGGAGATGGGGGACGACTCCCCCAATCTGTGAGCCCCCACAATCCATGAGCCCCTGCCGGGTGACAGGCTCTCGCGTGGCCCACTCGCTGCCGCAAGCTACTCAGACCGCCAGAGGGGAGACACGGGCACCACTGATCCCCCGCCCGGGTCCCCCTCACCTCGTTCAGCAGAGTCGAGGTCACCTCCTTCGTCAGTCCACAGCAGGCATTCCAGGGCGGCCCGAGCCTGCCACCTTCTCGCTCCCCGTGGTAGCAGACTCCTGGGCACCCGTCATTGATCTCCGCAGAGCAGCCGCACTTGGTCTCCGGCCGTCGAGTCGGGTTGCCCCCCAGCAGAGGGCCTCTCTTCCCTCCGTGCTTCACCTTCGGTGCTTCGGGCCGCAGGCGTATGTCACGGTCCCTTCGGACTGTCTGTCTTCTGCCTGCGTGGGTAGGCCGGGGTCGCCCTCGTTGGTGCCGGGACTGTACTCCGTGGTCCGGCACGCCTCGCCGGCTCCGTGAATGTCGTTCCCTTTCCCGTCCCCGGCGTTACTCGGCGGCCCACCACCAGCGCTGCGAGCGCCCCAGTATCTGCGGGTTCCATGTGGGGGCGGGGAGGGGGGGTCCCTCAGGCGTCTCTTCCCCAGTCCCTCCACTCACTTGGGATTCAGATCTCCCGGTAGTTTAACTCTGGTCACTCGAGCCTGCAGCATGTCACCATTTTGCCTCCGGCTGCGTCTCTCTCTCTTGCCGCTTCTTCCCCTCGTTCTGGACCAAAAACAGCTTTAGTTGGGTATTCCTCGTTCGGACTTGATGTTCTTTTCTCAGCCCATCGGTTCTGGGTTCAGGATCGTGTAGAAAACGGAGAATTTTGACAGGATTTTCTGTGGGCCATCGGAGATCTGGTCGGACACGTCTAGTCCGCCATGCTGTTGGCCACGACCCCTTAAAGTGGCATTTCTTAAACAATAATGTTAAATCTAACATCACCAGTAGGAAGGATTTATCATTACCTTTCCAAACATATTAAACATGAAAAAGGTACTCCTCTCTGATCAGGAATTACAGCTTAAAAGTATATTAAGGAACATCTAATGCTGGCCTATGAGAGGGGTAGGCCTCACAGTAGTGAAAAACTAAATAGGCTGTTTGTCACTACCAGGACATGTAAAACATAAAGGTACATGTCCTACCCTTTACTTGCATAGCACCCTGCCCATAGGGATACTTGGGCCTACCTTGGGGGTGACATATGTATTAAAAGGGGAGATTAAGGTTTGGCAAGTAGTTTTAAATACCAAGTCGAAGTGGCAGTAAACAGCACACACAGGCACTGCAGTGGAAGGCCTGAGACCGGTTTGAAAGGCTACTTATGTGGGTGTCACAATGAGTGCTGCATGCCCACTAGTTGCATTTGAAGAACAGGCCCTGGGTACATGGTATATAACTTTACAAGGGACTCACCAGTACAACAAATATGCTATTAAGGAATACACCAATGTCATCATGCTTAGGGGAGAAGCACATGCACTTTGGCTAGCAGTGGTAAGTCCTAAGGCCAACAAAAAGAGTCTGCAAAAATGAGAGGCAAAAGGTAAAACGTTGGGGGAAAGGCCATCCTAAGGATGACAGATCTAGCATACTGTAAATTGAGTGTATGCATACCCAGTCATGATACCTGCCATGATAAGGTTTTTGATTAGAAGCAGGCAAGGAGTGCAATCATACTAGACATCCAGACGGAAGAAAAATGTAATTAAATTGCAATAACTTGATATCATCCACTGCAAGATTTCCTGTTTCTAAGTGAAGGCTGTTTTATTTTAAGTTAAGTCAAAACAACGTATTTATTGTTTAATTAACTTAGGGGCCGATTACGATGCAGCCAGTAAAGGCTCCAACCGCAGGCCTTCAAGGGTACATTGTAATGGGCCGCTCAGTTTCCTTTCCAACCGCCTCATTATCAAGGAGGCGGTTGGAAAGGAATCCAGCCGGTCATTCTGGCTGGCTTCCGATGGGCTTGGAGAGCCCGTCCGCCAGTTGACACCGGCTCGTAAACTCAAGGGCAGGCCTTTCCGCCCTTGAGATTACAATGCACGGTTGTCACACCAGCCTGTCTACGTGTTTGAGTGCCCCCCGCACCTCCCATTTCACTATGGGAGCATGCATTACTGCCATTTTATGGCCGTAATAAATGCTCCCATAGTGAAATATAGGAATGCGACGGAACAGTGTTCGGTCGCATCCTAATGAGGCTGTCGGGACCAAAGACCGGGTGTCGGTCGGTCCCAGGACTAAGTCGGTGTCGGGCGGAAGGAATTCTGCCCGAAAATCAGGCCCTTAGCGTCAAGAGCACATTAATGCAATGATTTACTGTCAAAGTTGTTGTCTACTGTAAGAAATCTGCCTTTTCCATGTGTTCACCCCAGATTTTTCCCTTTTTGCTGGACACTATGGGGCCTATTACCACCAGCGAGCGATAATTATTGCAAACCGCGCTTAGCGCGTTTTTTTTATCGCCGACTATCGCTGCTTTTCATCGCGGAGATAACGCGTTATTATCAACGCTTATCTCCAATGCGATAAAAAAACAGCGATAGCGGCAAAATCCTCCAGTAACACGGGTACAACAGCGATAAAAATGTTATCGCTGACGTAAAGCTTGCTAATAGGCAGGTGAGGATTCAGCCTATGAATCCACCTCCCATTGGATATCATTGCTAAGTCAGGATTTTAGTAGGTGTTAAAAATCCTGCGCTAACCCCGGTTAGCGCGACTTTTCATATCACTCACCGGGGCCGGGGACTCATTGCTAATAGGCGTTAGGCCTGTTAGCGGCTGTTTTCGTGGTGTTTATGTTTATGTTGGGAACGCCTACTTTGCATGTCATTAGCGATAAATATCGCTGACATGCAAAGCGGCACCCAAAACGGTCGCTATCACTGAAAAGCTGTCGCTAACACCTGTTAGCGACAGCTTGCTGATAGGGCGTTAAAAATATCGCCGCTTTAGCGGCAAAAAGTGCCGATAAAGCAGCGATATTGCCCTTGCTAATATGCCCCTATATTTTTGCAGGCTTTAGATCTCTGTGCACATTAGCCCCTGCTAAGTAGAAGTAAAGTGACTGTGCTCCTCCTTTAAAAATAGTCGAATTGGCATACTCCAAATTGATGTATTTAACTTCCCTATATGATCTCTAATATATGGTACAAGGTGTACCCAGTGCCTGGAAGTTAAATGCCACTAGTTAACTACAGCACCTATTGTTCCAACCACTACATTGGTACTGCAAACATGATATTCAGGCCTACTGGGTTTAGCTTAACTATAGCAGTGTAAAAGCTGCAATTAGACCCGTCAAAATAAACCCTTTGGACAGATAAAAATCTCCCTTTTAAATATTAGCAATAAGCCACCCCATGTAGGCCTTGAGGCCCACATGCAGGGTGCATGGCATTTGAAAGTCGAACATGTAGAAATGTACTGTTAACATGTCCTTACAGTGACTAGTACCCAAAAGCAATTTTGCACTATGGCAGGCTTAGCTGTACTATGCAGAAAACAGAGTACAGATTAAAATTCTAAACTTGTACCACAGAAATTAACTAGCTAAAAAAAAATATAAACAGCTATTTTAACAGATATTTTAAATTCCAATCCAATAGTAAAGTCAGATTTTAATACATATTAGGGAAAAATAACTTTGCCCTACCTGAAGCTCCTGGAGGCTAATTTACATTAATTCTTCAGCTTTCCCAGCCTCTACTATACATGAATGAGGTGAGAAATTCCTCCCTTTAGATGCTAACTAGGTTGCTTTGATTAACAGGTTGACCTGAATGGGCAGGGATGACTCCTTTGACTTCAGCAGAAGGGTGGGGGCTGTGAGCATCACAGTCTCAAATCCTGGTTGAATGTCAAATACAGCTTGACATGTCTGATGGGTTCACGCAGAACACTTGGGAACAGGATGCCAAGACAATTCTTGTGTATCCACTGTCTGATTGCTAAAGAACCCTGCTTATGTGCTACCAGAAATCTGTCTCCAGGTTGTTTGGGGGTACAGTGGCTGCTTCAAACATGGATTTTAGTGTTAGAGAATACTAGGATTACCATAGTACACTCCCAGTGCACACACACAGCCCTCAAAGCCCAAGGTTTGGGTGGCCAAAAACCTTCACCGTCTTGACAATGCCCAAAAGTGTCTAGAGTGTACCCAGGAGTAATTTGCACCAACTAGCCTAGCTTGTGTCAGGCATACATGTGGCATCTACAGGCACCCACTTTAGTACACTCCTGGACCTGCAGGTCAGAAAAGAGACTGTGCCTTCTGTGTGCATCTTCAGAGGAGCCCTGAAGGACTGGACCTGCTCCCTTGTGTACCAAAGACAAAGAAGTGGACTCCAAGGGTCATACAACCGACCTCCTTTTCAAGCTACAGGGATAGAACCAGCTAAAAGAGGTCTTTCCTGCACATGCCCAGCTGACCACTGGCACCTGGACTTGAACTTAACCCTGCTGTTGGCCTCAGTCTGACACCCTGTGAGTCTCCAAGTACCTCCTCCCTGGTATTCATGGATGGCTATTGAAGTCTACTGCTGTGGTGGATAGGGATTTAAAGAACTAATGCAGAAGGTTAAATCTTTCACCAGGACAAACCTGCTTGTTGTTTCTGATCCGTACACCATCACAGCCAGCCTCAAATTGCTCCGAGGTCCTGGTCTATCACAACCATTGACTATCACTGGTGCTTAATGCATTTTTGTGCAATTTCGACTGAAAACTTTAAAAACTCATATCACTCTTATTGGATTTTTGGTTTCATTCAATGTTACTCTATATTTGTTCTTCATTTTAGATTTGTTAATGGTTTGCATTTTGACTTTATTATTGTTTTGGTACTGCTTGAATATGTTACCCATTGCCCTGAGCTAAGCCTGGCTGCTCTGTGCAATAGCTACCAGGGTTTGAGCTCAGGTTAATTTAGTTACTTTGAGGTTTGTGATTATTCCTTGAGGTGGGAAGTCACTCTGCCTTCGTAAACCTTATAATAGTGACCTGGCAGAGTCGGGCATTGGTGTAAAAACATGAGGCTGCCTACCATGTTTAGAGTGAATGGTCAGATTTGTTATACTGTTTGGGACTGCCAAGAAATATCTGGCAGTCCCAAACAGAAAGAAAAAATACTAATGACCCTCGCACCTGGGGTGAAAGAACACAGGGTGCAAGAGTCATTAGTATTTTGTTTTTCAAAACAAAAACAAACTTCAGCTGTGGAGGCTTGTTCATGAAAAACAAAAACAATTAGTCAGTGTCTTCCTGACTACAGTAGAATGAGAGGGACCCCTTTTGTCTCACCAAGGGAGTAGGGTACTATCAACAAGTAAAAACAGTTTATCCCTTGGTTCCTACACACTCAATTGGAAGCAAAGATAACTCACATCTCAACAAGCAACACAGGATAGTATAGAAATATTTCAAAGCCCACTCAATAAGCACAAAAGATTTTTGTCAAAGTAGAAATTAGTACAAGGTTTTATTAAAAATATACACTTGCTGGTTAAAAAAATATCATAAAAACAATCCAAGAAATGTCCATTGAATGTCTATATCATTATTAATTGGGAACTACAAAGGATCCAATTCATCTACTACGTGCACACTCTTAATACCCTTACCTAGTAAGGGAAACAGAATTATCAAATTACAATGACAGCCTAGTGTTGAGAGAGAAAAACAAACAGACAATATACTTTGTCATTTAGCTAAACACATTCGTAAGGATGATTTTTTTAACTGAGATCCGATACCATTAGTCGTATTCTAGTATCTACAGAGGTTCAAGAAACTCAGTAGAGGCTAAGAGCAACGTGGAATAAGGGTAAATGGAATAATCATAATGGCAAGTGAGAGAAGTATTTACCTACTCTAGGACACACACTATTATAGACTTCACATTTCATGAAGCTTTTTCAACATGTTGCTTCTTCCATCTCTAATCATCCGATCAGCTTTCGATGCTCTCCTGGGAACAGTATCACTCCTTGCCATCTCACAGAAATACAATAGTCACCAGCCAGCAATGTCGAGTTTGCAACTAAGTAGTATCAATTCTAAGTTTCATAATAGGTCATTCTCACGTTCAGGTCTACTTTCCCGCATATGAACTACATTTCTAACCTTTCAATAGCTCAAATTTATTCATGTGGTTAACATTGGTCTATGTAGAATTTGAAACATCATGATAAACGTTAGACCTGCTATCCTTGGTGTGGTTTCTTGCCGTTTGACCATCTGCTTTGCAGACTTTATTTTTGCTGGCTTTAGAACTCTGGGTACTTTATTAGTGCTAATGTGCATGTGCTCTTTCCCTAAAACATGGTAACATTGCTTATCCACAATTGGCATATTTAATTTACTTATAAGTCCTTAGTAAAGTGCACTAAATGTGTCCAGGGCCTGTAAATTAAATGCTAATAGTGGGCCTGCAGCACTGATTGTGCCACCCACTTTAGTGGCCCTTCAAACATGTCGCAGGCTTGCCATTGCAGAGCCTGTGTGTGCAGTTTTAAACTGCCATGTCGACCTGGCAATTTGCCCCCTCTTGCCAGGCCCAAACCTTCCTTTTTAATGCACATAAGTCATCCTTAAGGTATGCCCTGGAGAGGGTGCAGTGTATTTAAAAAGTAGGACATGTAATTTTAAGTTTTACATGTCCTGATAGTGAAAACTATTACATTTGTTTTTCACTACTGCAAGGCCCTTATCTCCCATAGGTTAACATTGAGATTGCCTTATTACATTTTATAAGTGTAATATTCAATTGGGAAAAGATAGACATTTGGAGTTGGTATCTCTGGGCTCACAATTTAAAATCACACCTAATGGTAAAGTTTGATTTTAAGTTGCAAGTCTGAAAATTCCACTTTTAGAAAGTTTGCATTTTCTTACTTTAACCATTCTGTGCCTTCTGCCTATCTCTGAATACACATCTGGGGTGGGTGGCAGCTTGGTTGTGTGCATTCCCTTCAGACAGCCACACACAAAGGGAGCTTAGTTGTGACTAATGGGCCATCAACATCCTAATGGGCCATCAACATCCTGATGGATCATCCTGGGAGGATGGGAGGGAGGAGGTGAGACTTACACCTGAATGGTCTGTGTCTGTCCCCACTCAAAGAGCTGCATACCGCCCTGTAGTGAGTCTGGAGTCAGAGCAGGGACTTTGTGAACTTCAACGCCCTCTCTTTGAAATCTCTTTCACTTCAAAGGCACAACTGGTTAAAAGTACTGGACGCCTGACACCACCAACTACACTTCTGAACCTGAGGACATTCTGCCAGGAAGAAGGACTGCTGTGCTGCTGAAAGGGCTATCACTCTGCCCTCCTGCTGCCCTCCTTTCCTGGGAGTGAGAAGGACTGGACCTGCATCTCTACATCCTCAAGAACCTAAATGCCTCCAAGGGCTTGCTGACTTCCCTCCTGTTTTGAAGTCTTAGGTATATCAAAGACTGCCATCAACTCACCTGCAACTTTTGGGACTCTGCTAACTGTGAGCTTACCCCGCCAAGGGGTGCCAAACCAGTCCTGGGTCCTTGGAAGTGGGTTTTCAGAAGTTTGGTAGCAAATATCTATGCTTGGGCAAAGTTTGCGGAGTTCCACTACACTAAGAAGTGACCAAAAAATCCACTGCGCTGTGCAGAGTTCTGCAAGCAGCAGAGTGCGTTAGGTTGTGTCCGTTCGGGCTGATTTTTAGCGCTGTGTGTTTTTCCCATGCTGGAATGCACCATGCTCAGTGCAAGAGGGCCCTGCTTCTTTCTGCTGCTCGAGTAGATGTTCTACTCTAGCAGCAGCTTCCTCAATGCAATTGGAATGTTTCTCAATGCGAGTGGTTGCGGCCATCCGTGACCGCCCGCATTGAGAAATCTCACCGGGGGTGGTCTGGATTCAGATTTTCCTCACTCACACTCGCCATCTTAATGTTGGTGAGCACGAGTGAGGAAAAAACTCCGCTAAGTGGAGTGGAGTTTTTCAGAACTCTGGGCCAGATGTACGACCCTTCCAATTTGCGAATCGCAAATTGCGTCGTTTTGCGACTCGCAATTTGTGACTCGCAAATTGAAATTTACAACAGTGTCTCCGTCACTATTTGCGATTCCTAATGGGGTTGCAAATTGCATGCCTCATTAATATTCATGAGGGAGGTGCAAATTGCGACTCATTAGGAATGGCTAGCACTCCCAGGGATGGTGGCCTGCTGGGGTCAGCAGACCACTATGTCTGTGACTGCTTTTTAAATAAAGCAGGTTTTTTTTTTAATGCATCCCGTTTTCCTTACAGGAAAATGGGATGCATTTAAAAAAGAAAAATGAAACGTTTCTGTTTCTGGGACCACTGCCTGCTCTTAAAAAATATTTTTGCATCCATTCACAAAGGGGAAGGGGTCCCCTGAGGACCCCTTCCCGTTTGCGAGTGGCTAACCACCTACTTGAAGTAGGTGGTAAACTGCGAGAGTTTTGCGGCTGCAAATGTGGTCGCAAAACAATGGTACATTCCATTGTGATCTTCTATTAGGAGGCCACCCCACTTCCTAATAGCGAGTCGCAAACGCTATTTTGCAAGTCACCGACTAGCAAAATAGCTTTTGTACATGCGAGGACACTTTTTTGCGGTCGCAAACGGGCAGAATTCCAGTTTGTGACTGCAATAAACGGTCGTACATCTGGCCCCTAGTGTGCTATGTGGAGCACGGAGTGGGAAAAACTCCGCAAACTATGTGAGCGGAGTGGAATTTCATACACAGGCCTACAAAAATCCACGCATTGCCATTGTTGCGCCGGTTGGAACTGACTCACCTCCTTCAGTGCTGACGCATCGTCTGCCAAGTACATTGCATTGCAAGCTGCGCAGCTCTATGATGATGCATCACCTACCTCGCAAGGAAGCCACCGCCGACGCATCTCGGCTTGCGTGGCTCGGGACCGACGCTTTGCCTACATCCAGCTGGATTGGCAACACACATTGCCTTCACTGCTCCTCGCATCTGGTCTTTGACACATTCCCCCATCCAAGGTACTTTTTCAGTGGGCCAAGACTGGTCCCTGTATCCGACACATGCTCAAATGTGATTGGCCTGAACTTGTGGATTTTCCCCGGTCAAGCATGACCAGATGTCCTCGGTTGGCGCTTTATGCTTTTAAGCACTATATCTCAATTTAATCTTTAAAAATTCATAACTCCGATTCAACTCATTGGGTTTTTGTCGTTTTAATCTTGTTTTGTTCATTACACTAAGCTCTATTTTTCTAACCTGGTGTGGATTGTGTTTCTGTGGTATTTTCACTGTTTTACTGTTTTAAGTGTTGCACAAATACTCTTCACATTGCCTCTTAAGTTAAGCCTGCCTGTTCTGTGCCAAGCTACTAGAGGGTGAGCATAAGTTAATTTAGGGTGTGTTTCTGACTTTCTCTAACTTACTCCGACAAGGATTGTGGTCCCTACTCTGCCAAGTAGAGACCCAATTTCTAACAATACCGAAAAGAAAAACATTTAGCACAGCAACCATTCATTTTCTTTAAGAATGCTGCATTTTCATATATGAACTCTTTATTACCGCATTAAAAGAATAGTTTCAAATCATTTGTAAACAGGGTTCCTTAAGTTACTATAAACTTTTTGTGAAAATATATTGAGAACATCTATGCAATTATTATTTATTATGAAAAATATATTCATGGAAAGGTCAAGAAACAAACATTTTATGCACATTTAGCATTTCTAGTCAAGTCAGCTTGTCAGGCAATGTTGCTTTAGCCATTTGAGGCCTAGTATAAGTAAATATGTTTACCTAAATGTTAATTCTGCACATTTATTATAAGCTATATTATTTTCTTGTTTTTATTGTAACGCTTCCCCGCTGGTTCTCTATGCTATCCATGAAAAGATGCTGTTTTAATGAAGATAAGTAAAAGGTAGACCCTTGCAAAGCATAAAAATTTAATTCCTCACAACACCTTATCATTCGTTAAATCTTCTAAAACAGAACTGGATGCCAGCTCTCATGTCACTGGAGTTGACACCATAAATATGCTTTTTTAAATTTTAATGTATTTGTGTTATATGATGCTTAGGACCAAAGAAGGTAAAATAGTGCTTTACAGGGAAAGACGAGCAGATCATCTACTTGTTTCTTTACAAAATACAGTATGAGAAGAGATGTCACAAGCTATGGATGGAAGTAAATACTGAACGATCATTAAATGTGACTTGCCTGTCAAGTTATGATGTTAAGGTGACTGCACAACTAGAAATGTTTGAGCTTTTCTCCAGAAGGATTACAGTGAGATTAAAGTTCAAAGGTTTGAAGACAATGAATTTAATATTCTCAATGCTGCAACTCGAAATGACTTGATTCAAGTTTGATTGGTTAGGAGGTTTGGAGTTTCTAGCCTAAACGACTTTTGAGTCAACATCAGACATGAAAAGCAGTACCAGCAGCTAGGAGACCTTTGTAGAGCTTAGATCCTTGGTATACCATGTACAGGCTGACGATTTACCTGCCACCATCTTTGCAAACTCCACCAAAACAGCATCTTACAGATTCCACCACTGTTGAAAATTCTACCAATGGATGATCATGGTGATCTTTGTTTATTCAATTGTGATTGCATTTATTTAGAGTTTCGTACTCTGACAAGACACCAAAGACTTTAAATGGATGGGTAGCACATAGTCTGTAGGTTTTGAACCATGAGTAAGAGCTCACTGGGGCGAATATGGACCCTTACCCTTTCCCCCATATGGTTAAAAAGTCACTGCATGCACTTTCTTGACAAGTGATGCATTGTCCCCCAGACAATGTAACTCCATACTTGCACCTTGCCCGTCAACCTTCAGCATCCTCCTGCGGAAACTACTTTTGATGCCGGCAATTTGCTCTTCATATTAGAATGTAAGGTTCTACTGCAAACAAAATTTGGTTGGCTAACCCACAAGCTAGTCTCTGTATCTGATGATGTAACGTGTGTTCTGAAAACCTCTTCTGGACTAACGGGGCTCTATAAATGAAATAATGTCAATCACTAGCCAAACCGGCCTTATCGTGCCCCATATGTTTAAAACTACACAGTCATACCATCCAGAATATTCCTCATGGAGGCCTGGCCCAGCCCTACATCCTGTGCACCACACTTACACCATATGTTGCACGGTTCGTATAATAGGAAAAACAACCAAATGAAACTAAATGAAAAAAACGATTCTACTTTATAAATGCATGGTTGATGCGAGTGTGACATTCCCAGCTTAATAATTAAGGAAGAGAGAGGGAAAGGGATTTCAGAGGGGTCACCACCGTAAATATGTGGTACTGACATCCGTGAGAGCAATGCCAGCTAATCCACTGGTTTAGCATCAAACGCAGGGTGGCTTTCACATTAAATAGAAGTTAAAACTCCAATTGTTAGAAAAAGTAACATATAAAAAAGTGGAGAAAATTCCACCATACTATGCAGGAAGTTATTTTTGCACCCGATACCCATTTGCTTTAATGATTCAACTGCAGCAGCCTAGGGTTGTAAACCTCACAGTGGCAAAAATACGCGCCTTTTCCCCGACGTTAAGTCGTAACCATATGGATGCTTCTACTTGTTTTAAATTTCACAAACTGTTCGTGTTAGCATTTTTCCTTACATGCGCTGTTTCAGACTGCACTTTCTATTACAACCAGTAGCGGTCGGTGGTGGGAGTGCCGCCGGGCGCTGACGTGGGGCGGGGTAGGGGCAGGGTGGGGGGTAGTAAACTATGGATTATGGCCGATTACAGGTAAATACACATATGAATAAATAAAACGAATTTCGTTTCTCGCGCTGCATCGCCAAATGCGATGCAGCGCGAGAAACGAAATTCGTTTTATTTATTTATGAATACTACCCCCACCCTGCCCCTCCCCCGCCCCACATCAGCGCCCGGCGGCACTCCCACCGCCGACCGCTACTGATTACAACACGCACACCCACTCTTTCTCTGTCTCTCTTTCTCTCACAAACGCAAAAACACATCCTCTTGGCACCCACACACACATATCAAAGTGAAGGATTAGTTCAAAGCCATTTATAAAAGTACACCTCGAACAGTAACTTCTTTTAGGGCACTTTTTTTTTTGCTAGCCCTCGTTCCATCAAGCTCCAGCACTGCCATTTAGGGCCAGATGTACGAAGCATTTTATGCGACTGGTAAAATGCATTTTGCCATGTAGAAAAGGCAAAATGGGGCTCAGTAACTATTTACCAAATCGCATTTTGCTTTTGTGAGTCGTATTAGGAAGGAGCATGTTTAGGTCGTCCATTCCTAATATCGAATAGCACTGGTATGAATTAATGTTTTGCGACCAGTATGCGGTCGCAAAACATTTATAATTTACCGACTCCGTAGAGGAGGAGGAACCCATTCACAAATGGGCAGGGATCCCTTAGGGTGAATGTGAATGCGGGTGAAATTTTTTTTAAGAGCAGGCAGTGGTCTGTGGACCACTGCCTACTATTAAAAAAGGAAAAGAAAACTTTTCATTTAAATTTTTGTAATGCAGCCCATAATCCTTTAAGGAAAATGGGCTGCATTACAAAAAAATATATATATTGCTTTATTTAAAAAGCAATCACAGACATGGTGGTCTGCTGACCCCAGCAGGCCACCATCCCTGTGATTTTAGCCATACCCAATGGGTTGCAAATTGCAACCTCCCTAATGAATATTGATGAGGCAGGTCTATTTAAGACCCATTTGGGAATCGCTAAATGTGTCCCAGACACATTAGTGCATTTGATTCTGCGAGTCTCTAAATGCGAGTCGCAAAAAATCACAATTAGAGACTTGCAAAATCAAATGGTCTTACATATGGCCCTCAGTGCTCTTAACATCATTTTCAAGTGTAAGAATGAAATAGTTTCAAATTTAGATTGAGAATGGTCTGAGAATAAAAACTAGTAAGGCGTAGGCATTTGTTCACATCAAATACTGGCATGTGCTGGGAGTAGGTTGCCTTAGATAGGGATAATCGTAGCCAAATTTTTAATTTTAAATTAGAGTTATGAACAAAGTTAACACACGCATTTAGAGCATCAAACTTCTAAATCCACATATTTTTATTTTTTAAGTAAACTGTGCATTAGATCCAAATTATGGGAAACAATTTGGGAAAATTGAAGTATAGTCTGATCAAAAATCGGACCTATGTGGGTAGTGAAACTGTAAATCATTCTGAAAATTTTTTGAACAGTTTGGTCGCTCTCAGAAATGTGCAAGCAAAGTAGGAATTCTTTTATTTGCTCAGCTGGAAGACGTTCCTTGGGCCAGACACCAGACCCAGGGAAGCAATAAAAGCCCTTCTTGTTAATATCTGAAGCTGAAGTCTGACTCCTGGCTGTGAGCAACAAAATATGCACAGGTCTAGAGCCCCAGGTTTAAAATATTACAATGTCGATCAATGTAGTACTCGTGAAACAGTACATACATTCAATTAAGATAATTTCACATTAGGCTAAAATGTAAAGGGAAGGAATTTGTATACTGATTATCCTTGTATGAAGATGCAAAAGTAGTTATACTGAGCTCAGATGCACAATGTCCGTTGGAAAACTGAGAGAGGTACTACAGCTGTACCTCTCTGAACGGATTAGCAGTAATATTATTGAACATTTCTAGTTACAGAAATGCATGCCAATATCATGTCCTCCTCCTTGCTAAATACTCATTCAAATCACTTTCCCAGTAATCATTGACACAATTAAGATGCAATATGTAGGGAACTGGGTTATTGGTTGTGGGGGATGGAAGCCCCACTCAGTCAACAACCACAATTCTTGCCTGGGTAAACCAAAATCCTTGACAGGGTGAACCCCAAAAGTCACTAAATTAACTTGTGCTTAACCCCCTGGTAGCTTGGCACAAAGCAGCCAGGAACAAAGTGCCATTCATGGTCATCTGGTCATGCTAAACTGGGGCCAACCGCAATTTTGTTAGTGATGCCACTCACCTGAATACCAGGTCTTCTGCAGGGGTGACGATAGCCTACACTCACCCCTGCGTAGCTGCTCTCAAGTAGTGTTTTGATGTAGCTGACACTGAAGGAAGTGACCCGATTAGGGCCACCCGGCTCACTCGCGACCACCTCTCAGCCTTCCATAGAGTCGGTCAGACAGTAGAGAATACAAACCAAGTATATTTATTCAGATACACTCGAGCGGAGCCCAGTCTGCCCAGTCTCTTAGGATTGCTGCAGAGGGATCGACATCAGCAAACATGAAGATACATTATGTACAATTCAGAACCAATGAAGGCACGCCCAGACTGAAAATTTCCAGGCGGAGGCAGCTACACAAAGAAGTACAGAGGGATAAGTTTCAATCCTGAGACCGGGCACACATTATCTCTTAGTCAAGGTCGTTCTGTCCGTGCCCATCGCTAGACTAGTGGGAGCAGGCCTTTATCTAGTGGGAAAGGTATGCGCTAATAAGAGCAGTGTATTCATTAGTAGAGCAAGGCCCAACCTTGGAGAAATGAAAACTACCAAAGCTGCTTTTCGCTGAGACAGATAGAAATTAGGTTCGATCATGGCTCAAAATGGCGGCCAAACATAAAATGGTGCCGCGAATGCTAACTTACGTAGAACAATACATAAGCAGCACAGCAAAAACATTTTTATTCTAACAGACCCTCCTTTTAGCAGAAGCTAACTATTTTATGTTATTATCAAGAAATGTATAACATGTTGCAAGGATAAGAAACTTCACTATGGGCTGGTGCTTACATAATCAGTACTCAAAGATACCCTCATCGATCTGCATCATGTCGTCAATGTCCTTTTGTAACATAATCGCAGCATTAGTATCATGAACTGATATTTTCCGTTTGGGGGTGAGAACATTAACACAATAGGTGCAACAAGCTGGGAGACAGTGTATACAGAGGCAACATGTAAAAATAATACCAGCAACGACAACCAAAAAGATGAGGATCTTCCAACCCCATGTTGTTAGCGTATTCCAAAACCACCCCGACAGAGTCCAAGTACCTGTTTCTTGGTGGATCTCAGCTGACAGCCTATGTAATTTCTGTATAGCCGAATAAACATTGGGAGCGTTATCAGGTATGTAAACACAACAGCTGCTGCCAATGATGCAACAGGCCCCTCCCCGATCTGCAAGGATGACGTCTAACACCATCCTGTTCTGCAAAGTGACTAATCTCGTAGCCTGGAGCTCAGCAGTGATATTTGTCATTATTCCAGCAGTTGTATTGATAACCCCTTCAACAACTCCTCTTGTTAACTGACGAACCTGAAGGGCCTCAGAAAGGTAGTAGGCCCTTCATAGCGTCTCCAAATTGCTGTGCGGTGGTGTCTGTCTGATCTATATCCTTTGTGTCAACAACCCTTTTGGCTCGGGTCAGGAATGTACTTCTACGTTGCAGTTGATTATTTTTATGATAATTGGACGAGGGAACATATACAGGGGGAAGAAGGAAAGACAGATAACATGTACCTGACCATCCCCTTGGGAGCCAAACATGAGCTTGTGAACCGCAAACAAAATTGACATTATGGGGCAGAATCAAAGGCGGACTATTTGTCGTATTCAGCTTGAAGGTGAAATTACACTTACTCTCACCCACCTTTATCTTCCCTGTCCCCTGGACACAAAAACTAGCTGTCGTATTAACCACTGACACAGGTATCGACTTATCTTCAGTAAGATTTCGACTTCGGAAGGATTGGAAGTACTCAGAGGTGTTAAACCATTGGAAATCAGCCAATTCCATTCAAAACCAGGCATTGTTCTTTACTTTATGGTACGTTTTCACACAAGACTTTGGAGATAGTATCCCTAAAGTCCCTTGTCCTGCCGGTCCTATGGGGGTAAACCCTTGATAGAAACGTACATATTCAGTCGCAGTGCGAGAATCAGTAGATGTCATATCTAAAGCAGAAAGATGAAATTGGAAGTATACCAGTCGAAACAATTGAAACCAACCCTCGCAGCTGCGAATATATGACAATGACAGGGACAACAAATTGTCGCTCTTATGAGTGACTGAAGGGAGCAACCCAGAAACCCAACAATTAGTTGTATTGGAGACATTATGAGCTTGATGCAACATTTGTATAAATACGTTGTCTGTGTATGACAACCTATGCGCTTCTTTGTGCGGAGCCAGAGTGACAAAAAAGTGCTCAGGGGGAGTGGGCGTTGTACCAACCAAGGAATGTACAGGGAATTTCTCCTCTAAAAACCAGGATGTTCCAAGTATTGTTATTAGTGCAATCACAACAATTAATATGCAAACTGTTTTGCTCTTTGTTGACCAACCCTGTGCTAAACGCGGTGGTGCAAATGGTTGTTCCTCCTCATCAATAGGCCGACCAAATGGATGCATTATGAAGCAAGAAAAGGAATGCAACAAGACTGATAGTAAAGGTAAGTGTTCCCAGTGTCCATCAGAGCCTCACTGGTACAGGCTCCTATTGTTCATCAACGTTGGCGTTCTTGAGCACCGGCTGTGGAGCTTGCTCTGTCCTAAGTTCTTGATGAATCCCACATCGCTCAGGATAATGTACCCCCCTCCGAGGGAGCACGTTCGATCTATCCTGTCCAATGTCAGAACAGTGCACCAATCTCACGACACCCTAAACTATCACCGTTGGTACTATAGCAAAGTACACCCTAATTTACACAGTCCATCCCTGGCTAATCTGACTTTTCCTTTGGTGCACTATTCCTCAGCCGAGGACGCAAATTGTACCTGGTGACTCCAGGCACAGAGTAATCAACACAAAGTGGCTCCTTAATAGCTCGAATTTGTGGGGGAACTGCTGCATTTAGCACTTCATCATTTTCTGCATCCGTTTGGGTCCATGTTTACTTTGCATTGCTGAAGGGGACGAACTGAGGCATCTTCTCACACTCAGAGTCCTCAATTCCTTCCGTGACCCATTGGTCATAGGGCAACGGGGGGGAACTCGTTTACAATGAGTGCCATGCACCCAATTCTTTCGGCCAGCGATCTTGACTGCAGTACGGGTAGCTAGAAGGACCTGTTCTGGTTGCTTCCAACGAGGCTCCAAACTCTTCTTCTGCTGAAAATTGCACACAAGGATCCAATCACCAGGCTGGATGTCGTGTCCGGGCCCCTCTGGTATATCTGGCAGAGTATCCCGGACCTGTTGGTAAATAGAATGCAAATTTTCAGTTAACTGGCACAGGTAGTCGATCAATAATGGAAACTCAATATCGGAAAACCGACGGGGTCGCGGGACGCCCCAGACATTTGCTGGGCGTCCAAACACGACCTCGTATGGTGACAATCCTGTCCTAGAATGTGCTGTTGTTCTTGTCAACAACAGGGCTAATGGTAAAGCATCTGGCCACTGTAACCCTGTTGTCTCCTGAATCTTTGCCAATTTCAGTTTGAGAGTACCATTGTACTTCTCAACCATACCTGCTGACTTTGGGTGATTTGCAGCATGAAACTTCTGTTTTATGTGCAAACCATTACAAATTAACTGAATAACCTAGGCATTGAAATGACTGCCGTTATCACTCCAGATCAAACGGGGCAAGCCGAAACGAGGAAAGAACTCCTTCAGGAGTACCTTTGCAGTCGTAATGGCTGTATTGTCTTTAGTGGGGTAAGCCACAATCCATGTACTAAATGCACAGACAACCACTAACACGTACTTCAAGTTATTGACCCTGTCTAATTCGATATAGTCTATCTGGAGGACCTCAAAAGGGAAAGAGGGTGGTGCAACATTACCGGGTGGTGTAGGGGTACCTTTCCCAGGATTGTGCATCATGCACACCATGCAGTACTTCACTAAATGTGCAGCAGTTTCCAAGAGGTTATCATTCTGCCATACAGGGTCTAACAACTTGCAAATACCCTTAGCACTGATATGGGCTGGGCCATGAGCCATTGTGAGCACAGGGAGAACATACGCATCTGGCAACATCCATCTCTGCTTCCCTGACTTGTCAATCCAACATCCCTCATCGTTCAACTGTACTGTACTTTCTTTCCACACTGCTAATTCCTCTACTGTGGCTTCACTTTGTATCTCCTTCACATTCTCAAGTGTATCCTCAAACATGGTGACCTCGGGCACCCACCTAGAGGGACCTGCTACCAACATTCTTTTCATTCTAATCCGGGCTGTTTCCTTAGCTGTCCGATCTGCAAAAGCGTTCCCCTTACCTACATCGTCAGTAACTTTCCGGTGGGTGCTACACTTTACTATTGCCAATTTCTTAGGGAGTGTCAAAGCGGACAAAAGCCTATATATAAGGTGACCGTGTTGGATCTTTGTACCATGGGAAGTAAGGAACCCTCTCTCTGCCCAGAGTCTCCCGAAATTATGCGCAACTCCAAAGACGTACTGGCTGTCAGTATAAATATTGGCAACCAGTCCCTCACTCAATTCGCAAGCTCGTATTAGGGCAACGAGCACTGCAGCTTGGGCCCACTGATAGGGAACCCATGATGTCTCAACTATTGTACGCATCATAGTAATAGCATATGCAGCAGTTGTAGTGCCATCTGATAATTTAAAGCAAGAGCCATCGACGTATAGTTCCCCTTGGGGGTCAGATAAGGGAACATCAGTCAAGTCTATCCGTTCTTTCGTCTCTTCTTCCGTCCGGAAGATACAATCATGTATGTCAATCTCCTCATTTTCAGAAGGGAGGGGTAGTAATGTGGCTGGATACAAACGGGGGATTATTTATTGGAGAGTGTTTTTAAGTTTACTCTGTTAAGTTTATCATGAAAGGATTTAGGTTTTGAGAAACTATTCACGATACAATGTTTTTCTTTACTTCAGAATTACCTCTGACGAAGGCCGAATGGCCGAAATGCATTGGGTCAAACATAAATATGAAACGTGGGAATCCGACATGCTGTATTAAAGGCTGTGGCATTATACATGCATTTGCACATTGGAATTATCATGTTTCACCTATTCAATTAAATGGACAATAAAACCTAAAAGGAAAATGATGAAAGTGGATTAAGATTGATTACTTTTTGGCTTACGATGATCTTTATCATCCAACAATGTGGTGGTTGCATCCCGGGACTGATATACATTATATCAGCAAGTTTAACATATGGATACAGAGTGGCACATCGTTTGATCGTAATATGTTTGGCAAATAGCGTTAATTCATAACCTGTCAGACGTGCACTGGTGAGGTGCTGTGTCTTTGTCTTATTCAAAAGTGTATCCACAGCATGGGGTACAATGACTGTGAGGTCAGTATCAAGTACGAGTCCAGCCGATTGTCTTATCGAGACAGCCATGCCCACGACCGCTCTGAGACAGCTCGGGAGGGCTCGTACGACAGGATCAAGCACAGCAGAGAAATAAGCACATGGCAGGTGCTTATCTCCAAATTTTTGTGTTAAAACAGAAAGCGTGCAACAGGCCATCTCATGGACGTACAACACAAACTGTTTAGTATAGTCGGGGGTGCCGAGTACTGGAGCTGAACAAAGCGCAGTTTTCAATTGCTCAAAAGACTGCTGACATTCAGGCATCCAAGGCAGGAGTTCATGCACATATTTTAGTGTTAGAGCAAGCAGGGGCTTGATTAACAGCGAATAGCTAAGTATCCACTGCCGGCAATAGGAAGTGATACCTATGAAAGCACACACATCTTTCTGAGTTTGCGAAACAGGCATTTTAACAATGGTACTGATGCACTCAGGGGTCAGTCTCCTACCCTCCTTCGACAGTAGGTGACCTAAGTAGGTGACCTCCTGTCGACAATACTGAAGAGCTAAATGCAACAACAATTTAACTGTACTGTCACTGCATCATTGTTCTGTATCTGAGGCAATGAGCAAGTCATCGACATACTGAAGCAATACATTACCTGTGGGGAGCAACAAGGAATCCAGCTGACCTGTCAATGCCTGACCATAGATACTCGGGCTCTCTGTATAGCCTTGAGGAACGCAACAGAACCTAAAGCTTCTACCAGCTAGGGTGAACCCAAACAGATATCTGCTGTCAGGATGAATGGGAATACTGAAGAACGCATTTTTCAAATCAATGACAGAAAAGAATGTAGCAGAAGAAGGAATCATTGTCAAAAGAGTGGTGATGTCAGGAACCACCGGAAACTGGGGAATCACTATTTTATTAACTTCACGCAAGTCAATCACAAAGTGATAAACATCTGCATGATCATCAGAGGAACCCGAAGGTGTCCGTTTGAGAATGGGAAGAATAGGGCTATTACACATATTAGCAGTTGTCTCCTCAACCACTCCTTTCCCAATCAAATCCTGTACAATTTGTAATAAAGCTCGCTCACCTGCCTGCAGTACTTTATATTGAGGGATGCGAGGTAAAATAGCATTGTCTTTAACTTGGATCGAAACTGGCGATATCTGTAACAGTCCCACATCTGTGTCACCTGTCACCCACAGAGTGGGCGGCACATCTTTAAACTCAGCAGGAAGGGGCGCATCTTTGGACAGACACTGTTTAGTGCATACTACATCCGGACCCACTGTCATGTAAACACCTGCTGGGGAGCAATAAATCGTAGCATGCAATTTCTTCAACAAATCCAAACCCATCAAATTTTCTCCACAATTAGACGTCAACAAGAATGGCGAATCTACAGTGAAAGGACCAAAAGTCAACGCAAGGGGCTTAGAAATGGGGCTTACAACCGGTACACCAGAAAAACCTACCGAAACATTATTATGGCCAGACAGAGCCTCCCCAGGGACCAAGGAACGAGAAATAGAACTGTTCGTTGCACCTGTATCCACCAAAAACTCCTTAGCTGAGCCATGCAAATCTGCAGTAACATATGGACTGCGTTGATCTACAGGTATCAAAACTGGTCCCTCACTCTGTCCCTGGCTGTCCTAGCTGTAAGACATCCCTGTCACCTCATCTGTGTCATAATCATCATGATAATACCTTCCTCTCCGAGGGTCATCAAAATAATTTTGATCAGAACGACCTTGCGAGGCCACAGCATTCTGAGCCCTGTCCTGACCACCAGCTCCACGACCCCGTCCACGAGAACCTCGTCCTCTCGGGACCGCCACCTTCTGCAAAAGCACAGGACACTTGCTATGCCAGTGTCCCTCCTCTTTACAATACGCACACTGATTCGGCCCTAAAGGCATAGTATTTGGTGGCCTGCTAGTGCATGGAAGCTGTCGGGCAGAACCACCACTTCCTCTACCATTCCCCCAAGAGGCCTGCTGCAACAATACCTCCGTCTTCAAATCCTTGTGCTTCTTCTCTCTCCTCTCCTTATCCTCATTTTCCCTGTGTTCATAATACTACACCATATTCAAAATAACAGAAGGGGAAGATGTGGCCCAAGTGCTCTCGAAAGCCTGCAATTGGGTCGCAATCTCAGGAAGCAAATTAGAAACAAATCTATTAACAAACAATCAAACACCTCCTTCGATCGACAAATCCTGTACACTATAATCTAGAAACACACCTTCAAACCGAGTGAAAAAATCAGACCCACTCTCATCTTTCTTCTGACGACAAGCCGGTAACTTGTCCCATCAACCTTCCTTGGTGGAATAAGAGAATGCATATACGTAATGATACGGCCGGGCAAAGCAAGTATCTCTACTCTAGGCTTATCACCTGGCTTCCGTTCCTGATCCCAATCTTTAATTTGGTCCCATGTACCACCCAATTCCGCAACATGATCCTGTGTGTGTACTTGTCTCCAAATATCAACCGGAACTAGTAAGCCAAAGAACATTTCAATATCAGCAAGTGTCACCACTGTTGAAGAGGCAGCTTCAGTCAATTCTTTATAATAAGCAGTTGGATTCTTCCTAGGATCAGGTAACTGAGTCTTAAGAGACAAAACTTCACTCCTTTTCCATGGAGTATAAACCCATTGTTCTTGGAAATGGGCCGCTACACCCGGTCTAGTAAGAACATCGTGCTGATCCCTTAGTTCTGGTATTTCAGGGTGATATATAGGATGAACCTCCCGCATTGGAAACTGAGATACCGGGGTGGGGCTCTTCTCAAGCAGTCTACCCCGATAAGCAACCAACATCACAACATTACCAAAAACTTGACCAGGTGCCATATCAGTAACATATACATGATCCTTAATATCATATATAATCTGCGGTGCTGCATCGTTGAAACACTGCTCCCAAAGACCGATCAAAGTAGCAGACATATGCTTAAGGGCATGTTGTTGTACAAAAGGCTGGTAGTCTTTCATCACACTCCACACATCTTCCACACCATAAATGGGGTTTCGGGCCCACTGCGCAGCTTGATTAGCCACTACCTTTCTCTCTGCATCTCCCATCTCAGATCGCACATACGGACCCATGAGCTCTTTAAATTTCGTCCAGTCTCTATCCTCAAATCCACGTACTGGTGTCCCACTACTCAGTAATGTCAGGGGATGGAAGAACACAGTGGGGGTAGCAACAGAAGTAGCAGGCACTAACGTCGCTGCCGGCTGCGTCACAGGTGTAAGAGCTGGTGAAAGTGAAAGGGACGCTGAAGCAATAGGTGTGGCAGGAGTACAGTCATAGTTGCCACAGATGGCGAGATCAAAGAAAGGACAGGAGGTGCCGTGGCCAAAGCAGTCCGATCTACAGTAACAGAAGCAGAAACAGCAGAGACAGAAGGAACGGGTGGCTGGGACTGTGAGGGAAGAGCAGGATATATCCTCTACGGGGTGTATGGAGGTGGGGGTTGAGTATCTAACAATTCTTCCACAAAAGTATCATCTTCTTCTTGGGCCACATAAGATTTATCAATCTGTAATCGAAACCTCCTATCCTCACGTTCAATCCCTATCTCTTTTTTTCGCTTTATCATGCGCTACAGCTTTCTGAGTCAAAGTTTGCATTCTCCCCTTTTGGGTCTCTTTCTCTGCTTTCATTTGTCTCTGTTTATCCTCCTTTTGCCACGTTCGAAGAGAATCAAACATAGACTGCCTACTCCCCCTTGCAAACAATTTTTCCTGCAAAAAACAATTTTTTGTTCATCAAAAGTGTCCGTCAACGGCCACTGCAACTCGGCATTGTCCCTCGCATATTTGTGCCATAGCCTACTATACATAATGGGGCCAAAGCCATGCTTCACATACATATCAAAATTCGGAGTGCCTTCTGGAGGCGCTGGCCGACTTTCTTCCAGTCGAGCATCAGCAGAACAACAACGACAACAAGAAACCAAGAATCGACTAATCCCAGGCATTTTCAAAAGTGAGCCAAATTCGTTATGTTGCCTGACAAAGTGTTTGCAAACACAGTTTACCAAAATCGGTCCTCAGACCGTGCCAAATACAAACCAAAATGGTACCATATCCACAAAGAACCAAAACAAACTCACCTGATGCATGCAGGTCAAGCAAATTTATTCTCCACTTCCGACTCTTCGGACCAAACGGTCAGATCCACGGGTTTCGCCATTCAGGACTCCATTCGCGACGACCGCTGGGCGAGGCACCGTCCGGCAGGACAGAAGGGGCAGCTGCGAGTTCAGGAACTCTCTTGTGCAGGGATCCGTGGTCCGTATGTCTGACCCGACAGTGGCCTTGACCTCCCCACCTGTCCTTAGGAGGGGATGGGCCACTTGCCCGATGGAGTCCCTGTTCGGGCGCCAACTGAAGGAAGTGACCCGGATAGGGCCACCCGGGTCACTTGTGACCACCTCTCAGCCTTCCATACAAATGAAGAGTCGGTATGAGAATACAAACCAAGTATATTTATTCAGATACACTCAAGCGGAGCCCAGTCTGCCCAGTCTCTTAGGATTGCTGCAGAGGGACTGACATCAGCAAACATGGAGATACATTATGTACAATTCAGAACCAATGAAGGCACGCCCAGACTGGAAATTTCTAGGCAGAGGCAGCTATACAAAGAAGTACAGAGGGATAAGTGTTGGTCCTGAGATCGGGCACACACTATCTCTTAGTCAAGGTCGTTCAGGCGGTGCCCATCGCTAGACTAGTGGGAGCAGGCCTCTGTCTAGTGGGAAAGGTATGTGCTAATAAGAAGAGTGTATTCATTAGTACAGCAAGGCCCAACCTGGGAGAAATGAAAACTACCAAAGCTGCTTTTCGCAGATACAAAGAGAAATTAGGTTCGATCATGGCTCAAAATGGCGGCCAAACATAAAATGGTGCCGCAAATGCTAACTTACGTAGAACAATACATAAGCAACACAGCGAAAGATTTTTTATTCTAACAACGCTGGCAGGAGTCTCAAAGGGGAAGGGGGGATTGAATGAAGAGAAACAGAGAGGTAAGACACTGCAGTTTGTTCTTGACTGGCCTTGTCTCTTCTGCAGGGGATGCGTGAAGGGATTTTCCAATTCCACTCTAGTCTTGTCAGCAGATGTGGTGGACAGTACAGGATTATTCTGTCGCAAAAATAACGAACACTTCTTAATTATTTCAATGGGTAACAACAATCATTTCACTCTATTCATATAAACCAATGTGCCCGTGTTTTGCAAACCACCATGTATAAAATAATATATCACTTACAGTCCCTGGGAGATGCTATGGGGAATGTTGTTGTGACAATCACTGTTACTCCCAACTTTGTTTTGATTTTAAGGATTTCTCATACTTCGTAATCCTTGCAGTTCATGAATTTTAACAAGTTCTATGTAGAGGAACGCCTTGACAATGTTGCACGCAGTGCGCAAGTCCGAAATACAGTTACACTTTGGGAACGTTTAGCACAAGCCGTTACCTATTGGGGCGGTTTGTGCAAGTCTGAAACAAAGTTACACTCTGGGCGCGAGTAGCGTAAGTCTGAAACAAAGTTATACTTTGGGCACGGTTAGCGCGAGTCTAAAACAAAGTTATGCTCTGGGCGCTGTTAGTGCAAGTCTGAAACATAGTTATACTTTGGGCGGAATTACCGTGGTTCTGAAACAAAGTTATACTTTGGTATTTTTACATTGTATCTCACCTTTTTATTCTTTGTCTTTTCAGGAAGGTTTGGAGGGATTACCAAGGAAGCTTGGAGGACGAGTGCTGATAAAGGACCAGAAAGAGCTTCAGGGAAGCACTGTGTCTGAAAGGTAAGTGGTTCGAAGAAGGTACCAGTGCTCGGATGCTGCTCCTCGGGAGGTAATGAAACTAACTAGCTTCAGTCAGTTGGGGTGTGATTTTTATACTTCTTGGCCTCAAAATGGCCACCAGGTCCCATGGTTACTTTTCTTTCGCGAGAGCTAAATAACTGGGCACATAACAGGGCATATGGTTTACATGGGCCTGCTTCCGAAGACCAGCTGTTGTTGGTTATTGCTGCGGGGTTGGGGCACAATTAGGGCAAGCGCTAGTGAAGGATGTGGAGTAGGGTCTCACACATAACTAAAAGGGCGGGACCAGTGGATTTCACATGGCTAACAATGAGTCCTTGGGAAGTTGCCAAAGGACACAAAATGCGATCTGGGCATGAGTCCTGACAAATGGAGCATGGGTCAGATACAGGGACTAGGTTAGTCCTGCTGAAAAAGGTGCCTTCTAAGCCCAGTGCACAGATTTCTGCTCACTGTGGAGGAGCCCACGAGGAGGAGGTTGAGCGTTGCGAACGATTGTCACTGTGGTGCAAATAGCAGGTTGGGCATCACAGACAGTCTTTGCTGTAGAGCAAAGAGCCAGTCTAAGTCGCAGGCGATCATTGCTATAGCTTCGCATTGGAGGTTTTTGCCGGCTATCGTTGCTGCAGCACAAAGTGTAGCTCTCCCATTGAGGTTTGTCTCTGCAGGTCGCTGTTGGCGCAAAAAGCAGGTCTCACCTGAACTTTGCACTTACGGTCGTCACAGGCAGCAGAGTTAAAGGGGCCTGTTAGCAGTCATGAGGAGTCCAAACTTCAGGAGTAAGGTCAGTTGAAGGTTTGGCTATTTTTCTGTCCACCTAATTTAGATGAGTGGACAGTTAGCCATTTTTCAATACGGGTCACAGCCAGGAAAAACCTGGCACTAAGGGACATTGAAAACTGCTCAATGCCCCGCACGCCATGGGAGAAAACTTCCATGGCAAGGTGGGCACTCTTTTTTTTATTTTCTAAAAGAAAATCCCACTTTGGGATTTTCATTTTGAAAATAAAAACGACTTTGAAAGATTTCATTTTGACGACAGATGTTCCTGCCAAGGCTGTAAATGTCCGATGGGCTGGCGGACGTTTCTAAATTTGGACATCAGCACCTCTGTCAGGAGGATGGGCCGACTCCCAATATATAAATGAGCCCATTAGTATAAATTCAACTTTACCGAGTTAGCTTGCAATAAAAGTATTAAAAAGTCAGAGAAAAGACTTTTTAGCTGGTTCCTAGAAGAAGATAACATTATTCAATTTTAATATATATACCCATACCTTCCTATTTAACAGCTACCCCTACTACAGTGAAAGTAGCTTTTGGGGCATTGTCACTCCAAGGACATGCTTTACATTAAACTTTTATGCTGTTTGACGAATCTTCATTAAACTGTCCAAAAAAAAGTTCATTGATGTCAGCTTTCCTGGAACATTTTGGGGGTGATCTGTTAAGCATGGGCTGAGAAAAGGGGAGTTGCAAAACACTTTTTCCCACATGCTTTTTCCATAGATCTTTACTTGGAAATTTGCTCTTTGTGATTTGGTGTAATTCTGTTCAGCTGTTTTACAGAAATTAAGGTTAAAAATTCATGCATATCTGTTGCTGCGGTACATCTGCAGGAATCCTGCAACAGTCTTGTGGGAAAAAACGTCAAAACGCACATTCTGATCGAACAGTCAGTGGGGCCAAGCAGTCTGATTGGTGGACGCAACGGAACAAAAAGAATGCAGCTTCCATTGCAGAACTAGGTCCCTGAATGCTAAAAATATTTTAAAAACACATACAGAAAGGGGAAGGGTACCCTGACCCCACAGTCCTTGTAGAGGGCTCCCAGAGGTCCACCCAGGGGCCAAATGTTTGTGGTGGCATGGTCCTTCTGTTAGAATAAAAATGTTTTTGCTGTGTTGCTCATGTATTATTTATTCTATGTAAGTTAGCATTCGCAGCACCATTTTATATTTGGCCGCCATTTTGAGCCATGATCGAAACTAATCTCCCTCTCTCTGCGAAAAGCAGCTTTGGTAAGTTTTGTTTCTTCAAGGTTGGGCCTTGCTGTGGTAATGAATACACTGTTCTTATTAGCGCATACCTTTCCCACTTGATAGAGGCCTGCTCCCACTAGTCTAGCGGTGGGCACGGACGGAACGACCTTGAGTAAGAGATAGTGTGTGCCCGGTCTCAGGATCGAAACTTATCCTTCTGTACTTCTTTGTGTAGCTGCCTCCACCTGGAAAATTCCATCCTGGGCGTGCCTTTATTGGTTCTGAATTGTACATAATGTATCTCCATGTTTGCTGATGTCAGTCCCACTGCAGCAATCCTAAGAGACTGGGCAGACTGGGCTCCACTCGAGTGTCTCTGAATAAATATACTTGGTTTGTATTCTCTACTGTCTGACAGACTCTTCATTTGTATGGAAGGCTGAGAGGTGGTCGCGAGTGACCCGGGTGACCCTAATCGGGTCACTTCCTTCACTGCGTGAGACTTGCGCGGGTCGTGTGGGATCCAGTGTGGCCCCCCATGGTTCTGCTGGACTAAAAAAAAATTGTCAGCCAACCGAACACCCAACCCCACCACACGTGACTTAAGGCCATGCATGGCAAAGAGTTGGGTGCAGGGCTAGGGCCCTGCGACTAACCCCCTCCTTGCCGCACATGGCTGAAGACCAAAAGCTGTGCGTGATGAGTAGTTGGCCACAACATATCATAATAAGATGATACTTTTCATTAAAAAGCATATAAATTATTCACTGAACAAGCTATATATATATATATATATATATATATATATATATATATATATATATATATATATATATATATAGACACACCATCCAGCTTCCACAGAAACTTCCACAGAAGAAGGCACGGACTCAAAGCTGTCAGGGTACGGCATATTTTATTTTCTCAGGTCACCCTCGACCCCGAGAATGAGAGAGACACGTTTTGGCTTACTAGAAGCCTTTAGCATATATATATATATATATTAGAGAGAGAGAGAAACTATGGACTATTTAGTTAATTTTTTTAGTGTAAGATGTATTTTGCGTAATTACACGTAACTTTGCATACATTTTTGGTCATTTCACACTAATTTGGGGTTTGCTTGTGCCTTAACCTGACTGTGGTTGCTGCTTGACCAGGGCTCACCTCCCAATCAATCAGTAACCCAGTTTCTAACATTGGTGATCAGCTGTGAGGATAGGACTTGTATTTGTGAAGTTCCATACAGTGATGTGGTGTATACTACCATTCCATATCTAAGACCAATTTGAGTTATAAATTCTGCCTAATTAGCTTTTTTGTTCTAAATTCATTCATACTCTACCTGGCTGTTTGTGTCTCGTGACCTCACCTGCAAAATGAATTTTGAGCTTATCAACCAGGAGAATGTAAAAAATTGGGTCTATAGTTGGCAGAGGTATGCACCCTGTCCATCTAGGGACTACAATTCTAGTCAGGGTAAGTCACAGCGCACCCTACATTATTATGTGCTCACCCTCTGGTGGCTTGGCACAGAGCAGTCAGGGTTAACTTAAGAGGCAATGTGTAAAGTATTTGTGCAACACTTGAACCAGTAACACAGTGAAAACACCACAAAGAGACCCCAGACCACGTTAGACAAATAGATGACGATTTTATAACTAAAACAAGACCAAAACAAAAAATGCATCCAGTAGAAGTTGAAATATGAATTTTTAAAGATTAATTGCAAGCATAGCGTTTAGAAGCAAATAGCTCTCAAAGAGTTAATTGCTTGTGCTGGACCGGTACAAAGTTAAGAGTTCAGGCCGCCCGCGATTGAGTGTAGGCTGGATACAGTACTCACACAGGGCCAGCTGAGCAAAAGTACCTTAATCCTTGTCACAGCATGAAATTCGTCGATGATCCCCACGTAGATGAGGTGTTGCGCCGAATTTCTCCACACAACTGCAGCGATGTGTCAGGCTCATGAGCGAAGCGTCAGGCACGAAGTGCGGTGGTTCCAAGTGAGAAAAGGAGGGTTTCTCCACACTGTAGAGGTGATGCGACAATCTTCTCCACACAGTGGTGGCAATGCGTTGGTTCCGGAGTGGTGGTTTTGAGTGCGATGCAGTCGTTCTGAGTGTGATGTGCCAATCCGTTTCCCGCAACAGCGTTGATGCGTCGATTCTGCTCTTTCAGCAGAGGATGCATCGTTTCCACTGGAGCAAACCCCTAAGTCCACTTCCAAAGGTCCAGGACTGGGTGTGCACCACTTGGCAGGACTAACTCACAAGTAGATGAGCCCAAGGGTTGGAACAGGAGGGGTCTTTTGTGTCCCTGAGAATTAGGCAACAGGAGGAAAGCCAGCAAGCCCTAGGAGTCACTCTGGGTTCAAGTGATGCAGGTCAAGTCCTTCTCACCCAGGCATGGGAACAGCAGGCAGCAGGGCAGTCCAGCAAGGCAAGAGCACAGGCAGAGTTCAACAAAGCAGTAGTCCAGCAGAGTAGCAGTCCTTTCAGAAGAACAGTAGTTCTTCTGCCTGGCAGAGTAGTCACAGGTCCAGAAGTGTACTGAGTTGGTGGTGTCAGGGATCCAGTACCTATACCTAGTTTTGCCTTTGAAGTGGGGGAGACTTCAAAGAAAAGCTTTGAAGTGCAAAAGGTCCCTGCCCTTCCTGCCCTGACTGCTGACTCACTACAAGGGGGGTATTCAGTTCTTTGGTTGAGGACAGGCACAGCCATTTTAGGTGCAAGTGTCAGCTCTTCCCTCCCATCCAGTCCAGGAAGACCCATCAGCCAGGTGATAGGCCATCAGGAAGTGAATGGCCCATCAGGCACACCTAAGCTCCCTTTGTGAGTGGCTGTCTAGAGGGAATGCACAAGGTCCAGCTGTCACCCACCCCAGATATGTATTGGAGACAGGCAGAAGGCATGGAATGGTTTAAGTAAGAAAAATGCCAATTTTTAGACTTGCAACTTAAGCTCCAACTTCCCCATAAGATGTGATTTTAAATTGTGAGTCCCGGGATGCCAAACTTGAAATATCTATCTTGTACAAATTAGAAATTACACTTATAAAATGTAATCCCAATGTTGACCTATGGGAGAGATAGGCCTTGCGGTAGTGAAAAACGAAATTGGGAGTTTTTCACTAACAAGACATTAGGGGCCGATTCACAGAACTAATCTGAGATAAAATCCTAAACTTACTACTTTTGGTATTCACAGAAGGCATTTAGTAGTAGTAAAGTTAGGACTCCTAACTTTACTACTACTAAACTGAGATAAAATCCTAAACTTACTACTTTTGGTATTCACAGAAGGCATTTAGTAGTAGTAAAGTTAGGACTCCCAACTTTACTACTACTAAATGCCTTTTGTGAATACCGAAAGTCCTAAAGTTAGGATTTTGTCTCAGTTTAGTAGTAGTAAAGTTAGGAGTCCTAACTTTACTACTACTAAATGCCTTCTGTGAATACCAAAAGTAGTAAGTTTAGGATGTATTCTCAGATTAGTTCTGTGAATTGGCCCCGAAAAATTCAAAAGTACATGTCCTGCCTTTGAAATACATTGCACCCTGCCTTGTGGGTGATACAGGGCATACTTTAGGGGTGACTTATAGGGAAGGTTTAGGCCTATCAATAGGGTTTACTTGCCAGGTCGACATGGAAGTGTGAAACTGCACATACAGGCTCTGCAATGGCAGGCCTGAGACATGGTTAAGGAGCTTCTTATGTGGGTGGCAGAGTCAGTGCTGCAGGCCCAAAAGTAGCATTTAATTTACAGCCAATGGGCACATGTAGTGCACCTTTATAGGGACTTATAAGTAAATTAAATATTCTAATTGGGTATGAGCCTTACCCTGACTCGGATTGTAGTTGCTGCCTGACCAGGGCTCACCCCCAGTCGACCAGTAACCCTAATTTCTAACAAGTAGCATCCAGGTTTAAAAAAATCAGGGAAGAGCCACCTATCTACTAACCCAAGCCTGCCAATCATAAAATGCAAAGAGGCTACATGGTCCTCTAAATCTTTCTACAGGAGCTTCCCTGACAGGACACCCCCAATGCCGGTCTATACTTTCCTGCAATCAGTGTTGGAAATCTGATCATTCCCATTCCCTCCTTTGTCACAAGTTATAACTTTAGTCCCCTTTGATTAGATATAACTGGGGCTTTCCTCACTAAAATCACCACTAAGTAGTAGTAAGCATAGAATAGATGCCACTTTGTAACCACACCTAAACCTAAAACTATACTTACTCATCAGAGTACGGATGGCAATCAACTCAACTCCCCTATGTGGTGCCATTGATGCAGGGGTTTTGCCCAGGGGACCAACTTCTGATAACCTTAACAAGCTTAAACAGGGAACAGGTCCAGGAAACAAAGTTTTTCATTTTGAGTGGAGCTGTTGAACCAGCAAAAATGATTCTACAACATGTAGCGAAAGACAGAGGTAAACCCAAAATAGGGGCCAGACTAAATAACTGCAGTAGACAGAGCCATTTTTAATACATCAAGCATTAATGTAAATGTGTACACCAGTGGCAACTTCTTCATAAAAGTACACTACCTTATGTCTCTGTATTCTCTATGTATTTATAATCTACCATATACTCTGGTACAACATTCAACTTAACACAAGTCATACAGGAAACAGAATCAAACAAGTATAGTCTCACATTTGAACAACACATCACACACCCCATTTTACTCATAACAATGTAATCTCTACCAATTTGTATTTGATTTACATCACACACTCTATGTCTATTGATATAATAGATACAAGAAATGATTTGTGGTAGTACAACTGGAACAGAAAAGTCCATGTTACCAGGACTACAGTGTTCCAATTCTCCTTTTAGGAATCCCATATTACTGTATTTGGGGATTTTATTTTTCCTCTTTTTTATTATTGCACAAAGCTAGACGTTTTCAAGATACCTAAAAATCTGATGAAGGGAAAAGAAGAGTTATAATGACGTCTAAGCATTTCATCTAAATGTAACACACTACTTTGAGACACATTATCATCACGCATAACGTTGTGTAGGTTGGTTCTTGAAAAGTACAAGGACTACTTATTTTTATTAAAACAGCAAACACACATACATGGTCTCATCTACATAGAAGTGGACATTGAGTGATGTACATATACGTCACTCAAAAGCACTGCAAAGTGGCCTGTGTCTGCTGGCCAGAGTGGTTAAGCTGTCTCACTCAGCTTGTTGTAGGGATTCTGCACATACACAGAGCTATGCACAGGATAATAGGACCTCGGAGTATAGTGGTGAGCCAACCATGCCCCTTAGCACCCACAATCCCAATCCGACTAGCTTTAGCGTCTCATTCGCAGCGCAGCTACCAATGTTTAGACAACCCAGAACACGGTCTCTCTCAGGACTCGCGGGAGCAAGAACACTCTTTCATAACTCACTCATACTTGTCCACAACGTGCGTAATAAGAGACACTGTATAGTTTAAAATGTTTATTTCAACTATCGTGCTCTAAGATACAGTACACGTGCCAGTACTATCAGTATAATGCATAACGATAAAATAAGAAGCATAGTTACTATTCCATAGAATACAAACGGGGACAGCATTTTATAAAGACAGTGGATATAGGGCTAAATGGCCTTACCACCCTCCCCGTGCTAATAACTAGTTTATTATAAAAACAGAAGACCTCTGGGCTTTGTCTGGCGGACCCCCATACCTCAATATCTAGATGCAAGGTTTACATCATCAGACAAGCACAGCTCTTCTCCCTGGAAAGGTTTTTCTCCAAGTGTCACAAACAGTGAGATCACAATATTAAAAGCACACAAATTTCTCCAGTGCAGCTGTATTCTGTGTTATGTCTAAGTGCGAGGGGCTGACCAGATCAGCAAGAACAAGGGACGTTGTTTTTCGACCTTGTACATGTTGTGCAGACGAAACCCACAGGGAACAGGAGAAAAGGTGAAAGGCAAAAAGGCAGACAGTTCTAATATAGCCGGGCACAAGCAGAGTCTGGAAAACAAAGTCACAAAGTAACGTGTGCAAAAAGGCATCATGGCAGCCAGGCCTAAGCTAACTTAGCAATGTAGGCAATGAGGCCACAAACCACACTACACCCTCCCCTGGTCAGTCCATAGACCAAGACAAAAGACGAAAACAAAGTTCAAACAGATGGAGCAGAACGCAAACGTCTATTAGGGAACAGTCCATAACGAAGGACAGGGAATGGAAAAAAAAATCAGTTCAGGTTAAAAAATCTAGCGTGGGTAAAAGAAAGAAAAAACCCAGAAACGCAGGACGGAAGCCCCTTAATCCAATAGAGTGTAAGTGCAGAAAAACGCCACACCTTCCAAAAGGACATCATTGGTATCATCAGAAAAAAGAGATGCCATCCAGTTCAACAAATCAAAACTGCATTCATGTTCCTCATAATAGGGAGCAGTGACCAGCATTGCGGGACAACTTGTGTGATACTCAATATAACTTTGTTGTAGGAGATTCTGAGCAGCCGCCCAGATCTCCCATTGCGCCAGAACTCCAAGTGCAGCCGCATGCGCCATCAATCCAGTACCGGAACATTCCCGTTCATGGGCCACTAAGGGGCCCATCAACTGGCCAAAATCCGGGTCCGACTGAGACGTATTGGAGAGGCAAAGATCCAAGGACCAAGAGAAAGGACATCTTAAGCAAGACATCACAGGTTGCACGCAAGTGAAATACGCAAAGCGAAAAGAAAGTTTATATGACACACCGAGTGTCGCCAATGGTAGGATGCCGAAGCTGAGGAGCATTCGTTCACGGAGCATCCCGAGTCGACCTTGGTCGAGTAGGCCCCCAGGAACTGCAGCCATTGTGCAACAAACAAATTAAAAGCAGTATTCCAGCAGCTAACGCTAGGATCAACGGAAAGCCGCCAAAGACGCTGGAAAAAATAGAATGAATAAAAGCCGGTATTACACCAAATATAGTTTGAAAGGAGGTAACAAGGCCAGAGCCCACAACTTTAAAAAAGTGCACAAGACCTTCGGTACGAGATGCATTGAAAACGCGGTGAATCAGCTCACCGAAATGTTGTGGGAGGTTTGTGTTCAAAAGGGCCTGTATCTCACTGTGGGTACTAGCCACCTGGAGGATGAAGCTCTCCCGTGCGGATGTGAGCATAACCTCCTGGTTCAATAATAGCGCCTTTATTCTGCTCAATTTATTGAAATCCGCCTTCAAAGTCGGAATGGAAGGCCAAATGGAACTATCTATTATGTCGTGCGGGGGAGGAAAAAGCACATTTTTGCAGCACACAACGCAGTGGGAAACTGTTACAATATAGGGGATGCCGGCCAGCATTCCACAGCAGTCCTGATTATTCAGAAGGAGATAGCTACCATTTGCCAGCACAGTGAAAGTAGGTGATATAGCAGGAGCAGGAATGCCCTTTAAAACACAAGTAAGATTCGGAGCCGAAACGTTACAAGCCCCGTGCAATTTAATGTTTTTACAAATGAGGGAATGACCCACTGCAGAATCGCAAGACTCTCCCGTGAGAAAAACCTCTTTTCCGTCCCTAATGCACCTGTACATGAAAGGCAGGGACCAAAGTTCATGCAAGAAGGCACTGCCTAAGGGCTGAAAACAGCCAACAGGATAATGTTTCATGCAGGAACTGAACTCAAATAAAGAAAAAGGCAAAGCGATAACCCCGTGTACTAGCCACACAGCGGAGTCCAACTCCGCCACAGAGAATGGTAACGGCACTATCTTTTCGATATGTAAGAGAGTGTATGTTGCATCTTTCATGGACATGAATTGCTGTTTTTCAGTTAAATTAAACGGTAAGAATAAGGCAGTCGTGTTTAAAAAATGCCAAGGAACTTTACCCATTTTCAGCGTTTGCAAAGTCCATGCAAACTGCATTACTGAACGCAATTGATTCTGACCATGATATAACACAGACACATCATCTTGTACAATATCAACAACAGAGGAAACAATATTCTCTAATGTGTAAATGCGGGAAGACAGGGTATTAATACTATTGTCAACAACAGCAAGCACTTTTTCTAGATTTGCTTGATCGATTTCCCGAAGTTGGGAAGCAGCTTCAATTTGTGAAAGCTTCCAGAGTTCATTGTAAGTTTCATAAATGAATCTCTTAGGTCGAGGACCACGAGGCCCCAGAACAAAATCGGACAGATCAATGTTGCCTGATAGGAGGGATAAATGTTCGTTTACAGAATCTAAGGAAGAGTGCTGCAACCACTGCTTACACAGTTTACCAACAGAATATGTTGTAACAGTACGAGAGTCAGAAAACCTCGGATCTGGCTTATCCTGTTTGTAACCAGGAACCAAGTCATGAAAACGCAGTTGGCAGGCATTGGATGCTATGGGCCAAGCCAACCAGGGTGACTGAACAATTGTGGAGGTATTAAACGAATTGTTTTGAAACAAAGCTTGCAAATCTGCTAGGGAAATATTAAAATGCAAGCTTTCGTTGGGACTGGAAGACAATGCGGGAATGGAGGGTGCATTCAATTGTTTACAAGTAGCCAAACCCCAACAGGTCATTTGATAGATCGTACTATTTAAAAATAAAATCTGGGCCGGGATTAGGCAAGCACGGTGTAAGGCTTCCGTACCTCGGACCTGCCATGACTTAGTGCCCCAAATAGACTGGTGTCCTGCCAGTGTTCATAACCACCCACTGCTAAGGCGTTCAAAAAAGAACCCGAATATAGCAATTTAGTGTGGGTCAACATGATCTTTTGAGCGGACGAAGTGTTCAATTTAAAATAGTAGGACTCAGGGTTTGATCTATCAAAGTCTTTAAAGTAAGTAAATTTACTCCTAAGAGTTTGGGAGCTGCCTGGCAAAGGGGTCGGACAATGTTCCCATTGGGTGTAATTAAAATGACCCGAAGAGTACTTGGTTTATGGAGAAAATGGTTACCCCAATGCTGGTAACAATATAAGTCAGCATAACTTGCAGAATTTAAATACAGATCTTCAGCATTAAAAGCAGCATAATATTTCAAATCAGAAAATAACGATTCAACGGCATGCACATCCCAATCGTCAGAATGAATATTACTTTTTACGACATCACCCATTGAAACACGGAGGACATTTGGTACATTAATAATCTCGGTTGGTCCATGAATTTGGAAATTTACCGCATCCCATACGATGCCATCAGCGACTGGGAAAGCTGAAATGTTCACAAATGTGTGGTCACGCTTCATGATGTGAGATGAAGAATGTGGAGCCAAAGTTCCAGTGACACAGTTCACTGCAGAGCGTTCTGGTAAATAGTGACCATTAATGAGCAAGAAGAAAACTGTCACAAAGCCAATGGACATGAACAGAAAAATCAGGAACAGTACCAACCAGATATATGTCCATGGTGGGACCAAAAAATTGTCTCTGAACCAGGATACAAAAATACTGAAACTGGACGGGATAAGTGAAGAGGTGGAATCCGAATCAAAGGAAAAACGGGTTGGGCTAAGTGGTGTTGTTGGTAAATGAGCCACTGACTCAGTGGCGGGATAGGTATACTCGGTCTCCTCATTGCAGGAGGAAGCCGGGAAGTCGAGCAGACGATCAGGCAAATTGACCATCTCAATGGCAACATCAGTGTCCGTGCGGGCTGGAGGGCCATACACATGAGCCCTAGAAATGGCCGGACATGAGACCACAGGTGTTACACTATTCAGGATCGGCCAGACGTTGTAGTTTGACATTGTCCACTGAGATGTATCTGTTGTCCTTGCGACCAGGAAGTGGTGGTAAGATGACAGTACGAGTACCCTTCAAGCCAAGGACTGGAACCGGTGCACGATAAGAGGGTCCAAATTCTTTTTTGTTCTCCACCTTCTCTCGGACCAGATCTCCAACCTTCGGAAGCCAGCCGGCAACCGGAATCTGCAGCGCAGCATCAGTGGCTGAAAGCAAGTTTGTCACGGGTCACTTGTAAGTCCTGCAATATAGCAGAATGATTATCTACGTCAAAGATTGCGGCATTTGCCGCCATGTCTAGACCATCAAGGTCTGGCACAAACATTTGTATGCCAAAGAGCATTTCGTATGGGGTCCGCACACCCAGAGATCTTCTAGGGAGATTATTAAGTGCACGTTGTATGCTATACAAGTGGGCCAGCCAGTTCCTGCCAGTACCTAAGACTCTAGCTGTCAAGGATTGCTTTAAGTCACGGTTCATTCGCTCCACAATTGAATTATCCTCAGGTCTATATGGAGACGAAAATTGCACCCGCACCCCCATTGACCCCATTGCGTCCTTCTAGGCCTTAGAGGCGAACGCTGGACCTTGGTCAGAATGGAAGGCACCGCAGGCAAAAATTCCCACAAAGACACGCAAATCCCTGATGACATTTAGAGCGTCAGCACTCCGTTGTGGCCAGACCCAGATGAAACGTGTGCACGAGTCTACTGCAACTAAGATGTATTTATATGCAGTGTCAGACGAAAATGGACCGCAGTGATCCAGGTAAACACACCCAAAAGGTCTGTTAGAAATGCAGAGCAGTGTTTGTGGTGGTCGTGTAACCGTTGAAGGCTTAATTTGCTGACAAACGTCACAGGAAAGCACATAAGTACGTGTCTGTTTATATAAACCACGCCACCAGTAACGCTGCTGCAAGATGGAAACAGTCGCAGACACGCCAGCATGGGCCGAAGCCAAGCCTTCGTGTGCGGCCGTTATCAAGGAAGGTCTGCGGTCGGCGTTGGGAATCAGCCGATCACCAACGTCTGGAATTGTTACGTAAGGAACCTGTTCGGGACTTAGGCGATAAGAGTACTTGGAAGGGAAACCCCTTGGGTAATTAGCATCTTCCTTTGTTGCAGCAATAGCTGCCAAAATATCATTATCTATTTTAGTCATGGATCTTGTAACTGCTCCTACTGTGCACGTGGCTACTGCTGATTTGGCAGCTTCATCTGCCAAACTGTTACCGACAGCGTGTGCGCCCACACGCTGGTGGCCAAGGGTGTGAATCACCTGTGTGAGAGGCAAACGTTGTTTAAGATCTGCCACTCGAACCCAAAGCGTTTTATGCTTAATTGTGCTGCCTTTAGCATCTCTATAGTCATTTTGCGACCAAAAGAATAGGTTGTCATTGAAAGATTGAACACAGTAGTAGGAATCGCATACAATAAGAGTCGTCACCTCTGGATTCGCAAACTCAAGTGCGAGCACCAAAGCACGCAGCTCGGCCAATTGTGCAGTACTGTCTCCTAGTGCCTGTGTGTGCACTACAGTCGATTTGAACTCTCCGTTCACCATAGCAACAATAGCACACGCTGCGGAATAAGCATGCTTGGAACCCGTGGCCGGTTGTGCCGAACCATCGGTGTAAATAATACATTCGTACTCCTCAAGCGGTAGCAAAGACAGAGGAGGAGGATGAACAAATTCATACTGTAAGAACTCCTGTGTCTGAAGTGAGGAATCAAAGATAAAAGTGACATCCGGGGATGTCAGAGATGTAGCCCATTGTATCCAACGGGGTGCAGAGCCTTAGAGTTTGGTACACTTGCCTTCGTCACTGCCTCAAGGGCAGGATATGGTGTTACCACCAAAATGCGTTTTCCCTGTGCCAGTGCACGTTCCTTTAGAATCGCCATTTGCACTGCAGTCAAAACTTTCTCCACAGAGGAAAAGCGCAACTCCGCTTTAGTGTAAAGGTGTGACTTGTATGCAATCGGTACTGTGTCACCTTCGTTAAAGGTTAAGTACGTGAAACCCACTGCCCCTGGTATGATTCTAATCACCAGGTTTGTGTGGTTATCACGAGTCAACAAGAATTTAGATTCAAGTAGATCAGACTGCAGAGACTGCAGTATAGAGGAATGCTCAGGAAGCCAGCATTACTTCGAAAAGGTAGGTTGTATCAAGGCATAAAGAGGCTTGATACGCTGGGCATATTCGGGAATGTAAGTACGCCCGAAGTTCAGAAAACCCAGTAATGACTGAAGCTTCTTCAGGGTAGTCGGAGGGCGCAAAAGTGCGCACTTCTCCAAGAAATGGGGTGCTAAGCCCTTACCTTTATTGTTGAGCTCATAGCCCAAGAACAAAACGGTAAATTCAGCAATGTGAGATTTGGCAAAATTAAATGTGTAACCTAAGACCGCAAATTCAAGAATAATGCGGTCCACTCGGGAAAGATGCGGCCATAATTCGTCATCTGTCAGATAGATATCGTCGACGTACGAACACACATCTGGGTCTATGCTGTCTAACAATGAGACAACACGGGCGGCGAAGACACCCGGGCTGTTCTTATAGCCCATGGGCAAACGCCGAAATTTGAATTGTTTACCACCGGAAGTGAAAGCGCTCCATTGGCTGCACTCCGGGGACAAGTTGTGCGTGTAAAATCCATTGGATAGGTCAAGCGTCGTTTTATATTTTTTACGAACAAGACTGTCTACAAGCGCAGAACTGTGTGTATTTTGTACCGCAAAGGTCCGACAATGAGAGTTCAAATGTCGGTAATCCAAAACTAGGCGGTACGATCCATCGGGTTTAGAAACCGCAAAAAGGGGATTATTCATTGGTGATACGCATGTTTCAATTACTCCTTGATATTCCAACTGTGTCAGAATGTCTGAAACGGGACCTTTAGCTTCCCGCTGGATAGGATATTGGGGTTGTGGCTGTGGCAGCGACCGTAATGGTATATCATGGGGTGGAGAATCTTCATCCCAGCCCACGTGGTTACGGTATAGCGCCGGAGCCAAGGCCCCAGCCCATTCAGCTGCTAGAGCTTCCGCTTTGTCCTTGGGGACATGACGAGAAAAGCTCGGAAGGATCACCTCCTCCCCGCTACGAGCAGCAAGTACGAATGGGGGCGGCCAATCCGCCTCAGCCAACAAAATGTCATATGAAGAGGTCAGATTCTCCCAAAAAATACCTTTAATAACACGCTCAATGTCACCTTCAATTTGAATGACAATATTAAATAGTCTGTCAGGGGTGCCACTCGGGTGTCAGCTGTCTTGACAGTAATGAATGTATCAGTTGCTGTCGCCTCCACATGAGGACGCAGTGCCTCCCGCACTATGGTAACTTCCGCGGCGCTGTCTAGCAGCGTTACTGCCCACGTCCAATTCAGGAGTCTCGTTCTCACCGTCTGTGGCATACCTCGCTGTTACAGCTGCAACTTTTTTCTTCTGAAACTGTGGGCGAGGATGTAGAAATTCCTCTGGTTTCCCTCTGACTGGTTGTCGAGGTTGGTCTCGTCCCTGTGGAGCCTCACGACCCCTGCCTCTATCCTGGCGATCTCCTCTACCAGTCTGGGAGGTCGATGGTGCCTGTGAAGAACGAGGAGAACGCGGATCAGGGACCTGAAATCTCTCTGGAGATTTAATCCTCGCTCGGTCGCGCAAATCATAAGTGCGTTCAGAAGATACGGAAACCGGGGATGCAGTACGCGACCCTTGCTTTTTCTGCTGCTTACCCTGTTTCTTCAACCTCCAGCTCTTCTTAGTGAAGAACGGTTTCTCATCCTTCTCAGATTGAGTTTTTTGTTGTGGTTGTGATTGAGTTTGCGTTTTAGCAAAAGGCTTAACTCCCAGGCTATTACGGCCAATGGTTTTATAAGCCTGTGCAATGATTTTCGGTAATTCGCGTGGCTTGTCCGGTTCTGGGATCAAAGCCAAAGCATAAGCTACTTGAAAGTTAACTGCATCACCCTTGACGTTAGCAAGGATTAGGTCAGCCACTACATCGAACACTCCCACCAGTCTCATCCCCAATTCCACAGCCGCCTCAGGGCCATGTTCATCCTGCACTCGTTTAATTAGAGAGGGGAGTACCGTCATGGAAGGGGTGCCGAAACACTTCGCATATACTGCTGCGAATACCTTACCCCAGTTGTTACAGTCTGCCAACTCAGGAATTAAATCTTTTGGCAAATTAATCGTCAAAATCCTGTGTTTTTCCACAGGAAAAGTATTGGGAAAAACTGCCTCCAGCTGGTCAAATTTTTCTGCGAGCCAATAAGGTAAATCATCCTTATTTTGTGGGCGCTTGCCCATCACCGAATTAACCATGACGGGACTTATGGTTACACCGCCCGGTCCAGCTGGATGCACCGCAACTCCAGGAGGGACTCCCTGGACGTTGCCTGTAACATACTGTACCAAAGCTCTGTGAACACGTATCAAAGACGTATGCAAGACACGCAGTTCATCAATCGCAAGCGTCAAATAACGCGGATGTGGGGTATACCCGGCCAAGACTGGCCAAGTGGCCCCTTCAATCGATAAGGGGCCTAAACGAATCAGGGTAACCGGTTGTGGGAGGGCGCCATTAAACCAAACACGGTGTTGCCATGCCGTGAGCGGTACTTCAAGAGTCCGATAAGGCCTATAAACTATAGGAAGAGCGGTGGCTGTATATTCATGGAACAGATTATCAGTTCCATCCACCGCCGGGAAAGTGATCCAAGAGTAAAACACCTCAAAGTGGTAAGCAGGATCCGCTTGTACCACAAAGATCAGATCGACACCCGCGTCAGGCACTCCATACGCCGTCAAATGAGCTCGGAGCGCTGCGCGACTATGTGCCGCAATGTTGACAGCCATTAAGGCCAAGGATGTTCGACAACCTAGTATGAGGCAGCGCTATATAGGGTTTATATTAACACCTTTTAATAACTTCAAGCTTGAAAGAACCTATAAAAACATCAATATAGGAGGTACCACCCTCCCGCACGCTTCTGGAAGCGTATGCGAAGGGTGTTGTGGACAAGCACAAGCACTACTCAAGCGTCTCGCAGATAAGAAGCCCACCACGTTGGTGGCGCCATGTTGTAGGGATTCTGCACATAAACAGAGCTATGCACAGGATAATAGGACCTCGGAGTATAGTGGTTAGCCAACCATGCCCCTTAGCACCCACAATCCCAATCCGACTAGCTTTAGCGTCTCATTCACAGCGCAGCTACCAATGTTTAGACAACCCAGAACACGGTCTCTCTCAGGACTCGCGGGAGCAAGAACACTCTTTCATAACTCACTCATACTTGTCCACAACGTGCGTAATAAGAGACACTGTATAGTTTAAAATGTTTATTTCAACTATCGTGCTCTAAGATATAGTACACGTGCCAGTACTATCAGCATAATGCATAACGATAAAATAAGAAGCATAGTTACTATTCCATAGAATACAAACGGGGACAGCATTTTATAAAGACAGTGGATATAGGGCTAAATGGCCTTACCACCCTCCCCGTGCTAATAACTAGTTTATTATAAAAACAGAAGACCTCTGGGCTTTGTCTGGCGGACCCCCATACCGCAATATCTAGATGCAAGGTTTACATCATCAGACAAGCACAGCTCTTCTCCCTGGAAAGGTTTTTCTCCAAGTGTCACAAACAGCGAGATCACAATATTAAAAGCACACAAATTTCTCCAGTGCAGATGTATTCTGTGTTATGTCTAAGTGCGAGGGGCTGACCAGATCAGCAAGAACAAGGGACGTTGTTTTTCGACCTTGTATATGTTGTGCAGATGAAACCCACAGGGAACAGGAGAAAAGGTGAAAGGCAAAAAGGCAGACAGTTCTAATATAGCCGGGCACAAGCAGAGTCTGGAAAACAAAGTCATAAAGTAACGTGTGCAAAAAGGCATCATGGCAGCCAGGCCTAAGCTAACTTAGCAATGTAGGCAATGAGGCCACAAACCACACTACAAGCTGTGGCATTACACACCTCTGCTAACAACAGATTGTCAGTGGAGGGGGCACCCTTGCCAGCTGACACCCAAAGATTATTTATCAGTTTGCAGGAAATATATTCTCATACCTAGTATGAATTAAATGAGGGGTAGTGCTGCACCTTCGCTGTGCTAATAGAACCTACTCTACTCTTGTGCTGTATGTGCTCACTAACCTCCATAAGAAGACTGGGATTGGTCAACATTACAAATATTAATATCCATGTGTTTAAGGGACATTACTTTACATAGTGTTGTTAAGGCATAGTACTGTGTATAATGGGACATGAGAGCAAAACAACACTGGGGGGCATATTCACAAGGAGTCAACTCCGATTTATCGCCACCTTAACGCAACAAAAGTGGAGATAGATTTAACACCCCATTCACAAGCTGGTGCAAACTGCAGACAACGCCAGTATTCCCGCGATAACTGCCCCAAAATCTAACACCACGGCGGACACCACCAACTAACCCTAATGAGATGCAGATTAGGCGTTCCCGTGCAAAAACACACGAAAAAACAACAACACCACTTTCACAACGAACTGACAGAACTGCGAAGCGAACCAAAAACAGGCGATAAGCCGCGGTAGCCGCAGGTATTTAACACCTGCCTCAAGCAGGTGTAAAGACGGACGTCTACCTGCAGTAGGCAATGGAGCCCCGCACACAGCCATACCCGAAGAACAAACAACGCCATGGAGCTACTCTACATGCAGCTCGGAGCCCCAACAGGGCCACAACACCCACCGCCACCACCCCCAGGACCCGGACCAGCCCCCCCCGGACCACCACAGAGGCAGCGTAGAGTAAGACAGCGGACCTACCAAAAACGCACCACTCTCACAGACCTAACGCCCGCGGAAGTCATTGCCCACTACAGGCTCAAAAGGACAACCATCCTACACATCATGACCCACATCGCCCACAGGCTGACGGTCCCAACACAGCGAAGAAGAAACATCCCTCCGCAGACAAAGCTGCTGGCAGTGCTGCACCTGTTGGCCTCTGGGACCTTCCAACCAACAACTGCCAGAGTCGGAGGGGTCTCACAGCAGCCCTATCAAAGTTCATCACACCTGTCCTGGATGCCATCATCAGCTTCATACCCCAGTACCTTTACTTCCCCAACACTGCGCAGGAACAGCTGGAGACTAAGCAAGGCTTATACGCCATAGCCGGATTCCCGGCCATGTTGGGGGCAATCGACTGCACACATGTCCCACTTGTACCCCCTGCAGATACTGCACACCACTACCGCACCAGGAAGCACACGCATTTCATCAATGTGCAGGCAATAGTGGACCACCGGGGACTCTTCACCAATGTCGTCACCAACTACCCAGGCAGTGTGCATGATTCCTTCATCTTCCGACAGTCCATCATCAACCAGCGCTTCCAGGATGGCACATATGGAACGGGACTGCTCGTTAGTAAGTACCAAATCAACACACCACACATCCCACAGCCACCAACGCACAAAGCACAACTGTGGGGATGCACACGTGACCAAACCACATCCGACATGTCAAACTACACGACCACCTACCAGACACGACTACACCACTCCATGGTCATCCTGGGCTACCCCTGCACCCAATACACACTTCACATGGCACCACAGCCACAAAACAGCTGAACGTGTGGAGATGCGGAATGCAGCCATGACACATGTGAGGCACTGCTCTTCCCTCATGACCCTACCCCAGTCTCCCGCAGGTCAGCATCCCGTGGCGGTGGGCCCGTGTCGGCCGCTGTGCATCCGGGGCGACTAGCCCTGTGCGACTCGAGTCATCCCCCCTTTTAGTTCTGACATTGCATGTCTGTGTGCCTGATCACTGTTGGTGTAGTTGCCAGCACCAGCTACTCCCTGAGGGCTGGCTTACACTCACCCCACACACAGCCAGCACAGGCGTCACTGAATTGGTGCTGCCATCACATCCTGCCGAACCAAGTATTGACTCTTTTCTCCCTGCACTGTCACAGGTGATCAAGGATATGCACTCTGCCCTTGGATGCTGACACCCCTCCGGGACCCGAACACACCCACCCAGAGGCAGTACAATGCGGCCCACATACGCACCAGGGGCATCGTTGAACGCACATTTGGCGTGTTGAAGTCACGTTTCAGGTGCCTGGACGGCACTGGTGGGAAGCTCCTGTACAGCCCGGACGTCGTGTGCAAGATGATCGCATGTTGTGTGTTGCACAACATCTGTGTTCGCACCAGGGCCCCATGGATCTCAGTTCCAGAGGTACCGGACGATGATGGTGGTGATGGGGCAGGTGGCCCACATCCCACTGCAGCTGCGGCAGGAATGGCCCGTAGGGACTCCATCATTGACACTTACTTCTCATGAGCATGTCACATTGTGACCGTCCGTGGCATTCATGGGACAGTAGTAGATGTCCAATTGCACTGCATGTGTCAATAAAACATATTTGCAGGTTACAGATTGGAATTGTACATTGTCATGTTACATATCCCTGGGGTTTCAGATGTGATTTGCCAGGTTGTGCACATTTTCTGAACCAGTTGTGTCCTGTGTTCAGTTGTGGAGGTGTTGCTGTTTGTACCAGGATGTTGTCAATGTCGAGGTGCACTTCTGCTTATGTGCGTATGCTGCACGGTGGGTGTGTCGCTCCTGCGGCTCTGATTTGCCTGCCACTGGTCTCTTTCATGCGGTGTGCCTGTAGGTTCTGTTCTTCCACGGTGCTTGGATGTTGTGGTGTGCATGTTGTCCTCTGCAGTTGGCCAGGGTGCATCCGTGGTACTCCGCTGTTGATGTATTTTGTTCTGTGGCATTTTCCGTATGCTGTTCTTGTGCTTTTTCCCGCATTGCGCGTGAGTATTGCTGCCCTCACGATGGTTGTCACTGTTTTCTTATCGCGCTTTGGCCCATCGCAGCTTTTTTCGCGTTGTGGTTTGTGTTTTTAGCTCCGTCGAGGTGGTTGTATCGCGAGCATTGGCCGCGGTGTCGGCCAACTATCGCATGCTACCGCCGTGTTGTGAATTCCACATTGTCACAGGGTTATTTTCCCGCGATAGGCTGCGATGCTGAAAGTTGCGTTGTGCTACTCTTGCGGTAATTATCACACGTTCTTGTGCATATACCCCTAGGTTTCCCAGCTCACCCACACTAGGCTGCCCTGACCTGTGAAACCCCAAATGACCTCGCTTCACTCTGTATCACTTTTTCTCAACCTTTTTTTTGTTTACTGCAAAGGTTAACCATTTTCCGGACCTTCGATTTTAACAGATGTGTTGCAAACAAAATTAAAGGCCTGTTTGACATTATTAACATGAATAAAGGGCAAAAGTTCTAGAGTTAATTATTTTGTTAAAATTGATATAAACTGGAGGGGTGGAGCTAACCACAGAGGGAAAAAGAGGCACATCTGTAGAGCTCCTTCTGGTTGTCCCTCGTTACGACACTTTACAGGGTGAACAGTAGTGCAGAGAGAACAACATTTCTTGCTGAGGAAGGGCGGAAGCCCTTGGCAGGAGAAGGGGTGGGCCTGATCCCAGCCTAACCTGACCTAGTAGCCTGACACTCAATCGTGGTCCGGGCGGCTCAGGTAGCAGGCCCACGTGGTGGAGTCAGGGTTGCAGCTCTCCTGACACCCTCTCTGTCCAGGAGCCCCTGGTCCTGGGAGCAGGGTGGGACACAGCAACTGTTGGTATGAAAAACCAGACCTGGCTGTGATCATCAGCATAAAAAGAGGACTGAGTTATATGTATGATAACAGCCATTAAAGGGTAAAAAAATATGCCCCGATTTGCTCTTCACCTTCCACCACTCTGTAGCCTTAGTATACGGAGCTAAAGTTCCCTGATGATTGACAGCCTTCACCTTAAACACGAGGGTATCCATCAAAGCAGTGAGTTTTCCCTGTGGATACAGGCCCCTATCAAAGCCACAGATTGAACACTTGTTATATGTAAATGCACTGAGAACCATATGAGCCCGATGATCTCTGATTCAAATGGCATCAATACTACCCGATGGAAAAGCTCCAACAAGAGATGAACAGCTTGCTTAAGGTCTGGACCACAAAGATAGGGGCAGCCCGGATCTCTTGAATATACATTGCAGACCTGACTCACTATTTCCTTTGGTGCCAGAGTTCCACAGGTTTGGGTGGTGGATTGGCTCCCACACAGTATCCTAGACTTGTAACACGGATGCCCCCTCTCAGACTCATGACTATGTTAAGAGCCAGATCCGTTTACTAATTCCAAAAACAAGCCATAACCACCTCCGATGGGCAGAGGGCTACTCATTATCAGTGTCAAAAGCACAGGCTGTTCACCGAAGCAGTCAACAGAAAGGTGTCAAAAACCACATAGAGTAAATATGAGATCACCCAAGACTCTGCCCCATATTCCATGCACAAAAAGCGGGCAGCTTTTTGAAACACAATTGCATCTATAAATGACAACACCTCCAAGACCTTGCAGGTAATGTCAATGAGGATAGAACTGATGACCTGCAACTCCAGACTGCTTGCCAGGAAGGTCAGAATGACCACCTTGGAGCAGAAATGTGCCGCAAATAGAGACTGGTAACAGAATCACTGGCATATGCAGGGAAAAATAATGGAATTGGAGGATAGGAATAGGAGAGATAACCTGTCCTTCTCTGGCATTCCAGAGCAAATGGAGGATGAGATAATGATGGACTTCATGACCAGATTCATCCTATCCCTCACTAAACAAGAATTCCACCACGCCCCCCATTGGGTGCATAAAATGTAGTCGCAGTTTGACAGGGGTAGTGGTACCCCATGGCAGGTTATGGTTTGAGAAACCAGCAGGTGAGAGCAGTGATGCAACTGGCCAAAAAAGAGAGGCCTTTCTTTCTGGAAGACCATAAGATGTATGTAAACCAGAACGTCTCCCATGAAATTGTATTCAAACAGAAGTGCTTTTTGTCTCAGAGATCCCGTCTGAAGCGCTTAGACATTTGGTTTGGCCTCCTGGCCTGGCGAGAATGATCATCATTAAAGATAGCTACATAAAAGAATTTGCTGACCCTGGACAACTTCAGACATTTCTTGATACCATAATCACAGGAAGACATGGACCCACAGATCAAGGTTCCCCCCCATGAGCACATTATGTTATGTTATGCTATTGAGTTTTATATAGCGCTCGGATACCCGAAGGTGTCTTGGCACTGCCTTGAGAAAGGGCGAGTAACTGAGAAGACCAAGGACCAACTATTGGTTGAAGAGCCATGGACTAAGACATAAGTGGAAAACTCTGAGCAATGAAAGCGAGATAGCGTCTGGAGATGGTTAAAAAGACTTGGGGGCATATTATCAAGCGGCAGCGATAATTATCGCTGGCCGTGCTTAGCGTGAGATCTGTTATCGCTGGAAATTATCACCATGCTAGCGCTGTATTAACAACGCTTAGCGTAATGGCGATAATTATTCCAGCGATAGCGGTGTTTTCCAGGGAACATCGCTGGTTTTCCAGCGATGTTCCATGGAAAACGGCGATATCCTTGATGATAGGGCCTGTGGTCTTAGCCACACAATCCACCCCCCATGTTAGGTATGCCTTAGTCTGGAATTTAACAGACATTAAATTCCAGCGTTAAGGCATAGTTAACGCGATTTCAAATATCGCTACCCCTCGTTGATGATATCGCGAAGCTGGGTTAGCGATATTTTCCCATGGAGTTTTGTCAGGCACGCCTCCTTTGCATCTCATTAATGATGCGATGGGAGGCGTGCTGACAACGGGCGCTAAGGCAAGGAAACACGCGCTAGCGTGTCCTTGTTAATAAAACGATAGTATTATCGCCGCTTTTCGCCCGAAAACGGACGCTAAAGCGGCGATAATGTTATCGCCAGCCCTTGATAATATGCCCCTCGGTCATCTAGTCTGAAACATAAGTACAAAGACTGGCCCCTGCCTCCAAGAGATACGTCCAGAAAGATGATAACATTTGCTCTGCATTTGAATGCTTTGCTGTGCTTATGGGAGTGGGGTTTGGGATCGTTATATGTTCCTAGTGTCTTTTGGTTGGCTTGGTGGGTTGTACTGCAGGCTTGAGAGGTGGGGTGAAGAAAAATCTGGGAGGAGACTCTGGTTTGATAAGCCCCTCCTATTGGGGGTAGTAATAGATAGTACACCCCTCACATCCCTGTGCATGCTTATCTAGCACTGACCAATTGCAATGAAGTATCAGGATTCCCACTATCAGACTGGCAGAGTTCTCTTAATCTCAGCTCTTCGACCTCCGGCACAGCTCCACTTGATTCCATATCCTCCCCTCCCTGCACTTTCTTTCGCTTCTTGATATGAGGGCCTGTGACGATAGGCTAGAAACAGAAATCAACTTTACTCTTCTTCCCAATTTCCCTTCTTTGATTAACCCTCTTCCCTTGTTCCCCAGTAAACATTACTTTTAGTAATACATTTCTCTACCGCCATGAGATCTCAAACACCCCTTACATACTCGTCTGCACTCATTCACTAGACACCTTAGTGGTTATTCACCTACACTCATATACACCTTTGAACCTTGCTGTTTAATGCCATATCTACAAACATTCTCTACCAACGTTCCTGTGACTGATAGATACTTGTATGGGACGTTATGCCCAGGGACCTCCTGGTTTATACCCCTACACACGGTAGGAGTAGACTTAAGGTAATCTCTCTCAATGGAAATGGCCTCATCCATTAAATTGAAGGAACAAAAATGCTCCCCTTTCTACACACGAGCTGCCTGGACATTGCGCTCACCCAAGAGACGAAGCTGTCCCAAACTGAAAGCGAAAAATTTTGACAAGACTGGATAAGAAGGGAATATCATTGTGGTAGTGTGTGGCAGGGGATGAAATATACTCCACCAAACCCTACTGTAAGGGAGTGGTAGCCATACTGGTCCAGAAGGGATTTCCACTAAGAGTTCACAAGACACAAACTGATCCAGAAGGTCACTACATACTAGTCAGGGTAAGCATTCATGACCTAACACTGACTCTAGGCTCCATATATGTACCAATTTGGGATAAAAGAGGTTTCCTAAGGGTGATGGATCATATTCTCCTCTCTAACTCTACCACAAAAGCACTCTTGGAAGGCGACTGGAACCTAGTACTGGACTCACTGTTGGATAAATCAGATCATTATATTATTCCCAACTGAAAGGGTAGACACAATCTTACTGACTTAATGTCTGTCTTATAGGCCCCTAGAGACTGATCTACCCCTCGGAGCATGGCTACATATTAAGTTTGTGTGTGCAAGGCACACAAACCAAAGTAGATTACTTCCTTTCAACACCTGCACTTTTACCTTCTGTCAAAGGGGTGGAGATCATCTCGACCATAATGCGATACAGCTTGATTTGGTGACAACTGCGCCACCACTCTTTTGGGTCAATGGCTCTTCAATCCTGCAGTTGACAATGCCAGTGTCATGGCATGCTACTTGTGTCTTCCCAGATGGGTAGCCACTCTTGCTCCTATTGCACCTGTGGCACCATGAACACTGAAAGAAATCCCTGGTCCTCAGCAGAATTACCCCCTGAACCCCTGCCTCACTCAACCTTAGCATGCAGCACAATCTTATCATGTAGCAAGATGACTCTACAGCCTTGAGTTTGGAACTCCAATGTTGACCCCCTAGGCCTCCATGTGCTTTGCTTTCCCCAATGTTCATGTACCTGCCTTGAATTCTGGCTGTTCCCCAGTCTTTCCTTCACTCTTTGCTTATAACTCGAGATCTCGTAAGAACTCTTGTCCTGCAAAATCTGCCCCTTTGTTGTGTGTGGTTCTTGAGCGCTGTCTATAAACACCATGCCCAAACTTCAAGCAGTGTGCCGAGTGAGAGCTTGCAGTTCAAACTTCCAGACTTACCTGATCTGGAACTCTTCGCTCCTGCTTCCCTGGATCTTCTCCGGCTTCCGGCTTCCGGCTTCCTGGACAACCACTTCAGCAACACCTGCAAGAAAGAACAAGACAATAATTATTGGTGTTCCACTACACAAATTGGCAATAAAAGGTCAGTGCACTGAACCAAACACTCAGACTCTTAACTTGGTTTCCTTTAAGCGATACTTTGTGGAACTTAGTGTCTGTAAAAGACAGTCACAACACCTTAATATGGCAACATTGCATCAGAGACATTTTGGAAAGTCAAAAGATGGACTTTGAGAAATATTCTACAAGGAATACAGACCACCTATCTGAAACCCTCAATGAAGCAATAGGAAAAGTAAAAGGACTTATTACTGAGCGACCAGAGTTGCATTTGGATGAGTGCAATTGAGTTAATGTGTTAAGGGATTATAGAGAAAGTGGAAATGGTAACGTAAATGTTGGTAAGGAATTGCTCAAGTGTATTGATGTTTGATGTTGCCACTCCAGAGAAAACCAGACCATTGCCAATAAAGTGTACCCTAGTTTGGTGAATGTGAACCATATCCGGAATCCGTAGGAAGTGAAGGCTGAGAAGCATTACATCTCTCCATTTTCCCAAACCCCTTTTTCCCCCTGATTCAATAGCCAACACCCATGGTTTTTTGTGTTTTGAGGAATGAGCATTTTGGGATAGGGCAGGCTCTCATCGCTCCCGCAGACGCCTGGCTCTTCAAGTGAGTGGATCTTGACAGCCAGAAGACAAACCTAAATTACAAGTGTTAATGCAATCATACCTTGAGGAGAAACAACACTCAATTGCTTCTTCCCACATGTTATGGGAAGTGGGTAAGACAACCATAAGGGGAAAACTGATGCAAGAATCCGCATTTGAGAAATATCAGGCACTCATTAATCGACAAATATTAGAAAGCCAAGTAGCTCACTTTAGTGCTAGCTATAAAAAAAATACTCTCACACCTCTCTTTAGCCTGAGACAGAGGCAATATGAAATGGGAGAAAAGGCTGGACATCTCTTGGTCTACCAGCTACGCCAACAGTAAACCTCACACATGGTCATTGCCATTAGGACTACCTCTGAAGAGATACTAACACACCCCACAGGCATCTTCTAGGCCTTCCACTTGTTTTATGAAGCACATGGCGGAATGCTCTCAGTCTTCGAGATGAGAAGAACAATTTCTATTCAGCATCTTGCTGCCTAAATTATCTCGCAAGGTGACAACCCAGATGGCAGAGAACATAACTGAAGAAGAGGTATGCCAGGTTATTGACAGCCTCCCCAAGGGCAGATGACTACACAGCATAGTATTACAAGATAAACAAGGAAACATCAGCCACCCTTCTAAGTAAGATGTTTATTGCTATACAAGAAGGATCCTCACCACTCCCAGAGGCAAAAAGACTAGGATAGCTATTTTACGTAAGCCTGACAAGGACCTGCTTGATTGCACCAGTAATAGACCGATCTCATTAATCACTACTAATCTTAAAGTCCTACAAAAGTGTTAACAAATCAACTAAAGGGCCTTTTACCTTCACTGATACATTCTGAACAGGTGAGCTTCATTCCACATTGATCATAGACCTCTCATTTGTGAACATTGGCACTTGTACTTTGACAAGAATGGAACAACATGGAGAAGAAAATAATTGTCTAACTTGATGCTGAGAAGTCCTTTAATCGGGTGGAATGGAGGTACTTGTTTTGCCTCTTAGCCTCAATGGGTTTCGCCAGGGGTTTTTGACCAATGGTAAATCGTTATACATGAATGCTACTGCAGTGGTCTCCTGCAAAGGGCCCACCTCACAACACTTTATGATTCAAACATGAACGCGACAAGGATGCCCACTCTCCCTATTGTTATTTGTACTAGCCCTCAACTTGCTGGCGATAGCTACGTGCCAACACCCTAAGATCCGAGGTATAACCTCCCAAGCTGGGGAGAGTATGGCTTTACTATACATTGATGACACACTGCTGACTCTATCAGCTCCCCAAATATCCTTCTCACACCTCACTGCCTTGATTTCAAAATTCTCTGTCTTTTCCAGCTATCATATAAACTGGGGGAAATGTGAGGCTCCACAATAGCAGTGTTGAAACCTCTTCCTTTCTAATAGCATCCTCCCAAGCTCAAGTATTTAATTATCTTATTAAATCCTGGGCTCTCCAATAACATGGAAGATAATATGAATTCATTGAAAATTAAGATTTAACATGACATGGAGAGATGGTCTGCTTTAAATGTATGCTTATGGGGTAAGGCACAAGTGGTCAAAATGAATGTGGCACCCAGGGTTAATTATGTGTTTGCTATGCTTCCTATACTGTTGTCAAAAATAATACTCACAGACCTCTCCCACTTGATTGTTGATTTGGAGGGAGAAGAAACCTTGGTCGAAACTTGATAAGTTGTATGGGGGTCTGAGATATTCACACCCTGGTTTTACTGGTTGTCATTCCAATTGGCACAACTCAGGCATTTCTTCCATACCACCATTGAAAAACCAAGATGGGTGTCCATTGAGGATAATTTGATGGCTAGGTGTGCTATACTCAAAAGCTAATCAAAGCTCACCCCATTCTCAGATCCATTTCCTACATGTGGAAAAAGGCACATTGCTTACTGATGACACATGGAGGAATACATGTATGGGCACCTCTGTGGGATAACAAGAAACTCAGGATAGGCACCAAGAACTCATATGGATGGACTTCATTAGCAGAAGATGAACCATATTGATCAACTGCTGAAGGATGGAGGGATGATGCCATTTGCTGAAGCCCATACCTGCTATAAATTTTTAACACTCCAGTCTTGGAGATACAGCCAGTTACCACACTGTTTAGCTGCCATTTTAGGTGTACAAACCATTTTCAGAGTGACACACTGTAATACAAGTGCTTAACTGGGATTTACAAAGCCACACAAAGCCATCCTGCTTTGCTCTGTGTGATTTAGCTAATTCAAGGTAACGCAAGGCAGTGCATTTTGCTGTCTTACATTACCTTGTGGCAGGAAGGCATTCCATGGGTAGAGAGTGGGTGTTGCTACGTACTCACCCATGGATTTTGGTGCATTCCCAGATTTACAAACCAGTGTAAACCTGGAAATTAGTCAAAGTGGTGCACCTTCCAGACCAAGATGTAAGGTGACCCTTCCTGCATAAAACAATCCTGCTGGTAACGTAGGCACCCTTGCACCATGGCGAAAGAGTGCCTGCATTTTCACAAGGCAGTACAAAGTGGACCGGTGCAAGGAAGCAGCAGAAATAAGCCACATATTTGTAAATATGTGCATTTCTGATATCTCGCTTTCACGCAATGCCTTGCTGCACTGCGTTGTGTAAAAAGTTAGGAAATCTGTGTGGGTACGCCAGAATTCAAAATTATACTGAGAGGATGTTTGGGCAGTGGTGAAAAACCATGCTGTGACTGCTGGGGATCTCAGAGGCTCAGCAATACTGCTCCATGAGCTCTCATCATAGCCAGAAATCACCCCACAATTGGACTGTTGGCTTGCCAAAGCCCTGACAATTGCAAAATTATGTCTCCTCCGATACTGGAAAACCAACACAATCCCCGCGATAGATACCTGGTTTTGGGAAATGTTTCTCATAGCATCATATGAGCACATCATATACAAACTAGAAGATTTTCCCCTGTCTATGACCAGCTCTGGGCCAAATTTCTACTACCACATAGCTGAATGCCCACATTTTTGCAACAGCATTCTCTACCCCAAATAGGGTATGAAAAATATCCGATGGTCTGTGGGTGGGTGAGGGTTCTTATGTGATCAACATCTATCCAAATTTAGATGGGTTTCAGGAACCACAGGATTTATTTAGTTCACCAATTTTTACTGTTTTTCATTGTTATCTAATACCGTTAGTCAATATGGAGCTGGGAGGGGTGGGAGGTCAGGTACATTAACGGGGAGGGAGGCATACGGCCCCCCTTCCTGAGCCATTTTTGGCCCCAGGGCCCCAGAGGATCCTAGAGGCCCAAATTATTATTAAGGGGAGAGGGGCACAAGGCCCCCCTCCCCTAGCCATTTTTAGCCCCGAAGACCCCATCCACAGGACCCAAATTATTTTTTAATGGGAGGGGAGCCATTTGGTAGCCCTCCCTAAGCCTTAGAAAGGGCCTGGGAACCCCATCCCCCAGGGCCATCTCACTGTGTCCCAGGGACCCGACCCCCAGCACACAGTAGTTTCCCTGCCTGCACTACCACAGACAGGGAGACGTGTGTTTGCTCCTGTCTGGTGGTAAAACTTTCAAATCTCCTGCCAAATGGGAGCAAACACAAAGTCTGCTTTCAGCCAGTGGGAGCTTTAAAACTGCTCCCGCCAGCTGGGAGCAGACTTGGATCTGCAGTGCGAGCAGAGAAACAGAACAACATACTGCTCCCAACTGGAAGGAGCATCATAAATAGCTGCTCCCTCTGGGTGAGAGCAATGCCGGCTCCCGCACCATGTGGGGAGCCGACTGGGGCTGCAGGGTCCCCAGGGCTCCTCCCGCGGCCCCCAATGTGCGCTAGGTGGCCCCAGGACATGGTGTTGCCAGGGCCAAAATAGTCTCAGGAAGGGAGGCCTCCTCCCCTTTTGAAAAATACAGTCGGCTTCAGGGATGGAATTCCCGGGTGCTGAGAAGACTTGCAAAGTGGGCCACGCATCCCCCTCCCCTTTATTATTATATTTGGCCCCAGGGGATGGAGGTCCCAGGAGCACAATAAGGCTCAGGAAGGGACGCCAGACAGCCCCCTTACCTTTTTAAACAAAATTTGGTCCCGGGGATAGAGTCCCTGGGCCCTATGAAGGCTCAGGAAGGGAAGCCACATGGCCCCATCCCCTTTTTTATTCGTTTTTCCCCATAGGCTGGGATTTCAAGGGCCTAACAAGACTTAGGGAGGTAGGCTGTGTGGAACCTCTCCCCTTTTATTTACATTTTGGCCCCAAGGAATGGGGTCCCTGGGGCCTAATTAGGCTCAAGGAGGGGGGTACACTGCCCCTCTCTTTACTACTTACTTCGCCCTGGGTAATGGGTACCCTGGGGCCTGATAAGACTCAGAGATGGGGGCTGCACACCACCCTCCCCTTTTTAATAAAATGTGTCCCGGGAGGATGGGGTCCCCGGGGCTAAAAACGGCTCAGGAGGAAGACTGTATGCCCACTCCTCTTTTTAATTTGCCCCAGGGAATGGTGTTCCCAGGGCCTGTGAAGGCTCAGGGAGGGGAGGCACACAATCCCCCACTCCTTCTTTATTGGTTTGGCCCCAGGGGTTGGGAACTCTGGGGCCTAATAAGGCTTGGGGAGGAGGGCCTAATGGCCTTCCACCCCTTTTTAAATATATTTTTCCCTGGGGGATGGGGTCCCCTGGGCCTAATAAGGCTTGGGGAGGGAAGCTGCATGCCCCACTCCCCTTAGATTTTGGCCCTGGGGAATGTGGTCACTGGGGCCCAAGAAGGCGTGGGAGGGAGCCATACGGCCCCCTCCCATTTTTTATTGTATTTGACCCCTGTGGCGATTATCTCCCTCCTCCCGGGCCAGGGGTATATGGTCTCTGGGGCCTTTTATAGCTTGGGGAGTGAGGTCACATGGCCCCCTCTCCTTTTTACTGGAATTGGCCCCAGGGGCCAATTAAAGTCAGTGAGGGGCCTGCATGCCCTCACCCTTAATATATCTGTTTTGACCCCAGTCCCCAAAGGCCAACCCTACACTGTGCACAGCAAAGGCTGTGTGGGGTTTGCAGCCTGCTGGGGGTTTGGCCTAAGGGCCTAGTGGCAGGCCAAGCCCTGTGGCCAACCCCCCCTCTACATGGACAAAGGCTGTGCGCAGCTTGGGGTTGGCTGCCTGCTGCAAGTTGGAGCAGGGCCTGGGTGTAAGATGGGCCCTGCGGCTAACTCTACACCACATGTGACGAGAGACCATGTGCAGATTGGGGATGGCTGCCTGTGGGAGAGGTTGCCAACACCTGCTTCACACAGCCAAGGACTGTTCGCAGCCTGGGATTGACTGACAACCCCTCGCTGTGCATGGGCAAAGGCCGTGTGTGGCGGGGGTTGGCTTTATATATGGTAATCATATATTATTTTACATGAAAAAAAACTATATATTCACTAGAAAAGACAAAGGTTAAAATAACGTTATAATTAGGTGATTATGTATGTGACAACAATAATGTTTTGAACTCAAAAGTCCCACAGAAATTCACCAGTCATAGTTAGAAGAGCTAACTATACTTTGCGCACCATGCAATGTTTATGACCTCACATATATTACATCACTCATGACATTATTTATGACATCGCTGATGACATCATTGATAACATCACTGATGACAACACTGATGACATCATCCCAACTTCTTTTGTACACATTAGTTTTTAAACTAGTATGGCATTAGAGAACTGAAAGTAAGTACAAAATAGCTCTGAATAATATGAAGCATCATTAATGCCATCACAGATACAACTCCCTTTGGTGTAGCTAACGTGTTATGTGCAACATTGACCCTTTAACATACACTTTAAGGGTAGCCTAGTTCACGTTAACAATCAAACACAGATATATGAGAAAAACTCATTGCACACGGTGTTCAATATGTATATAACTGTTCAGAGAAAGCCATGTTTTTCAAGGTGTTCAACCTCTGCATTTTAAAAGCGTCTGTTTTAGTCTTTTTGCTCTCATTTTAATGCATGTGCAAGTTTAATGCAAGTATCCTTGGCTCACCCTTTGTGTACTTGTTTGTTCTACCATACGTTTTCCTTCTGGCTTCCCTCTCACCCGCTCTTTGTCCACCGTGAGTTTTCCCCTTTTAAGTGGAGAGAGCGAGCAAGTGTGAGCCGTTTCCTTCTTCCGGACCTGCGCGATTGCAGGAGTTAATGTGCTAGTTGTTTCCTGGCCCTGAGCTATTTAGTTAATTATTTAATCAGCATGACTCCACTGACGCGCAGTGGACGTGGGCAGCAGGCGTGCCAAAGGCAAGCCCGTCTGCTCCCGTCCACGCCTATCAGTCGCCAGAAGCCAGGACCTCTGCATCTTTTGTGCCAGCTATTTCTTCAAGATGTGCTTACTCAGCTAAAGAACTCAAAAGGGTCAGACTGCTGGCTGGCACATTTGATGCTCTCAGGCGCATGTAATAAGGTAAGTCCCCTCTCGACTCTTGAGGGCCAGTTTGCATGAAATTACTGACAATTTCAAAGTCTTACATGGGGGCAGGAGGTAACAACTCAGTGTGCTCCTCAGTATGATAAGAAAGCTTGGACTTTAGTCCAACTTGCTGTCCCATAAATCCATACACAACTGGAGATGTTTCTAGTAAATGTTAGATCTTTGCCTAAGCATGCCACTGAAATGTGGGACCTACTTGCCTCTGAATCCCCTGATCTAATTTTTTTTTACCGAGACCTGGCTTAAGCCTGCCTCCACAACTGCCATCACCTTGGCTCTCCCTGAAAACTATCGTATTTTAAGATTAGACAGGGAAAGTAGTATGGGAGGCGGCATTGCTATTGTTTATAAAGAACCGCTGAAAGTCTCCTTACTTGATACTAGCTTGGACGACAATATAGAGATCTGTATCTTCAAGATTGAATTCACGCCCCAGGACTGTTGGAAAGGTCGCTTTGTGTATCGACCCCCAGGTCCTATTAAGGATTTTACTTCAAAATTGATGGAAAGTATTGCCGTTCACACTATTTCCTCTAAACATTTCTTTGTATTAGGAGACTTTAACATCCACAGTGAAAATAGCGCCAATATAGATTCTGCTCATTCCCTTGCAGATTTGGTCTCTCTAGGATTGGAAACGATCAATGTGGAGCCCACCCATTTGGCTGGGCCAACTCTGGACCTAATCCTGACAAACTCTCCCCTATATACTCTGAACCTCCTAACCCGGTCGCTTGGTGTGATCATTCTTTGATTAATTTTCAGATCACTGGCAGTCAGGTAGCCCTCACCTCCACTAAATCCACTCACAATTTTAGGAGACAATGGCACAAAGTTACTCAAGATACCTTTGCAAAAGAATTCATGCCCCGAACATTTGGAGAACCTGGAGATATTATTATAAGGTTAAATGAACTTCATGGGGATTTAAAATTAGCCACGGACACCCTGGCGCCTCTTAAACAACAACATTCAAATACTCAGCGACGGCATGGGGCCTGGTACTCACCTCAGCTGCGTAGAGAGAAGGCTAATTGTAAAAAATTGGAGAAGTCTTGGCGACAATCGCACATTTCAAATAAGAAGGAAACATAAAAATGCCTTAGCACTTTACTATAAGAATATCAAACAAGCACAGAAAGCTTTCATCGCTTCGAGAATAAGTCAAGCTGGTAATTCTACTAAAGAATTATATCAAGTCCCTAATTCCTTTACCAACCTGACCGTCTGTACTAACGTCACCCCTCTCTCCCAAACATTATGCGACGATATCGCCAACCATTTTGAAGAAAAGATTAATAAAATATATGACATCTTTAAAAAATACTGGGGCATATTATCAAGGAATAGCGATATTTATCGCTAACCGCGCTTAGCGGGAATTATTTTAACGCCGCCTATCGCTGGAAAATATCGCTGAGATAACACCCTATTAACAAGGTTTATCTCCATAGCGATAAAATTTCCAGCGATAGCTGCAAAATGTGAGAATATCGCTGGAAAAGCAGCGATATTCTCGCATTAACGCAAGGATGGATTCAGCCTGACAATCCACCTCCTATACTTTAAACAGGTAAGTCATCCTCAGTAGCAGGTGTTAAAATCTAGCGATAAACGCGCTTAGCGCGATTTATTTTATCGCTTCGCCTGCCTTGTTAATAGGGGTTAGTTGTGTTAGCGACTGTTTACAGTCGCTTTTAGTGGGGACCGCTTACCTTGCATGTCATTAGCGATAATTATCGCTGACATGCAAGGCGATGTAGAACCCGGCCGCTAACGCCTGAAAGCTGTCGCTAACGCCTTGCTAATAGGGCGTTAAAAATATCGCCGCTTTAGCGGCAAAAAGTGCCACTAAAGCGGCGATAAAGCCCTTGATAATATGCCCCACTGACACTTCGGATGTTATTGTTTTACACACTACATCTTTCATGGAGAATGCCGCTCGCTTGGAGAGCTTTCCCCCTCTACAGGTACATGTGGTGGATGATATCCTGAAAGCAGTTAAATCTGGTTCCCCCCCTCCATATTATGCCAGCTACATTCTTTGCTCTATTAGCCACGCAACTTGCCCCTTACATCTGTGCAGTATTAAATATATTTTTGAATGAAGGCCAACTTCCATGTGAATGGAAGGCTGCAAAAGTGCTTCCGATTTGTAAGAAGGTGAATGTTTTTGCATCTGACTTGACTAATTATCGCCCAATTTCACTTCTACCATTGATGAGTGAACTTCTGGAAGGATATATTAATGTAAAGCTTATGGAATCACAAGGCTGCCTTGATTCATCACAGTCCGGTTTTAGACCAAAAAAATAGCACTGTATCTACTCTTAGAGCTGTTACGGACTACATTAGACTCTCCCTTGACAACAATCAGGCTGTGCTGCTGGTGTTGTTGGATCTGTCAGCAGCCTTTGATACAGTGTCATACCATAAACTACTTCAAAGACTGATGCAGATTGCAATCTGTGGACTTGCTCTAGAATGGTTTATTAGTTTTTTAAATCAGCGCACACAAACCATTGACCTCGGGCCTTTCAGTTCCTGCACTATGGAGCTTACACAGGGGGTACCACAGGGCTCTTGTCTTAGCCCTACCCTGTTTAATATTTATGTGGCCCCTCTCGCTAAGATTATTAGAGACTTTTGGTTAACTCCCTTTTCTTACGCGGATGGCACCCAACTTCTTTTATCATTTGACAAAAACACAGCCTCTACCAAATCCTTTTTCGCGAACAATTTCTGGTTGGATGACTGAAAATTTTCTCCAGCTAAATACCGATAAAACTGAGATTACACTATTTGGTAATGGTCAAACTCTGTGGTCCCTAAATCAGTGGCTAAAAACCTGGGTGTCTGTTTGGACCTCTCTCTCACTATGAATGATCAGGTGATAGCTTCCTCCGGTACCTGTTTTCATATGCTGAGTCTTTTGCTTAAAGCGTTCCATCTCCTTCTTTAATCTGTACGAAAAACTTTGATTCAGGTCTTGGTGATTAGTCGATTAGACTATTGCAATGCACATAGAGTGGACACAAATGAATCTTTGCTGAATTAGCTTCAGGTGGTTCAGAACACTGCTGCCTGTTTGGTTCTTAATGTCATCCAGAACAACCTCTCTCCCTCTTTTGCATCATCTTCATTGGCTACCTATACGCCAAAGAATTAAGTTTAAGATCTGTTGTTTTGTACATAAAGCACTAAACGGCAAGGGTCCTAGCTATCTAACTGAAAAACATCCGCTGTCATCCGAGCAGACTTCTACGCTCAGGGGAGAAAGCCCTTCTTGTTATCCTCCGTTTTAGGAAGTCTTCTGCGGGGGGCAAGGCTTTCTCTTACCTTGCTCCACAATATTGGAATTTATTGCCTTTACACCCTCGAAAGTATACTGACCTTCCCACTTTTTAGGAATTTCCTGAAGACTGAACTCTTTTGTAACTGATCTTCCTGGTCTGGTATCCTTGCTTCCATAGCACGGAGATTCCCCTCAGGGGTCATTCCGGCGTTTTACAAATTCCTTCATTCATTCATCTGTTCTAAAATTAATGCCATGCTATGGACAGCTTTTATCTGTATCAAACCCCTAACAGTCACCAAACCTACATTGAGAAATGAAGTTGATATGAGTAGAAAAGTAGGAACTGTAAACAATGTTTACTCTATGAAGAGAGTTTACTCTGTGCCTAACTGTTTGCAGACAGTGAAACTCTAATGAGAAATACACTAAACTATCTACTAAGAACAGTGTACACTCTATGCAACACTTGTTCAAAAAGACACTGTTTGCTTAAAATAACCAAGGTCTGAACATGATAAAGATCATACTACCTGCAGTATTTATACTGTAGTGAAACCTTTCCAGATAGCCCATCTTTTAAAGCAAAAGAAGAACATGTACATAGGTTAGAACCTGGTGCGCACAGATCATTATGTTATGTAGATATTGTCATGCTGAGACAATTCTGTCTAAGAAGTCAAGACAGCTTACAAGGCTTAGTATTTACTATGTAGAATCTTTGCCCTGTTGGAAACGTTTTCTGCAGAACCTAAAAACTTGTGTGGAACATACTGGACACAAGTCATCAACTCATCTGCACACAGAGTTACTCTTCAATACAAAGGTTTATAACGTGTTCAATACTTCTACACACCTATGATTACACCCATTAGCTGGACATATGCAGTACAAAACTATGTAGAAAAATAATATGGTAGTTACCCTCCACTATGTAAACTATAAAAGCAGCTAACACACTTGTTGGAGAATGTCATCAGTGGTTTCATCAATGACGCCATTTGAGATAGCATCAGTGATTTCATAAATGATGTCATAGAACATGTAATGAGTGATGAAATATGTGAGGTCATAAGCAATGCATGGCAGGGGCGCAAGTTAAAATTAGCTCTCATGAATGTCTTTGTCATTTAAGTTCAAAATGTCCATATTTTCACTGCCATATTCACCTAACTGTAATGGTACTTTAGCCTTTGTTTTTTTAAGTGAATATAAATATATCTATCTATATATAAATAAATAAATATATATATATATATATATATTCATTGAAAAAACCATAGGTTTTAGGGAAAGTTATAGTTAGTTGGACATTGCACTCAGTACAAAACCCGTGAAATTCCCCGTTATAGTTAGTTCAGCTAACTATAACTCGCGCCTCGCAATGCACTGCTGATGACGTCACATATTACATCACTCATGACATGGTCAGTGACATCACTGATGACATCACTGATGACATCTCAAATGACATCTCAAATGACATCACTGATGACATCATCCAGTGACTGTGTGTTTCTGTAAAGTTTAAATATGTTTAATATATATAGGTAAAGGCGTATTGAAGAATGAGTGGGTGTATAAGTGTCTGAATGGATGTTTTACTAGGTGCGTGACTGACTCTATAAGTGAGTGGTTAAACATATGTTAGTGAATGCATGGGTTAGTGACTAAACTGTGTGAATCTCTGTATCCGTCTGTCTGTTGGTGTGTAAGTGACTGCATGGGTTTGTGAATAACTACATAAGTGTCTATATGAGTTATTGATTGGTTGTCTGAGTATCTGTATGGGTGCCTGAGTGTTTGTGTGGGTGGGGGGTGTGTGACTCTGTGCATAGATGTGTGAGTGAGTGATTCACTGGGTGCATAGTTTGAAGTGTGCATCTGTGATGGACTGTATGGGTGGGTGAGTGTGTGTATGGGTGTGTTAGTGAGTGAATGTATATCTTATTTGTACATGTGTAAGTAACTACATATATAAAAGGCAGTATATATGTGTGTTAGAGTATATAAATGTCTATAAGTGAGAGTGTGTGATTGTGAGAGTGGCTGCATGGATGAGTGTTTGCTTGTATCAGTGATTGTATAGGAACGTAAGAATGTGCTAGTATTTGTATGACTAAGTGAGCTGGTGTGTGTATAACTGTATAGGTGAGTAAAGGGTAGTTGAATAATTATTTGTATGACTGACTAGGTGTGTGAGTACCTCTATGGATGAGTGGCGGTGTGTGAGTGTCTATATAGGTGTATGAGTGCATATGATAGTCCTGTACTGAGTGACCATAAGAATGAGTGACTGTACGGGTGAGTGAGTGGATGTGTGTGTAGACCTAAGAATCAGTGAGTGCGTATGTAGTTATTGGTGTTGGAGTGTCTATGGTTTTGAGAATGGCAGTCTGTAATTTAGAGTGGGTGTATCAAAAGTTATATTAGGGTGTTAGAAGATGCATGAAATTATCACATGGATTATGTCATCAGTGATGTCATCAGTGATGTCATCAGTGATGTCACTGACCATGTCATGAGTGATGTAATATGTGACGTCATCAGCAGTGCATTGCGGGGGCGCGAGTTATAGTTAGCTGAACTAACTATAACGGGGGAATTTCACGGGTTTTGTACGAGTGCAATGTCCAACTAACTATAACTTTCCCTAAAACCTATGGTTTTTTCAGTGAATTTCTAAGGTTTTTAAATGCTAATTTCTAACTATAACGTGCCTGAAACCTATGGTTTTTCAGTGAATTTCAAAGGTTTTTTAAATGCTAGTTTCTAACTATAACGTGCCTGAAACCTATGGTTTTTTCAGTGAATTTCAAAGGTTTTTCAAATGCTAGTTTCTAACTATGCCTACAGAGGTAGGACATGTGAAGAAAGAAGGAAAAAACGCACAGAAAGAAGCAAAAGAAATGCAGAAAGAAGCAACAGAAGTCCACAAAGACGAAGAAAAGTGCAGGAAGAAGCAAGACATGTGCAGAAAGAACCAACAGAGGAGCAGAAAGAGGCCTTGTTACAAAATCATCCTGTGCCCACAACTTTTTCAGATGGGTACTGGTGGTAACTGACTCTGACTAACCAGGCCTAGAGCCAGTGCTATGCTAAAAGACACTTAGAATACAGTGAAAACACCTACATACACTAGGGAACACTATGCGTTGGGGTACCCCTGTGATTAGCACGACCTCCTCTGTAAGGCCCTAGTACATAATAGAGCAGGGGGATTAAAACTACCTCTTCAAACGCGCCACGGGGCGCGTTTGCATAGTGGTGAAGGGAGGGGGGGCCTGAGGTGACATGTGTGCAAACACGCCCTGTGGCGAGTTTTAAGTTTGGGAATTAAGTCCCCTTCAATCCTGAGGGCCCCTGGGGGCCAACTAGCCCACTAGGTACCTCCAGTAAGCGCCACAGAGCTGCGTTGCAGAGAGGTGTAAAAGGGGCGTGGCCTGGACCACCTCTCTGCAACGCAGGCCTGTGGCGCTTACTGGAGATACCTGGTGGGCTAGTTGGCCCCAGGGCCCTCAGGATTGAAGGGGACTAATTCCCCAACTTAAAACTCGCCACAGGGCATGTTTGCACACATGTCGCCTCAGGCCCCGGCCCCTCCCTTCACCACTGTGCAAACGCACCCCGTGGCGCATTTTAAGTTGGGGGATTAAGTCCCCTTGAATCCTGAGGGTCCCTGGGGTCCAACTAGCCCACCAGGTACCTCCAGTAAGCCCCACAGAGTTGTGTTGCAGAGAGGTGTAAAAAGGGGCGTAGCCTATGAACACCTCTCTGCAACGCAGCTCCTGGCGCATACTGGAGGTTCCTGGTGGGCTAGTTGGCCCGCAGGGACCCCCAGTATTCAAGGGGAATTAGTTCCCCATCTTACAACGCGCCAGGGGGCGCGTCTGCATAGTGCTGCAGAGAGGGGGCGGGGCCTCCGGCGCGATGCCGGTCTTTTTTTTTAATTTATTTTTTTAAGAAGGGGGGCTGTGTGGGCCCCCTTCCTTTCCTATTTTATTGGCCCTGGGGACCCCATCCCCCGGGGCCTGACCCCTATTTTATTTTTTTATTTCAAAAAATTGGAAGGGGCCGCGTGGCCCCCCTCCCGAGGCCATATTCGGCCCCGGGGACCCCATCCCCCAGGGCATGGCCAGTTTTTTTTTTTTATTAAATTATTGGAGGGGGGCTGCGTGGCCCCCCTCCTCAGGCCATTTATGGCCCCGGGGACCCCATCCCCCGGGGCCGGCCTTTCCGTGTATTTTTAAACAAAAAAAACATTTTATAATGGGGAGGGAGGCCGTGTGACCCCCTCGGTGGCCACTTCTGGCCCCGGGGACCCCATAACCCGGGGCCTGGCCTCTCATTGGGGACCGTGGGGGGAGCCCCAATGCCCCCACGGTCCCGCCGGCTCCCCGCGTCCTGCAGGAGCCAGCATTGCTTTTCTACATGGGGAGCTGCTGACATGCAGCTCCCCGTGTGGAAAAGCAATTCTGCTTTGCTTCATTGAAGCGAGAGTAGGTTTCCCTGCTCTTGCTTCAATGAAGCAAAGCAGTTTGCAATGACAGGGCGGGAGCCGCGAGGCTCCCGCCCTGTCATTGCAAACAGCAGTGTCCTGGGGGTGGGCACCCCGGGACACTGCAGGAGCTGGCCCTGGGGGGTGGCAGTCCCCAGGGCCATCACGGGCTCCAGGAGGGGTGCCACGTGGCCCCCCTCCCAACATCTGCACAGCCCCGGGGAACTACCAGCCCCATCATGCTTTGTGCAGGCAAGGAGATTTGCCGGCCCACTTGGGGCGTGACTTGTATAAATGGAGGGAAAATGCTGGCTGAAATGTTTGGCCGTCCTGGTTTGCAGTTGGCTTTGATGAAGGGCGCAAGCCCGAAACGCGTCGCATTAAACTGCTGGACAGTGTGTTTTTAAACAAATCAGCTGCTGTGTCTACTTGCTTCCTGGGAGTGCATCTCACAATGAGGCGAACTCCTTCAATATATATATATATATATATATATATATATATATATATATTATCTACTGGCGGTCGCCAGTAGATAGTTATAGTTAGGACCTATTTTCCATAGGAAATTCACAACATTCTATTTCCAATAACTTTGACGCCGGTTGAAGAATCTTCGCGAAATTTTCAAAACTCGTGGGGCGTTCCGGTCTGCTCCTATCCTGAAAGTTTCGGGGTGATTCAGCAAGCGGGGGCCAACAAAAAAAGGGGGTCCCAAAACGTGTTTTCCCCATGCAATTTTCCATAGGAACCTTTCATCGCAGCTACAGCCTGAACTGCTGAACGGAATTATACCAACTTTGGCAAAAAGGTAGCCCTTGGTTCAGAGTCGTGCCTTTTGGTTAAATGGTGTAAATCCGTTCAGTAGTTCCTGAGAAAATCAAAAGTAAAATCCCATATATATCTGGGCGGAGCCTAACCACACATGTCATTGTGAGATCTGATTGGCTGTCAGCACTTCATCCTGGACTTGCTGGCAGCCATCTTGGGACCAATATACATGATAGTACCCCATTGAAATGCATTGTAGTGAATCAAAGATTTTGAGGGTTACCAAAAGGAGAACTATAAAGGGTGATAACAGACTTTAGTTACATTAGAATTCATTTGTTGATGGTACCATACTAATTTCAGGAATTGTGGTGTGTTCTAAGGTGATTTTACCCTGTGAAAAACCTTCTGCTGGGATATCATGAATCATGTTTGAGAGAAAACTATTTTCACATGCTTGTCCCATAGAGTTTTGGAAGGTGCTCCAGAAGCTAAAATGAGAGCATATTTTCTGTAAATTCACATTATCTTTCTCAGTCATGTGAGAATGAAGTCTGACATTCTCAGTAAAACATGTACATCCAACAAGGGCAGAAACTGTCAGTTGATTCCTTTGTGTTTTACTGCAGCTTCCCAGAGTGTTCTAAAGAACAACTAGAGTGCTAACAGCCTTACTTATGACAAAACTATGGCACACCTGAAGCCATCTTGATTGGAATAAACTGGTAACACTTAAAACATTTAATTTAAAAAGGAACAAAATGATGGGGTTCATTTTGTCATAGAAATTATGGTTAGTGCTGTAGAAAGAAAAATGAGGACATGTTTCAAGTGTGAGCTCAAATATCTTCCTGTTATATTTCAACAGGAGCAGCCTGCCAGTTGATGCCTTTGTGCTCTACTGCAGCTTCCCAGAGTGTTCTAAAGAACAACTAGAGCACTAACAGCCTTACTTATGACAAAAGTATGGCACACCTGAAGCCATCTTGATTGGAATAAACCGGTAACACTTAAAACATTTAATTTAAAAAGGAACAAAATGAGGGGGTTCTTTTTGAAATAGAAATTATGGTTAGTGCTGCAGAAAGAAAAATAAGGGCATGTTTTAAGTGAGATCTCAAATCCTCTTCTATTTCATTAGAAAATTCTGACAAGCAGACTGAAACAATCACTTTCAATACCAGCAGCAGACTTCCAGTTAACTCCCTGGTGAGCAGTAGCTTTACTACAGTGATCTAATGAGCAACTAGAGTGCTAACATTCTCAATTTATGGCAAATGTGAGACACATCTGAATGCCTTCTTGATGGAATCAAAGTAAAAAACTGAAAGCATTTCCTACTGAGGAGACTGCAGTAAATGAGGAAATTAGGAAACTTCATAACAAAGAAGTCTTCCAAGATGGCCACCAGAGAAAAAAGAGCCCAAATGTAGCACAAATATTACCCAGATGTAGCCCACATATAGCCCAATGACAAAAGTGTGCAAAACACTTTTAATTTTTAGTTTTTTTGCAGTTTTATGTAGTGTAGACTGGTCAGGTATTGGAGCGTTGCATCTTAAAACATGTCCCCCTACACTACAAAAACACCACTGCACTACCCTACACCCTAAAACACTACCCCCAGCACGACCCCCTACACTACACAAGCACCACTTCACTATCCTAAACCCTAAAACACTACCACCAGCATGACCCCTACACTACACAAACACCACTGCACTATCCTAAACCCTAAAACACTACCCCCAGCATGACCCCCTACACTACCCAAACACCACTGCACTACCCCAAACCCTAAAACACTACCCCCAGCACGACCCCTACACTACCCAAACACCACTGAACTAACCTAAATCCTAAAACACTACCCCCAGCCCGACCCCCTACACTACCCAAACACCACTGCACTACCCTAAAACATGACCCCCTACACTACACAAACACCACTGCACTACCCTAAACACTAAACCACTACCCCCAGCACGACCCCCTACACTACACAAGCACCACTGCACTACCCTAAACCCTAAAACACTACCCCCAGCACGACCCCCTACACTGCCCGAACACCACTGCACTGCCCTAAACACTGAAACACCAGCCCCTGCACGACCCCCTACACTGCCCGAACACCACTGCACTGCCCTAAACCCTGAAACACCACCCCCAGCACGACCCCTACACTGCCCGAACACCACTGCACTGCCTTAAACCCTGAAACACCACCCCCTTCACGACCCCCTTCACTGCCCGAACACCACTGCACTGCCCTAAACCCTGAAACACCACCCCCAGCACGACTCCCTACACTGCCTGAACACCACTGCACTGCCCTAAACCCTGAAACACTACCCCCAGCAAGACCCCCTATACTGCCCGAACACCACTGCACTGCCCTAAACCCTGAAACATCACCCCCAGCAAGACCCCCTACACTGCCCGAACACCACTGCCCTAAACCCTGAAACACCACCACCAGCACGACCCCCTACACTGCCCGAACACCACTGCACTGCCCTAAACCCTGAAACACCACCCCCAGCACGACCCCCTACACTGCCCGAACACCACTGCTCTGCCCAAAACCCTGAAACACCAGCCCCAGCACGACCCCTAAAGTGCCCGAACACCACTGCACTGCCCTAAATCCTGAAACACCAGCCCCAGCACGACCCCCTACACTGCCCGAACACCACTGCACTGCCCTAAACCCTGAAAGACCACCCCCAGCATTACCCTCTACACTGCCCGAGCACCACTGCACTGCCCTAAACCCTGAAACACCAGCCCTAGCACGACCCCCTACACTGCCCGAACACCACTGCACTGCCCTAAACCCTGAAACACCAGCCCCAGCACGACCACCTACACTGCCCGAACACCACTGCACTGCCCTAAATCCTGAAACACCAGCCCCAGCACGACCCCCTACACTGCCCGAACACCACTGCACTGCCCTAAACCCTGAAAAACCATCCCCAGCATGACCCTCTACACTGCCCGAACACCACTGCACTGCCCTAAACCCTGAAACATCACCCCCAGCACGACCCCCTACACTGCCCGAACACCACTGCACTGCCCTAAACCCTGAAACACCACCACCAGCAAGACCCCCTACACTGCCCGAACACCACTGTACTGCCCTAAACCCTGAAACACCACCCCCAGCACGACCCCCTACACTGCCCGAACACCACTGCACTGCCCTAAACCCTGAAACACCAGCCCCAGCACGACCCCCTACACTGCCTGAACACAACTGCACTGCCCTAAACCCTGAAACACCAGCCCCAGCACAACCCCCCACACTGCCCGAACACCACTGCACTGCCCTAAACCCTGAAACACCACCCCCAGCATGACCCCCTACACTGCCCGAACACCACTGCACTGCCCTAAACCCTGAAACACCAGCCCCAGCATGACCCCCTACACTGCCCGAACACCACTGCACTGCCCTAAACCCTGAAACACCAGCCCCAGCACGACCACCTACACTGCCCGAACACCACTGCACTGCCCTAAACCCTGAAACACCAGCCCCAGCACGACCCCCTACACTGCCCGAACACCACTGCACTGCCCTAAACCCTGAAACACCAGCCCCAGCACGACCCCCAACACTGCCCGAACACCACTGCACTGCCCTAAACCCTGAAACACCAGCCCCAGCATGACCCCTACACTGCCCGAACACCACTGCACTGCCCTAAACCCTGAAACACCACCCCGTGCACGACCCCCTACACTGCCCGAACACCACTGCACTGCCCTAAACCCTGAAACACCACCCCCAGCACGACCCCCTACACTGCCCGAACACCACTGCACTGCCCTAAACCCTGAAGCACCACCCCTGCATGACCCCCTACACTGCCCGAACACCACTGCACTGCCCTAAACCCTGAAACACCATCCCCAGCACGACCCCCTACACTGCCCGAACACCACTGCACTGCCCTAAACCCTGAAACACCATCCCCAGCAAGACCCCTACACTGCCCGAACACCACTGCACTGCCCTAAACCCTGAAACACCACCCCCAGCAAGACCCCCTACACTGCCCGAACACCACTGCACTGCCCTAAACCCTGAAACACCACCCCCAGCAAGACCCCCTACACTGCCCAAACACCACTGCACTGCCCTAAACCCTGAAACACCAGCCCCAGCACGACCCCCTACACTGCCCGAACACCACTGCACTGCCCTAAACCCTGAAACACCACCCCCAGCACGACCCCCTACACTGCCCGAACACCACTGCACTGCCCTAAACCCTGAAACACCACCCCCAGCACGACCCCCTACACTGCCCGAACACCACTGCACTGCCCTAAACCCTGAAACACCACCCCCAGCACGACCCCCTACACTGCCCGAACACCACTGCACTGCCCTAAACCCTGAAACACCACCCCCAGCACGACCCCCTACACTGCGCGAACACCACTGCACTGCCCTAAACCCTGAAACACCACCCCCAGCAAGACTCCCTACACTGCCCGAACACCACTGCACTGCCCTAAACCCTGAAACACCACCCCCAGCAAGACCCCCTACACTGCCCGAACACCACTGCACTGCCCTAAACCCTGAAACACCACCCCCAGCAAGACCCCCTACACTGCCCGAACACCACTGCACTGCCCTAAACCCTGAAACACCACCCCCAGCACGACCCCCTACACTGCCCGAACACCACTGCTCTGCCCAAAACCCTGAAACACCAGCCCCAGCACGACCCCCTACACTGCCCGAACACCACTGCACTGCCCTAAACCCTGAAACACCATCCCCAGCACGACCCCGTACACTGCCCGAACACCACTGCACTGCCCTAAACCCTGAAACACCACCCCCAGCACGACCCCCTACACTGCCCGAACACCACTGCACTGCCCTAAACCCTGAAACACCAGCCCCAGCACGACCCCCTACACTGCCCGAACACCACTGCACTGCCCTAAACCCTGAAACACCAGCCCCAGCACGACCCCCTACACTGCCCGAACACCACTGCACTGTCCTAAACCCTGAAACACCAGCCCCAGCAAGACCCCCTACACTGCCCGAACACCACTGCACTGCCCTAAACCCTGAAACACCAGCCCCAGCATGACCCCGTACACTGCCCGAACACCACTGCACTGCCCTAAACCCTGAAACACCAGCCCCAGCAAGACCCCTACACTGCCCGAACACCACTGCACTGCCCTAAACCCTGAAACACCAGCCCCAGCAAGACCCCTACACTGCCCGAACACCACTGCACTGCCCTAAACCCTGAAACACCACCCCCTGCATGACCCCTACACTGCCCAAACACCACTGCACTGCCCTAAACCCTGAAACACCACCCCCTGCACGACCCCTACACTGCCCAAACACCACTGCACTGCCCTAAACCCTGAAACACCACCCCTGCACGACCCCTACACTGCCCGAACACCACTGCACTGCCCTAAACCCTGAAACACCACCCCCAGCACGACACCCTACACTGCCCAAACACCACTGCACTGCCCTAAACCCTGAAACACCACCCCCAGCACGACCCCCTACACTGCCCGAAGACCACTGCACTGCCCTAAACCCTGAAACACTACCCCCAGCACGACTCCCTACACTGCCCAAAGACCACTGCACTGCCCTAAACCCTAAAACACGACCCCTAGCACTACACCCAACACTGCACAGCACTGCACTGCCCTAAACCCTAAAACACCACCCCTAGCACGACCCCCTACACTGCACGAACACCACTGCACTACCCTAAACCCTGAAACACCACCCCTGCACACCCCTACACTGCCCGAACACCACTGCACTGCCCTAAACCCTAAAACACTACCCTCAGCACGAACCCCTACACTGCCCAAACACCACTGCACTGCCCTAAACCCTAAAACACCACCCCCAGCAGTACCCCCTACACTGCCCGAACACCACTGCACTGCCCTAAACCCTAAAACACTACCCCCAGCAGCGACCCCTACACTGCCCGAACACCATTGCACTGCCCTAAACCCTAAAACACTACCCCCAGCACGTACCCCCTACACTGCCCAAACACCACTGCACTGCCCTAAACCCTGAAACCACTACCCCCAGCAAGACCCCTATCACTGCCCAAACACCACTGCACTACCCTAAACCCTAAAACACTACCCCAGCACGACCCCCTACACTACCCGAACACCACTGCACTACCCTAAACCCTAAAACACTCCCCCAGCACGACTCCCTACACTACCCAAACACCACTGCACTGCCCTAAACCCTGAAACACTACCCCCAGCGTGACCCCCTACACTACACAAACACCACTGCACTGCCCTAAACCCTGAAACACCACCCCCAGCACGACCCCCTACACTGCCCGAACACCACTGCTCTGCCCTAAACCCTGAAACACCAGCCCCAGCACGACCCCTACACTGCCCGAACACCACTGCACTGCCCTAAACCCTGAAACACCAGCCCCAGCATGACCGCCTACACTGCCCGAACACCACTGCACTGCCCTAAACCCTGAAACACCAGCCCCAGCACGACCCCCTACACTGCCCAAACACCACTGCACTGCCCTAAACCCTCAAACACCAGCCCCAGCATGACCCCCTACACTGCCCGAACACCACTGCACTACCCTAAACCCTGAAACACCAGTCCCAGCAAGTCCCCCTACACTGCCCAAACACCACTGCCCTAAACCCTGAAACACCAGCCCCAGCAAGACCCCCTACACTGCCCGAACACCACTGCACTGCCCTAAACCCTGAAACACCACCCCCAGCAAGACCCCCTACACTGCCCGAACACCACTGCACTAAACCCTGAAACACCACCCCCAGCAAGACCACCTACACTGGCCGAACACCACTGCACTGCCCTAAACCCTGAAACACCACCCCTGCACGACCCCTACACTGCCCAAACACCACTGCACTGCCCTAAACCCTGAAACACCACCCCTGCACGACCCCTACACTGCCCGAACACCACTGCACTGCCCTAAACCCTGAAACACCACCCCCCAGCACGACACCCTACATTACCCAAACACCAATGCACTACCCTAAACCCTAAAACACTACCCCCCGCACGACCCCCTACACTACCCAAAGACCACTGCACTACCCTAAACCCTAAAACACTACCCCCCGCACGACTCCCTACACTACCCAAAGACCACTGCACTACCCTAAACCCTAAAACATGACCTCCTACACTACACAAACAGCACAGCACTGCACTACCCTAAACCCTAAAACACTACCCCTAGCACGACCCCCTACACTACACAAACACCACTGCACTACCCTAAACCCTAAAACACTACCCCCTACACTTCACAAACACCACTGCACTACCCTAAACCCTAAAAAACTACCCTCAGCACGAACCCCTACACTACCCAAACACCACTGCACTACCCTAAACCCTAAAACACTACCCCCAGCAGTACCCCCTACACTACCCAAACACCACTGCACTACCCTAAACCCTAAAACACTTCCCCAGCAGTACCCCCTACACTACCCAAACACCATTGCACTACCCTAAACCCTAAAACACTACCCCCAGCAGTACCCCTACACTACCCAAAAACCACTGCACTACCCTAAACCCTAAACCACTACCCCCAGCAAGACCCCCTATCCTACCCAAACACCACTGCACTACCCTAAACCCTAAAACACTACCCCAGCACGACCCCCTACACTAACCAAACACCACTGCACTACCCTAAACCCTAAAACACTCCCCCCAGCACGACTCCCTACACTACCCAAACACCACTGCACTACCCTAAACCCTAAATCTACCCCCAGCGTGACCCCCTACACTACACAAACACCACTGCACTACCCTAAACCCTAAAACACTACCGCCAGCACGACCCCCTTCACTACCTAAACACAACTGCACAATTTGTTACAGGCGTTGCAACGCAGGCCTGTGGTGCTTACTGGAAGTACCTGGTGGGCTAGTTGGGCCCCAGGGACCCTCAGGATTCAAGGTGACCTAATCCCCCAACTTAAAATGCGCCACGGGGCGCGTTTGCACAGTGGTGAAGGGAGGGGGCGGGGCCTCAGGTGACATGTGCGCAAACACGCCCTGTGGTGCGTTTTAAGTTGGGGAATTAATTCCCCTTGAATCCTGAGGGACCCTGGGGTCCAACTAGCCCACCAGGTACCTTCAGTAAGCACAACAGAGTTGCATTGCAGAGAGGTAAAAAAGGTGCGTGGCCTCGGAACGCCTCTCTGCAACTCAGCTCTGTGGTCCTAACTGTAGGTACCTTGGGGGCTAGTTGGGCCCCAGGGACCCTCAGGATTCAAGAGGACTTAATCCCGCAACTTAAAACGCGCCACGGGCGCATTTGCACACATGTCACCTCAGGCCCCCCTCCCTTCACCACTGTGCAAACGTGCCCTGTAGCGCGTTTTAAGAGGTAGTTTTAATCCCCTGCCCTATTATGTACTAGGGACTTACAGAGGAGGTCATGCTAATCACAGGGGTACCCCAACGCATAGTGTTCCCTAGTGTATGTAGGTGTTTTCACTGTATTCTAAGTGTCTTTTAGCATAGCACTGGCTCTGGTTAGTCAGAGTCAGTTACCACCAGTACCCGTCTGAAAAAGTTGTGGGCACAGGATGATTTTGCAACAAGGCCTCTTTCTGCTCCTCTGTTGGTTCTTTCTGCACATCTTTTGCTTCTTCCTGCACTTTTCTTCGTCTTTGTGGACTTCTGTTGCTTCTTTCTGCATTTCTTTTGCTTCTTTCTGTGCGTTTTTTCTTCTTTCTTCACATGTCCTACCTCTGTAGGCATAGTTAGAAACTAGCATTTAAAAAACCTTTGAAATTCACTTAAAAAATCATAGGTTTCAGGCACGTTATAGTTAGAAATTAGCATTTAAAAAACCTTTGAAATTTACTGAAAAAACCATAGGTTTCAGACACGTTATAGTTAGAAATTAGCATTTAAAAAACCTTTGAAATTCACTGAAAAAAACATAGTTTTTAGGGACAGTTATAGTTAGTTGGACATTTCACTCGTACAAAACCATAGAAATTCCCGCGTTATAGTTAGTTCAGCTAACTATAACTCGCGCCCCGCAATGCACTGCTGATGACGTCACATATTACATCACTCATGACATGGTCAGTGACATCACTGATGACATCACTGATGACATCTCAAATGACATCACTGATGACATCATCCATGTGATAATTTCATGCATCTTCTCACACCCTAATATAACTTTTGATACACCCACTCTAAATTACAGACTGCCATTCTCAAAACCATACACACTCCAATACCAATAACTACATACCCACTCACTGATTCTTAGGTTTACACACACACATCTACTCACTCACCCGTACAGTCACTCATACTTACAGTCACTCAGTACAGGACTATCATATGCACTCATACACCTATATAAACACTCACACACCGCCACTCATCCATAAAGGTACTCACACACCTAGTCAGTCATGCAAAAAATTAATCACACACCCATTTACTCAGCTATACAGTTATACACACACCAGCTCACTTACTCATATAAATACTAGCACATTCTTACGCTCTTATACAATAACTGATACAAGCACACACGCATCCATTCAGCCACACTCACAATCACACACTCTCATTTATAGCCATTTAAATACTCTAACACACATATATACTGCCTTTTACATATGTAGTTACTCGCACATGTACCATTGAGATATACATTCACTCACTAACACACCCATACACACACTCACCCACCCAAGCAGTCCATCACAGATGCACTCTTGAAATCATGCACCCAGTGAATCACCCACTCACACATCTATGTACAGAGTCACACACACCCCACCCACACAAACACTCAGGCACCCATACAGATACTCAGAGAACCAATCAATAACCCATATACACACTCATGTAGCTATTCGCAAATCCATGCATCCACTTACACACCAACAGACAGACGGATACAGACATTCAAACAGTTTAGTCACTAACCCATGCATTCAGTAAGATACGTTTAATCACTCACTTATAGAGTTAGTCACGCACCTACTAAATCATCCATTCAGACACTTATACACCTACTCATTCTTCAATACGCATTTGCCTATATATATTAAACATATTTAAACTTTACAGAAACACACACTGGATGATGTCATCAGTGATGTCATCAGTGATGTCACAGACCATGTCATGAGTGATGTAATATGTGACGTCATCAGCAGTGCATTGCGGGGCGCGAGTTATAGTTAGCTGAACTAACTATAACGGGGGAATTTCTATGGTTTTGTACGAGTGAAATGTCCAACTAACTATAACTGTCCCTAAAACCTATGGTTTTTTCAGTGAATATATATATATATATATATATATATATATATATATATATATATATATATATATATATATATTATCTACTGGCGGTCGCCGGTAGATAGTTATAGTTAGGACCTATTTTCCATAGGAAATCTGCAACATTCTATTTGAAATAACTTTTGCGCCGGTTGACAAATCTTCGCGAAATTTTCAAAACTCGTGGGGCGCTCCGGTCCGCTCCTATCCTAAAAGTCTCGGGGTGATTTGTCAAGTGGGGGCCGAGAAAAAGGGGGTCCCAAAGCGTGTTTTCCCCATGCAATTTTCCATAGGAACCTTTTATCGCATCTACAGCCCGAACTGCTGAACGGAATTACACCAAATTTGGCAAAAAGGTAGCCCTTGGTTCAGAGTCATGCCTTTTGGTTAAATGGTGTAGATCCGTTCAGTAGTTCCTGAGAAAATCAAAAGTAAAATCACATATATATCTGGGCGGAGCCTAACCACACATGTCATCGTGAGATCTGATTGGCTGTCAGCACTTCATCCTGGAATTGCTGGCAGCCATCTTGGGACCAATATACATGATAGTACCCCATTGAAATGCATTGTAGTGAATCAAAGATTTTGAGGGTTACCAAAAGGAGAACTATAAAGGGTGATAACAGACTTTAGTTACATTAGAATTCATTTGTTGATGGTACCATACTAATTTCAGGAATTGTGGTGTGTTCTAAGGTGATTTTACCCTGTGAAAAACCTTCTGCTGGGATATCATGAATCATGTTTGAGAGAAAACTATTTTCACATGCTTGTCCCATAGAGTTTTGGAAGGTGCTCCAGAAGCTAAAATGAGAGCATATTTTCTGTAAATTCACATTATCTTTCTCAGTCATGTGAGAATGAAGTCTGACATTCTCAGTAAAACATGTACATCCAACAAGGGCAGAGACTGTCAGTTGATTCCTATGTGTTCTACTGCAGCTTCCCAGAGTGTTCTAAAGAACAACTAGAGTGCTAACAGCCTTACTTATGACAAAAGTATGGCACACCTGAAGCCATCTTGATTGGAATAAACTGGTAACACTTAAAACATTTAATTTAAAAAGGAACAAAATGATGGGGTTCATTTTGTCATAGAAATTATGGTTAGTGCTGTAGAAAGGAAAATTAGGACATGTTTCAAGTGTGATCTCAAATATCTTCCTGTTATATTTCAACAGGAGCAGCCTGTCAGTTGATGCCTTTGTGTTCTACTGCAGCTTCCCAGAGTGTTCTAAAGAACAACTAGAGCACTAACAGTCTTACTTATGACAAAATTATGGCACACCTGAAGCCATCTTGATTGGAATAAACTGTTAACTCTTAAAACATTTAATTTAAAAAGGAACAAAATGAGGGGTTCATTTTGTCATAGAAATTATGGTTAGTGCTGTAGAAAGAAAAATTAGGACATGTTTTAAGTGAGATCTCAAATATCTTCCTGTTATATTTCAACAGGAGCAGCCTGTCAGTTGATGCCTTTGTGTTCTACTGCAGCTTCCCAGAGTGTTCTAAAGAACAACTAGAGAGCTAACAGTCTTACTTATGACAAAATTATGGCACACCTGAAGCCATCTTGATTGGAATAAACTGGTAACACTTAAAACATTTAATTTAAAAAGGAACAAAATGAGGGGGTTCATTTTGCCATAGAAATTATGGTTAGTGCTGCAGAAAGAAAATTTAGGGCATGTTTTAAGTGAGATCTCAAATCCTCTTCTATTTCATTAGAAAATTCTGACATGCAGACTGAAACAATCACTTTCAATACCAGCAGTAGACTTCCAGTTAACTCCCTGGTGAGCAGTAGCTTTAATACAGTGATCTAATGAACAACTAGAGTGCTAACATTCTGAATTTATGGCAAATGTGTGACACATCTGAATGCCTTCTTGATGGAATCAAAGTAAAAAACTGAAAGCATTTCCTACTGAGGAGACTGCAGTAAATGAGGAAATTAGGAAACTTCATAACAAAGAAGTCTTCCAAGATGGCCACCAGAGAAACAAGAGCCCAAATGTAGCACAAATATCACCCAGATGTAGCCCACATATAGCCCAATGACAAAAGTGTGCAAAACACTTTTTATTTTTAGTTTTTTTGCAGTTTTATGTAGTGCAGACTGGTCAGGTATTGGAGCGTTGCATCTTAAAACATGACCCCCAACGCTACAAAAACACCACTGCACTACCCTAAACTCTAAAACACTATCCCCAGCACGACCCCCTACACTACACAAGCACCACTGCACTATCCTAAACCCTAAAACACTACCCCCAGCACGACTCCCTACACTACCCAAACACCACTGCACTACACTAAACCCTAAATCTACCCCCAGCACGACCCCCTACACTACCCAAACACCACTGCACTACCCTAAACCCTAAAACACTAACCCCAGCATGACCCCCTACACTACCCAAACACCACTGCACTACCCTATACCCTAAAATACGACCCCCTACACTACACAAACATGACTGCACTACCCTAAACCCTAAAACACTACCCACAGCATGACCCCTACACTACACAAACACCACTGCACTACCCTAAACCCTAAAACACTACCCCCTATACTACACAAACACCACTGCACTACCCTAAACCCTAAAACACTACCCCCAGCATGACCCCCTACACTACACAAACACCACTGCACTACCCTAAACCCCCTACACTATACAAACACCACTGCACTACTCTAAACCCTAAAACACTACCCCCAGCACGACCCCCTCACAAGACAAACACCACTGCACTACCCTAAACCCTAAATCTACTCCCAGCACGACCCCCTACACTACCCAAACACCACTGCCATACCCTAAACCCTAAAACACTACCCCCAGCATGAACCCCTACACTACCCAAACACCACTGCACTACCCTAAACCCTAAAACACGACCCCCAGCACTACACCCTACACTACACAAAAACCACTGCACTACCCTAAACCCTAAAACACTACCCCAGCACTACCCCCTACACTACCCAAACACCACTGCACTAACATAAACCCTAAAACACTACCCCTAGCACAACACCCTACACTACACAAACACCACTGCACTACCCTAAACCCTAAATCTACCCCCAGCACGACCCCCTACACTACCCAAACACCACTGCACTACCCTAAACCATAAAACACTACCCCCAGCATGACCCCCTACACTACACAAACACCACTGCCCTAAACCCTAAAACACTACCACCAGCATGACCCCCTACACTACTCAAACACCACTGCACTACCCTAAACCCTAAAACACTACCCCAGCATGACCCCCTACACCACCCAAACAACACTGCACTACCCTAAACCCAAAAACACTACCCCCAGCACAACCCCCTACACTACCCAAACACCACTGCACGACCCTAAACCCTAAAACACGACCCCCTACACTACACAAACACCACTGCACTACCCTAAACCCTAAAACACTAGAACCCAGCACGACCCCCTACAGTACACCAACACCACTGCACTCCCTAAACCCTAAAACACTACCCCCACACTACACAAACACCACTGCACTACCCTAAACCCTAAAACACTACCCCAGCACGACCCCCAACACTACACAAACACCACTGCACTACCGTAAACCCAAAACACTACCCCCTTTACTACCCAAACACCACTGCACTACCCTAAACCCTAAAACACTACCCCCAGCATGACCCCCTACACTACACAAACACCACTGCACTACCCTAAACCCTAAAACACTACCCCCAGCATGACCCCCTACACTACCCAAACACCACTGCACTACCCTAAACCCTAAAACACTCCCCCAGCACGACTCCCTACACTACACAAACACCACTGGACTACCCTAAACCCTAAAACACTACCCCCAGCATGACTCCCTACACTACCCAAACACCACTGCACTACACTAAACCCTAAATCTACCCCCAGCATGATCTCCCACACTACACAAACACCACTGCACTACCCTAACCCCTAAAACACTACCCCAGCACGACCCCCTACACTACCCAAACACCACTGCACTACCCTAAACCCTAAAACACTAACCCCAGCATGACCCCCTACACTACCCAAACATCACTGCACTACCCTATACCCTAAAACACGACCCCCTACACTACACAAACACGACTGCACTACCCTAAACCCTAAAACACTACCCACAGCATGACTCCCTACACTACACAAATACCACTGCACTACCCTAAACCCTAAAACACTACCCCCTACAGTACACAAACACCACTGCACTAGCCTAAAACCTAAAACACTACCCCCAGCACGACCCCCTATACTACCCAAACACCTCTGCACTACCCTAAACCCTAAAACACTAACCCCAGCATGACCCCCTACACTACCCAAACACCACTGCACTACCCTATACCCTAAAACACGACCCCCTACACTACACAAACACGACTGCACTACTCTAAACCCTAAAACACTACCCACAGCATGACCCCCTACACTACACAAACACCACTGCACTACTCTAAACCCTAAAACACTATCCCCAGCACGACCCCCTCACAACACAAACATCACTGCACTACCCTAAATTCTAAATCTACCCCAGCACGACCCCCTACACTACCATACCCTAAACCCTAAAACACTACCCCCAGCATGAACCCCTACACTACCCAAACACCACTGCACTACCCTAAACCCTAAAACACTACCCCCAGCACTAACCCCTACACTACACAAACACCACTGCACTACCCTAAACCCTAAAACACTACCCCAGCACTACCCCATACACTACCCAAACACCACTGCACTAACATAAACCCTAAAACACTACCCCAGCACAACCCCATACACTACACAAACACCACTGCACTACCCTAAACCCTAAAACACTACCCCAGCACGACTCCCTACACTACCCAAACACCACTGCACTACCCTAAACCCTAAAACACTACCCCCAGCACAACCCCCTACACTACCCAAACACCACTGCACTACCCTAAACCCTAAAACACTACCCCAGCATGACCCCCATATACTACCCATACACCACTGCATTACCCTAAACCCTAAAACACTACCCCCTGCACGACCCCCTACACTACTGCACTACCCTAAACCCTAAAACAGTACCCCCAGCACGACCCCCTACTCTACCCAAACACCACTGCACTACCCTAAACCCTAAAACACTACCCCCAGCACGACCCCCTACACCACCCAAACACCACTGCACTACCCTAAACCCTAGAAAAGAAACCCCCACCCCTTGCCGAATCCCCCTTACCTCTCACTCCTCGTGGTTCCTCTCTCCTCGTGGTTCCTGCTTCACATCGTCTCTGAGGGGCGGTGCACGTTGTTGTGAGGAAACGGAACAGCCTCTGTTTCCTTACAACGACGTGGATCATCTACATGTTTTTTAGAACGCATGGTCATTTACCATACATACCTTTACAACAACATTTGTTGTAAAGGCATGCGTGGTAAATGACCATGCGTTCTAAAAAAATGCGTAGTAATGACTTCGCGATGTACAACGCATGCGTGGTAATGCATGCGTTGTAATGGTATCGCGAAGTAAAAAAGTCATTGTAACGGCTGCTTACCGATCGAAGCTGGCCCCTGTTCTTCAGTGAGACATTTATTTGATTAATTAGGAGGAAGGAATGTGGTTTTTTTACCGAAAAGTGCATTCCCGGCTGTTGTATTGTGAAAGTGTCCGCGTGGCCTGGTTTCACTTCCGGTGAGAGAGTGAAAGAGTCTGTTTGGATCTAAAGGAGTTCTGTTGTTGGACGGGGCCATAGCGAAACGTCATCAGAAAACATAGCTAATGGAAAGCGTCCTCCCTGAAGTGTGGAGCAGTGCCATGAGAGGTCAACGAGTGTGCGTCCCACCGCAGTATGACCGTACCGCGTGACCCATGTGCCGCCTCCAGGGTACGGGAGGCAGAAGCGGCATCGCAGGTCCTCTTGAAGACCGTTGTAGCACTAATTCTACATTTTGGTACTAGGGCATTTTAACTTCGTTATTCCTGCCAGATACAAAGAGAAGATCCTGTGTTATTCAGTGCCCTCGTTACCTTTTTTGTGGGTTGTGGTGCTTGTCACTTTGCTGCCCCTCCGGTGCACACGACTGGGCACCCCACCTCATGTGCCATCTGCAGGGCCTCTGCCCTCTGATCACTGGTTTTGGTTTCTGGAGTGGCAACATAAACAGTTGCTCCCAAAGGACTAGCCTGAACACTTAGGTGAATATCCCCTGCACCAGCATTCCACGGAAATTCTTTCCTAGCTCTCCCACGTCAACAAGGACGTCATAATAGCACGGCTCCGCTCGCGACACCGTATGACGTCATCGGAGCTATAAGAGGACCTCGTCGGCGTGCTGACGTCAGTTCCACCCATTTTTTCCGTGCCACCGAGGCAAACAGGCGGACCGAGACATTTTCACATGTATACATAGTATAATAAATATATATATATTCACTGAAAAAACAATAGGTTTCAGGCACGTTATAGTTAGAAATTAGCATTTAAAAAACCTTTGAAATTCACTGAAAAAACCATAGGTTTCAGGCACGTTATAGTTAGAAATTAGCATTTAAAAAACCTTAGAAATTCACTGAAAAAACCATAGGTTTCAGGGGCGTTATAGTTAGTTGGACATTTAACTCGTACAAAACCATAGAAATTCCCCCGTTATAGTTAGTTCAGCTAACTATAACTCGCGCACCCGCAATGCACTGCTGATGACGTCACATATTACATCACTCATGACATGGTCAGTGACATCATTCATGACATCACTGGTGACATCTCAAATGACATCACTGATGACATCACTGATGACATCATCCAGTGAATGTGTGTTTTTCTGAAAATTAAATATGTTTTATATATGTATATCTCAATGTCGATGGAAGAATAAATGGGTATATAAGTGTCTAAATGGATGATTTTTTTGTAAAATTGATTGTATAACTGACTGATTAAGTGTATCTTAGTGAATACATGGGTTAGTGAGTAATGTTTAAATATGAAAATATCTGTATCAGACTCTCACTTTGTGTATAAGTGGCTGCATGGGTTGGTGAGTAGCTACATGAGTGTCTATATGGGTTATTAGTTGGTTTTTTGAGTATCAGTATGAGTGTCTGAGTGTCTGTATGGTTCGGTGGGGGTATTAGTTAGTGCATAGATGCATGAATGACTGACTCACTGTTTGTATGTGTTGAAGACAGCATGTGTGCAGGACTGTATAGGTGGATGAATGTGTGTATGGGTGTGTTAGTGAGTGAATGACTGTCTCAATAGTGTCTTTATGAGTAACTACATATGTTTTAAACTAGTATATTGGAATATTGGTGTATATAAGTGAGTATATGTGAGAGTGAGAGATTAGAAGAGTTCCTGTACAAATAAGTAGGTGTTTCTATAAGTGATTGTTTAAGAGAGTAAGTATGTGTAAGTTTCTGTAGAAGTAAGTGTGGTAGTGTGTGTATAACTGTATATGCAAGTAAATGGATGTTTGATACTTTGTTTGCATGTGTGACTGTGTGTGTGAGTAACTCTATGGATGAGTGGCGGTGTGTAATAGGATGTATAGGTGTATGAGTACAAATGATGAGTGAGTACATGTATGAATGACTGTATAGGGACTGTTGGTGAATGAGTGGATGTGTGTGTAGATCTTGGAATTACTGAATAGGTGTGTTGTAACTGGTATTGGTATGTCCATTGTTTTGAAAATGTTAGTTTGTATTTTTGAGTGTGTGTATCAAAGGTTATATTAGGGTGAGAGGAGGTCAGCCACTCTATCACAAGGATGATGTCATCAGTGATGTCATTTGAGATGTCACTAGTGATGTCATGAGTGATGTCACTGACCATGTCATGAGTGATGTAATATGTGACGTCATCAGCAGTGCATTGCGGGCGCGCGAGTTATAGTTAGCTGAACTAACTATAACGGGGGAATTTCTATGGTTTTGTACGAGTGAAATGTCCAACTAACTATAACGCCCCTGAAACCTATGTTTTTTTCAGTGAATTTCTAAGGTTTTATATATATATATATTACCTACTGGCAGTCGCCAGTAGGTAGTTATAGTTAGGACCTTCTTTCTATTCAAAAAGTGTTTTTTCTTTTACCAATATCTTTGGCGCCATTTGACGAATCTTCGCGAAATTTTCAAAACTAATGGTTCACTCAGATTAGCTCCTGTCTGGAAAGTTTGGTGGTGATACGTCAAGTGGGGGCCTAGAAAAAAGGGGGGTCCCAAAACACGTTTTCTCCATGTTAATTTCCATAGGAAATTTTGGAACAGTCTACAGCCCGAACTGCTGAACAGAATTACACCAAATTTGGCAAAAAGGTAGCTCTTGGCTCAGAAAGTGCCCTTTTTTTAAATGGTGTAAATCCATTCAGTAGTCCCTGAGAAATTAAAAAAATAAAAATATTGATATCTGCGCACCGAGGAGGAATCAAGAATCCTTCTGAGCACGAGCTTCATTCTTATTGGCTGCCAACACTCCAAACCAGAGTGTGTTGGCAGCCATTTTGTGACTCGGTAGAAGCGAGTTGTATGAAAAAGGTAGAAAAAGGTTGTAAATGAAGGAAAGGGGTTAGGGTAGAAACACCCATACCCCCTAGGGCTGGTCAGGGGGTCTGGGTGCGTGAATCACATCGAGAAAATAAAAAAACGAAGCTGCACTTCATTTTCCTTAACCCCGGGTGTGCCAGGTCCCGGGGCAAAGAGTAATTATATAGCGGGGGCCCGCAGGGGCCCCTGCAGCCCCGGGTACCGCCACCTCCCCGGGGCTTTATTCATAATGTGCGGGGGCACGCAGTCCCCTCCTGCAGCCCCGGGGACCGCCACCTCCCCGGGGCATTTAATTATTTTGGGTTGGGGGCCTCGTGGGCCCCCCAAGCCCTGGGGAGGTGGTGGTCCTCATGATTTAAATGCGGGGTGGCCACGCGGCCTCCCTGCAGCCCCGGGGACCGCCACCTCCCCAGGGCTATATTCAAAATCAAAGTGTGGGTGGCTCGAGCCCCCCCACACTGCCCTGGGGACCACCACCTCCCCGGGGCACTAATTATTTACATAGGGGGGTCCGTTATGGACCCCTGGGCCCCATGGGCCCACCACCTCCACGGTGCTTTAAAAATGCGGCCCCCCTCCTGGAGCCCTTGATGGCCCTGGGGACCACCACCCCCCAGGGCCGGCTCCTGCAATGTCCTGGGGTGCCCACCCACGGGACATTGCCGCTTGCTATGGCAACGATGCAAAGCAGATTGCTTTTGGGCAAGGGGAGCTGCATGTCAGCAGCTCCCCTTGCCCAAAAGCAATGCCGGCTCCCGCAGGAGGCGGGGAGCCGGCAAGGACCTTGGGGGCATTGGGGCTCCCCCCACGATCCCCAACATGAGGCCAGGCCCCGGGGATGGGGTCCCCGGGGCCAGAAGTGGCCAAGGGAAGGGGGGGCCACGCGGCCCCCCTCCCCTATTTAAAAATAATAAATGGCCGGGCCCCGGGGGATGGGTTCCCCGGGGCCGAAATTGGCCTGGGGAGGGGGCCGCGCAGCCCCCCTCTTTAAATATATACATAAAATGGCCAAGCCCCGGGGGATGGGGTCCCCGGGACCAATATTGGCCCAAGGATGGGGGCCACGCGGTCCCCCTCTTTTTAAAAAAAATCAATAAATAGTGGCAGGCCCCAGGGGATGAGGTCCCCGGGGTGAATACCGAATAATGGAAGTGGGGCGTTTTTTTTTTCTTTCGAGTTTGGAGTCACGACTCCAAAGAGGCTCTCAGCGCAGCCCCCGTGTAACGTCGCATTGGATTCGCGAATTCACCTTAATTCAATAATTAAGTAGTATATAATTTAGAAGGTAGTGTTGTATTTGTGAAAATGTTTTAAAGAGGTACTGTGATTGAAAGTTAATGACAAGATTACAATTGATAGCGTTGTTAAAAAAATATAAAATTAAAAATTAATAGTTAGACTTGAAAAGTGTGTTGTGTTGTAGTACATTGAATTCATGCTTTTGCGGATTCGTGTCAGGTGCGCGAATCCACAAAAAATGTAAAAAAATATGTTTGTGTTAAAAAAAAATTATATTCACTAGTATGTTCTAGGGTGGCTCTAAAAAGAGCCCTTGTTTTTATTATGAGCTTGTTGTAGCTACATGTAAGTGCGGATACACAGCTTTAGGTTGTTAAGAAAGACTCTGTTTCCTTGATCTGTGAAGTGTACTCCATCACTTCTGTAGATGTCATCCATATCAAAACGTAGATTGTTGTTATAGATGGAGCCCATCCTATGGTCTCTGAGGTAAGCAGAAACAGCCTTATTTTTTCTAGCTTTTTCAATCTGTGGACAGAATTGATTTGACCACTTCCATTTCTGTCTTTGGCATATATTAGAGTATACAAAGACAGTTTGAGGCAAAAGCAACATCAATTGTGCAAAGGTGTCCTTCATTAGCATTTCCAGACTTACCCCAGTCAATGTGCCTAGGTCATTGCCACCACAGTGCACAATCATGAGGTCAGGGGGTTGGAGATGCAAAAAGGTTTTAACCAAAGGCATCAATTGGTGCCACTTTAATCCTCTCTGTGCAATCCATTTAATATCCACATTTTGCAAAGCTAGTTCTTTGTCAATACCTCTGCGTTCAGCATACCTTTTGCACCAGAAATCATAGCTGTGTCCAACAATCCATACGGTAAGCTTCTTGAAGGGATGTCTGGAAGTAATGAAAAGATGTCTGTAGCTGAGGTAGTCAGTTGGTAGAATGAGAGGTATCTAAAATGGTGGACAAGATGCAGTTTTTTAAAAAAAAGTTGAGAATTGATTGGCTGTTTAAGAAGATTGTACACTCAAAAATAGGGTGTATGTTACTTTCTTTAAAAGCATGTTCCTTATTGGTTAGTAGAAAATGTTTGAAAGGTACAGTAGATAGGATAAGGAGATATTTTGCAAACGTCAACCACACCTGCTGTTTGCATTTGTAACCTTGTGTGCTGGATTTCAAAATATGGTGAACTTGTGACCTGTCAGTTCAGTTGAATGTTCCATGAACTGTAACTATGGAAACTGGCCTTAAACAGAATGGGGGAAGGGTTGAAACATTACTGTGGACTTAAAATGTGAAATTGTAATTTATATATAGGTGATTTGTTATTAAAGTATAATTTCCTGAGTCAGTACTATCTTTAGAAGTGGTGTGTTGTTAAAAAATAGTGGTATTTTTATTTGTAATATATTTTTGAACTCCTGTATGGATTTGCGGCTCCATCGCGTTGGTGTACGGTGGAGTCGCGACTCCAAAAAATTCCAGAACCAGTTTGGGCACTTTTAGAAGTCAGTTGGTAAGGGTTCATATGTTTAACCAATAGAAATGTGTTTTATAATTTGAAATAATGTAGGAAGCAATGTGATTTGTTACTTACATGTATTTGTGTGGAGAAAGAGAGGGAAAGTTTGCTATTACTGGTTTTACCTTGCTGATAGTGGTGCATTACATTGATTGTGTGCATTAGAAAATCTTTTATGAGTTTGTGATATTTTAAATTCTCCAAATCGATTTGGAAGGTGAGTTATAAATTTGTGAGGTGTATTATGTATTAGGTTTACTTTTAATCTTTACAAATTATTGATAAACTGATGTTTGAAATATATTATTAAATGTAGAGATGTGTATTGTAGTTTGTTTTATTCTAGTTAAATGTTGTTTGAAATAGATTTTGTATAGTAATATGTGTATATTGGAAGATGGATTAGTGATTGTGGTAGTTTGTTTTAGTGTGTGGATATGCAGATTTGTAGTATCCCGCATAATTTTTGGTGTTGCTTTAAAATTGGAGGTGGAGTGTGTCAATTTTTAAGGTGTGCATGGACTTCTGTCTCAAGTGTATCTCTACTTGTATATTTATTTTCATATGTCTTATACATTTGAAGGTGCATGATGTATGACAAAGAGGTGTTGCTTTTTATGTGGTAGGCTCAAGATTGTGAGTAGTAGTGGAATGGTGAAGATGTAGGATAATAGTGTGCTTTAAAAGATGTTGACATAAGGTATTAGTGATTAGGCTTCTTTTTTAAGTTTCTAGAGAGGTACAGTTGAACTTTGCCACATAATTTTGGGTGTTTGCTTGAAATTGGAAGTTTGTTCTGTGAATTATTAAGGTTTGGATAGTGTTATGCTACAGACATATTCATGTATGCTTTTAGGAATATGGTGAGACATTTAGTAAAGACATGTGAAGGGTTCGTGCTTTTTATTTGGGTAGGTGTAACATTATAAGTAGTTGTAGAATGGTAAATCAGCAGCCCAAAAGAGAGGTTTGAGATATGTTTGTAGAGATTGTATTTATTAGAGTAATTTGTATTATGTGTGGAAAGGTATATTTCATATATACCACATAATTTTCAGTGTATGTTTGAAAATTGAAGTGTAGTCTCTGAAGTTTTGAGGTGTGGATGGTGCTGTGACTGAGATATGTTTCTACTGGCACATATATTATGGTATGTGTTATGTGTCTGAAGATGATAAATGTATAAAGCACAGGTATACATTTATCTGTATATTACTTTTATATATGATGCTGCTAGCAAAAGGTACAGACATATGCATACATGCTTTTAAAAATATGGGGAGACTTTCAATACCAGATTAGTACTAGAATAGTAAAGCAGTAGTAGTAGAAAAGTGATGTTTAAGATATGTTGGGAGAGGAATTATTGATTATGGTGCTTTATAAAAGTCTGTGTAAAAGTTCACTTGAAATTTGCCGCATAAATCTAGGTGTGTTTGAAATGTTAAGCGTAATATATCAAGTTTTAAGGCCTTTATGGTCTTGTGAGCGTGGTTATGTTTCTACTTGCACATGTGTTCTAATATGTGTAATGCTTTTGGCAATAGGTATAGATAGATGCATGCATGCTTTTAGGAATATGGTTAGAGTTATGGTAGAAACATGTGATAGGTTGCTACTTTATGTTTGACTAGGTCTAATATTTGTAGAATGGTGAATCTGTAGAATAAAACTGAGTTTTAAGACATGTTGGCAGAAGGGATTACTGATTAGGCTATTTTCTATAAGTTTGGGGAAAGGTACACTTGAAATACATTGCAGAAATGTAGGTGTGTCTTTGAAATGTAAAGTTCAGTCTATTTGTTTATTTCTGTTATATATGATGATGATTTCAAAAGGTAGACATATATGCATGTATAGTTTTAGGAATATGGTGAGATTTATAACAGAGTCATGTGTAGCTTTTATGCTTTATTTTGAGTATGTTCAGCACCCTGAGTAGTTACAGAATTGTGAGGCTGCAGTACAAAAGTGTACACCATGTCATAGACCTGACTTTTGAGCTGCAGTTTCAGTATTCTGCTACTATTTAGAATGTTGTTGTCCTCCAATCACTCAGGCACTACTATAGTACTACTCCAATCACTCAGGCAGTACACATGCACTAATAAAATTACTCAGGCACTTCCTATGTACTCCTGTAATCTCCCTGATATTATCCCTGCAATCATGGAATCACTAGGTATTACCCATGTACTCCTTTAATTCCACAGATATACCTCCTGCAATCATGCAATCACCAATGTGTTAGTTATACACTGGTTTAATTATGCAGGCACTAGCCTTGCACTCTTCCAATCACCCTGTCAGGATCTATGCACTCCTCCAATCACTTAGCCAGTGTCCATGCACGTATAAAATCACCTAGGCATTAGCTTTACACTTTTTCATTCACTGAGGCACTACCACAGTATTACTGCAATCACCGAGGCAAGACTGATGCACTTACAAAATTACCTAGGCTCTTTCTATGTACGCCTGTAGTCCCGCAGGTATTACTTGTGAACTCATGCAATCACCCAGGCAATACCCTTGCAGTCTTTCAATCACGCAGGCACTACTCTTGTACTTATGTAATCACTCAGCCTGTACTCATGCTGTTATATAATCACCCAGGCACTACCTTTGCACTCTTTTATTCACTCAGGCACTACCTCAGTAGTGCTGCAATCACCCAAGAAGTTCTCATGCACTTATAAAATCACCCAGTGACTTTCTATTAAGTCATGTAAATTTCCAGATATTACTCCCGTAGTCATGCAGTCACCCAGGTGTTACGTATGTACTCTTTTAATCCTCTAGACGTTACCCCTGTACTCATGCAATCAGCAATGTATTAGCTATACAGTGTTTCAATCACCCAAGCACTATCCTTGCACTCTTTCAATCACGCAGGCACTACTCTTGTATTTATGTAATCACTCAGCCAGTACTCATGCACTTATAAAAACCACCCAGGCACTACCTTTGCACTCCTGTAATCACTCAGGCAGTACTTTAGTACTTCTGTAATCACCCAGGCAGTACTTATGGACTTATTAAATCATCCACTCACTTTCTATGCACTCCAATAATCCCCTAAATAATACCCCTCCAGTCATGCAATCACGCAGGTACTAGTTATGTAGTACTCTGCAGTCATGTAATCATTTAGGCTGTACCTATGCACTCATGTGATAACCCAGGCTCTACCCTTGCAGTCGTAGAATGACCCAGATTCTACTGTTGCATTCATCTATTCACCTACACACTACTCAATGAGTCATCTATATGTTTAGGTGCTATTGATACACATATCCATACACTCAACATTTATGTGTGCAGTCATGCAATTAGCCAGTCACTATCCATCTTCTCTTAGACTTATCCAGTGACTACCCTTCAACTCATACAATGACCCAAGCGCTACCCATAGAGTTTTGGAATCACTCAGGCAGATCTATTACATGTCTCAGTTTCTAGGTTTCACTATATTTTAGAAATATTGTATATATATTTCTTTTAGATATGATGATGGTTTGAAAAGGTAGAGACATATGTATGCATGCTTTTAACAATATGGAGAGACTTATGGTTCAGTTATGTAATAGTCTGCTGCTTTATATTTGGCTAGGCCCAACACTCATGTAGTTATAAAAACACCCAAGTACTACCCATGCAGTCTTCCAATGATCCAGGCAGTACATATGCAGGGATGTAATCACTCAGGCATTACCCCTGCACTCATGCAAACATCCAGGCACTACCTATACACTCATGCAATCACACAGGCACTACCTATGCACTTCTTTATTCACTCAGGCACTACCTCAGTAGTCCTGCAATCATTGAAAAAGTAGCCATGCAGTTATAAAATCACCCAGTTACTTCCTATGTAGTCATGTAAATCCCCAGATATTACCCCTGTAGTAATGTAGTCACCTAGGCGTTACATATGTACAGCTTTAATCCCCCAGACGTTACCTCTTAACTCATGCAATCACCAATGCATTAGCTATACAGTGCTTCAATCACCCATGCACTATCCTTGCACTCTTTCAATCATGGAGGCAGTACTTTTGTACTTATGTAATCACTCAGGCAATACTCTTGCATTTATAAAATCACCGAAGCACTACCTTTGCACTCCTGTAATCAGTCAGGCAGTATTTTAGTACTTCTATAATCACCCAGGCAGTACTCATGGACTTATAAAATCACCAACTCACTCCCTATGTACTCCAATAATCCCCCAGATATTACCCCTGCAGTCATGCAATCATCCAGGCAGTAGTTATGTACTACCTCTGCAGTTATAGAATCATGCAGTTTCTACCTATGCACTCATGTAATAATCCAGGCACTACTGTTGCAGTCATATAATCACCCAGGCTCTACTGTTGCACTCATCTATTCACCTAGGCACTTTTTAGCGAGTCATGTAAGCCTGAAGGTGCTATTTATACACTTATCCATGCACTAAACCTTTAACTGTGCACTCATGTAATTAGTCAGTCACTCTCCATCTTCTCCTGTAATTACCCAGCGAGTACCTTTGGAGTCATACAATCACCCAAGCATTACCCATGGAGTTTTGCAATCACTCAGGCAGATCTATTACATGTCTCAGTTTCTAGGTTTCACTATATTTTACATATATTGTATATATATATTTCTTTTAGATATGATGATGATTTTAAAAGGTAGAGACATATGTATGCATGCTTTTAACGATATAGAGAGATTTATGGTTGAGTCATGTTATAGTCTGCTGTTTTATATTTGGCTAGGCCCAACACTCATGCAGTTATAAAAACACACAAGTACTACCCATTCAGTCTTTCAATGATCCAGGCAGAAAATATGCACTGATGGAATCACCCAAGCATTACCCCTGCACTCATGCAATCACCCAGGCACTAGCTATGCACTCATGCAATCATCAAGATATTACCCATGCAGTCTATGAATCATGTAGCCAGTACTCATGCACTTATATAATCACTCAGTTTAATCACTCAGTATAATCACTCAGTACAGCTAACGTTGTACTTTTTCAATCACAGAGGCACTAGCCTTGTACTTATGTAATCACTTAGCCAGTAGTCATGGTATTATTAAAGAACCCAGGCACTTCCTTTGCACAAATTTATTCACTCAGGTGTTACGTCAGTAGTCCTGCGCTCACCTAAGTAAGTACCCATGCTCTTATAAAATCACCCAGTCACTTTCTATGTAGTCATGTAAATCCCTAGATATTACTCTTGTAGTCATGCAATCACTCAGGCGTTACGTATGTACTCTTTTAATCCTCTAGACGTTACCGCTCTACTCATTCAATCACCAAAGCATTAGCTATACATTGCTTCAATCTCCCAGGCACTATCCTTGCACTCTTTCAATCATGCAGGCACTACCCTTGTAGTTATGTAATCACTCAGCCAGTACTCATGCACTTATATAACCACCCATGCACTACGTTTGCACTCCTGTAATCACTCAGGCAGTACTTTAGTACTTCTGTAATCACCCAGGCAGTTCTCATGGACTTATAAAATCACCCACTCACTTCCTATGTACTCCAATAATCCCCTAGATAATACCCCTCCAATCATGCAATCACCCAGGCACTAGTTATGTACTACTCCTGCAGTCATGCAATGATGCAGGCTGTACCTATGCACTCATGTAATAACCCAGGCTCTACCCTTGCAGTTGTAGAATGACCCAGATCCTACTGTTGCAGTCATCTATTCACCTACACACTACTCAATGAGTTATATATATCTTTAGGTGCTATTCATACACTTATCCATACACTCAACATTTATGTGTGCACTCATGCAATTAGCCAGTCACTATCCATCTTCTTTTACAATTATCCAGTGACTACCCTTCAACTCATTCAATCACCGAAGCACTACTCATGAAGTTATTTAATCACTCAGGCAGATCTATTACATGTTTCAGTTGTAGGTTTCACTATATTCCAGAAATATTGTATACCTATTTCTTTTAGATATGATGATGATTTGAAAAGGTAGAGATGTATGTATGCATGCTTTTAACAATATGGAGATACTTATGGTTCAGTCATGTAATAGTCTGCTGCTTTATATTTGGCTAGGCCCAACACTTATGCAGTTATAAAAACACCCAAGTACTATCCATGCAGTCTTCCAATGATCCAGGCACTACATATGCAGTGCTGTAATCTCTCAGGCATTAGTCCTGCACTCATACAATCATCCAGGCACTACCTATGCACTCCTTTATTCAGTCAGGCACTACTTCAGTAGTCTTGCAATAATCCAAGATGTACCCATGCAGTTATAAAATCACCCAGTTGCTTCCTATGTAGTCATGTAAATCTCCAGATATTACTGCTGTAGTCATGCAGTTACACAGGTGTTACGTATGTACTCTTTTAATCCTCTAGACGTTACCCCTGTACTCATGCAATCACCAATGCATTAGCTATACAGTGCTTCAATCACCCAAGCACTATCCTTGCACTCTTTCAATCACGCAGGCACTACTCTTGTACTTATGTAATAACTCAGCCAGTACTCATGCACTTATAAAACCACCCAGGCACTACCTTTGCACTCCTGTAATCACTCAGGCAGTACTTTAGTACTTCTGTAATCACTCAGGCAGTAGCTATGGACTTATAAATTCACCCACTCACTTCCTATGTTCTCCAATAATCCCCTAGATAATATCCCTCCAGTCATGCAATCATCCAGGCACTAGCTATGTACTACTCCTGCAGTCATGCAATCATTTAGGGCACAGCTTTCCAAACTTTTCATGTTGGGGACACACTTTTTCGAAATGCAACGTTTAGTGACACAGTAATGCAGTGTAGCGAGCGAGCGAGCCCGAACAAACTAGGGGGGTTTGGGGGGGTTCTCCCCCCGAGAAAATGTTGAAAAAAGAGTGGGCAAACGGTGCATTTTAAAGCAAATTTGAGAAAGCAGGAAGGTTAATAAAGCAATTGTGAATCTGTTCTAACAAAGACATGTTGGCCTTTATGCGTAACAATATGTAAATATGTGCAAGAATTCAAAGCTTTGAATAAAAACAGCACTTACTATTTAATTGAGATGAATGAGGTTGATAGGATGAACACAGCTGGTCAATATTTGGTGGAATATTACATAAAGACACTCGCATTTCGTCATTAAGCATTTTCAGGCGTCCACATTTCAGTGTCATTTTTTATTTCAGCTCATTCTTCAGAAAGTGAAAAGTTCCCAGTTGCAGTTGAAAGAAATGGATTTCTGATGCAATCATAGTCTTTAGATTTCAACATTTGGGAAGTAATGATGAATGTTCTCTCCGAGCAAAGTTAAATGGTCAACAATCAGCAGGCTGATATCACATTTCAGCGGGCACTCAGCAGTTTTGGAAAACATTTCAAAATCCCCTTCTTTAACTTTGCTTTTCCAAATTGCTATTTTGTCTCTCATAGCACAAGAATTACAAAATTTTAATAAGAACAACAGCACTTGTCTTACTATTTTAATGAGATACATGAGGTTGATAGGATGAACACAGCTGGTCAATATTTGGTTGAATATTAGATAAAGACACTCGCATTTCATCATCAAGCATTTTCAAGCATCCACGTTTCAGTGTCTTTAAGTTTGTCATCGTCGAAAAGGATACTTCACAAATGTATGTAGTAGAAAACTGCAAGAGAATTTTTAACGCTTTTTTACCTATGTTTGGATGCATTTTTGCAACACGAACCCAAAAGCTGTCTAAATCACCCTCTTCATGCATCATTAACATACTTCGATCATTTTTTATTTCAGCTAATTCTTCTTCTTCAGTAAGAGAAAAGTTCCCAGTTGCAGTTGAAAGAAATGGATTTCTGATCCAATCATAGTCTTGGATTTCAACATTTGGGAAGTAATGATAAACTTTCTCTGCGAGCAATGTTAAATGGTCAACAATCAGCGGGCTGATATCACATTTCAGCTGGCACTCATCAGTTTTGGAAAACATTTCAAAACTGCCTTCTTTCACTTTCCTTTCCCAAATTTTTATTTTGTCTCTCAAAGCACAAATTTTATCTACTGCTGTTAAGATATTTTCTCCTTTTCCTTGCATACTGGTGTTAATTTTATTCAAATGTTCAAATATGTCAGCAAGATATGCCAATTTTGTGCACCAAAGTTTGTTTTGAATTAGACCGCAGAATTCATGCTGCTGATTATCCTCAAAAAGTTTAAGCATCATTTCCCGCAATTCGTATACACGACAAAGCACGCGACCTCTTGAGAGCCAACGAACGTCTGTGTGCAGTAGGAGCTTTTTAAACCTTGCCCCCATTTGTTCACAAATATGAGCAAATATTCTTGATTTAAGAGGTCGGCTTTTAATGTAATTCACCATTTGAATCACTTTGTCCATAACTTCCCTCAATTCATTTCCAATGGTTTGCGCGACTAGTGCCTCGCGATGTAAAAAGCAATGAGTAAATATGATATTTTCATGTTCTTTCTTTGCTAAAGCTATAAAACCTTTTGTTGAGCCAACCATTGAGGGTGCACCATCCGTGCATATCCAGACACAATTTAACCAGCGCACATTATTTTCCTTCATGAAGCAATCTAAAGTTTGAAATATATCCTCACCTCTAGTTCTCAATGGAAGTTCTAGGCAACACAGGAATTGCTCAATAATTTTGTCAGTATGAATGAAACGTATAAAAACCATTAATTGAGCTAACCCACTGACATCTGTTGATTCGTCTAGTTGCAATGTAAAGATCATATTGTCGTCTTGAAAAATCTCCTTCATTTGCAGCTTAACGTTAGCAGACATATCTTGAATCCGTCTTCCAATTGTGTTATCTGCCAAAGGGATTTTATTAACTTCAATCTCAAATTCTGGCCCAAACATTGTTCGAACAATAGCACAGCAAGATTGCCTTATGGTGGTTTCGGCAACAGTGTGTGGTTCCTTGTTTTTGGCAATTATTTGAGCAACCAAGGGGCCCATTACGATACCCGGCGTAAAAAAATCCGCCAGGCATGGAAGCGGCAAAAATCCGCCCGCACACACCGTCTGAACACCGACCACGCCATTACGATTACACAAACCGAAAACCGCCATCGGCGGAAAAATCACACAAGATACCGCCCGCCATCGTCCGAGTCGGAGTCAAACCGCCCGCCACGGACGGAAACACGCACGACAACACAAAACCGCCCACCCTCACACCGCACGTGAAATTACGATCGCACCGCCATGAGCGCGGGAAAACTACAAATATACCGCCCGCCAGCGCAAACAACGCCGATGAGAATCGACACGGCAGAAGCCATGGCGCCCACGTCCCTGCACAGAAACCATCCGCTCACAAAACCAATAGCACACAACATGGCCAACAAGTCCACACAGCAAGGCACGCACAAATACACAAGCACAGTACACATCCCGAAAACACCCCCCGGACAAACAAAAACTACAAAGGCCAGAACCCCAGACACAACACACCTGAAAACAACAGACCATGAGGACACACCCACATAGGTAAGTACAAAAGCAGCACTCCCACAGACCACAACCCCTTGCAACATTGCAAACCAGAGAGGAGAGGAGAGGACACAGTGACACAGCAAGGACAGCAGCACACCACAGAAACGCACACATCACAACCACCACCACCACCACCACCACCACCAAACACCGGCACCACAAACCCCCTGCACATTACACAACACACACCGCACCAGCACCACAAACACCATGGCACCACAAAGAATGCCCAAGTTCACGCCCATTGAGCTGACGGTCATGGTCGACGAGATCATCAAGGTGCACCCACAAATCTATGGGAACATGGTCCAGCACACACCACTAGCCACCAGAAACAGAATGTGGAACCGGATCGTAGACCAGGTCAATGCAGTCGGGACCCTGCCCAGGAACAGAGTCGAAATAAACAAACGGTGGAATGACGTCAAGAGCCTGGTCAAGAAGAAGGAGGGCAAAAACAGAGAGCTGGCTGCCGTCACTGGCGGAGGGAATCCCGCGCTCTTCAAGACCTTCAAAGCGTGGGAGGAGAAGGTGCGAGTCATCATACATCCCGAGATCCTCGCCGGATTAGCAGGGGGAGTGGAGGCTGGTAAGTACAAACTAATGTATACCAGCACACCGCTATGTACTCACATGCACTACCACCATGCCACTGCTCCCAGGGACAAACACCCCCATGTCTAGCACACAATACACAACACACACATGCAACAGACACCACCACACACAGCCCAAACAGAACAACTGTAAGATGCGTGGGGACATGTGTACACTCAGCCAGCCACGTAACCACCAACAGGTCCCCAAATATGCCAGAAGCGCCACAACGAGCACCCACCACACCCATGTGTCCGCCACAGCTGCACTAACCGACAAGTAACAGGTAAGTGGCAGGAACACAAAGTGCAGTGGGTGGGACGGTGGACAGCCCAAGTACAACACACACCAGGCCCCTAGTCCCACAGCACAGCAAGGAGGAGCATCCCCCACACCCCACAGCCACGTGTCAGCCACCGCAGTGCACAACGACAGCCGAAAGGCAGACATCACGGTCCACAGCAATCGGTGTCAGTGGGTGTCCAGCCACCCCACGACCCACAACACCCCCCACCCCCACAGACCTGCAACATGGAGCACCCCCGCTTAGAACCATGTGGCATCCAGTACAGTGCACGCACGAACAACCTGCAGGTGGGAAACTGGACAGGGCTGGATTACTGGAGGCATGAGGACCGGAACACGACCAACACATGGGACATGTCACGTCGCAGACGAACACGCAGCACCGCCCACCGTCACGAACAAGTGAACAATGTGCACACGGACATGAACAACAGACTCACACCCCACATGACCCATCACAGACATAGCAACACCCAAGGAGCCACGTCTGCATGCACAAGCCACACTGAATATAGTACCACACGGCAGCCACTGTGCAACTCATCACACACAACCGAAACACCATTGAAGTCCTGTCCATGTAGCCCCTACTGCCTGTCAACCACACACCCCACAACTACGCCTATGTAAGACAAACAACACTAGACGCAACAGAGCGGAACAACATAAATGCACACGAACACCACTGAACCCATCAAACACACAGACACACCATGCACATACAACATACCATCCATCCCATCCGTCAGCCCCAGTCTCATGAAAGGCATGTCATCCGCACAGCTGCCACACATACAGCAGTCACGCTAAGATACATGCCCATGACCAACCATGTGCCAGAAGTCAATGAAGCGCACGACACACTGTGAGCAACAACACACAACATGGGCCACACCCCCCGAGCACTGCAGTGATGCACATGGCACAGGGCAGCACGCACACCAAGGAGATGGGACAACTGCAATACGTTGGCTGGCACACAACCATCACTCACTCATAACGATGCGTCCAATGCCATGTCCAGTAATCACAACAGACAGCAAATATGCAGGCCATGTCAAGCATGCACACACCTCAAACCATGCACTGTCATGCTGCCACAACACATGTCACGTTCGGCACCCATGGCTCACAGCATGTACCCCAAAAGCATATTCCCTCCCAAATGCGAATCTGGGGCATGGCCCCCATGTTGCCATATGCGTTCCTAAGCGTTCCATTTGAACCCCAAAAGCATATTCCCACCCAAATGCGAATCTGGGGCATGGCCCCCATGTTGCCATATGCGTTCCTAAGCGTTCCATTTGAACCCCAAAAGCATATTCCCACCCAAATGCGAATCTGGGGCATGGCCCCCATGTTGCCATATGCGTTCCTAAGCGTTCCATTTGAACCCCAAAAGCATATTCCCACCCAAATGCGAATCTGGGGCATGGCCCCCATGTTGCCATATGCGTTCCTAAGCGTTCCATTTGAACCCCAAAAGCATATTCCCACCCAAATGCGAATCTGGGGCATGGCCCCCATGTTGCCATATGCGTTCCTAAGCGTTCCATTTGAACCCCAAAAGCATATTCCCTCCCAAATGCGAATCTGGGGCATGGCCCCCATGTTGCCATATGCGTTCCTAAGCGTCCCATCTGAACACCAAAAGCAAAGTACAAACCAGACCCAGGATGGGCCAGGAGCCCGCATACACCAGAGTCACAATAAGTAGGGGCACAGCAACACACCCATCGGCATGGCCAATCCGTCCCATGCCACATGTGCACAGCACACAGTCCCATTGCCAAGCACACACAACTACAAATGCTACAGCCACACACACGCCTCCGGGAAACCCATGTACGAGATTGCACGAACTGTTAATGTCAGACGACAAATACATACTTCGCCAGGTGCAACACAATAACAAATCTCATTCTCTCCACAGGTGACGAACTGCTGGATGCTGGGGATGGAGACAGCAGCCAGCACAGCCAGCCTACAAGCCCCCAACGAGGACACACGGATGTGGAGGATCTGTCCTCCTCTTCGGACACGGACCACCAAGCAGGCCCATCTGGTGTGGCAGGGCCCAGCCGCTCCCCAGGACCCCTCCTACCCACCAACCCATCATCCAGGGCTGCTGAACATTCCCAGCCCCCTGCTGCCACTGTCATTGCGGCCACACCCACGGTCATTGCGGCCACACCCACGGTCATTGCGGCCACTACCACTGCCGCAACCGCCACCATCGCCGCACCGACCACCACCGCCGCCACCACCACCACGTCTTCGCTGGCACCAGCCCCAGCGCAGGTGGTGGCCCGGCCGACTGGATCCACCCTGGGAGCCACAGCGAGGACCGTGGTGAGCAATGTGGCTAGTGGGCAGGCCGGTGGCAGCAGGACTGGTAGGAGGAGCAGGGTCAGGGAAACGCCAGCCTCCCCTGGGAGCCATGCCCTGCCTCAAATGGCCAGAGTCCTTGGGGCCTATGAAGAGGCCCAAGGACAATGGGCCAGGTCAGCTACAGACACGCGTGAGGTGCTGGGGGTGCTGAGGTCCATGGACGCCCATATGGGCCAACTCGTGGACCTCATGGGCCAGCTGGTGGTGGCGGTGAGGTCACAGCCAGGGACAGCAGCTCCCCCTCCGCCACCACCTGCCGGGGCGCAGGGTCGAGCAGCAGTGTCCAGTTCCCCTGCGTCCACAGCCAGTGAGCACACCTCAACCACCAGCATGTCGCAAGCAGGCACCCCCTCGCAAACGTGGAAGGGGCCGTCCGAAGTGGAAACCGATCTCCCGGGAGGACTTCGCACGCTCCAAACGCAAGTGAGGCAGCCAGCCAGCCTTCCTTGACCACCCACTGCATTGACTTGGACTACGATCCCACTCCACACAGCCATCTGGATGGCATGTGTGTGTTGGACTATGGACATAGAACCAGTGGGTACACCCTGAGAATCACGCAGCCATGACCGACAGCTCATTGTCACTGCACGCACCACTTTTGTCATCACCTTACACACAATCACATGTCACAGTTTGAAATAAATGCACCTCTTACACAAACTGCTGTTTGTGCCCTGTGTTTTATTTGTACGGAATACAACGGCCACCTTGGGCGGAAAGGCACCTGATGCGTGGCATGGCAATGGAATCCGGAAGGCCTGTAGGGACCTAGGGGTGGGAGACAGAACAGGAGCACATTCAATGAGTGTGTCACACACCCATCACACAGTACATGTCAACAACTACAAGCAATGTACACACATCGCACAGAGCAATAGGGCACAATGCCACAGCCACCAACAGTGGCATACTACCCTGGCCATGGAGCGTTGACACACAGCACGCAGTGAACAAACGGCCACCCTGACACAGCACACACACACCTGCACAGATACAGCCACATCAGCCGTCGTACATGGACACTCACCGTCAAGTGAAGTAGCGGGCGATGAGCTGCTGCCGCACATTACCAGCTTCCTCCTCTCCGCTGTCCTCCTCACTCGAGCTGTCCTGGTCTGCGGGCTGGGGCCCTGGTTGATCTCCGTCATCCACGATGAGGGGGATCTGCTTCCGAATGGCCAGATTGTGCAGCATGCAGCACGCCACCACTATCTGGCACACCTTCTGTGGGGAGTACGCCAGTGCACCCCGGTGCGGTCCAGGCACCTGAACCTGGACTTGAGGAGGCCAAAGGTACGCTCGACCACACGTCTGGTCCTCCCATGTGCCTCATTGTAGCGATCGTCTGCTGGGGTGCGAGGATTCCTCAATGGACTGAGCAGCCATGCCCCATTCGGGTACGCAGAGTCACCTGGGTGTGAGGGACACAGAGAACCGTTGCTATTCCAACTGGACAGGGGACAGCATCGCACAACCAGCACGCTACACCACTCCACATACTCACTGACAATACAGCCACAATCCTGTTGCAGATTGGACATCAGTCGTGGCAAGATGCTGTTGCGCATTATGTGTGCGTCATGGGCCGAGCCTGGGAACTTTGCACACACGTGGGTGATCACCAGGTCCGCAAGGCACACCACTTGCACATTCAGGGAGTGCGTGTGCTTCCTGTTGCGGTACAGGTGCTCAGTGGCCTGTGGTGGAACAAGGCCAACATGTGTGCAGTCAATGGCTCCAACGACGTGTGGGATTCTGCCAAGGGCATAGAATGCACCCTTCACTGCCGCCAATTCACGAGCCCTGGGGAAGCGGATGTACCTGTTTCGGTACAGCATCATGGCTGCCAGTACATCCCTCAGCACCTTGCTGAACATGGGCTGGGACATCCCTCCTCCAATGCCCACTGTGTGCTGGAATGACCCAGTGGCGAAGAAATGCATGGCGGCCATCACCTTAGCCGTGGGGGTGACAGCAGTCGGATACACCCTGCGGGGACGGAGATGGGGTTCTAACATGGCACACAGTCGATGCAGGGTTGGCCTGTCCAGCCGAAACTTCCTAATAACCTCTGTATCGTCCATGTCCGCCAGCAATTGGTATGGGCGGTCAATGTTCGGTCTCCGCCTAGGGACAATGGCAGAGGACACATGTCAAAGCAACACAACACATAGCAATTTCGCATACACATCACTGACATGACTGAGCAAGCACATGAGCCACAGCCCAGCTGTCAAGCTGGGACGGCACGGCCACAATACACTTACACAGGTCTCCCAACAATGGCAATGGCTAGTGATACAAACCACTGCCATGTGCATGCACATGGGGATCTAGGCCCCAATGACTTGCGGGGCGTGCTGATGGGGACTGACTGCATATCCGTCAAGCGGCAACGCCACGGCAACATGAATGTCTGCTGAGCATGGAACTGCTTCCGCGGCTGGATGAGTATGGCACACGACGACGACGATGTGGGCACAGGCTGAGCGGCCAAAACAAGTGGGACCTGTGGCACGAGGGGATATGAGACAGTAGTAGGTGTCAGCACTGCACCCTATGTACAGCACTGTACGGATCACACCTCCCGAAACATTGACAGGTGTCCACATTGACAGCCCCATGCCAAGACGGCTGTGTGCTTGCAGTCACACGTCACAGGTGAGAGGTTACATTGCACGTGCCAGGTGGCAGACGTACATAGTGGGAGCTGGCATGTGTGTGCATGTGTCTCCTGTTCAGGATCCACCAGATGGGCGCTGACTCTGTACTGACCATTGGACACAGCATGTTCCGTGGAAGGCTTGTGTGTGTGGGATGGTGGCACTGGATGTGCCTCCGTTGGGTGGGGGGCCATGCACAGGGCGGGTACGTCGATGATTGCGCATTGTTGGTCACGGTGGGTGCACCAACTAAGATGTGTTGCCCTGTGTTCAATTCCTATGTCCGCATGATGATGGACTGTAGATGTGGGCAGACTACACATTGGTCGATGTGCTGTCTATATGCATGTGCCTTCACACCAGGCACAGCTGCCCCTGCACATGTGACCCCTGCTGGACTCGCTGCTGGGTCTGTGGAGCTGATGCACCTTCTGTGCGTGGGGCGGACAGCTCTCCTCACTTCCCTCATTGCGCATGTCATGACTTTGCCGCAGGTGACATGGATCATGGAGGGCCCACATGTACGCGTGGGTAGGCTACACATGATTGTTCACTGGTCGCCACCCCCAGTCAGTGTTTCGAATGGGAAGGTTGTCGTGCTGGTGGTATGTTCGATGTGGCGGATGGGCGGGCCTAGGTGCGGGCTTACATTCCGGACATGGGGGGTAGTTGGATTGGCGACTAGTTGCAGTACACACGGGACACGTCTCTTCCTTTCCACATCTGGGTCATCCCTTGTACTAACTGACAGTGATACAGTCATCTTCGCCCCAGCCCTCATGTCCTCCCCTCGCTCCCCCAATATGCATGCTCACCTGCGAGGCTAGCGCTTGCACAGCCAGCCCCAAGCTCGCACCAGAGAGGGCAAGGAGTGTATGTGTGGGTCCAGTTGCACGAGTGGGCTGTCTCAGGGTATGATGTGTGGCGGGACGCCGTCCACCTGCGTGGTGCCCCAAATGGAGACCCGGCCTGCATGGACTATGCATCACAGTCTTCGCCTTCCGGATCCGCCACCTGCGACACCCAGTGGCTGTGGCTGCCCTTGCGGCCAGGCCGCGTCCGTCTGTGGCTGATGGCCCACACATTCACTCTTTGGCCTCTCTGGGGAGGGCTCGGGGGTGGTGGCGCACGCGCTTGCACTTAGTCGCAATGGCATGTGGCGTGGTTGGTATGATGGGCAATGGATGGGATGGTGCGAGCCACCTCCCGTGACGTCAGTGCTGCTCGTGCTGTGGTGCGTCCCCCTACACTTCCATTTGACTTGTGCCATGCTAGACGTTGAGGTTCTATTGCCTGCGTGATATGACCAGGAGGAGCGCGAGGAGACCTCTCACACACCATGCTCCACTGCCATCCCGTGCCCTGTATCGCCTGTGCGGATTGACTATGTTGGGGTTACACCTGGTCGACTGGGGCTGTGTGTGCCTTGTCAAGGGGCATGGCAGGCGCACAACAGGATCCAGCTTGTCCACAGAGGGTGGGCTGAGATGTGCCTGGTACCGCTTTGTACGTGTGCCCGGCTGCTGTGCACACACGTGTTCACTCCCCCCCGACAGGTGTCCTCTCACAATGCCCAGGGAAGCGGTGGTGTACTGTTCATGACCCCTCCCAACACGGCGTGCTCCAACTTGGCATGTGCGCATCTACCCGTCACACCCACCCACCTGAGCACTGCGTCCATACGACTTCACACGACACATGTGTGTCTTCCACAGTTGTGCTACTCATTTGTGTTGACATCCAATACCAGTGGACTACATGGTCATGTCACGACTGCCGTGTACTTCACATACTCTCATCCTCTCTCATTCGTACTTGTGAAATGAGTCAGCGGAGACAGTTTTGGTTTCAAACATTATATTGAGTCTTCTGTCCTCTGTGATGCAGTATAGTGGACACTACTGGCAGCGGAATACATGTTGAGGATATACTGAGCATGATTGCAAATGGGATAGGGTGTGGGGTTACATGTGATTGGCTGTTGCATGTGGGATGTGGGCTTCAGAGTGACATCTGCTTGGCCAAGGCTGTGCTAATGTACATTTACGTATAGCTGCGGAGCTGCGGACTTTGACACAGACGGTATACATGTAGCCTACCAGACCGCTTGGCATCATGGGCACAGTCCATCTCAGTTCCATGTGACAGGTTTGCTGCGGTTGTTCCTCATGCACGCGTGCATGTGAGATGACATCAGGGCATGTGCTTGCGTGCATGCAGCGGCGTGCCACTTGTTGTTGCACTGTGGTGGTTACTGGACATGTCACAGTCACTGGGGTCGTGTTGTTGTTGTATGCACTTGTCGTCCATGCAAAGGTCCTGGTATGGGATTCCCGGGGCGGGGGTGGGAGGGGTGCAGCACCCACAGACTCCAGGCGACCTATTCATGTCCACTGAGTGGTGTGTGTGTCCATGTGCGCTGGATCCATGTCGTGTCCTGGTTGTTCGTGCAGTTCCGTCCATGTGGGTGCGATACACAGAGCCCATGCCACTGCCTCCCACGATGCATGCGGTGTTCCTGGATGTGATGGGGAACAGTGTGCATGTCCCGGTCATATCCGATGTCATGGCGATGTCGTTGATGGTGTGGTTACAGTTGCCGGTCGTTTGGTATGGCTGTTGTGGTGGTGACTGGCCAGTCCGTGCGGAAGCTAAGCATGGGTGCGGGGTTGGACATCATAGGTCAATCGGGGAACCTGCGTTGTGGTCCGACGAATTTACAGGTTGTCAGGTATGCGATGCCGTCCAGCAGGGCTTCCATGTCATTGGTGGTGTACATGTTTGCCAGCCAATGTAGCGGATGGTGGCTGTCAAGGTGTTGTTCGTAAGTTGTCCCTTGGAGGACCATGATGGGGCATGCTGGGTGACATTCGATGTAGCTGTTCTCGATGATCCGTCGTGTGGAGGCACAGTGGTCCCATTTCAGTGCGGGTGCGATGTTGGCCACATACGCCATGCCCCCATAGGCAGAGCAGGCCCTGTCGTGTGCGCCAGAGGGAGGAGTAGTGGTAGCAGGTCCGCCTTCAGACATGCCGGGTTGGAGAGGCATATCTCCACGGGATGCTGGTAGGGACACCTCCGACAGTAGAAGACGGGCATGACGCAGCTGAACAATGTGATGCGGTAAGTCAGTCGGTAACTTACGTTCAGCAGGGACAGGAGATCGCATCCCAATATATGAAACAGGTTGGTTTTGTACAGCTTGAGCTGTTCGGCGTAGTTGGGTAGGTGTGTTGCGGTTGCCATTTCGCAGCGGTGCGTTGTGGTGGCGTGCTCCGGCTGTGTGTGCAGTCTGCAATGTGCACGCTCCGAGGTTGCTGTGAGCTCTGTGTAGTCGTAGGGAGACAGGACTTGTGTTCTGTTGGCTTGTTTGGAGGACACGGGCCCTCATCCCACATGCTTCTCAGACAGTTCAAGGTCAGTGATGTGTGACTCCTTCCAATTAACTTGCATGTGGCCGACATGGGGGAGTGTTTTCTTCTTTCTTCCCCGTCCGTTGTGTGCTTCTGTGATATGCGCTATCTGCCCTGTGGTCGGTCTCCTCGGCATGCCTGTGTTGGTCTATTCTTGGACAATGGCTGTATTCACCGGCTTCTGTCGTAGGGCTGTGGTTTCGGAGTTGGAATGGAAGGTCATTCAGTGCTGTCTGCTCTCCCTTCTGTGGGCGGCAGGCTGCCTTTCCGCTCTGCGTTGGGCCTTGTGTGTGAATGTTATTCTTGGGCCACCTGTTGTCGGTCCCCGGGCTCTTTGGTGTTCCGTTTTATATGTCTTGTTCATATGTGCAGGGTGGTATGGGTGTTTCAGTGTGGTACTGGCGTTCCTCTTCCCGAAGGAGCCCTGCTTCTCCTAGTTGGTGTTGCCGCCGCTGTGTGCTACGCCATGTTTGTTACACTGGGGTGTGTCCTGCTGTTGCGTAACTTCACTGACATGTGTGCGTCGGTTGTGTGGCGTTGGGTGTTGTCCGTGAATTGGGCGTTGGGGACATGTCTGTGGCAGGCCTGTCACGTGTCATGTGCGTTCGGGGTGGGGCTGATGTGTGTGCTGCTTGGTTGTGTCCCTGTGTCTGTGTGCGACGCATGCATGGCGCTGCGGTTGGCCTCTGCGTTGTGCGCATGTGTGGCGGCGTCATCGCCGCTTTGGGGCCGTGACGGGGTTGTTGGTTCCTAGTCCCAGGTGGTGTGTACACATGTGTTACGCGATGTTACGATTTGGCCTGTGTGTCATATGTGGATGCTATGGTGGATGTGTAGTGTACACGCGCTGGTGGGGGGTTGTCCGCTTTTTCCGCCCTTGCACTGTGTGCACTGTTTGCGTGCACTTGTTGTGTGTGTGCCTACCTGCGTCTCCGCGGTACGTTGCGTCCTTGGTGGTGCATCAGCAGGAGCATGGGGAGGGCCTTCAGTGCTGGATTCATGCTCGGGGGAGCCGCTTCTTCGTTGTCCGTGCTCGGCGTCCGTGTTACCGCTTCGGTTTGTCGTACGGTATCTCTTGGCCGTGGGAGCCGTTTGTTTGCGGCATCGTAATTTATACGCCGGGCGGGACGTGTTTCGTCGGACGGTGTGTGTCAGTTGGGCTGCGCCGCTACGTGTACGGGCGCACTTTGATGGCGGACGGTGTTGCTGGCTTGCCGGCGGTGTTTGGCCTACTTTTCGCATCGTAATTGGGCGGGCGTGTGGACTGCTGCGTGCCGGCGGTAACTGGTGGTTTTTGCATCCACCAGCACGGCGGTTGTGCTTCCGCCCGCCATCGTAATGAGCCCCCAAGTAACTTGCCTTTTGAGCTTTCTCTGATGTCTTCATTCTCTTTGTGAATGATGCAGACTGCTTCCTTATAGATTTTGCAAGCTCAATAAAGTATTCTACTGGTTTTTCTGACAGATGGCCGTGTTTTGTGGTAAAATGGCGTTTTAATTTATTTGGTACCATACTTTCATTTGCAAGTATTTCCCCACAAACTAAACACTGGGGACAAGGATGGTTTTCATTACCAGAAAATGTGAACCCCAGTTTCATATAAGCTTTATTATATAAACGGGGATTGGCGATTTTCCCTTTACACTTCTTACGTACTGAGACAGACCGTTCAGTTGATTCTTGGGTACTTTGCTCAGTAGCTGCTACATTTTGTTCTTCGCAAACGTCATCGTCACCAGCTTTTCGCTTCCGAATTATAAACTTATCCATTTTGAGTTTCTGTTTGCCTTCCGGGAAAATGAAGAAATGTGGAAATCTAGAGATCGGAAGAACATGAGATACGAAGTTTAACAATCTTACGCCTTGCTTACGATCTTCATTCTCTCTAGTAACATTTCAGGATTTGAGTAGTAGATAATCATGTGAAATCAGAGCTCTCAGCATAAGGTGGGGCAGAAGTAATAACTGCATTGACGCTGGCTCTGGCAGACTCAGGATGCCAAGTGAGCTGTCCAGAACCCACAATTATATTCCATCCTTTATCAGAAGGCCCTTACATTTCCATGCCATGGTCTTTCCTGCCAAACTAGATTGCTTACTTTCCTAAAAAACAAATCGATGTCTCATTTTTAATCTACTTATTTGAACTGGAAGCAATCAAGAGATAACCACATAAACAACCACATATTGCTCTGCTATGACACTGAAGCCTTTTTGACTGGATCAGAGACAGGCAACCTAAATGAGGTAGCAGTGCGGCACGCGGAAAACATGCCATTGAAGGTGGAAGCACCACGCCAACATTGGCCATGGGAAATTCTAATTAAGTTGGAGGACCGCGTTTCTGAAACCTCTAAAATGGTTGGGAAATCAAACTGTTGCCCAAGCTGTGTTGAAAATAATGGCTGCCATCTTTCAAGAATTGAGTTCTAATCTAGTGAATAATATCATAGGACTTAAGATTGGCCTATAAAACAATAAAGCAAACACAAGGAGATGGTGGACGGAGCGCTTAAAATGTACAGACCCCCCCGGCACAGATCTGGGTTGGATCCATCATCATTCTTTAGCTCACTTCGCAACCTCAGTTCAGACCCAGATATATCACAATGAATGTACACTAGAAGAGTAAACAGTAAACACAGAGCTGGAATCGCAACCCACTTTGAAAGCCAGAAATATTAGCAAAGCATTTCCTTAACAGAAAAAAACGTGTGCTTGAAACGTGAATTTTGGAATGTACAAACAACCAGAGTGCAACACTATCATAATGGCTAACTGAACAACTCTAGTTTTACAGTTATATTCACAAACATCTCAATCCAGCATACAGTAAGGCTCACTTTAGTGCACAAGTAACTGAGCAGTCATAGGATGGTAAGGATGTAACACAGGTTATTTCAACATGGTGTTTCAAGTGTCCAGCTTTACAAATGAATGTCTGGATTAGAATTAGAGAAGCAGAACTGAGGCAGCTTGCTTCTGTGACTACATGATCCACATTAATGGAAAAGTATCTTCTGAATAGACCAGGTTAGATTTCCAATTACCTCAGGATTGATCATTTCCAATATTTTTGTGGGACAGTTATTTGGCGATGAGCCTGAGGGTTTGGGATTAGCTTTGATGGCACTTTGTATATGTTTGTCGCACTGAAGCGTATTAATGGGTCTGAGGAATGAAGTAAATAATTCGATATTGGTCTTTCAGTATGTCTGTCATATCCTGCTCCGCAAACACACTGCTGAAACGAGACAAACTCTCCGGGAGCACCCCAAAACAAAACCAGAAGCACCTGCACTTCTGACAGTACCCCCTCAAGTAACTGAAACCAGGTCTGCCCTGCTAGATGTTTAAAATACAACTGGCTTTAAACCCACACACAGCTGTGAAAAACGCACAAAACAAACACAGAAACCCTCGCAGGCAGACAAACACACTCAACAACAACTTGCACACAAAGAAAACCGTCTGGAACCAAAAATCGCACTGCTTCGACCACTGATTACACTATATCATTTAGCTCATCAAGGATATTACAGAGGTTACATTCTTTACCTTCACTTCAAACCATACTTATAACATAATTCACAGCAAAGGATAACTGTGTGAGCGATTAACCTGCTTCAGAAATATATGCACAACGTCCAGGCCACTGGTGAGAATGATGGCACAACTGACTCAGCTTGGGCAGTACTTTAGCGTTCTGAGATTAGCAAAAGAGCAGTCAAGTCTGTTAGGTAGTCCTAGGCCTGTTACAAATATTGTAGAACTCCCAGAATCCCTAGCGTGGGTGCTCTGGGCTGAACAGGCATTACTGGTATTATTACACTGATAGCATGCATAGCTGAGTGAACACTTTCTGATACCACATGCAGTCTCCTCTACTAAGCCCTTTGGTTATCAACTTCACATCTTTAACGCCAAAACTGTGGCTAGTGCAAACATGGCATCGATTTAAGTGCATAGTTAAACATAGCTTTGTTGTGGTAATTGTGAAGCTTAATGAGTGATAATACAAAACGTGACAAGAAAGCATCCACCATACAAGAAATATTATCCTCCACTTTCCTTCTTCCAATGGAATTGTTTGTTTTTTGGACGCATTCCAACGTCATCACAAAGATTTTCTGCTTCATCACTAATAGACTCTCCTCTCATACACACATATACTCGCACACTCTCTCTCTCTCTATCTCTCTTTCACACGTGCACACACACACATACACTCACTCCCTCCCTCTCAGACACACTTACAGATAGATCCACACACACACACACCCTCACTCTCTTACTCACACACAAACACACGCACACATACACGTGTTACCATCCTTGTGGGGACTATGTGTGAACACCTGCCTTGTGGGGACTAACCTTTCCTAAGGTTTTAAAAACATACCAAAAACAGAAAGATGTTAAGAAAAAATTCATGACATAGGATCCTGCTTCAAATTTGCAAATATATTGTTATTTAATCGCGCGCACAGAACCATCCTTGTGGGGACCTGAACAGGTGCTACCATCCTTGTGAGGACCTAGCCCATACCACCATTTATGATTGAATACAGTCAATGGCACATGGCTAAATGTTTAATTTATCAACATTATTCACAAACAACATTATACTTTAGTCATATATGAATTGCTGCATATATACTAGGGGTATACACAAAATACAGATTAAGTTAGTGTGTCAGAAGATATCATATCATGATTTTAGAAAGACACTTAAAACTGTATTTAACTCATTTATTAGTGCTTAAAATCTTAGGAGATAAGGGAACTAACACATAGCTAATTTAACATATGGAACCAAGGAATATGATGTTCAAGTCCCCACAGAGATAGTGTGTTATTATACTGATGTTGAAGTCCCCACAAAGATAGTGTGTTATTATAGTGTTGTTCAAGTCCCCCCAAAGATAGTGTGTTATTATAGTAGTGCTCAAGTCACCACAGAGATAGTGTGTGGAGATGATTGTGTTTAAGTCCCCACTAAAATAGTGTGTAAATTCACAGCTTTAATACCATTATAAAGAGTGTGAAGCTAATGATGTTCAAGTCCATACAGAGGTTGTGTGTAATTAGAGGAGTGCTCAAGTCCCCACAGAGATGGAATGTTACTATAGTGATGTTCAAGTCCCCACAGAGATAGTGTGTTATTATAGTGATGTTCAAGTCCCCACAAAGATAGTGTGTTATTATACTAATGTTCAGGTCCCCACAGGGATAGTGTGTGAAGATGATTGTGCTAAGTCCCCTCTTAAATAGTATGTAAATTCAAAGCTTATATCCCATTATAAAGAGTGTGAAGCTAATGATTTTCAAGTCCACACAGAGGTTGTGTGTAATTAGAGGAGAGCTGAAGTCCCCACAGAGATTGTATGTTATTATAGTGATGTTCAAGTCCACACAAAGATAGTGTGTTATTATAGTGATGTTCAAATCCCCACAGATAGTGTGTTATTATAGTGATGTTCAAGTCCCCACAATGATAATATGTTATTATAGTGATGTTCAAATCTCCACAGATATAGTGTGTTATTATAGTGATGTTCAAGTCCCCACAGAGATAATTTGTGAAGATGATTGTGTTTAAGACCCCACTGTAATAGTGTGTAAATTCAAAGTTTAAATCCCATTATAAAGAATGTGAAGCTAATGATGTTCAAGTTCACACAGAGGTTGTGTGTAATTAGAGGAGTGCTCAAGTCCACAAAGAGATGGAATGTTACTATAGCAATGTTCAAGTCCCCACAGAGATAGTGTGTTATTATAGTGATGTTCAAGTCCCCACAAAGATAGTGTGTTATTATAGTGTTGTTCAAGTCCCCACAAAGATAGTGTGTTATTATACTAATGTTCAGGTCCCCACAGGGATAGTGTGTGAAGATGATTGTGTGAAGTCCCCACTTAAATAGTGTGTAAATTCAAAGCTTAAATCCCATTATAAAGAATGTGAAGCTATTGATTTTCAAGTCCACACAGAGTTTGTGTAATTAGAGGAGAGCTCAAGTCCCCACAGAGATTGTATGTTATTATAGTGTTGTTCAAGTCCCCACAAAGATAGTGTGTTATTATAGTGTTGTTCAAGTCCCCACAAAGATAGTGTGTTATTATACTAATGTTCAGGTCCCCACAGGGATAGTGTGTGAAGATGATTGTGTGAAGTCCCCCTTAAATAGTGTGTAAATTCAAAGCTTAAATCCCATTATAAAGAATGTGAAGCTAATGATTTTCAAGTCCACACAGAGGTTGTGTGTAATTCGAGGAGAGCTCAAGTCCCCACAGAGATTGTATGTTATTATATTGATGTTCAAGTCCCCACAGATATAGTGTGTTATTATAGTGATGTTCAAGTCCCCACAATGATAGTGTGTTATTATAGTGATGCTCATGTCCCCACAGAGATATTGTGGTAGCATAGTGATGTTCAAGTCCCCACATGAACAGTGTGCAAAGATGATTGTATTCAAGTCTCCAGTGAAATATTGTGTAAAGAAAGCTTAAATCCCCGTACAGAAAGTGTGAAGCTAATGATTTTCAAGTCCAAACAGTTTGTGTGTAATTACAGGAATCCTCAAGTTCCCACAGAGATGGTAAGCTATTATAGTGATGTTCATGTTCCCACAAAGATAGTGTGTTATTATAGTGCTGTTCAAGGCCCCACCGAGATAGTGTGTGAAGATGATTGTTTTTAAGTCCCCACTGAAATAGTGTGTAAAGTCAAAGCTTAAATCTCATTACAGAGAGTATGAAAGTAATGGTGTTCAAGTTCACACACAGGTTGTGTGTAATTATAGGAATGTTAAAGTTCCCACAAAGATGGTATGCTTTTATAGTGATATTCATGTCCCCACAGAGATAGTGGGTTATGATAGTGTTGTTTAAGTCCCCACAAAGATAGTGTTATTATAATGAAGTTTCAAGTCCGCAAAGAGATAGTGTGTTATCTTTGTGATGTTCAAATCCCCACAGAGATAGTGTGGGAAGATTATTGTATTCAAGTCTTCACTGAAATAATGTGTAAAGATAAAGCTTATTTCCCCAAGGAGTGTTAAACTAATGATGATAAAGTCCAAACAGAGGTGTAATCATAGGAAGGACCCACAGATATGGTATATTATAGTGATGTGAAAGTCCCTACAAAGATAATGTGTTATTATAATGATGTTCAAGTCTCCCCAGTGATAGTGTGTTATTATAGTGATGTTCAAGTTCCCACAGAGATAGTGTATGAAGATGATTGTGTTCAAGTCTCCACTGAAATAGTGTGTGCTTAAATCCCCACACAGAGAGTGTGAAGATAATGATGCTCAAGTCCAAACAAATGTGTGTAATGATAAGAATGTTCAAGTTCCCTTAGAGACAGTGTGTGAAGGAAATCATGATCAAGTACCCACACAGATAGTGTATTGGTATAGTGAAGTTAAAGTCCCCATAAAGATTGCATGTGATTACTGCGATGTTCATTATGTGGGGCGTGGCCTACGTGGACAACATGGCAGGCAAGTCTCCAGGCTATTATCCATCCATCCAGTGGAAATTTGACTCCGAAGTCTGTGGTCCAATGCTGGAGGGGCTGGGGGACACACACCCTGTTTCCGGGTCCTGCTTTGAGCCAGTGTCTGGACCCCGCCGCTGGGCCGCGGGGACACCTCGGCCCAGCAATGCCACTGTTGGCTAGATAAAGTGACCTGCGGAGTTCCTCCTGGAGGAAATCAATTGGCCAATGGTACTCTGCAGTCCCCTACTGCTGATCACGGTGGAGAGTCGGAGGACCCACAAAGCGAGTCAGCAGAGCCACAGCTCAGAGAGACCAGCCATGACCTGGGGGCTGGCAAGCCCTCACAGTTGACCTACGGTGCCTGATCGGAAGCAGCTGACAGTGAACCATCCTTGGCAGCCCTGTAGCTGCCCCCACTTTTACCACATTAGCTGCCTGCCCAGCACCCCCACTGCAAATTGGTGCACCCTGGACTCATTGTCTGACACTTGTCTAGAAGTATGATGGTGGCATGGGACCCTGGTGGCCGGGACGAGTTTTATAGGTGCAGAGCAGGTGCATACCAAGAGACTTAACAGGAGGTGCTCTCCAAGACTAGAACCTGGGGATTCGTCTGCGACCTCCACTTTGTGGCTGCTCCTACATAACACAGCTATCTAACAGGGGAACCCTGTGACGTCGGCTGCACCACTGGTCTGATGTGGGGCTCCCATGCTGGTGGCTGCAAGTGGGTCCACTCAACCCCCAATATCTCCTTCTTTGCCCTCCCCAACACCTGCCTATATTATGTGATGCACCAAAGCAGCAAAGAATGGGTCCCAGTCTCTGCCTGGACTACCCCCCCCCAGCCTGGCAGCCACTGAATTAAACAAACTGGTCACTATACTGAAGTCCATAGAGTCTTCTGACATCTTCTTCGAAGTGATGGTAGATTTTGTGGCAACCAATGTGAAACTCCTGCAGAACAATCACAAGTGCCTGGTGGAACACATCACCCACTCATAGGGAACATTGGCTGAGCTACTGCCACAAACGTTCGTCCTTCATACTCAGGTACAGGACTTACAGGACACGGTCCGTACTCTGGAACACAGAGCAGAGGATGCGTAGGACCGCTCTTGCCTCAACAATATTTGTGTAGCCGCAATATGATCGACTACCTGGTTGTAAGACCTGGTCCCCCACCACAGCTTCACATCCAACTTTTTCATTAAGAGGGCCACCCAAGGGCAGGCCTCTCCCTTAATCCCCCACGGGCAGGTCTCCATGCTCCACAGTGGCCCGAATACTCCATTACAAGGCAGATGGGCCCAGGCGCCAGCAGCTACATTCCACAAACGCTCTGGGCTCCTCCTCTGAGGCCTTGGAAAATGGAGACACTTCCTCTAGAGTGCTATGGGGCATATTTACAAGGAAGTGGCGGAGCGCAGCGTCAGCATGCTTGGCTTAACGCCATACTCTGCCACTTCTGAAACGTAGGGCTGCACCGTATTTAGAAGAATACGGTGCAGCCTTGCGTTTCCCTCTGTGCTGGTGCTAATTTAGCTGCCTAGCGCCAATGCAGGCACTCTTGCACCATAGTGCAAGGGTGCGTGCGTTGAGGGAAATTATTGTTTATGTGCAGGAAGGTGTCCCTTCCTGCACATAAACAATCTTTAAATGTGTTTTGTAACTTCTATGTGTGCTGCTTAATGCAGCACACATAGAAGTTGCAACTCGTAATTTTTTTATGATTGTTATGTGCAGGAAGGGACACCTTCCTGCACATAAACAATCAATGGCGTTTGCTGATTCTATGTGTCCTGCACAACGCAGCACATATGGAAACAGCAAAAACAAGGAGAAATAAAGCAATTCTCCTCGTTTCACCAGGGTAAGACCAGATTTTTTTCTGTCTTAATTTTGGCGCTGCCCCATATTTACGCCACCCTTGTAAATATGGGCCAGTGTCAAAATTAATGGGTGTTGCAGTGGAATGCCCAAGGCAGTGTTAAGCCACGTTAAGTGGCTTAACTCTGCCTTGTAAATAAGGCAAAGCCTGTATCGCCACCACAACATCACAAGTGACATTCTGGTGGCAATAGAGGCTTGTAAATATGCTCCTATAGGAGATGTGGTCACCTCCCAGGGTTACACCCAAAACAGTAGGCGACCTCCTGTAACTGACAGGCTGAGGTGGTACTACTCCCTCGGTGCTTATCCTCACCACCCCTGGGTCCCAGGTGGGATCGCGGGCTCCCGCCTATAGGGCCATGACTTCAGAAGCTCGATACACCCTCCAGGTCACACTCACACCTTTTCACTTCTGCTCACCATCAAGAGCGTGGGCTACCCTCTCATCTATGGTGCTTATTCTCCCGATCCACGCCCCAATTAGGACTTGCCTAACTTTGTTTTGTTCTTACTAGGTGAAGGGTGCAGTATGTGTGTGGCGGTGGGAGCGGGTGTGTGGAGGCAGGTGAAGTGGCAATGCGAGCAGGCAAATGTCCCCAACTGTGGGCTGGGGTGTGGCTTGGCAGCAGCGTTTGTAGCGGCATCCAGAGCTGAGCAGGTGGAGATTGCCAGCAGTGTAGCTGCGGGAGGTGTTTGGACCAGGGTTCCTGACACTGGGCACAGCCATATATATGAGTGACAGAGTGCAGTGTTGTAGAGTGGAAATCTGTTGAGTGGAGTGGGGTAGACTGTAGTGGCATACAGTGCTATAGCATACTGTGCAGTGGCGTAGAGTGAAGTGTTGTAGTGTGGAGTGTTGTACAATAGAATAGCTATAGTGTAGTGGCGTAGAGAACAGTAGCATGGAGTGACATACAATGGAGAAGTGTGCAGTGGAGGGATGTAGAGTAGAATAACAGAGTTTGCTGGCATACAGTGTAGTGACAGAGTGGAGTGGCATATAGTGAAGAAGCATAGAGTAGAGTGGCATAGAATGGAGTGTCATACAGTGGAATAGCGTAGAGTGTAGTAGCGTAGAGTGACAGAGTGGACTGGCATAGAGTAGAGTGATCTAGAATGGAGTAGTGTACAATGTTATAGCATATAGTGGATTGCCATAGAGTGGAGTGGCGTATAGTGGAGTGGCATACAGTGGAGTGGCATACAGTGGAGTGCCATACACTGGAATAGCATATAGCACAGTGGTGTACAGTGAAGTGGTGTACAGTGACGTGGCATTGAGTACAACAGCATAGACTGTAATATTGTAGAGTTGCAATATGTATAGTGGAGTAGAGTACATTGGAGTAGTGTAGAGTGGAGATGCATACAGTAGAGTGGTGTAGACTGGAGTGTGATAGAATGGAGTGGTGCAGAGTAGAGTATAAGAGCATACAGTGGAGTGGTGTAGAGTGGAGTGGCATAGAGTGGAGTAGAGTAAAGTGGTGTACAATGGATTAGTGTAGAGTGCAGATTGGAGTGACGTAGAGTGGAGTGACGTAGAGTGGAGTGACCTAAAGTGGCATAGAGTGGAATGGCATAGAGTGGAGTGGCATAGAGTGGAGTGTGGTAATTGAAACAGACATAGCATGAAAGTGCAAACAGATGTAATGTGTCTGGAATACACTTCGTGAGGTGTAAATGTTAATTTTTGGTAGTATGCGTGAATAGTGTAAGAAGTGTTAAAGTTATACCTTTTATTAAAAATTTGTTATATATTTACCGGGGTACACTGTGGTAAGTTTGTGGTATTCTGCAGTAAGTTTGAGGCATACCACGATGCATACAGATGAGAAGTCAGTATGTGATTGGCTAATGCCTGTGTTTAACAAAGGTAAAAGGCAGCTATGTTGATTTTAGCACAGTTTGGCTGCATTCCTTGTTTCACTGTGTTCTGGGTTACGGTCTTAGATATAGGTAAGTAGTAGGTTTTTTGTTGTTCTCTACCTATTACCACTTTGTTAGAGTGGTAATAGGTAGAGAAATGTATTTATACATTTCTATATATTTTTCCAGCAGTTTAGGAAGCACTGCGCATTGGTTTACATTTTTTATTACAGCGCAGTAATTTGTAGGTATTACCACCGTACTGCTTAGACTTTTTTGCACATATTTAAATATTTCAACAATATAAAATACACTATACACTATATAGTATATTACAGTGTATTTTATATTTTTTAACATTTAAAAAAATTATTTTAAGTACTGCTTCACTCCTGAGGCAGTACCATGGTACCCCGTAAACATTTTTTTAAATATATAGAAATGTATAAATATTTTTCCCTACCTATGGCCACTTTCATAAAGTGGTAATAGGTAGGGGAAAAATTTCAATCCTAATACTTACCTATATCTGAAGGCGTAACACAGACCACAGCCAAAGGGTACCTAAAAACAACATGGCTGCTTTTAACTTTTGTAAAGGCAATCATTAGCCAATCACATAATGATTTGCCATCACTATATACCTCGGCAAAATTTTGCAAAAATACCACAACTACAGATATCACTGAGGTAAAATAGATAACAACTTAAAAAGTACTTACCCTACATACCTGTAGTCCCCAAAAGAATCATCTGTGCACAATAATGTGTCATCCTGGCAAATTTAATTCAAATCCATCCAGCCATCTTCACGACACTCACAAGTACAAAGTCTATAGAAAATGCATTGGTGCACAAACATGTTTTAAGACCCTCCTTTTTTCTTCGCACCCGATTGATGAATCTCTGCAAAACTTTTCATACTCCGCCAATTGAGAAAGAGGAATAGGTCTGCATGTTTTCATGGGGATTCATCAAATGGGTGCAATTATTAGTGTTCAAAATCTAAGAAATTCATATCTCTAGTAGCCCTTCCTATAACTACAAAGTGGATACCGTAATCCATTAGTTACAGTTATCTCAAGTAACTGTAACTCATACCCTAAACTAACTATAACTCATGACACCGTCATACACTTCTTCTACCCTCGCATATTCCATCACTGATTACATTTTCAATGATTGCATTGATAACGTTCCTAATGATATCTGAAATGACATCATTGATTACAAAACTGTGCATGACGAGGGTGCAAGTCATAGTTACTTTAGTGCATGAGTTATAGTAACTTGAGATAACTATAACAGGTGGATTTCAGTGGTTTTTGTTAGTTTAAAATATTTTGTTTTAACTGGCATTGTCACTGGCATTTTCTCCTAACTCACACAAACACATAGGCGAGTAGGTAGTTATAGTTAGGAACAAAGTTTCCATAGCGAAAGCGTTTGTTTTGCCAATAACGTTGGCACCACGTGATAAATCTTAACGGAATTTTCAAAAAACTCCCTCTTTGTAGTTCAGCTGCTGTGTTAAAAGTTTCAGGGGGATCTGGCAAGTGGAAGCAGAGAAAAAATGGGGTCCCAAAACACGTTTTCCCCATGTTAAGTCTATGGGGATTTTTAATTTTTTGAACACGACTACCACCCGAACCACTGAACGGAATTACACCAAATTTGGCAGAAAGCTAGATGTTGGTCCACAAAATGTAAATTTTGTGATTTGGTGTAAATCCGTTCAGTAGTTTTTGAGATAGTTAAGTTTAATAAATATGGATATCTGGGGACGCGAGTCTTTGTAGTGGACATGTGGTTCATGCTGAAATTTGATTGGCTGCCAACACTTCAACCAGAAAGTGTTGGCAGCCATCTTGGGACTCGGCTTGAAGTAGAGTCCCACAAAAATGTTTTTAAAAAAAAGAAAAGGGGGCAGGGTAGGAATACCGTGACCCCCCAGATATGGTGGTGGGGTGGGACCCACCGGGGGTCAAAAGCATTTTTTATTGAATTTTGCCACAAATTTGCAGGTGGAACCACGAATCTGTGTCACAATGTATTAAAAAAAGACGCACGGGCTCCCACACGTCTTTTTCCTGAAGCTCCCAGGTGGGCCAAATCCCGGGAGCAGTGTTTTATAATGATGCAGGGGGTGCCCATGAGACCACTGTGCCCGGGGACTGCCACCTCCCTGGGGCAAGCATAAGTAAACTGATGCAGGGTGCTCAAAACCTACTGAACATATTTGCACCAAATCACAAAAAACACGCTTTCTGGACCAAAATCTAGCTTTCTGCCAAATTTGGGGCTAACTTTAACTACTCAGTAGCGGCCGCCACTGAGTAAAATATATATTACTTTGGCAGCACTAGCACCAGTGTAGTTATAGCTTGGTTTGACTTTCCATAGTGAAAGCATTTTTTGTTTCATTAATAACTCTGGCGACGTTTAACGAATCTGCACGGAACTTTCCAAAAGAAAAGTTCACTCACTTGGACTTCTTGATGAAAAATTTTGTGCTGCTCCGTCAAGCAGGAACCAAGAAAAGTGGGGTCCCAAAGATTGATTTACCATTTTAATTACCATAGGAATTTTTGATCTCATATACAGATAAAATGGCTGTAAGGAATTATGCCAAATTTGGCAGAAAGTTAGAATTTTACTAGTAAAGTGTTCTTTTTATTATTTGATGTAAATCTGTTCAGTAATTTCCAAGGAATATAAGTTTGAAAAAGTGATTGGATGGTCAGAAAGGTGTTAATCTCCAGGAAAGTTTACTGATATCTGTACCATTATGTACAGCTGTACTTTTGTGGTATAGAAACAAATAATTTTTGTTGTAGGTACCAAGAATATCTGGCAAGACCCACCGGTGAGGCACCAGTGTACTTCCACAGTCCCCAAGAAGAAGATCTGAGGGGCAAGATGGCGGACTGAGGACGCCACGGAGTACACAGCCGGGTCTTCCCCGCACTCACGAGTGAAGTAATGGAATCAATGGAAGGGATGGAGCAATGAATATCAGCTGATTAAGCGCAGGAGAAACTGCGGAAACTTGTGGATAACTTGCGGAAAAAGAAGGAATGCGTACGTGGCGGCTTTGTTGGATTAGGTGTGAGCGATACCCTTGGGCTTCCTGGTTGTTCTCCTGGGATCGACCGGCCGGTCAGCGTTCCGACTATATTTGTGATGTTACTGTGCCCTTCTTGGTGATGAAAATAAAAATTATTTAAAAAAAAAAAAAGGAATATAAGTTTGAAAAAGTGATTGGATGGTCAGAAAGGTGTTAATCTCCAGGAAAGTTTACTGATATCTGTACCATTATGTACAGCTGTACTTTTGTGGTATAGAAACAAATAATTTTTGTTGTAGGTACCAAGAATATCTGGCAAGACGCACCGGTGAGGCACCAGTGTACTTCCACAGTCCCTGAGAAGCAAGCTTCTCTGCCATGGTACCACAGTAGTGTGCAATCTTCCTTGGCTAGTACCAGAAACATGGTACTGGTACCTCTACTGCAGTACTGGTAGCAGCAAAGGAATCTTCCATTCTATTGTGGTATCATGGCAGGGAAGGTTGCATCTTGGGTACGGCAGGAGTCCTGCAGTACAGAAGTAAAAAAAAGAAGACCACAATGCAGGTTGTGTGTGCACAGTCACAGAACGCATGTAGCAAGGGTTGGCCTTATATGTGGGGCAGAGCAAAGTGGCCAACCCCTGCTGTGCCCGGGTGAAGGTCATACACAGAGGCAGTTGGCTGCATGTGAAGGGTTGTCTGTTGGTCCAGTTTAGAATATGATAAAAAAAAACTCATAAATTCACATACAAAAACAAAGATTAAAGCGACATTTAGTTAGGTTGTAAGACGTTAACATACATTTAAAAAAAAATAGAAATTCCCTGAAAAAACAAATGTTATAGTAACATTGTAGAATGGTGTCCGAATGAGACAAGAGCTAAAGTTAAAACCTCAAAAAACAATGAAATATATGTTATTGTTCAGTCAATTGACTACAACTTGTGCCCCCACAATGCACTGCTTATAACCTCATATTACATCACTTATGACTTTTTTTTATTTTTAAAAGGATGAGGAATGTGGGGTGGAAGTTTGTGGAGGAATTGGTGCAGGACCTGGCTGAATGCCAATCTTGTTGGTATCCCAGGCATCAAATGGTAGAAGAAGTAAGCATATGCAGGGAACTGGATGCAGTGCCGGCCCTAAGGCTAACCCTCGCTGAGCATAGCCAAAGACTGTGTGAGCAAGGGTTGCGCATAAACGGTTGGGAGCGTGCTGGTTTGGGGCGTTGGCCACGCATGGTGGGGGTTGGGTACAGGGCCTGGCTGAAAGACATGTGCAGCTGGTGTTAGCTGCACACAGAGTACTGGGAGCAGGGCTGGTTGTATGTTTTTTAGTATGTGCACAATGAAGTGCATTTTAACTGTACTCCATTATATCATGTTGGTATGTATTTTAATTGAGGTCTACAGTTATATTTTTAAACCAATCTGTAGGTCCTGCTAGTATGGCTTTCTAGTTTGCTTTCAGTGCCCATTTATGTTATTATATTTGTAAACAAATTCAATCTGTATGTCCTGCTTATATGGTTTTCTTGTGTGCTTTCATTTCTCTTGTATGCCATGCTTCTATAGACATTTAACTTACTATATTACAAATTGAATCTCTGCTATTTATACCAATTTCCTGACGTATCTATCTACCTACCTATCTATCCATCTATCTATCTGCACAACCCTATCTATTTACCTGTATAACCCTATCTGATTATATAAACCTATCTACCTATACAACTCTATATATTGATCTATCTATACAGCCCTATCTAGCTATCTGTCTATACAACTCAATCCATCTATGCAACTCTATCTATCTATGTAACTCTATCTATACAACTCCTTCTATCTATACAACCCTATCTTTAAAAAGCTTTCCATTTATACAACTCTATGTGTACAACTCTTTCCATCTATATATTCAAATGTATCTTTCTATTTATCTATCAACCTCTATCTATGCTTCTCTATCTATACAATTATATCTTTCTATATAACTCTATCTGTACACCTCTATCTATACAACTCTATCTATACAACTTTATCTATCTATACAACTTTATGTATACAAATCTATCTATCTATACAACACTATCTGTATATGCACAACTCTATCCATACAACCCTATCTTTACAAGTCTATTTATCTATACAATCCTATTTATATATACAACTCTATCACAACTCTATCTATGCAAATCTATCTATCTATCCATCTATCTATCTATACAACTCTATGTACACAACTTTATCTATCTATACAACTCTATCTGTACAAATCTATTTACCAATAAAACTCTTTCTATACAACTCTATCTATACAACCCTATCTATATATACAACCCTATCTATATCAACCGTGACAAAGGTCCTGCCGGGCTGAAACGCGTTGGTTGGAGCCAGAGAAAGCTGAATAAACAAGCTTGAAACCTGGAATTGGTGTGCATCGCATCTTTGTAAAAAAATTAAGCCTGGGCTTGGATTCAGCCCCACCGTGAATGCACCCGTCACTGAGCGCGCTGCTGGAGGAATCCGATTGTGCTTCAACCCTATCTATATATACAACTCTATGTATACAACTCTATCTATACAACTCTATCACAACTCTATCTATGTAACTCTATACAAATCTATACAAATCTATCTATCTCTGTCTGTCTGTCTATCTATCTATCTATCTATCAATTTATCTGTAGAACCCTATCTACCTGTATAACCCTATCTAATCATATAACCCTATCTATCTATGCAGCTCTATCTATATATTGATCTATCTATCTATACAACCCTATCTATCTATCTTTCTATCTCTACAACTCAATAAATATATATACAATTCAATCTATCTATACAACTCTTTCTATCTATTTATCTATACAACTCTATCTATACAACTCTTTCTAGCTATACAACTCGATCTACTTATACAACTCTATCTTTATAACTCTATCTATAAAACTGTATGTATACATCTCTGTCCATCTATCTATCTATGCAACTCTATCAATCTATACAACTCCTATCTATCTATCTATCTATCTCTCTATATATAGCTCTATCTGTACACCTCTATCCATATAACTCTATCTAAACAACTCTATCTCTCTATACAACTGTATATATACAACTCCATCTATACAACTCTATCTATACAAATCGACACAACTCTATCAGTTCCAATCTATCAGTACAACGCTATACATCTATCTATCAAAGTTATATATCTGTCTTTGCAAGCCTGTCTATATATTTGTCTTTGCAAGCTTCCTTATCTGTCTGTCTTTATAAGCTTCTCTATTTGAAGAAAGTTTTACAAAACCTTTTGAGCTTTCTAAAAGTTTATGTATAACATAGTTACTTATAGGAGGTTTCAACCAGACTTCATCCATTAGTCTGTTGTTGTGCCATTTACATTTTTCATCCAGCTACTAAATTATACATCATGTTGCAATTGGTCCCACACTTCAGCCATTGGCTGGGCTGACTTTACTGTGAGAAACGGCATGATGCCCTTTCACAAGGAACACGTGAACACACAAAGCAATCCCCTACTGTGTCAGGGGCTATTATGGTAATTTGTGTTTTTTTAAACCTCCAAAAATTGTTGCCTTTATCAAATGATGTTTATTGATGAGAGCCCGGCTTCTTCCCCAATAATAAAGTTTAGCACAAACCATGACAGAACATAGCAAGAACTGCAAAATCCAAAAGGCTAGCAGCCTATTGTCTTTGCTAATGCTTGCTTGTTTTGAGATTAACTTTGCCCTTTGCTGATAAATCATCACAAACATTTGGCCAAGAAACGAGGTGTCCTAAAACGTGTAAATTCCTATAGGATGTTTTAGGAAGTGATACCGGAAAAAAAGGGTGAATTGAATTACCAAATTTGGCAAAAAGTTAGAACTTTACAGTGAAAGCTTACTTTTATTTATTTAGTATAAATCAGGTCAGCCATTTTATAGAAACTCGAGTTAAAAGAGGTGATCAGAGTGGTCATAAAGGGGCTAAAGCTATAGTGATACCTGGGCGGTTGATCCTATCCAAAGTAAGAAATTAGGTTATTAGTTGCGAAGGATGTGGGTCCTGCACAAGTAATAATTCCGCAATTACCTGTTAACTGAGAACCAAGTACCCCATTGTAGCACTAGGCTCTATCAGGGTAGTGAAGGGGAGCACTCAAAGGCCTATTTGGGGGAGGTGGTGCAGACTAGTAACAATACCAGCACTCAAATTATTTTCCAGTCAGTTCCTTTTCTTTTAAAAAGGAGCATTTATTGCACACACACTACTAAATACTATGCATTAAATCACAAATATATGCACAAGTTAGATGGAAAGCCCATTGGTGACATCCTCATATCATATCCCACCCTAATGAGACCTGAACCTGATAATTGCAATACCCCAACTTTGCCAGCTGCAATATCTCAATATAAGGGGATGTCATTTTAAATAAGACAGTCCTACTGGCTTTGTTATTGCGTCTCCACATAAATAAATTAAGCCACGTGTCAAGATGTCACCATTAAAATCAAGGGGGACAATAAAGACATTCAAAGGTAATTATCATAAGCATTGCAGCATTCATCAACAATATTACCAACAAAGTATTTATATTCAAAACAACCACAAACTTGTGTCCGAGCCTTTCTTTTATACTCCTCAGGCCACATAATGCAGCCATAGGGACCATAGGCAGTTGGTTCCGTCGGGCCATCAGAGGAGTTTGTCAGTGATGGAGACAAAGTAGTCTCAGTTGCTGGCATACTGAAGGTGCACTGAACTCTAAATGAGGCGGGCGCACCTTCAGTTTGGAAGAGAGGGTACTCTCGTTCCATTGAGACCGAGTATCCTCTTCGCCAAACTCTAAATTATCCCCTAAGATTTAGAGAAACAGAGCCTGAGTAGTATGAGGGGAGCAGAGACAAAGATAAAGAGAGATAAAGGCACAAACAGGGAGAGAGGCAGAGAGACAGCTAGTGATGAATAGACAGATAGAGGTGAAAGACAATAGAGGGGTAGCAATGAATAGACAGATAGCCATGAACAGAGACAGGCAAATAGAATGAATGGTGGACTTAGTGAATTGCGAGAATGCCTGCCTCGCCTTTTCTTTCCCTTGCATCCTATCTTTTTTGTGTTTCTCTATTATCCTTCTGTGTCTCTGCCCCTCCTCGTGTTTTCCCCCTTTCTCTAGGTGTTTTCCTCTTTTCTTACTACCTCTGTCTACATCGCTCTGTGGTTATCATTCTGTATTTGCCTGCTTTCTCAGACTTTCCCTCACTTTTTCCCACCCTAATGGTCTCTCTTTTCCAGTTTTCTCCCTGTCTTTCTCTTCCACTATCTCTGTGTGTCTCTCTGCCAGTCTTTTTCAATCTTTCTCTGTTTCTCGGTTTTTCTGTGCATATCCATGTCTCTCTCTCTGTTTTTCCAGGCTTTCCATGCCTTTACTTTTCTCTCTTTATTTTTTTCCCCTATCTCTCTATCTATCTTGTGTTTCTGCCTCTCTTTCTGAAATTCTGTCTTTCCATGTCTGCCCATGTCTTTCTCTTTATCTCTTTTCACATCTCTTATGTGCCTCTCTCCTTTTGTCTTTCTCTGTCTCCCCCTGTCATTTTATCCTGGTCTTTCTCTCTCACTCCCTCTGATTTTTCTCCCCACCCCTTCTTCTTCTTCCCTGGCTTTGTATGTCTCTCTTTATCTTTGTCTTGTTTCTCTCTCTCCCTGTCTTTCTTTCTCTTCCTCCCTTTCCTAGGCCTTTCTTATTATGTTGGTCAAATTGTAAATGTTTTGGTACTCTGCACGTTATTTTTTGCAGCTTGCTTTGCAGGTTGAAATGAGTCTTTTTTATTATTGCCTTCTGTCTTTGCATCTCTGGGTACAATAGACTCTTCACCCTCTTAAATCTCAAATATGTTTTTCTCACCATTTCTAATTCCTCGTATATTCCACATACCAGACCTCAAATTCCTTCCTTTATCTGGATTCCACCTCAGCTCTTTCCATTTTCTCCTTCGTGTTCCTTCATTTGACAGGCTCCCTATTTGTGTATCTTCCTCATATTACACTCTCCAAACCTTCCATGCTCTCTGTTTGCAGCCCCTCCCTTCTCCCCTTCTCACCCTTATATGTCCCAGTCTCCATCCCTTCCAATCTGCCTTTCTCTGCATCGGTCCATTTGCAGTGCACATAGTCTCAGAGTGAGAACCTTATGACAATGCTACAAAATATGTCGGTCTCCAGGGTTTGAAGGGATTACAGAGGCATTTTCCCTTTTACTTAATGCAAACGTCTGAAGCAGCTGTTGGCATGGACAGAAGGAATTCCTTGCGAATGGACATGTACTAGAAGAGCACAGATACATTTAAATGTACTGTGCACCTTAAACTTGCATATGTTGCTTTATGGCTTTTAAAGCAATTCGCTGCGAGCTGGAGGTTACAGTCAGTCTCTTTTTGAACACCTTTCCCCCATCCTTGCTGCAGCCAGGCTCTCCGATCAGTGACACCTGATGCTCCTTGGTTCTCAAAGGTGTTTGCTATGCACAGGGGGGCCCCTTCCCCCAGTCTGCAGCGTAAAGGATTCCGGCGGCGCACTGGCCTCTTCACATGCTAATGGGCCTTTTGTTATGCACAGGTGTGTGTTTGCATGGGGGCAGCTGCCCATCCCGAAGTCCTGCCTTGAACTTCCTCTCAAGGCAGATAATATCAGCATCTCCAATGGCAGACCGAGGGAAGGATTGTTTAGATGTTGGAGCAAAAAACGGCTTTAACTACGGTTCAAATGCGATGTGAATAAGGATTCCTTCTGTTAAATTCTGCCTTTCATTTGATGTGCGTTCACGTTTGTATTACAGTGATTTATTTTACAGATTTATCTGAAATTGATAATTGGTTAAAGAGGGCACTAAAATAATATCTAAAATATCTCATCTCTTTTTTAAAGATTCAGGGCTTCTATGTGAAGTTTCTTAATGTATCTTAATGGAAACAGGTGCGCCCAGAGGCGCTACAGTGTGAATGCAGCTTAAGCCCAACATGGAAGACACATTTTAAAACATAAATGGGATGTGTGGAATGATATAAACGGTTGCAATATATTTGTCAAAGGCAACCCGTTTTACTCTGCCAGGTGGAAAGAACAGCATTAAAAATATGTTCTTCATTTTTCTCCAAGCAAGGAAACCCATTATGTTGCTGGTGAATAATATTTTGAACAGAATTTGCAGAATATTCCTTAAACATGTGCACTTTCTATAAAAATTGTAACGTGTCACAAAGGCAAACATTGCTAGTAAACACTGTGTGTTTGACTTAATTTCATAACAAGCCTCTTATTTTTTGTTTTCTTTGCCTTTTCATGGCACATAATTTGTTGGACTCTAACCATTTTTTCCTCCACTACACTGTCACGGCAGTGGCCCTGAGTGCATGCTCTTTTCACTGTGGTCATTAATTTAGCCAGCAGTCCTGCCTAATACTGCACTGATGGAGAAGCTCCTTTCTGGACATAAAGTGTCACAGAGGGCGCTTACACATCATTTGTATTTCCAAAGCAAACTAAAATCAAACCCTGACTGTTCCCTGAAAACTCGTTTAGCCATGAGGTATGATCATATTATTTTAGAGTAAATACAGGACACAATACAATTTTGTTTTGCAACCGCCATCCTATTTCAAAAAGGGATGCTTGATTAATGAAACGAGTTGCTTAGCAATTTGTTAAAAGTTTGTGAAATTATGGTAAATGTATTTGCAGATTATCTTTGGGAACAGAGGAAAAAGACAATAGGCTCTAAGATACATATATCTCTTTCACTAAGTGCCTTTTCACTGTACAGCTGCCACCTAGACACAAGGAAAACATCGTTTAATTGCAAACTGTAAAGAAATGCCGCTTTTTGCATGATCACTCCATAAGTTTTGAACTGATGCTGCTGGTTTTTCCACTCTGAGAGTGCACTGAGGCCTGCTAAACAGACCTCAGAGCCATTGTTCTAACCCCTTGCAAAATGAATGTTAAATTGGCTATCCACAATTGGCATCAGCTAACTTATTTATTTTATTTTATTTTAAAGGTTTTATATAGCGCTGGCTGGACCCAAGGGTATCAGAGCGCTTTACAAGGGTCGCATGAGTAGATATGGAAATAACAAAAAATACAATGAGGTAGCATTCAAGTTCAATTAAAACAATAGATGTCAACTCAATTAAAAGATCAGAATTACAGCAAATTGAGATGATCAGCAGCAAATCAAGAGAAGAGAGGTAGTCGTGGAGCAAGGGGGGATAGAGAAGCGGGGGGCAGGATGTAAGAGGGGAGAGAGGCTGTGAGGGGGTAGGGAAATACCAAGTACATCACGCAGGGCCTATGAAAGGAATTAGTGAGATAGAGGGCGAAGAAAAGTGAGAGGTGGAAAGGGGCTGGAGAGAGGGCGTCGGGAGGTCAGAAGGGGGATCCTAAAACACGTGTCCACCCACGACACTTAGTACATAGCATTCCCTATGGGGAAATGCTACGTCTTAAAAGAATTTGTAGTAGCCCAGAAGACCTAGCAAAAGCCCAACAGCAAAGTAAAAGAAGATTTTTATCTAGAGGGTACCCCATTAAAGTGGTACAAGAGGCCATCAACAAAACACAGAATTTGGTCAGAAATGAATTGCTAATCCACAAAAAAAATAGATCAGTGACACATACAACAAATCAAAACGCTGATGAGCTGAGACTTATTATCACATATAGTGCTCAAGAAAAATCCATAAAGAAAATTATACACAGAAACTGGGCAATTGTTAAAAATGACCTTGAAATAGGTCATGAGCTTTCTATAAAACCCAACATCACCTATAAAAGAGCTCCCTCAATGCACAATAGCTTAGTTTCTAGTAGTCCTGAATCACCTAATACTACTAACTGGTTGAATGTTCCCAATGGATTCACTAAATGTAAGACATGTAAGGCATGCCAGCACGGCATGAACAGAAAAAGCTATTTCACCGCATTTTGTGATAAAGAAGTAAAAATTAACAAACCCCTCCATTGCAAAACTGAATATGCAATTTACGTGCTGGAATGCACATGCCAACTCAGATATGTTGGTAGCACTAAGCTACCGGTGAGCAAGAGGATTCTGCAACATATAAGGGCCATTAACAACTGTGACCCTACTTACCCTGTCGCCAGACATTTTCGAGAAGTCTACAACAACAACTTAAAAGACTTCTCGTACTATGTAATTGATTCCATACCCAAAACCAAAAGAGGCGGCGACAGGGACTATCAGCTCAGAAAACTAGAGACGCGATATATTCTCAATATGGATAGTAAGTCCCCAGGAGGGTTAAACAATACAGAGGATTTATACACTTGCTTATAGAATATGCCCCACTTATCCCTAACCACTCCGCGCCCTTTTTCCTGAAAGAAAAAAAGAGAGAAAAAACTACAGCATTTTTACTTTTCATAGATCTGTATAGTTTTATTAACTTCCTTATGTCTTCCCATATTTATTCTATTTAAAAATATATTTTAGAAATAGAATAGTACCACAAGGGAATCATATTAGTGACTTAAATTGGAAGCTGCCAAATCACCAGAACCAGTAAACATAATGGTTTTTTAATAAGCTACACCTAGATGCACTATATTGTTCAGCACTGAAATCTTGTATTCGTTGAAATCTAAATGAGTAAAATGATTGGGGAATTGTTTTAATCACTTTAGGTAGCACATAGCACTTTATATTGATTTTATATAGAATGGAGAACCACTGCGTTCAGTTACAATCCAAGATACATTAAAGCGCATTTATGCAAATATTTTAGTAATGTCGAATCAAGCATTGATCCCATAATCTTTTATATAACAATACTATTTTATATGTCTTTTACCGAAAATGCCGTTTTTTAGAAACATTTTAAAATCTGATATGTATTTTTACATTTTACGTATGGTTCAATTAATATAATTATTAATTTGTTGGCTATTTATTTGAACGTTTCTACAGGCTATTTATATAATAATATCAACTGTGACTATTCCTTTTGATTTTAAATGTATTTAAGACATCTTATTAACAGAGACAGATGGTATTGGTTTCCCTTCTCTGGTCTATAGAAAGTGAAGATTCGACTCATGTATCGAATGTTAGGAGTGTTTCTTTTAGTTCTATTGCACATCATTAATCACGTGTCAGAAGGTAGCACTTTAAATGGTCTTTGATATTCAACAGCGTTGTCATGTGATCAAGGTCCGTTCCGGACTGAAACGCATAATGGCCGACATTAAACCGCAACTTTAAGCACTCAATTGTGGGTCCGTGTCTGCTTTGCTGAGGAAATACCTGCGGGAGGTGAGAAGCAGCCTTTTGGATATTTGGACTGGCGAGGCTTTGACCAGTCAAACGCGGACCCCCAATCAATAAGAGGAGACTGTTAAACAAAGCTACCATCTCCGTGTCTATGACCGGAAGCAAAAAGAATCCGGAAGGAATTATAACAGTCAGCCTCCCCACAGCCAAGGATTGTGCCGCCAGGATCGTCTGCGGCGCTCGCAGTCTGTCGGAGGACTCTCGGGACACTGAAGAGACGTGACAGGTAGGACGAAACGGCATTGTGGGGTGATTGGTGTGCCAACAGCGTACGGGAAAAAAGAGTTATTCAATACGTCTGTTAACCCGGTAAATGCTTGCTATACTACCAAAAATATTTACAAATGTCGGCAGACACGCTGAAAGACCGGGAGGCGGCAGCTTCCGTGATGTTTGACAATGTGCCCTCAACTAGTAACTTGTACAATCAACAAGGGGCCAATGTTACAAGGACAGATGAAGACTTAAAAAGTAAAATGAAAATGCTGGAAAAGTTAAAACGCGGAGAACAGGGAAAGTGGTGGGAACACAAGTCGCTACAACGATATTTGGATGTGGGGAGAATCACCAGAGGATTGCGTATTTTAACTGCACCTAGCTATGACCAACCGAACCCTGAAATGATGAAGGATTGGGCCCAATGTAATTTGGATTCTTCTAGGCGATTGGTAGAGATATTAGTGAAATACGCGGAGATAGACAGAGTGGCGCTACAACTCCGCATTGAAAAATTGACTGATGAAATTACCACTATGGGTCTTATCGAGGAAACAGCTAAATTAACACAAGAGATGACTAATCGACTACGAAAAGAAGAAGACAAGGTTAAAGAACGAAAAGCTTTTAAATTCCACCGGGATCGAGTGGATTACGAAACTGGACGTATCTTTACCTTTTCACGTAAATATGATGCAATGAAATCAACTAAATATGCTGCCACCAATGCACAACAAACTGGTACCTTGTTTAACAAACAAACAACTGCTGACACTTCCAACTCTGATGTTAGTTCGGCGATGGAAAGTGAAGTTGAAGGGGACTCCATTAGACCAATGACAGGCGGAATTCGTGTGGCACCTTCCCCCGCAGAAGAATTGAATTTTTAGCGGAGGAACGGAGATCGACTCTCCGACCAAGGCCCCAGAAAAAACCAGCAGACAGAGGAGAAACTACCGGCGGAGGCAGAGGCGGAAAGCCAGAAAACGAGCCAATTCCGCGCATCAACAACAGCAAAAAACGCGGGAGGGGCTGGTGGAACCGCCAATAAATGCACTAGAGGAAAGCAAAAGAACAGTTATCAATTTGTTGGAAACAGTTCTCAATCAAGCAGAAAGTCAAATACTGGCCCTTGGCCTATCCTACTGTGCAGAATCTAATTTTGATTATCCTAATACCAGAATGGACATTTATAAATTTGTGCGTAAGTTAAAACTTCAAAAATGTCATGCTTTGAACAAATCAAAAGCAGGGACTGACACCAACCTTCAGAGTAATTCAGAAACAGAGGAACTTTCTCAACCCATGCCTTTAGTTGACCAATCTCTGTTGTGAGTGCTAACTGAATTACAACAGGAGAATTACAATGGGCAAGGCGAAGAACTGTCTCCCACCTTAGCCATGAATACTTCAGCCTCATGGGAAGCCTCTAGGAAGAGTACACCATTCAAAAAGAAATCTAAATTTACTCCTGTATTAGTGAGAGATGGTATTGACATTTTCAGTGAAAACGTGATCAGTGAAATTAAACAATTGAATCACAAAACTTTAAACACCAAGAAGAAAATAAATAACAAAAACAAACAATATTACTCTTTGATTAATAAACTACATAAAGACAAAAGCGCTATAGTCAGAAATTCTGACAAAGGAGGAAATGTAGTTTTGTGGGCGAGAAAAGACTATATGGAGGAAGCACTGTCACAGTTGAATGACAGATCTTGTTATAGGCTCAGTAATTCTTTGGCCCCAAGAGAGACATCTAAGGATTTTTATGCTAAATTGGTGGCTTGGAAAAGTGCGGGACTGTTGACAATGGACGAGTACGAGTTCATTAGAAATGATCATCCGACCATCCCAAACATCTATTTTATTCCTAAAATCCATAAAAACGCTTCCAAACCCCTGGCAGACCCATCATTTCTGCCAGATCTAGCTTATTGGAAAATGCTTCCAAGTATATAGACTTTTTCCTTCAAGAATGGGTCCAAGGATTGCCCTCCTATATAAGGGACACAAGTGATTTTATTTCCAAGTTAAAGGATTTCAAATGGGACAGTAATTTTTATCTTTTAACTTTGGACGTTGCTTCCTTATATACTTGTATTAACCATAAAGATGGTCTACGTGCTGTTGAATTCTATCTGAACAAGAATGAGGCAACTCTGCCCCAACACAATGCTATGTTGTTAGGCATGATCAGCTTTTGTTTAAACAACAATATATTTTTGTTTGACAAAACACACTATCAGCAAATGCGAGGAGTCGCAATGGGAGCCAGCTTCTCCCCAGCTATGCCTGTTTATTCATGGGTTGGTGGGAGGAGCTGGTTCTAAGGGACACATACAAAAATGATATGGATGATCATGTCAAACTATATTACAGGTATATTGATGACCTTTTTATCGTATGGGAGGGAACTAAAGAGCAAGCCATGAACTTTGTTTCAGAAATCAATGAGAACGGTGTCAACCTGAGTTTCACATCCAATATAAGCAACACCAGCATCAACTTTTTAGATGTTGAAATATACTCTAATAGAAACAAACTAGAAACCAGGGTATACAGAAAGGAAACTGCCGGCAATGCCGTGTTACACTTTTCCAGTTTCCACCCACGACACTTAGTACATAGCATTCCCTATGGGGAAAAGCTACGTCTTAAAAGAATTTGTAGTAGCCTAGAAGACCTAGCAAAAGCCCAACAGCAAAGTAAAAGAAGATTTTTATCTAGAGGGTACCCCATTAAAGTGGTACAAGAGGCCATCAACAAAACACAGAATTTGGTCAGAAATGAATTGCTAATCCCCCAAAAAATAGATCAGTGACACATACAACAAATCAAAACCCTGATGAGCTGAGACTTATTATCACATATAGTGCTCAAGAAAAATCCATAAAGAAAATTATACACAGAAACTGGGCAATTGTTAAAAATGACCCTGTAATAGGTCATGAGCTTTCTATAAAACCCAACATCACCTATAAAAGAGCTCCCTCAATGCACAATAGATTAGTTTCTAGTAGTCCTGAATCACCTAATACTACTAACTGGTTGAATGTTCCCAATGGATTCACTAAATGTAAGACATGTAAGGCATGCCAGCACGGCATGAACAGAAAAAGCTATTTCACCGCATTTTGTGATAAAGAAGTAAAAATTAACAAACCCCTCCATTGCAAAACTGAATATGCAATTTACGTGCTGGAATGCACATGTCAACTCAGATATGTTGGTAGCACTAAGCTACCGGTGAGCAAGAGGATTCTGCAACATATAAGGGCCATTAACAACTGTGACCCTACTTACCCTGTCGCCAGACATTTTCGAGAAGTCCACAACAACAACTTAAAAGACTTCTCGTACTATGTAATTGATTCCATACCCAAAACCAAAAGAGGCGGCGACAGGGACTATCAGCTCAGAAAACTAGAGACGCGATATATTCTCAATATGGATAGTAAGTCCCCAGGAGGGTTAAACAATACAGAGGATTTATACACTTGCTTATAGAATATGCCCCACTTATCCCTAACCACTCCGCGCCCTTTTTCCTGAAAGAAAAAAAGAAAAAAGAGAGAAAAAACTACAGCATTTTTACTTTTCATAGATCTGTATAGTTTTATTAACTTCCTTATGTCTTCCCATATTTATTCTATTTAAAAATATATTTTAGAAATAGAATAGTACCACAAGGGAATCATATTAGTGACTTAAATTGGAAGCTGCCAAATCACCAGAACGAGTAAGCATAATGGTTTTTTAATAAGCTACACCTAGATGCACTATATTGTTCAGCACTGAAATCTTGTATTCGTTGAAATCTAAATGAGTAAAATGATTGGGGAATTGTTTTAATCACTTTAGGTAGCACATAGCACTTTATATTGATTTTATATAGAACGGAGAACCACTGCATTCAGTTACAATCCAAGATACATTAAAGCGCATTTATGCAAATATTTTAGTAATGTCGAATCAAGGATTGATCCCATAATCTTTTATATAACAATACTATTTTATATGTCTTTTACCGAAAATGCCGTTTTTAGAAACATTTTAAAATCTGATATGTATTTTTACATTTTACGTACGGTTCAATTAATATAATTATTAATTTGTTGGTTATTTATTTGAACGTTTCTACAGGCTATTTATATAATAATATCAACTGTGACTATTCCTTTTGATTTTAAATGTATTTAAGACATCTTATTAACAGAGACAGATGGTATTGGTTTCCCTTCTCTGGTCTATAGAAAGTGAAGATTCGACTCATGTATCGAATGTTAAGAGTGTTTCTTTTAGTTCTATTGCACATCATTAATCACGTGTCAGAAGGTAGCACTTTCAATGGTCTTTGATATTCAACAGCGTTGTCATGTGATCAAGGTCCGTTCCAGACTGAAACGCGTAATGGCCGACATTAAACCGCAACTTTAAGCACTCAATTGTGGGTCCGTGTCTGCTTTGCTGAGGAAATACCTGCGGGAGGCGAGAAGCAGCCTTTTGTGTATATATATATATATATATATATATATATATATATATATTCACCACTAGTTTCCCAGATATGAGACCGCACTCCGCAGCAGGTAAGTTGAAAACTTTTATTTGACAAAGGCATGCTGCTTCCCATCCCCATGTAAAAGTCCCTGGCCTTACACGTTTCGAAGCGTCTTTGCTTCTCTTCAGAGGCCGTGTCAGCAAGCAGTTCAAACAAAGCTCCCACATTCCCCTGCGCGCTATTTTAGCATTTTCTGGCTTCCGATGTGCCTCTGTGATAGTAAGTCATTGGATAATGCACGCTGGGAATTGTAGTAGTTTTCGCCAAAATTAGAACCTCCCCAATGGGTTTGATTGCTACACACGCAATTTGGGACATCATTTTCTCAGCCCACCAGTGGGCGCCAGGATGGAACTTCGCATGCCTAAATGGATCGCCTGCTGTGCCCCTACAAAGGTGAATAGTTCACTCTTGCGGGTCCTTGATTAGTTGTAGGCGGTGCATCATCTCCGCGGCCTAGGAGCGCTGCGTTTACATATTCACCACTAGTTTCCCAGATATGAGACCGCACTCCGCAGCAGGTAAGTTGAAAACTTTTATTTGACAAAGGCATGCGGCTTCCCATCCCCATGTAAAAGTCCCTGGCCTTACGCGTTTGAACTGCTTGCTGACACGGCCTCTGAAGAGAAGCAAAGACGCTTCGAAACGCGTAAGACCTGGGACTGAGGGCCTGAGGGCCAGGGGGGTCATGCAGGGGTAGTGGTTTAAGGTAGGGAAAGGGCTGGGGGCCAGGGGGTTCGCGCAGGGGTAGGGTGTTAGGGTTTAGGGTAGGGAAAGGGCTGGAGGCCAGGGGGTTCACGCAGGGGTGGGGTTTTAGGGTTTAGGGCAGGGGAAGGGCTGGGGGCCAGGGGGAGTTGTGTTGGGGTAGGGTTTTAGGGTTTAGGGCAGGGGAAGGGTATTTGTTTTAGATGGGTTGGGACCGGGTTGGGGTGTGCCAGGGACCAGGTTTAGGGTTTAAGGTAGGGGTCAGGGAAACCTATACCACGCGCATGCTTTTATCATACATGCTTTTACAATGAATCTCATTGTAAAGGAATACGTGGTAAAGGCATAGTTGTTAAAAAAATATGCATGATAAAGTTTTGAGTTTTAATGGCATTCACGTTGTATCGCTTGCATGGTAAAGGCATGCGTTACAACGGAATGTGATGTAACGCCATACATCCCACAGCAGTAGTCTAAGTAGCAGTTGACAATATGCTGATGTAGAGTCTATGAAATGCTTCTTCTCATTCTAATCGTTGTAGACTGGTGCATCACTATGAACATGTGATCTTTGGATTTTACACAAAAATTCCATGACTCCTTATCCTAGAGTGACAAAGGTCACATCCCTGGTGGAGAAACAATCTTGTCAGATGCAAGGTGCCCATGCCATCTTGTGCTAATTCATACCACCAGGTAATAGCAGAGATGCCCCAGGTGGTAATGGAATTAAGGACAAGTGAAGGACAGTGGAAGGGCATTGGAGTCAGAGCGATCCATACATATATTGCCATTTCGGCTGCAGGATTGAAGGTGGAAAATTGGGTGTGGGTGATTTGTGTTTTTTCTATAGTGTGTACCGAATGGTGAGCTTTAGATTGGAGGTGTTGGGTTTCTGCAGCTCTTAAATTTAGAATGGAGTTAAACCAGCATGTCTCAGCAGTAGTGCAGTGCTTAATTCAGGAGCCACAGGAGTGGCCTCCCACCTTGGCTGCCAACCGAGGCTAGGCTGTCAACTGAGAAGCCTGAGATGGCCTGCCCAGCAGCAATCAGCTTGGTGTGGCTTGTAATAAACTGTCTAATGGTTGTCAGGTAGATGTATGGAAAGTAGAGAAGTAGCTCTATGAAAAGAAACTCCCACCACTTCACAAACCTTCAGGTTAATAATGATATGGCTTTCTATTTACATACCTCTGACACCTTATCGCCTTTGAGGCCCTGCAAATCTGTCTATTCTGCCTCCTCCCATTTTTCCAAACCCATGACCCAGGCCGGCCTGATGTGTTAGTTCCCAACCTTTGGCTGGACCTGCAAGCCCTTGAACATGTGATACACCCCCCAGACACACCATGAGGTTGCAATTTGCTTGGTCTTAGCAGTTCCAGGTGCACTGAATGGAAAGCTGGACACTCTGTTCTTATGGATTAGGATGGCATACAATTTTCTTTCTCTAGTGCCCCTTTGAAGCCTTAATTCTGAAGCCCATGTACCTAGTATTGATGAAAAGGCTTTGAAGGGCAAGGATTACATTTCACACCAGACCTATAGGCCTTTTTCAATGCATGTTTAAATTATTATTGTGAGACTCTGAAGTGAAAAAATTCAAGTTCCGGAAAAATGTGCAAACGGTTTTAATTTATTATTTTTCAACCACTAATGTGCCAGCATCTTTCCTATCAAGCATAATTATAGATTTGCTGCACCTGTCACATAATCCATCATCTTCTGCATAACCTGAAGGATTTACTAAAAACAAATACGTTTTTGGCACGAAATCTTTTGCTGCGCAGTTGCAAGCTATTTTCTGTGCAGTCACCTTTATTTTCTGACTTCTGTATTTGAGTATTAAACTGACACTACTGAGGTGAAACCTTTGCCCACACAGTGTTACAATGTGTAAAAATGATAACATTGTGATTTAATACTGCCACAAAATATGCAACATTATGTCATATAATTTTCCCTTTCTTGCTGTATAATTTAATCAACCTTGCTGCTCAATTTGGCCCTGCCCTGCTGCATTATTCCAGTGGTCCTGGTCACAGATGATGCAAAAGCAATGCAAGCAGGTGTAAACTACAGTGAGGATCAACGTTTGTGTGCAAAAACTCCTTTGCGTGCTACATTTTACATGAGTTAAACTGTTAAATCCCACTTCTATGATTGCACGTAAAGGCAGATGTACTAAACTAACGTGATCGGGCTTTGGTTGAAATCTTAGAAGCAAATGAAACCCAATGCAAGCAGGTGTAAACTACAGTGAGGATCAACGTTTGTGTGCAAAAACTCCTTTGCGTGCTACATTTTACATGAGTTAAACTGTTAAATCCCACTTCTATGATTGCACGTAAAGGCAGATGTACTAAACTAACGTGATCGGGCTTTGGTTGAAATCTTAGAAGCAAATGAAACCCAATGCAAGCAGGTGTAAACTACAGTGAGGATCAACGTTTGTGTGCAAAAACTCCTTTGCGTGCTACATTTTACATGAGTTAAACTGTTAAATCCCACTTCTATGATTGCACGTAAAGGCAGATGTACTAAACTAACGTGATCGGGCTTTGGTTGAAATCTTAGAAGCAAATGAAACCCAATGCAAGCAGGTGTAAACTACAGTGAGGATCAACGTTTGTGTGCAAAAACTCCTTTGCGTGCTACATTTTACATGAGTTAAACTGTTAAATCCCACTTCTATGATTGCAGTAAAGGCAGGTGTACTAAACTAACGTGATCGGGCTTTGGTTGAAATCTTAGAAGCAAATGAAACCCAATGCAAGCAGGTGTAAACTACAGTGAGGATCAACGTTTGTGTGCAAAAACTCCTTTGCGTGCTACATTTTACATGAGTTAAACTGTTAAATCCCACTTCTATGATTGCAGTAAAGGCAGACGTACTAAACTAACGTGATCGGGCTTTGGTTGAAATCTTAGAAGCAAATGAAACCCAATGCAAGCAGGTGTAAACTACAGTGAGGATCAACGTTTGTGTGCAAAAACTCCTTTGCGTGCTACATTTTACATGAGTTAAACTGTTAAATCCCACTTCTATGATTGCACGTAAAGGCAGATGTACTAAACTAACGTGATCGGGCTTTGGTTGAAATCTTAGAAGCAAATGAAACCCAATGCAAGCAGGTGTAAACTACAGTGAGGATCAACGTTTGTGTGCAAAAACTCCTTTGCGTGCTACATTTTACATGAGTTAAACTGTTAAATCCCACTTCTATGATTGCACGTAAAGGCAGATGTACTAAACTAACGTGATCGGGCTTTGGTTGAAATCTTAGAAGCAAATGAAACCCAATGCAAGCAGGTGTAAACTACAGTGAGGATCAACGTTTGTGTGCAAAAACTCCTTTGCGTGCTACATTTTACATGAGTTAAACTGTTAAATCCCACTTCTATGATTGCAGTAAAGGCAGGTGTACTAAACTAACGTGATCGGGCTTTGGTTGAAATCTTAGAAGCAAATGAAACCCAATGCAAGCAGGTGTAAACTACAGTGAGGATCAACGTTTGTGTGCAAAAACTCCTTTGCGTGCTACATTTTACATGAGTTAAACTGTTAAATCCCACTTCTATGATTGCACGTAAAGGCAGACGTACTAAACTAACGTGATCGGGCTTTGGTTGAAATCTTAGAAGCAAATGAAACCCAATGCAAGCAGGTGTAAACTACAGTGAGGATCAACGTTTGTGTGCAAAAACTCCTTTGCGTGCTACATTTTACATGAGTTAAACTGTTAAATCCCACTTCTATGATTGCAGTAAAGGCAGGTGTACTAAACTAACGTGATCGGGCTTTGGTTGAAATCTTAGAAGCAAATGAAACCCAATGCAAGCAGGTGTAAACTACAGTGAGGATCAACGTTTGTGTGCAAAAACTCCTTTGCGTGCTACATTTTACATGAGTTAAACTGTTAAATCCCACTTCTATGATTGCACGTAAAGGCAGACGTACTAAACTAACGTGATCGGGCTTTGGTTGAAATCTTAGAAGCAAATGAAACCCAATGCAAGCAGGTGTAAACTACAGTGAGGATCAACGTTTGTGTGCAAAAACTCCTTTGCGTGCTACATTTTACATGAGTTAAACTGTTAAATCCCACTTCTATGATTGCACGTAAAGGCAGATGTACTAAACTAACGTGATCGGGCTTTGGTTGAAATCTTAGAAGCAAATGAAACCCAATGCAAGCAGGTGTAAACTACAGTGAGGATCAACGTTTGTGTGCAAAAACTCCTTTGCGTGCTACATTTTACATGAGTTAAACTGTTAAATCCCACTTCTATGATTGCAGTAAAGGCAGGTGTACTAAACTAACGTGATCGGGCTTTGGTTGAAATCTTAGAAGCAAATGAAACCCAATGCAAGCAGGTGTAAACTACAGTGAGGATCAACGTTTGTGTGCAAAAACTCCTTTGCGTGCTACATTTTACATGAGTTAAACTGTTAAATCCCACTTCTATGATTGCACGTAAAGGCAGACGTACTAAACTAACGTGATCGGGCTTTGGTTGAAATCTTAGAAGCAAATGAAACCCAATGCAAGCAGGTGTAAACTACAGTGAGGATCAACGTTTGTGTGCAAAAACTCCTTTGCGTGCTACATTTTACATGAGTTAAACTGTTAAATCCCACTTCTATGATTGCACGTAAAGGCAGATGTACTAAACTAACGTGATCGGGCTTTGGTTGAAATCTTAGAAGCAAATGAAACCCAATGCAAGCAGGTGTAAACTACAGTGAGGATCAACGTTTGTGTGCAAAAACTCCTTTGCGTGCTACATTTTACATGAGTTAAACTGTTAAATCCCACTTCTATGATTGCAGTAAAGGCAGACGTACTAAACTAACGTGATCGGGCTTTGGTTGAAATCTTAGAAGCAAATGAAACCCAATGCAAGCAGGTGTAAACTACAGTGAGGATCAACGTTTGTGTGCAAAAACTCCTTTGCGTGCTACATTTTACATGAGTTAAACTGTTAAATCCCACTTCTATGATTGCAGTAAAGGCAGACGTACTAAACTAACGTGATCGGGCTTTGGTTGAAATCTTAGAAGCAAATGAAACCCAATGCAAGCAGGTGTAAACTACAGTGAGGATCAACGTTTGTGTGCAAAAACTCCTTTGCGTGCTACATTTTACATGAGTTAAACTGTTAAATCCCACTTCTATGATTGCAGTAAAGGCAGGTGTACTAAACTAACGTGATCGGGCTTTGGTTGAAATCTTAGAAGCAAATGAAACCCAATGCAAGCAGGTGTAAACTACAGTGAGGATCAACGTTTGTGTGCAAAAACTCCTTTGCGTGCTACATTTTACATGAGTTAAACTGTTAAATCCCACTTCTATGATTGCAGTAAAGGCAGACGTACTAAACTAACGTGATCGGGCTTTGGTTGAAATCTTAGAAGCAAATGAAACCCAATGCAAGCAGGTGTAAACTACAGTGAGGATCAACGTTTGTGTGCAAAAACTCCTTTGCGTGCTACATTTTACATGAGTTAAACTGTTAAATCCCACTTCTATGATTGCACGTAAAGGCAGATGTACTAAACTAACGTGATCGGGCTTTGGTTGAAATCTTAGAAGCAAATGAAACCCAATGCAAGCAGGTGTAAACTACAGTGAGGATCAACGTTTGTGTGCAAAAACTCCTTTGCGTGCTACATTTTACATGAGTTAAACTGTTAAATCCCACTTCTATGATTGCACGTAAAGGCAGATGTACTAAACTAACGTGATCGGGCTTTGGTTGAAATCTTAGAAGCAAATGAAACCAATGCAAGCAGGTGTAAACTACAGTGAGGATCAACGTTTGTGTGCAAAAACTCCTTTGCGTGCTACATTTTACATGAGTTAAACTGTTAAATCCCACTTCTATGATTGCAGTAAAGGCAGGTGTACTAAACTAACGTGATCGGGCTTTGGTTGAAATCTTAGAAGCAAATGAAACCCAATGCAAGCAGGTGTAAACTACAGTGAGGATCAACGTTTGTGTGCAAAAACTCCTTTGCGTGCTACATTTTACATGAGTTAAACTGTTAAATCCCACTTCTATGATTGCACGTAAAGGCAGATGTACTAAACTAACGTGATCGGGCTTTGGTTGAAATCTTAGAAGCAAATGAAACCAATGCAAGCAGGTGTAAACTACAGTGAGGATCAACGTTTGTGTGCAAAAACTCCTTTGCGTGCTACATTTTACATGAGTTAAACTGTTAAATCCCACTTCTATGATTGCACGTAAAGGCAGATGTACTAAACTAACGTGATCGGGCTTTGGTTGAAATCTTAGAAGCAAATGAAACCCAATGCAAGCAGGTGTAAACTACAGTGAGGATCAACGTTTGTGTGCAAAAACTCCTTTGCGTGCTACATTTTACATGAGTTAAACTGTTAAATCCCACTTCTATGATTGCAGTAAAGGCAGACGTACTAAACTAACGTGATCGGGCTTTGGTTGAAATCTTAGAAGCAAATGAAACCCAATGCAAGCAGGTGTAAACTACAGTGAGGATCAACGTTTGTGTGCAAAAACTCCTTTGCGTGCTACATTTTACATGAGTTAAACTGTTAAATCCCACTTCTATGATTGCAGTAAAGGCAGGTGTACTAAACTAACGTGATCGGGCTTTGGTTGAAATCTTAGAAGCAAATGAAACCCAATGCAAGCAGGTGTAAACTACAGTGAGGATCAACGTTTGTGTGCAAAAACTCCTTTGCGTGCTACATTTTACATGAGTTAAACTGTTAAATCCCACTTCTATGATTGCACGTAAAGGCAGACGTACTAAACTAACGTGATCGGGCTTTGGTTGAAATCTTAGAAGCAAATGAAACCCAATGCAAGCAGGTGTAAACTACAGTGAGGATCAACGTTTGTGTGCAAAAACTCCTTTGCGTGCTACATTTTACATGAGTTAAACTGTTAAATCCCACTTCTATGATTGCACGTAAAGGCAGATGTACTAAACTAACGTGATCGGGCTTTGGTTGAAATCTTAGAAGCAAATGAAACCCAATGCAAGCAGGTGTAAACTACAGTGAGGATCAACGTTTGTGTGCAAAAACTCCTTTGCGTGCTACATTTTACATGAGTTAAACTGTTAAATCCCACTTCTATGATTGCAGTAAAGGCAGGTGTACTAAACTAACGTGATCGGGCTTTGGTTGAAATCTTAGAAGCAAATGAAACCCAATGCAAGCAGGTGTAAACTACAGTGAGGATCAACGTTTGTGTGCAAAAACTCCTTTGCGTGCTACATTTTACATGAGTTAAACTGTTAAATCCCACTTCTATGATTGCACGTAAAGGCAGACGTACTAAACTAACGTGATCGGGCTTTGGTTGAAATCTTAGAAGCAAATGAAACCCAATGCAAGCAGGTGTAAACTACAGTGAGGATCAACGTTTGTGTGCAAAAACTCCTTTGCGTGCTACATTTTACATGAGTTAAACTGTTAAATCCCACTTCTATGATTGCACGTAAAGGCAGATGTACTAAACTAACGTGATCGGGCTTTGGTTGAAATCTTAGAAGCAAATGAAACCCAATGCAAGCAGGTGTAAACTACAGTGAGGATCAACGTTTGTGTGCAAAAACTCCTTTGCGTGCTACATTTTACATGAGTTAAACTGTTAAATCCCACTTCTATGATTGCACGTAAAGGCAGACGTACTAAACTAACGTGATCGGGCTTTGGTTGAAATCTTAGAAGCAAATGAAACCCAATGCAAGCAGGTGTAAACTACAGTGAGGATCAACGTTTGTGTGCAAAAACTCCTTTGCGTGCTACATTTTACATGAGTTAAACTGTTAAATCCCACTTCTATGATTGCACGTAAAGGCAGATGTACTAAACTAACGTGATCGGGCTTTGGTTGAAATCTTAGAAGCAAATGAAACCCAATGCAAGCAGGTGTAAACTACAGTGAGGATCAACGTTTGTGTGCAAAAACTCCTTTGCGTGCTACATTTTACATGAGTTAAACTGTTAAATCCCACTTCTATGATTGCAGTAAAGGCAGACGTACTAAACTAACGTGATCGGGCTTTGGTTGAAATCTTAGAAGCAAATGAAACCCAATGCAAGCAGGTGTAAACTACAGTGAGGATCAACGTTTGTGTGCAAAAACTCCTTTGCGTGCTACATTTTACATGAGTTAAACTGTTAAATCCCACTTCTATGATTGCAGTAAAGGCAGACGTACTAAACTAACGTGATCGGGCTTTGGTTGAAATCTTAGAAGCAAATGAAACCCAATGCAAACAATGAGCAAGCAGAATGTAGCGTGACACTCTCTAAACATAACTTGTAATTTGTGCTTTCGATGGCTGTTTGTCTTCACATAGCCATTACTTGATGGTGTACTTTAAGTACGAATTTAATGTAAGACACCGCTGTCTGACCTCTGTGCGTGACAATGCTTAGCATCCTTGCACGAGCATGGTGGACATGCATTTTATTTTTACAGTTTTCTCAATGTAGCGCTGCACGCTTTCACGCAGTGCTATGTAGTCCATCTTTTGGTATATTAGGGTTGAAGAGTAATAGAATGATTTGGATAATCAGTTCTCTTTGGGTTTTATCACAACAAATACAAAAAACTGAACTTTTATTAACCTTTAGTACAGACTGTGCGCCTTTTACTCCAGGCATTTCTTACAGACGAGCCTTGCTGTTGACTCCTTCCAGGTTTCCAATTGCCCCGGAATGTATTTGGGACAGCAGGAAATGGGGGAGGTGCTCCGAGGCTCAGTTTCTTGACTTTAACCTGTCTCCAAGCCCGAACACAAAGGGGCAGATTTACGTTCCCTGGCGCATCCCTGCAAATCAGCAGGGATGCGCCAGGGAAGATGCGTGACTCAAGTTTACCCTTGCGCCACCACAGATGCGCCGCATTTACAATGCGGCGCATCATGCGCAAGGATAAACAGATGCGTGACGCATCTGTCGGCGGAAGAGTGGCGCAGTACTGGAGTCGTGTCGCAAGTGCGACGTAACTCCAGTACTGCTCAGGAGTGCCCTATACCTAACATGCTGCGTCACTCCTTACGCCTGCTTGAAGCAGGCGTAAGGATTGACGCAACAGGAACGTAAAGTGACTCAGTGAAATCTTGTAGATTTCACTGAGTCACTTTACAAGACTTCACTTGCGCAGGTACGCCCCCTGCGCCGGCACGCCACATGAAACCTGACGCAGGTTTCATGTGGCGCAGAGCTTACAACGTGACGCATCTCCCTAGATGCGTCACGTTGTAATCCCCCGCAGCATGGCGCATGATTTGCGCCGCCGCTGCGTCACAAAAGTGACGCAACGGCGGCGCAAAAGTGGCGTAAGGGGCTTGTAAATCTGCCCCCAAGAACGCAATCTGCATACATTAACACCTTCAAGTGCACGGCCTAGAAAGCTTTGAGTTGTTAATACAGGTATTCTTCCCTGCCTGAAAAGAGTGGAGGTTTTCATTTCTTTTATTTTGTAAACAACTACATTGCAGTGCCTCTGCTTTCAGCCTGACCTTGCAGGAATCGTATTTTTATAGGGAGCTTCATGCCACAATTTTGCAATTTTTAAATTCTGTAAATAACAGTTCGTGTTAATTTAACGGTGAGAGAGGAAAACGGGGAAACAACATTTAAGGCATCTTTTTTCCCCAGACGATTGCCATCTAATGTCCATTGTCCATTATCCATTTAATAACAGACAGCACTTGTCTGTACTTTCAGAACTGTTGTACTTTTAAAAGTCAGCACGCTTTGGTGCATGCTCATGTGTCTCCGCTGTCCGTTTAATGTTACAGAATTTGATGCTCCGTAGTCGTAATACGTGAAAATAAGAGAATTAAAAAATACATTTTACCCAGTGATTGTTAACTGGAATAGGCAGTTTGCCACATTTTGAATTTCTGGTTATTGACAGCATTTGTGACTGCAAGGTAAAACCGAGCACCTTTGTTTCCATTCTTTATGTCTCATTTTCAGTGGAGAAGGCTGAGTGCACTGGACTGAGTGCACTTACTGTGGAAAAACAGCAGCCATTGAATTCTGTGTTGGAGCCTTGCTGTTTGTTCAAACTTCATGCACCATGAATTGCGAGTTTCCTTGCCATCCAATGACAAGGCAGGCTGGCATTAGAGTTATGGGCTTTTCAGATAGCACTCACAGTTTCATCTTTAAACCACTGGCATTTTTTGTCTACTTCAGGATGCACAGACAATGCTGGTATTGCTTAGCAGCTCTGTAGTAGCTCAGATCATGAAAGGAGAGGCTAGCCTATGATATATATTATATTATATATATATATATATATATATATATATATATATATATATATATATATATATATATACACACACTAAACTTGTGCTAACCAAACAGTAACTCACACCATTGACAAGCAGCAAATGAATATATATATATATATATATATATATATATATATATATATATATATATATTCACCACTAGTTTCCCAGATATGAGAACGCACTCCGCAGCAGGTAAGTTGCGTTCCTCCACTTTACGCCACTGTATGCCACTCCACTCTACGTCACTCCACTTTACACCAAGCTACTAAACTGTTTACTACTCTACCCAACTCTATGCCACTCTACTCTACTCTACTTTACTCCACTCCATAACACTCCACTCTACCCCACGCCATGCCACTCCACTCTAGGCCACCCCACTCTACAACACAGCACACCACTTTTCTCCACTCAACGCAACTCCTTCTATGTACTCCACACCACTTTACTCTATGCCAGTACCCTCTACTGTATGACACACTACTCTGCTCTACTCCGCTACTCCACTCTACATCACTCAACTCCATGCCACCTCACTCTATGACACTCTACTCCCCTCCACTCTACGACCCTAAACTCTATGTGCCTCCACTCTACGTCCTTCTACTCCATAGGTCTTCAAACTGTGGGCGCGCCCCCTGGGGGCGCAGCATCCCCTCAGGGGGTGCACACTCCACCCTACCACTTCACCTTTCATTGTTGCTTCCAGGCACGCAACATCTATTAAGCTGAAAGGGCTTCAGTCCCCGCCGTCGTGTGTCTCAGCCGGGCTGCTGCAGCAGCTGGAGCTGCTGGGGGCTCGGCTGGACAGTGTCTGGGGTCTTATCTCCGGCACGCCCGAGTTTTTCACAGGTCTTTAAAGACCATGTGCATATTTACATACTGTTGTAAACTGGTTACAGAGGCAGTTTGTTTTGTGGTTCCAGTACCCCTGAGCCCCCACTCTGCCTATTCCTTACGTTTGACGGTAAGGCGGACTTCGGATGCAGAGCTGTTGTGCGCATCAGTTTTTACAAGGAAACGGCAAATGCGAGTCTTGGAAATCCACTGCTCTCCTTATTTAATACTGACGTCCGATCAGGTATATTTATTTACAGGGGCGGCGGAGGTGTCAGAATTCTATGTGGGTGCCTACTGCTGGGGTATTTGTTTTTAAAATGAACCTCAAGTTAGTGGAGCCTGGGGCATGCTTGCTATTACTCCTGCCTCAGAAACTAGATACAAGGGTCTCATGTACACTATGCACCATATGTCTCAGGAACAGATCAATGCATGTGCGCATATTTTAGGAGCCCCTTATGGGCTACTCAAGGTGTGAAGACAAGTGCTTCAACGCCTCAGTAGTAAGCGCTATATAAATGCAATTACAACACTACAATACAATTTAAATAATTCTAAAGCTGCTAGATTCATTACAGCTGTCAAAAACGCTTGGTGCACCGAGTCGCCAACTGTGGCGGACAAACAAATCTTTGCTGCCCTCTTGCAGGAGTCCAAGGGGGCAGAGCTCTGCACCATCAACCCCTGCATGACACCTGGACTAGATTGGGGGAACAACTGGAGGCAGCTTGAGAGCCAGCATATTAGTTTCTCCATAGAGGTCAGCGTTAAATAAAAACACAGAAACTGCCCATACTTACTTTTTAGCTTCGGTGTCTACCCAAATGCCTAAAGCAAAGAGGGACACGAGGGACACAGGTACACAAAGAAGGGGAATTCTGGGAATGTTTGTTTTAACGGAATTCCCACCAGCCATCAGGGTCAAAAAGTTCCTGCAAATGCGCAATATGCCGACACTGAGCAGCATGATGTTCACATGCAGACCTGGGTTCTCACTCGGACGTTCACACTGACAGAGACCGACTACAGAAACATTTGCTGTTTGTGAAAAAGGCCTTTGTTTCAGAAGCAAGTTGAGTGCACAAACACAACATCCTTCGGTTTAGACGTACATTCAAAACTGACGTAACTACATCCTAACATGGTCAAACTAGCCCATCTCTTCTCCCCTGATACACCACTCACAGCCATGAGGTTGTAAAATCCGTCTTTTAACATCAACTGCAAAAATATGTCTACCGTTTAGCCTGCTGTTTATTTCCTCAGTCTTGAATTCCTTCCAAATTCCTGTCCAGCCAGACCACGCTAGGCCCACGCTGCACCCTCTTGCTTTTGTTAGGGTCTCTCCTTCACTTTTCTGTTTCTAACCTGCTCCCCCCTCGCTCAGTCTGGGCTCTCTCTTCCCATTTGCCTCTTGTGACAAAACTTAATATGCCAATAACCCCCCCTGCCCAACCAATTTGTAACATAGCCTGGCACTCTGTGCCAGAGTGGGAGTTTGCCTTGGCTCCTCCGAGGGATTGTGAACATCCCTCTGTGTAGGCAAGAGGGCTTTGCTCTCCTGAGGGATTGTGATAATCTATCTGTGCATGTGTGGGCTTCACACACATGCACAGATGTGCATGTGTGAGGGCTCAAAGACACAGACACCTGTGTCTTTGAGCCCTCACATCTCTGTGCTGAAAAGGCCATTCCTTCCCCCTCCAAAGGGACCTACCTTTAGTGAGAACAACTCCAGACACGTTTGCTGTTTCTAAAACAAGCATTGGCAAAGCCAATAGGTCTCAGCAATCAGTGATAATACATTTGTGTATATCAATAAAAACAGCCCCTGAGCCATACACAAATGCACTTACATTGCCATTGCCTACAGCTATCTGATTGCCGAGACCTATTGACTTTGCCAATGCTTGTTCTTATATCTTGTCTAGGGCAAGGATGTAAAAGGGGATGATGGACTGTTCCCATGAGGCACAGGGTCAGACTGATTTGCATATGGCCATGTCTGAACTGGGGTGGTGGAGTGAGCTAAAGAATGATGATGGATTAAACCCAGATCAGTTGACTGGGGGTGAGTGTTTGATTGGCTCAAACGTTCTGTCCATCATCCCCTTTTGTATCGCTTTGGTCGCCCTAAGTTGGCGGGGGTATGCCCAGACGTGGGTCCCTTGCTCACTTTGCCACTGGATTCAAGCAAGCCTGGCTGATGACGGCTGAAATGCCAGAAACCGGTCCTAGGATGCTTGTTTCCGGTCCAGGGAAGACATGGCTTGGCAGTTCGGGCTGGACTGTTCCCATGAGGCACAGGGTCAGACTGATTTGCATATGGCCATGTCTGAACTGGGGTGGTGGAGTGAGCTAAAGAATGATGATGGATTAAACCCAGATCAGTTGACTGGGGGTGAGTGTTTGATTGGCTCAAACGTTCCGTCCATCATCCCCTTTTGTATCGCTTAGGGCAAGGATGTGGCGCAACAGCCAGAGCTAATGACAGTGGAGCTGGGGAACCAGGTTCAATGTCTGCTCAACATCCTGTGATTCTGGGAAAATCACTATCGCCTTGTGCTTACAATAAATGAATGTGTGCTTGTGCAATCTAAAAGATGCTCCTGTAAAGCGCTCCAATACCTTTGGGTCATGTTTGCGCGATATAAAACTGCAAAAAATATATTACAAAATTTTGTGAGCACTCCCATTTCCAGGTACTGCTCAAGACTGGAATTGGAGCTCTTTATTTAATATTATTTGCCCTTACGACCTGGGCTCTGCAGGAGGGAATGGTCATCAATGATGCAGAGTACCAGCTTCCAGAACTTTTTTGTCAGGTGGTGGTGGGGGGGGGCTCGACGTGTAAAAAGGTTTAGATGGGGGGGCTCAGCCGACAAAAGTTTGAAGACCTCTGCTCTACTCTATGTCTTTCAGCTCTACGAATCTCTAATATATGACACTCTACTCTACGCGATTCCACTCTACGGCTCTCCTCTTTACCCCCTTCCACTCTACGCTCCTCTATGACACTCCACACTATGAAACTCTATTACACTCTATAAGACTCTACCTCCACATGCCACTCTACAACAGTTTACTCCTCTACTCTGTGTCCCTCCACTTTACGCGACTTTATGCCTCTCCACTCTACTCTATGCCACTCTATGCCAACCCAGTCTATGCAACTCTACTGTACGCCACTCCACTCTACACCAACCTTCTCAACTGTTTACCACTCTACTCTACTCTATACCACTCTACTCTACTTCACTCTTTGACACTTTACTCTATGACACTTTACTCCACTCTACAAAACTCCACTCTATCCCACTCCATGACACTCCACTCTATGACACTCCACTCTGCAATACAGTACAACACTCTTCTCCACTCTACGCAACTCCCTCTATGTACTCTACCAAAGTCCCTCTATGTACTCTACGCAACTCCACTCTACTGTAGGACACACTACTCCACTCTGCCGCCTCACTCTATGTTACTCTACTCTACTCTATTCAACTCTATGCCACTCTATTCTATTCTATTCTATTCTACGCTTCTCTACGCTATGCCACTCTACTCTGTCACCTCACTCTGTCACCTCACTCTGTCACCTCATTCTGTCACCTCACTCTGTCACCTCACTCTGTCACCTCACTCTGTCACCTCACTCTGTGCCACTCTACTCTGTGCCACTCTACTCTGTGCCACTCTACTCTATGCCACTCTACTCTATGCCACTCTGCTCTATGCCACGCTACTCTATGCCACGCTACTCTATGCCACCTCACTCTATGCCACGCTATGCCACCTCACTCTATGCCACTCTATGCCATCTCACTATATGCCACTCTACTTATGACACTCTAATCTACTCTATTGTACTCCGTCACTCTACACTATGCCACTCTACTCTATGCCACTCTAAACCACCTCACTCTATGCCACTCTACTCTATGCCACCTCACTCTATTCTACTCTATGCCACTCGACTCTACTCCCCTCTACTCTACTCTTTGCCCCTCTACTCCCCTCTACTCTATGTCCCTCTACTATACCCTACTCTGCTCCCCTCTACTCTACTCTATGCCCCTCTATGCCACTCAACTCTATGCCCTCTACTCTACTCTCCTCTATTCTACTCTCCCCCTCCACTCTACAACACTCCACTCTACTCTACTCCACTCTACTTTACTCAACTCAACTGTACTCTACCCTACAACAATCCATGACACTCTACTACACCACACTCTACAACATTTCACTCTATGGCACTCCACTGCGTGATGCTCTACGACACTCCACAACATTCCTCTCACGTTGCCACGTAGGTGTACAAGATCGCTAAAACACATTGGCAAAGCATAGACGAAACTTAATGACTTTGCCAATGCTTGTTATAATTGTTCTTCACCCACCCTTGCTTGTGAATGTCAACAAACTATTTTAATTTAGAAAGCTTTAGGAACAGTTTCTACATTAGGCAGTTCAAATGTTTTAAGTGTACTTACATATTATGGCGATATTTGAATATATATTCTAAGAAGTTAACTATTATTATAAGAACATGCCTTTTCTGTAAAAAATAAACTTCCCCATGCTGTGGGCATAACATTGCTTCAGTTCGCTACCTGTGAAAATGTAGCTCTTATCACAAAATAATGCTAGTCTCTCACTCATCTAAACGTCATCTAAAAGAACATATTCCACGGTGTATATTAATATTTAAACAAACAATCTAATCAGTTTATATTGTACCGAATTATATTGCACCATCATTCTTTAATTGCAGAAAAAGATCAAATGGCAATAGTGAAGTATTCTGGGATTTGAAACTGACCCAAATGGCTTTTAGCAATGTTATAAAACCACTAACAATTTTTAGACCCCAAAAATATAAATTCACTAGCTTCATGCCAATAAAGTTTTATTTTAATAAATAGAGAAAATTTTAATTTGAATGAAAAATATTTGGATAAACATAGTGCTATGCAGCTTTTACTTTGAAATTGCTGTCCTTTCTGCTTCTAGTGTGTGTTTCTAGTGAGGAAAGTGTGTTTAAATGCAAAGTGTGTTTAAGACTGCAGTACCGCCTCCTGTCTACAGGGGCAGAGCGAGCAAAAATATAAACACACTTAATGAAACACAGGTCCCCACAAGGCAATTTTTAAAAAAGTTGTAAAAATCGACACAGATGTTCCTGAAGTCATTTTTTATCATTTAGAAGACATTGCCTTGTGGGGACCTGGCTTCGGGTCCCCACAGTGCAATCAAGTCCCCACAGCGTGAGTGTGTTATCACACTCAAGTCCCCACAAGGATAGTAACACAAACCCACTCTCACACACACACACACACACACACACACTCTTTCCCTATCTCTATCACACACACACACTCTCACACACACACACACCCCCTCGCTCTCTTCCTCACACACTAACACACGCACTCACACACACACACACTCACTGTTTCCCTATCTCTATCACACACACATTCCCCCTCTCACTCTCTCGCTCCCACACAAACACTCAGATAATATGTGCAATATTGATCATATCATGCAAGCGTTAGCAATCATAGCTGGGCATTAATAATAACAATGGCCTTCAGGCACCGTTAACAATAAAGGCTGATACTACATTGATGGATGGAATGCTGAACAATGTCAGACATTCACCCCCAATACAGAGGTTGAGCGCCGGTTAATTAATGGTGTGCATCTAACTTAGCCTGACTAGGATTGTTGTTCCTGCTTGGACACAGTGCAGACCTCTGCGAACCAGAAACACAATTTCTAACAACCCCTGAAAAGTTGAAACTGATACAGGTATCCACACATAAGTCCACACTAATGAAATATCAGAATCCTCCAGGTGAGGATGTGTTAACTTATTTTACAATGGAGCACTCAGTCTATGAAGTTATTCTAGCAGTCACGGGTAGCACATATAGGAGATGAAACACTCAACAGTTTTTTCATATATATGAAAATTGAATCATAAAATGCCGGACATAGAAGAAATTACTTCAAGCACACTTGGAGGCATCTCAGAGTTTCCTTATTGTTCTACCCTTACCCACGCAACAACCATCTATTTGCGGCTGATGTGCTAGAGTGAGGACCAAAGTTTAGAATATACACCTGTGGAACAGGACTCTTAAAGTGTTTGATTACTTTCTCTTTCACTTGTCATCTTCATGACCTCTAAGACAAGAGTTAGAAAAGGCATTGATGTGAGCAAAAGACAATTTAGGTTACCAATTGCTACAGCGGATTGCCGTTTATTGAAGCGTCTACTGCTAAAATGGGTTTCTGGCACTGGATATTCTAGAAAAACACAGTTTCATTCTTTACAGGGGCAAGGAGCTTGTATCATTATTTATAAAATATTACCAAGCACAGGTACGCATTAGAGAAGGAAACATTGAAGTACGCATTATATGGTAGTGACTCAAAAGAGCAGAAAAAGTGCAAATTAATATTGCAGAGGTGTTTTGTATCTTTTCCAAAAGTGAATCAAATTTCTACATTTGAAAGTTTCTGAATATAAAAGGAAGCAAAGAATTAGGCCACATCTGAAATATTAATTACCACAGTCCCAAGGAGGTCATTTGGGAGTTGTCTGGGGTCGCAGCTCCCACCTCATTAAGGCTGTTGGCATAAAATTAATATGGCGCCAATCTTGGAGGTGTAGTTTGTATCCCCTGGTGCTAGGTTACTTAACTAGTATGGCGCCAATCTCGGAGGTGTAGTTACAACTACACCTCCGAGATTGGCGCCATACTTGTTAAGTAACCTAGCACCAGGGGATACAAACTACACCTCTAAGATTGGAGCCATATTAATTGTATGACATCAGCGTTTTTAAATGTGGAAAATCACACTTACCGAGCGCCTGGGATGGGTAGAGGCGGCTCCGTGGCCACTGCGTCACAACAAGACCGCTCAGGGCAGAGCCGTGAGCAGCACTGCAGCACTCCCGGAGGGGGGGGGTCAATACTTCCACTGGCCTCGGTATAGCGGAATCGAGCTCCTAACCACGAGGCTCCGCTCCACTCTGCTCCGTTCCGCTGCTGCTGCTCCGCCTTCCGCCGTCGCACTCACGTCCTGACTCTGGGTTTTACCTCGCATTCCCCTAATATCGGCCCGTAGACGTCATCGCGTCGCGCGACACACCCACACATGGGGCGCGACACAGTACCGTGTCGCGCCACACAGTTTGGAAAGCCCTGATTTAAGGTGTACCTATGCACTCCTGTAATAACCCAGGCTCTACCCTTGCAATCGTAGAATGACCCAGATTCTACTGTTGTACTCATCTATTCACCTACACACTACTCAATGAGTCATCTATATGTTTAGGTGCTATTGATACACTTATCCATACACTTATCCATACACTCAACATTTATGTGTGCAGTCATGCAATTAGCCAGTCACTATCCATCTTCTCTTAAAATTATCCAGTGACTACCCTTCAACTCATACTATCACCCAAGCACTACCCATAGAGTTTTGGTATCACTCAGGCAGATTTATTACATGTCTCAGTTTCTAGGCTTCACTATATTTTAGAAATATTGTATATATATTTCTTTTATTTCAAATTCTTTTTATTGAGTTTTAGAGCAACACATAATTATAGCACAATTGCAACATTTGTCAGTGTAGGCCACGATTTACAGAAATCACATGAAAGTTACAGCTTGTTCACAAGTTCTTTGGCGTGTCAGACCCACTAGTAGGTACAGTGGTAGCATGTTACAATTGGTATCCTGCGACATTTCTTCAATCAAACCTCTAAGAAGAGGACCAGAAAAAAGAAGAGAAGAAAAAAGAAAAAAGAGGGAAAAAAGGAAACTTAACCTACAAAAGAAAAACAACATAACCTTGATGTCATGGTGCGAGTGGTATGGAAGTGGTCAGGAGAGGAGGGCTTCCTGTCCCGTGTAGAGGCACCTTCCGAGCTGCAAGCTCCTGCCTACTCTTCGATGGCGTTATATGTGAAACAGATTAAGGGCTCTGAGCCGTGGGGCGCACGCCGTCACGGAAGCCCTTCCGATAGATAGCTCACCAGCGGGGACCATATATATTCGAACCCTTTCCTGGCATCTTCCACTATGTCGGCCGTGCGCTCCAGAGCCAACGCCCTCCACAGCCTCGCGTGCCATTGAGTCAGAGATGGTGCCTCTTGTTTTTCCCATGCGGCATGTACTGCCATTTTAGCTGCCCCAAGGCAAAGCCACATTACCGACCTGTCGCTCTGCGTTTGACGTTTCAGGGTTGGGTCCCTCACCCCCAGCAAGGTGTGTTCCAGTGAGTGAGGGATTGGGCAGCCTAATATGAGTTTAATTTGGGACAAGATCTCTTTCCAAAAAGGCTGTATGGAGGGGCAGTCCCACCAAATATGGAGAAAGTTGCCCAGCAAACCACACCCCCGCCAGCACCTATCGGAAGAGTTGGGAAAAATCTTATGCAGTTTCTGGGGATAAAAAATACCAGTCATACATAATTGTGTAGTGCTCCTCCCTAAGAAACATCGAACGGTTGAATTTAGTTATGTCTCTACATAAATTCTCCCATTGTTTGTCTTCTAGAGGAGTACCCAGAATTGAGTCCCAAAAGTGTTTATGTCGTGGGGTCATCCTGGGGCTCAGTGCCTGAATGAGGGCATAAAGAAAAGAAATGCATCCCTTGGAGGTGGACCCAGATTTGGAAAATTTCTCTATGGGGAGCAGGTCCCTGGTAGCGGCCAGCCGCACCAGAGGTTGCTGCACCCAATGTTTAATCTGCAAATAGTGGAATTCTTCCTTGGCCGTCAGAGAGAAATGTTTCATGCATTCTCGAAAGGTGAGAATCTCCCCCTTATTGAATAGGTCAGAGATCATGAGACAGCCCCCCGCCCGCCATGCCTCGAAGGGTCCCTTGTGAAGTGCTGGGGAGAAGGCAGCATTAAAATGTATGGGCGTGTAGGGAGACGAAAAAGTAGTCAGTTGCAACCTCTTAGTGAGGTCGTCCCAAACCCGTAATGTGGTGGATGTGGGTGTACTAAGGTAGGCATTGGGCGGTCTGTCATGCTTTGGCTTCCAAAGAAGGTCCCAGATGGTCCTGCCAGTTACCTGCCTGTCTATATGGAGCCAGTGATTCTCAGAGGCTCGCAACGACCACTCCGTTATTACTCGCAACTGAGCCGCCCTAGAGTAACCCTGAAAGTCCGGTAGCGCCAGACCCCCTTCCTTGCGTGGGCGAATGAGCAGATGGTGGGACAAGCGAGCCCTCTTCCCCTGCCAGATGAATTTAGTGATCATTTGTCGTAGCTCCCTGAAGAGACCTTTTTCAACCTGTATGGGTAGCCCCTGAAAGAGATAGAGCAGGCGTGGGAGAGCGTTCATCTTGATGGCATTGATCCTGCCCATCCAGGAGATATATGCGGCGCTCCATTTGCCCAAGTCAGTTTTTAGCTGTTGCAGGAGAGGGGGATAGTTGGCCTTATATAGATCGGAGACACGGGGAGTGAGCTTAATGCCCAGGTAGGTGACTCGCTCTCCACCTGATGCCACTCCTCTTTGGGTAGGGTCAGATTAAGTAGGAAGGACTTGGTCAGATTGACTCTAAATCCCGCCGCTTGCTCAAACAATGAAAGCTCCATCTGAATAGCCGGCAGAGAGGTCAGTGGCTCTGTGACTGGGAGGAGCACATCATCGGCAAAGAGTGATATCTTATGATCATCTGTGCCAAATCGCACTCCCTGTATGTCAGGATGTTCTCTCATTTTGTGTGCAAGGGGTTCTATACACAGGGCGAAAAGGAGGGGGGACAACGGGCACCCCTGTCTCGTCCCCCGTGCCAAGCTAAAAGAGTGCGATGCGGCGCCATTGACCAGTACCCGGGAGCTGGGGGAATGATAATTGGCGCAAATCATCCCTATGAAAGTCTCGCGAAACCCAAAGCGCTGTAACACCCTAAATAAAAAGGTCCACTCTACGCGGTCAAAGGCTTTCTCCGCGTCTAGCGAGAGAAGAGCCGCTGGGATGTTTTTCTTCCGAACCTTTTCCATGATATGGACGATGAGCCGCAAATTATCATGGGTCTGATGCCCCTTAATGAACCCTGATTGGTCTGGGTCAATAAAACCTGGGAGCACAGATTCGAGGCGAGTAGCCAAGATTTTTTAGTAGATCTTGGCGTCAAGATTCAGAAGGGCTATCGGGCGATAAGAGGAACAAGCTTTAGGGTCCTTCCCTCGCTTATGTATCACCGCTACAAGTGTCTCCCCCATGGTGGGAGTGACCTGCTGTGTAGAAGCAATAACATTAAACAGGGTAGTTAAATAGGGGACTAGTTCTGGTGCGAAGGTGCGATAGAAGTGCGCCGAAAACCCATCAGGCCCTGGAGCCTTCTGTAATTTCAGGGTATTGATCGCCTTCTGAACTTCCTCGGTCATGATAGGTTGAGCCAATTCATCATTGGTACTAGACGGGACCTGTGGGAGGTCTAAGGGGTCCAGATAACCCGCTTGGTCCTACGACCTTGGGTTTTCCGAGGTATAAAGGGTGCGATAAAACTCCCCGAAGGCTCGGGCCTTCCCCTCCTCTGTCATGTGTGAGACGCCCGCGTCATCAACTATGAGTTTGATATATTCCCTTTCATGCTTGGCCCTCAGTTGGCGTGCTAACAATGATCCCACTTTGTTCCCCCCTCATATCCCCTGGCCTGCAACCTCAAGAGGGTTTTTTCCACCCTGTTGGTGTATATGGCCTGCAGCTTCCCTTTGAGGGATGTTACTTTCCACAATGCCGGTGCCGAGGGGCTAGCCTTATGTGCCTGCTCTGCGGTCTGCAGTTCTTTTTCCAACATAAGCCTCTCCTCTCGCTGCTGGGTCTTCAGGGTGGTAGCCAGTTCAATGCATGTACCTCGGACGACCACTTTAAGAGCATCCCAGGTGATGGCATGGGAGGTGAGCTCAGGGTCATTATTCACTAAAAAATCTTTAATGGTTTGTCAGAGTTTGTTCCGCAGGAGTCTATCCCTGCAGAGGAAATCAGGGAAGTACCAGCGCACATGCTTTGAACGCGCTGCCGGCCAGGTGAGGGTCGTCTCGAGAGGGACATGGTCAGACATTCAGATCGGGTGAAAGTGTGACTGTAAGACCATGGGGAACAGAGATTGGCTCACCAACACATGATCGATGCGGGAGTATGTCCTGTGAGAGTGGGAGAAGAAGGAATAGTCCTGTACGGTGGGATTAGTATCCCTCCACGCGTCCACCAAGCCCAGATGTTGGAGTTGTGACCTAAGTGCCTTGCCAAAACCCCCCCCTGCCGCCCTGTGTGGGTGGGTTGTATCTAGTCCCGGATCCCAGATAAGATTGAAATCTCCCAGTAGGAGTATGTCCCCCCGTGCAAAGTTCTCCAAACTTATGAGGAAGGAGAGGAGAAAATCATGCTGGCCCGCATTAGGTGCGTAGATTACTGCGAATGTGCACTGTCGGCCCCTCAGGTCCCCCTGAACCATTATGTATCTCCCTGCTTTATCAGATTTGGTGTCTTGAGCATGGAACGGGCCCCCGCATGAAAAAGGAGTGCCACCCCATTCTGTTTTGAGGCGTGAGAGGATCGGAAAGTGGGAGGGTAAGCTTTATGTTTCAGACGGTGTTCCTCGGTTTTTTTGAGGTGCGTTTCTTGGAGGGCCGCCACTTGGATATTGTGGTCTAGTAAGTATTTATAAAGGCGCTGCCGCTTGTTGGGGGAGTTTAGGCCCCGGACATTCCATGTTATACTACGGACCGCCATATTTATCTAGTTGGGGACTGGCCCCCTACCCTTAGGCCCCCTACCCTGACTCTCTCCCCGTCCCCCCCACCCCCGACCCCGCAAAAGTAAAGCATAATAAAGGCACCATGACATCGAACTAGCGCAACATAACAGTATAAACAATAAATACGAGTTCGGAGAATCCCCATCTCAGAGGGGAACCTCTTTACAAGCAAAAACTAGAGGAACGAGACCATTTCCGCTCCCCCAGCCCCAAAAACCTCAGCATTCAAGGCATATGCAAAGTAAAGCTGTGCAGCCACATAGTGACTGTCTTAGTCCCGAGCTCCCCTGCATTAACTGCTCAAACCTGTCCACGCAGGCGGCTTCGCATTACTCGAGGAGTGTGCAAGTCCTCCGCTCCATCCACCCTCCCAATGGAATCTCCTTACCGCAGCCGTGACGGGCATCAGTCCACTTTGCTAACAGCAAGCACGGCCCACGAGTGGGGCCCATAGTTCGCAGAGATCAGACCAAAGTATGCGCAGATTTAACCAAACAGATGACTTCACAAAAATCAGGTTAAGTGCAAGTCCTCCTCTCCATCCATCCCTCCGCAAGACCCCCTAGCTGCCCCCGCGGGGGGGGTAGAGGGCATCATCAATCGTCAGTATAGTCCGGTCATGGGACCCACAGTGTGTAGAAGTCACTCATCAAATATCGAGATAAGTGCAAGACCTCCGCTCCAACCACCTCCCCACTGAAATCCCCTTGACCGGGGGTATTGTACTTCACAGAGATCAAGTACAGTCTAACCGTGGGACCCACAGGTCGCAGACTTCAGTCCGGAGTTTTCTTGCTCCCTCTTCCTGCTTTCCGCCATGGGCCTCCACCTTGTCGCTCCCGCTGGCGCTCCCCCTCGGTGTCCCTCGAAGATGCTGCGCCATTAGGTGAGGAGATCGCTATTCCCAGATGATCCGCCGCCTCCGCCAATTCCGTGCAATGAAGATGTTTGTTGTCCCATTGGAAGGCAATCCCAAAGGGATATGTCCATCTATACTTGACTTTTCTCTCTCTCAAGAAGTCGGTGATCGGGCGGAGTTGCTGTCGACGCATGAGCGTGGCCTGGGCCACATCTTGGTAGAGCGTGCATGTGGCATTCTGGAAGGTGAACTTGTCAGTAATCCTCGCCTTTTGTAGGACCAGTTCCTTGATCTTGAACGAATTGAATTTCGCCAGGACATCTCGAGGCTTTCGATTCTCCCCAGGGAGCCGCGGCCCCACTCTATGGACTCTCTCCAGCCGGACTTCAGGACCATCCTCCCCTATGACTGAGGAGAAAAGGCCCACCATGAAAGCTTCCAGGTCCGGGCCCTCACAATCTTCCTCCAGCCCACGGACTCGAACATTGTCGGGGTGGGAGCGATTTTCTAAGTCCTCGCACTTAAGCAAGGTGGCATGCAGCTGGTCACTCAAGTCCACTGATCCTTCTTCCAGGGGTTTAATACGATCGACCAGCTCCTGATACTTCACTTCGAGGTCCAGTGTACGGGTGCCCACCGAATCTCCTTCCGCTTGCATGGTCACCAACTTCTCCCTCATCTCCGCACAAAAAATATCAAAGGAGGCGTCCATATCAGCTTTAATGTCTGCACGGAGCTCCTTTTTGACCTCCCAGAGGGAAGACAGGAGGTCCTCCCTAGTGAGTGCCATTGTTCCTTTCGGTGGTGCCACCTCCTCTCCTGCCGTCCCTGTGCCTGTGGTGGCGAAGTAATTCAAGACTTTGTTGTGGGGCTTTTTTTGGTAGCATAAGGGGATACGCTCCCTGGTCAGCTCTTGGCCGCCCCCTCAGCCGTGCGAAACCAGTCTGGGCTCTCTCCGGCTTTGTAGGGCCCCTCCTCCACTGCTCGGCCCCCTCAGTGTGCTCCCTAGGATCTGTCTGCGGGGGCTATAGGGGCTGCGTGGTAATCCCCCCTATGTTCCTCCTGGTGCATGCTGCTATCCTGCCGCTAGTTAATCTCCTCAGCAGGCTGTGCAGGCAGACTTGGTGCTCCTAAGGACTCTGGAGCTCCGCAAGGTGTAAAAAGCAAAGAGCCAGCACTCCCACTCCTCTGCTGCTCTTTGGGCTCACCTCTCACCGCCAGTGCGCCTAGGCGGCCATCTTAAAGTCAGGCACCAGGCGGCCCACGTTGTGCAACTGACTCTCCTTTTGCCTCACTCGCTGCCTCCTTAGATTTAAGAGCCCCCTCTTTGCGATCTGCTGCAGAGTCGTGCCGCTTCCTGGGCCCCCCCGCCGGGGGAAGCCGCCAATGGGAAATGAGACAAAGACCTGGGGGCCTAGCGTTACATGTGTCCCCCGCAAAGATGTCTAATCCCTCTGCAGGCTGCTAGATACGGTCCCTCAGAATGCAGGGGGCCCCCGGATGCATGGCTCACCTGGTGGGGGCTTGGAGTCGTGTCCGCTCAGAAGTCACCTCCACTGGGGGGAGCCGCCAAACGGAGAGAGTCCGGTCCGGGGCATTCACGGGTCTGCGGACTCCTGTGCGCGAGACGGTGGGGGCACTCGGAGGGTCGGAAATGGATTCCGCCTGCTCCGGTTGTCTTCCCTGCCGGTGGGCCCCCTCCGCTAGAGCAGCTCGCCTCTTCCGGTGGGGAGCATCGCCATTTTGCGGGGTCAGGCCTCCTGCTCATTCTGCTACTCCAGTCGCCCGCCACACGTCTTCAGCTGCACTCAATAGTGTATGCCGAGTGCCGCCACAGCTCCGCTCACCCTTCCAGCCGACCAGTCCTCACAATCGCCACTTCGTGGAGCCCCTTGCAAAAAGGGCCACCATTTTGTGCAGTCTGCCTCAGGGCGGCCGCGGTCCGCTGCTATCTCTCTGCCGCCCCAGGGAGGCTCCACGGGACACCGGAGCCTTCCCCAGCTGTTACCCCCCCACCTGGCAGTTCCGTGGGGTGATCGGGATGAGCGTAGATATGCCTTAAAGCATATTTAATTCGGGCCTGGGATGGAGTCGGTTGGAGTCACGTCCAATCGGCCATGTTGCCTGGCCACGCCCCTATATTTCTTTTAGATATGATGATGATTTGAAAAGGTAGAGACGTATGTATGCATGCTTTTAACAATATGGAGAGACTTATGGTTCAGTTATGTAATAGTCTGCTGCTTTATATTTGGCTAGGCCCAACACTCATGCAGTTATAAAAACACCCAAGTACTACCCATGCAGTCTTCCAATGATCCAGGCAGTACATATGCAGGGATGCAATCACTCAGGCATTACCCCTGCACTCATGCAAACATCCAGGCACTACCTATACACTCATGCAATCACCCAGGCACTACCTATGCACTTTTTTATTCACTCAGGCACTACCTCAGTAGTCCTGCAATCATTGGAGAAGTAGCCATGAAGTTATAAAATCACCCAGTTACTTCCTGTGTAGTCATGTAAATCCCCAGATATTACCCCTGTAGTCATGCAGTCATCTAGGCGTTACATATGTACTGCTTTAATCCCCCAGACGTTACCTCTGTACTCATGCAATCACCCATGCATTAGCTATACAGTGCTTCAATCACGCATGCGCTATCCTTGCACTCTTTCAATCATGGAGGCAGTACTTTTGTACTTATGTAATCACTCAGGCAATACTCAAGCATTTATAAAATCACCGAAGCACTACCTTTGCACTCCTGTAATCAGTCAGGCAGTAGTTTAGTACTTCTGTAATCACCCAGGCAGTACTCATGGACTTATAAAATCACCAACTCACTTCCTATGTACTCTAATAATCCCCCAGATATTACCCCTGCAGTCATGCAATCATCCAGGCACTAGTTATGTACTACCGCTGCAATTATAGAATCATGCAGTTTCTACCTATGCACTCATGTAATAATCCAGGCACTACTGTTGCAGTCATATAATCACCCAGGCTCTACTGTTGCACTCATCTATTCACCTAGGCACTTTTTAGCGAGTCATGTAAGCCTTCAGGTGCTATTTATACACTTATCCATGCACTAAACCTTTATCTGTGCACTCATGTAATCAGTCAGTCACTCTCCATCTTCTCCTGTAATTACCCAGCGAGTACCTTTGGAGTCATACAATCACCCAAGCACTACCCATGGAGTTTTGCAATCACTCAGGCAGATCTATGACATGTCTCAGTTTCTAGGTTTCACTATATTTTAGACATATTGTATATATATATATATATATATATTTCTTTTAGATATGATGATGATTTTAAAAGGTAGAGACATATGTATGCATGCTTTTAACGATATAGAGAGACTTATGGTTGAGTCATGTAATAGTCTGCTGTTTTATATTTTGCTGGGCCCAACACTCATGCAGTTATAAAAACACCCAAGTACTACCCATTCAATCTTCCAATGATCCAGGCAAAACATATGCATTGATGGAATCACCCAGGCATTACCCCTGCACTCATGCAATCACCCAGGCACTAGCTATGCACTCATGCAATCACCAAGATATTACCCATGCAGTCTTTGAATCATGTAGCCAGTACTCATGCACTTATATAATCACTCAGGCACTAACGTTGTACTCTTTCAATCACAGAGGCACTAGCCTTGTACTTATGTAATCAGTTACCCAGTAGTCATGGTATTATTAAATCACCCAGGCACTTCCTTTGCACTTATGTATTCACTCAGGTGTTATGTCAGTAGTCCTGCGATCACATAAGAAGTACCCATGCTCTTATAAAATCACCCAGTCACTTTCTGTGTAGTCATGTAAATCCCCAGATATTACTCTTGTAGTCATGCAATCACCCAGGTGTTACGTATTTACTCTTTTAATCCTCTAGACGTTACCTCTGTACTTATGCAATCACCAAAGCATTAGCTATACAGTGCTTCAATCACCCAGGCACTATCCTTGCACTATTTCAATCATGCAGGCACTACTCTTGAACTTATGTAATCACTCAGCCAGTACTCATGCACTTATAAAACCACCCATGCACTACGTTTGCTCTCCTGTAATCACTCAGGCAGTACTTTAGTACTTCTGTAATCACCCAGGCAGTTCTCATGGACTTATAAAATCACCCACTCACTTCCTATGTACTCCAATAATCCCCTAGATAATACCCCTCCAGTCATGCAATCACCCAGGCACTAGTTATGTACTACTCCTGCAGTCATGCAATGATGCAGGCTGTACCTATGCACTCATGTAATAACCCAGGCTCTACCCTTGCAGTCGTAGAATGACCCAGATCCTACTGTTGCACTCATCTATTCACCTACACACTACTCAATGAGTTATCTATATCTTGAGGTGCTATTTATACACTTATTTATAGACTCAACGTTTATGTGTGCACTCATGCAATTAGCCAGTCACTATCCATCTTCTTTTATAATTATCCAGTGACTACCCTTCAACTCATTCAATCACCCAAGCACTACTCATGAAGGTATGCAATCACTCAGGCAGATCTATTACATGTTTCAGTTGTAGGTTTCACTATATTCCAGAAATATTGTAAACATATTTCTTTTAGATATGATGATGATTTGAAAAGGTGGAGATGTATGTATGCATGCTTTTAACAATATGGAGATACTTATGGTTCAGTCATGTAATAGTCTGCTGCTTTATATTTGGCTAGGCCCAACACTCATGCAGTTATAAAAGAAACCAAGTGCTACCCATGCAGTCTTCCAAAGATCCAATCACTACATACGCAGTGCTGTAATCTCTCAGGCATTAGTCCTGCACTCATGCAATCATCGAGGCACTAGCTATGCACTCCTTTATTCAGTCAGGCACTACTTCAGTAGTCTTGCAATATTCCAAGAAGTACCCATGCAGTTAAAAAATCACCTAGTTACTTCCTATGTAGTCATCTAAATCCCCAGATATTACCCCTGTAGTCGTGCAGTCAGCTAGGCGTTACGTATGTACTCCTTTAATCCCCCAGACATTACCTCTGTACTCATGCAATCACCAATGCATTAGCTATACAGTGCTTCAATCACCCAGGCACTATCTTTGCACTCTTTCAATTATGGCGGCAGTACTCTTGTACTTATGTAATCCCTCAGGCAATACTCATGCACTTATAAAATCACCAAGGCACTACCATTGAACTCCTGTAATCAGTCAGGCAGTACCTTCGTACTTCTGTAATCACCCAGGCAGTACTCATGGACTTATAAAATCACCAACTCACTTCCTATTTACTCCAATAACATCCAGATATTACCCCTGCAGTGAAGCAATCACCCAGGCACTAGTTATGTACTACCCCTGCAGTTATAGAATCATGCAGTTTCTACCTATGGACTCATGTAATAACCCAGGCACTACCCTTGCAGTCATATAATCACCCAGACTCTACTCTTGCACTCATCTATTCACCTAGGCACTTCTTAGTGAGTCATATATGCCTTCAGGTGCTATTTATACACTTATCCATGCACTAAACCTTTAAGTGTGCGCTCATGTAATTAGCCAGTCGCTATCCATCTTCTCCTGTAATTGCCCAGTGAGTACCTTTGGAGTCATGCAATCACCCAAGCACTACCCATAGGGTTTTGGAATCACTCAGGGAGATCTATTACATGTCTCAGTTTCTAGGTTTCACTATATTTTAGAAATATTGTATATATATATTTCTTTTATATGTGAGGATGATTTGAAAAGGTAGAGACATATGTATGCATGCTTTTAACGATATAGAGAGACTTATGGTTGAGTCATGTAATAGTCTGCTGCTTTATATTTGGCTAGGCCCAACACTCATGCAGTTATAAAAACACCCAAGTACTACCTTTGCAGTCTTCCAATGATTCAGTCACTACATATACACTGCTGTAATCACTCAGGCTTTACTCCTGCACTCATGCAAACATCCAGGCAGTACCTATACACTCATGCATTCACCAAAGTATTATCCATGCACTCTTTGAATCATGTAGCCACTTCTCATGTAGTTATATAATCACTCAGGCACTAACGTTGCACTCCTTCTATCACAGAGGCACTACACTTGTACTTATGTAATCACTCAGCCAGTAGTCATACTGTTATGAAATCACCCAGGCAGTACCTTTGCACTCCTTTATTCACTCAGACACTACCTCATTACTCCTGCACTCACTGAAGCAGTACTCATGCACTTATAAAATTACTCACTCACTTCCTATGTACTCCAGTAATCCCCAGATATTACCCCTGTAGTCATAGAATCACCCAGGCACTACTTATGTATTTCCTTTGCAGTCATAGAATCATGCAGTGTCTACCTATGCAGTCATGTAATAGCCCACACACTACCCTTGTAGTCATAGAATCACCCAGGTCCTACTATTGCAGTCATCTATTTACCTAGGTACTACTTCATGACTTATCTATGCCTTCAGGTGCTACCAATACACTTATACATGCATTCAACCTTTATGTGTGCACTCATGTAATTAGCCAGTCACTATCCATCTTCTCTTGCAATTTCCTAGCAACTACGTTTGGAGTTATACAATTATCGAAGGACTACGCATGGAGTTATGCAATCACTCAGGCAGATCTATTACATGTGTCAGTTTCTAGGTTTCACCATATTTCAGAAATATTGTATACATATTTCTTTTAGATATGATGATGATTTGAAAAGGTAGAGACATATGTATGCAAACTTTGAATAATATGGAGAGACTTATGGTTGAGTCATGTAATCGTGTGCTGCTTTGTATTTGGCTAGGCCCAACACTGATGCAGTTATAAAAACATCGAAGTACTACCCATTCAGTCTTCCAATGATCCAGGCAGTACATATGTACTGATGCAATAACCCAGGTTTTTACCCCTGCACTCATTAAATCATCCAGGCACTACGTATGTGCTCATGCAATCAGCCAGGTATTACCCATGCACTCTTTCAATCACCTAGCTACTATCTATAAACTTATATAATCTCTTAGGTACTATCCTTGCACTCTTTCTATCATATAGGTATTACCCTTGTACTTATGTAGTCACTCAGTCAGTACTCATGCACTTAAAAAATCACCCAGGCACTACCTTTGCACTCCTTCAATCACTCAGGCATTCCCTCAGTACTCCTGCAATCACCCAAACAGTACTTATGCAGTTATAAAATCACCCACTGATTTGCTATGTACTCCATTAATCCTCCATATATTACTCCTTCAGTCATGCAATCACTCAGGCAATAGTTATGTGCTACCCTTGCAGTTGTTGAATTGTCTATGTTCTACTGTTGCATTTATCTACTCACCTATGCACTACTCAATGTATTTCTTTATTTATAGATGACAATATTTGTATATAATAATTTTAATAATATTAAATATTTTTTTGAAAGCTAATAAACTTCTTTTTTTTAGAAATTCTCCATAATTATTGAGAAATATTCAGTATGACAAGAAAAGTTGAAAAGAAAAGACAACAAAGAAAACAGAACTATTTAAAGGAGAGAGAAAATCAGAAAGTAGATGAAGTACAACATGTGGCGTTAAAGAAAAAGTCTTCTGGTAAGAGAACGAAAGAATTCGTTAAAAGTCTTTTAAAAAATCTAAAAGATTTTCAAAATTGCAAAAAGAGAAAGAAAAGTACTACAAGCAATTAGAAGGAAAAGAAAAAAGGAGAAATTAATGCAAAATCAGGTTATAGGACAACAATCCATGTTAAAAAAAGGATGAAAGAACATAAAGACATTAGGAAGAGAATGTATAAAAGTAGAGTACTACAAAATTCATAGAAAGATTGAAAGAAATATAAAAGAAGATCTGCATTTTACAAGAAGAAAGAACACATTGAAAGTGTAGTCGAAAAGGCTTTTGAATTGAAAAGAAAATTGTTTATATTAGTATTGAAGAGAATGAAAACATTGAATAAAACAATGCAGTTTATGAAGGAGAAAAGTAAAAGAAAAAGACTGGTTAATAGAACTAACTTTTGTAAAACATTTTCGGGTGAATGGAAGCACACTTCTAGTACTGAACCTTCTTTTAATGAAGAAAGCTATTTTAAACAAATTACATTAGTTCATGCTGTTGATACCAGGGGTCGTTGTTATGAGGTTAAAAACGGTTGTCCAATTGAAAAAGAAAAGATGGTTCCTAGAAATGTGGAACAAGTAACAGCTGAAGAAGTTCAAGGGAGATGTACACAAGCTCCAGTGTGTAGGTGGGATTGTAGTAGTATTTGTAGTATACGACAGGAATCTATTGATATATTACGAAATTTCTTACGAGATTATGGTAAAAAAAATGTTAAACAAAAGATTAAGATGTTGCAAGGACTAGATCCTTGTAAAGTGAGAAAATATAGTAACTTGCAGGGTCATTCTCTGACTTGTCTTTCTAGAAAAGTGTGTAGAAGTACTTTTCATCATTTAAGAATGTTAGCAGTACATCACTCAGAAATGCGGAAGTTAGTGAGAAGATTGTACTATGTAAAAAGTCCTGCATTATGTATAGGGTGAAATAAACACAGCTCTTTTGCATGGTTCAGTATTGGATGTAAAAAAAGTTTCTGATGATATAGAGTTTCGTTTCTTTGGTCCTCAAGAGGAGTGTAGAGAAAGTGAGAGTTTGATAAGTGTATGTGTTAAAGAAGAGGTGGAAGATAGTACTACTGAGAAGTTTGCAGAAGAAATTACAAAGTTTAAGGTAGTTTCTTGTGAGAAACCAAACTATGAGGGTCATTAAGATGGCGGGCGGACAAAGTCCGCCCGCCACCATAACAGTGAATGGGACCATCCGCCATAGGAGCGGCGGTCCCGCCGTGAGTATTAGGATGCCACCGCCACGGGCGGTGTTCACAGCACCGCCCACCACAATGCTGGGAATGCACGTTGGGCATTCACATGCACAAGGTGACAGGCACCGCGCGGTGCCTGCCACCTTGTCCATGCCAATGGTACCCCCCATGTGCACCCCCCACCCCCCCAACATCCTGGTGGCCCGCCACAGGCCCCCAACAGCGAAGACCGTATGCCTTTCCATGGCGGCAATGCCGCCATGGAAAGGCTGCTCTCCGCGATCATCATAATATGGACGGCAGTGTCTTGCAGACACCGCCGCCATATAATGTATGTTTTCCGCCCGGTCGACGAGTCGACCGGCGGAAAAGCGGCGGACGGTCTTTCCGTCCGCCGCGGACCCCCCAGCCATTGTAATATGGTGGGGGGAAATGGCATGCGGGCGGTGTGAAATGGCGGGCGGATTGCCATCGCCGTACGGGCGGTGGCAATCCGCCCGTCATCGTAATGACCCCCTATGTTTGTATTTGTTGTCGACGTACTCACTATAGAAGTCAAACTAGGAGTGTTGATGTCTATTTAAAAAGTGAAAAGGAAAACAATGATAAGTGGGAGCAATTTGGTGCTTATTTGTTGGTGGAAGGTCGTTTTGATTTGGGTAGTGATCAACGTATTTGTAAATATTGTTACAACAAGTTAGAAGAGAACAAAATGCCAGCTAGTGCTGTACATATTACCCTAGAGTTGTCCACGAGTCAAATGCAAAAGCTTCATGAAAGGGTTTCAATGCTTTTGCATTTGACTCGTGAGGGACATCTAGTAACGACTAGTGGAACTGCAGCTTGATGTATTAATAATTTCAATGCTTTTGCATTTGACTCGTGAGGGACATCTAGTAACGACTAGTTGAACTGCAGCTCTTTGTAGAATTATTTTGATATTGGACACCATAATATTCACTGCCCACTGCTAATCTCGTCCCATAATGCTTTGCAGGGCCTTTGGTTGGGATTGTATTTTTGCCCATAACTGTGCTTGGGGTGGTCCTAGGAGGAAGGGACCACCACTAAATCGTTCACATGATATGCTTTTTGTGTTCAAGGCATCTGATTGGTCCTCCCCCTAGGTTAGGGGGGAACCCAAAATCATCACCTCTCTCATTGCTTGATATTTTCATTGTTAAAGTTCACTTTTGTGAATTTGTTATATGCTTTTTAGCATAGAAAATTGCTTTAACAAAGCATTTGTATGTGTTTAATATACTACTGCTACGCTACGTCGATTAGCAGAGTTTTTTACTCTGCTACGTGCAATTTGCGTAGTGCGTAGTAACACAAACTTTGCATGCTCGGTGAGCGTAGCAAAGTATTATGCCCAGGGTTAGTCATCAGGCACTATCCATGCACTCCTCCAATCACCCAGGCACTACCTATGCACTTATAAAATCACCAAGGTACTACCTATACACTTATTTAATCACTCAGCCACTGCCCAGGCACTCCTTTATTCACCCAGACATTACTCCTGCATTCATGCAATCACCCAGGTATTACCCATGCACTACTTCAATCACTCAGGCACTGACCATGCAGTCATACATGTGCTCAGGCACTTCTGCAGCACTCATGGAATCAACCAAGCACTACCCATGCAGTCTTCCAATCATCTACGCACTACTCCAGCACTCATGAAATCACTTAGGCACTATCTATGCACTCATGCAATAACCCAGGCACTACCCTTGCACTCCTCCAATCACCCTGCCACTACCTAGGCACTTATAAAATCACCACACACTACTCTTGCACTCTTCCAATCACCTAGGCACTACCCTTGCACTCATGGAATCACACAAGCACTACCCATGCACTTCTTCAATCACTCAGGCACTACCCATACACTCCTCCAATCACCCAGGCACTACCCATGCACTCATGCAATCACTGAGGCATTACCCATAAACTGATGCAATCACCCAGGCACTACTCATGCACTCATGCAATAACCCAGGCACTACACATGCACTCATCCAATCACCCATGCACTACCCATGCACTCTTCCAATCACCTAGACACTACCCATGCACTCCTCCAATTACCCAGCCAGTACCCATGCACTCCACCAATCACCCTGCCACTACCCATGCACTTATAAAATCACCACGTACTACTTTTGCCCTTTTCCAATCACCTAGGCACCTCCCTTGAACTCATGGAATAACAGAAGCACTAGCCATGCACTTCTTCAATCACTCAGGCACTACCCATACAGTCCTCCAATCACCCAGGCACTACCCATGCACTCCTCCAATCACCCAGGCACTACTCATGCACTCATGCAATAACCCAGGCACTACCCATGCACTCATCTAATCACCCAGGCATTACCCATGCACTTACAAATCACCCAAGCAATACCCATGCACTTTCAAAATCACCCAGGTATTACCAATGCACTCCTCTAATCACCCAGGCACTACTCATGCAATAACCCAGGCACTACCCATGCACTCATCCAATCACCCATGCACTCCTCCAATCACCTAGACACTACCCATGCACTCCTCCAATTACCCAGCCAGTAGCCATGCAGTCCTCCAATCACCCAGCCACTACCCATGCACTTATAAAATCACCATGCACTATCCTTGCAGTCCTCCAATCACGCAGGCACTACCCTTGTAGTTATACAATCACTCAGGCATTACCCATGCACTTCTTCAATCACTAAGGCACTACCCTTGCACTCATGCAATCACTGAGGCATTACTCAAGCACTCCTCCAATCACGTACACATTAGCTCTGCACTCATGCAATCACCCAGACGTAAACCATACACTTACAAAATCACCACGCACTACCCTTGCACTCCTCCAATCACCCAGGCACTACTCTTGCTGTCATGCAATCACTCAGACATTATCCATGCACTCCTCTAATCACCCACACGTTACCTCTCCACTCATGCAATCACTCAGGCACTACTCATGCACTCCTGCAATCACCCAGACATTTCTCTTGCACTCTTGCAATCACCCCGGCATTACCCAGGCACTCCTTCAATCATATATGCACTAACCATACACTTCTCCATATATTCCACTTACCACAATTCATACAACACTTACAAATGTTTTCTTTTTTAAACCAAATAGGTGGTTCTGAAAAGAACCATTTTTTTCTTTTTGTTTTATAATTTTGCTGTATTTTTTTAACTCTTTTTTACAATTTTTGTGTGGTTTTTTTGTTAAAAAAATGGGAGAAAAAAACAGAACCAACAAGAAAAACATTGAAAAAACTATGCAATTAAAACTCATTGCATAAACAAAAAAATAAAACAAAATTAACACTTGTGGTTCTGAATGGCAACCAGGATAGCATTCACTGATTGCTCACCAATATATAATGTCTTTCTACATTTCAAACAACGCTGCTCTACTCGAGCTAAGTCAGGGTTGATGTTGATTGCAGCAGTTAGTGTGCCAGCAGAAGAGGTACTGGGTCCAGCAGTGCTGTCATCAGTTGAATCTTTTTGTTGTTGACGATGCAGTAGTTCCCTTACAAGACGTCGAGGGTGCATTGTCTGTAAATGCTTGAGCAAAGAAGACGTCCCGCAAGAATATTTTTTGTCAGACCCTAGTGACAATATTTTGTCACAAATGCTGCATGTCACCTTCCTGGGATTCACTTTTTTTCACCAGGTGGTATAGAGAAAAATGCCCACACAATACTTTCATACCGCACTTTGATGGGTTCCTCAAAATCTTCTTCATCTTGTGGTGGAAGCTGCTGTGGTGGATTTCCAGCTGCCATTTTTGATGTAACAAAAAAACCACCAAAAAGATACAAAGAAGAGATCCAAAGACAAGAGGTGTGTCTTCTGAGATGGTCTTGAAACAATGAAAAAAATGGGTGGGGTCCTTCAAGTTCTAGAATCAAAGCCTCTAAACCAATGAAAGTCTTTCTTTTGAAGTCACATGGGATTCGCGCACCAGGCGCGCAACCAGCACGCACCCGACGCGATTTCCGAAAAATACATTTAACAATAATATATCTTTATTCCAGTTATAAATACATGATATTTACAATTATCTTAAATAATATCTTGGTATAATATATATAATAAAGTTATATACATATACTTTTAAAACTCAAAGATTTGCGATGGATTCGCGCACCCGGCGTGACCCCCGGAACTACGTATGTGACGTTACGCGAGGCCGAGATCCGCGCACCCGTCGCTTACCGAACGCGCATCGTACACGACTTAACCAATATGGCGGCAAAATTCTTGGATTCGCGCACCCATTGAGACAGGTACACGATTGGTACGCGAATCCACTTTAAAAAAAATAAAATAAAGATGTACATTTATATTTTAGAAAAGAGAAAACACTATATTATTTTTATAGCTATTAAAAACTTTAAAAAGGGGTGTGGCTAGGCGCGTCAAGATGGCGGTCGCACTCTAAGAGTGCTCCGGACCCCTCCGTCATCCGCGCCACGATCCACTAGTACCGGCAGCCATCCATCCTCCATTCCTGCAGCCAACACCGTGCTACAACTGAGGGCATATATCCACGGTGTAAATTTCCCTCAAAACCCCGCATTCCTGCACCAGCCGGATCACCGCGGCGCCACCGCTCTTCAAAATGGCGGCGCCCGCTCTCTGGACCGCGCTGTACTAGCCTGCTTCACCACGGGGGGACCGCAACCTGTATTCGAGCCACCGGTGGCCTCGGACTACCGTGGGGACCGGAGACCCGGCGGCATGAAGAGGCATCCATGCGCGGCGGACCTGCTGCCGCTCCCTCGTGGCCGATGGGTCGGCCGCTTGCACGAGATGTGAAGGAGGCCTTCTCTCCCAGTGGGGTCCTGGGATCGCGGGCCTTGCGTGCCTCAGCTGGTGCTCCCTTATCCTGCCCCCTGCCTGGAAACCAAACATTGGTGGGAGTGACCCTCGGCGGTGCCGAGTGACCCGGTGGCTCGCTGGCCGTCCATGGGAGGAGCCTGTGGGATCCGTGACAGGCCCCTCGAGGGCTGAGGGTCGAAGGTGTGGTACAAGGCCATCGACAGAGCCACTGTGCCTGGGGGTAGCCTGACGCCATGGGGGCATGGCCGCGGGCCGCGCCGCAGCGGGACTGTGATTTCAGCTGCCATTTTGGGCGGCGGAGAGCAAGATCATCTGTGGTGCCGCCAGCCCCCCCTCTTGCCAGCCTTACCAGAGCCTGAATGTGACTGCTGAGCGGCGGCGCCCTAACCCATTGGGCGAGACTCCTGTGGCTCCTGATACCGTTGGTGAGTGCGCACCCTGTAAACCGTGGGCTGCCCACTGGGGGGGAACCGGCTGCCTCTGCCGAGCAGCGTGAGGCCCTGGGCGAGGGCCCCCTCCACCGTTCCCCCTCTTCTGCTCCTGCGGTGCCTCCTCCGGGCCTTGCCGGCCGTCGATCACTTGGGCCCATGTCGCCAGATTTGGATCACATCCCGCGGCCCGACCTGCGCCAAAGACTGGGACCCGGGCCCGCGGCCCTGCTCCGACTCCGGGCCCAATGGTTGGTGTGAAACCTGACCCCGTGGGGGGCCTGAACACGGGCCGCGCTGCAGCGGTGCTGCAGTTTTGGCTGCCATTTCGGGCGGCGGAGGGCAAGATCATCCGTGGTGTCTCCGGCTCCCCCCTCCCGCTGGCCCAGCCAGATCCAGAGTGTGGCTGCTGACCGGTGGCACCCCCACCCATCGGGCGCGACCCGAGCGGCCTGCAAGAGTCCTACAGCTCCTGTGGTACCCGGTGATTGCGGTGGTGGCGTCAGGAGGTGCTGGGACCCAGCTGGAGTGGTGCTCCCTGTGCAACGTGGGCTGCTGCTGGGGAGGGTGGAACCAGCTGCATCCATCGAGCAGCATGGGGTCCTGGGTGAGGGCCCCCTCCACCGTTCGCCCTTCACCTGCTCCTTCGGTGCCTCCTCCGGGCCTTACCAGCCGTCGGTCACCCGGGCCCGCATTGCCAGACTTGCATCAGTCTTGGCCCATATCCTGGCATGCGGACGGAGAGATTCCCTCACCGCCCACCCTCGGCACCGATCATTGGCACTCGCCCTGGGAGGTACCCACACACAATTGAACAACCAGCTGCAACTTCTGAAGAGGCACCCATTCTGGGGTCCGTGACCTCAGACCCCGGCGGACCTTTGATTCTTAACCAGGGACGCCCAACCGGCCACGGCCTGCGGGGACCACATCAGATCTGCCCTCACTCTGACCCCCGCCAGTGTGCTGCTCATCGCCCGCCATGGGGAAAGATCGGGACTCTAAATCTTCGGCCACCCATACACAAACAAGGATTGACCAATTCACCACAGTTGACCATGGGCCCACAGGGCAGGGCAATGGCGGCCCTCCTCTTCAGGGTAAAGGCTTGGCCGCTATCCTGCAGGCAATCAGCGCATCCCAGGCCTCGGTGGAGGGAAAGATTGGTGAGGTCAGGGTGGACATGTCCCTTATTCGGCAGGACCTACGCAACGCCACGGCATGCATCACGGAGGCCGAATCTCGCCTCTCCACAGCGGAGGACGACATCCACCAATTAAAAGAACAGGTGGCTCACTTGCAGTCCCATACCAAGGAGCTCCACAGGCATGCAGAAGATGCTGAGAATCGCTCACGCCACAACAATCTCCGCCTGGTGGGATTTCCTGAGGGTGTTGAGAAAGAACAAATGTCCACCTTCATCGAATCCTGGTTCTCCTCCTGGATGCCCAAGGACGCGCTCTCTGCATGGTTCGCGGTGGAGAGAGCCTATCGGTCCCTCGCGCCTAAGCCACCACCTGGGGCTCCGCATCGTCCCATCACAGCTCGGATCCTCAACTTTAAGGGCAGGGACGCAATCCTGCATGAGGCGCGATCCCTGGGTCCCCTTAAGTCCCAAAATCACACCATCATGGTATTTCCCGATTATACTGAGGAGGTACAGGACCAACGCCGCTCCTAAATGGAAGTAAAGAAGAAACTGCGGACTCTTGGCCTTCAATATCGACTCCTATTCCCGGCCCGCCTTTGGGTCATCTTCCAGGGCAAGGCACAGTTCTATGAATCGCCCCAAGCCGCCTGGACGTGGTTGACGGAGGAGCGTCCCCTTGGATCCCGGCGGAACTCTTCTCCTGCGCCTCCAGGCCCTCAATCCACGTGGCCTCGATCCCCCAGGCAGCAGCGCCGAAGGCGTACACAGTCCCGCAGGGGGGGTCAGTCCAGCGGAGAGGCACCCAGATCATCGAGTCTGGCAGCCCTCGGGCTCAGAGGCTCTCCTAGCCCCCCGGGATCCCCATCTCGCCACAGACACCACTCGACCAGCGGCTCCACCGGGGAACCTTTTCCACTGGGCCATCGGGGCTTGGCGGCCACAGACTCGGACTTGTCCCGTAGCCCAATAATCTGACAACCCCTGGAAAGAGGGACCGTGATCAGGGAGGTCGGCGCTGCCTCTCAGTTTGATGTATAGTCGGTGCTTTGTCCCATAGCGGAATTGGGGTGCAGGCAAGCAGCTTTCCTGAGGCCAGTGCTGGGGGAGACCCCGCCACGCTGAGAAACTGTGTGCCCCGGAACACCACCTGCACCCTGCGACGATCTGTCTCTACAAGCCGCATGGAACTGTACCATGGCCTTCCCTAACGACCAGTCCTGCAGCGCCCTGATGAGCATGGGCCTCTACGGCCCTATCCAGGGACACGTCTTCACCGACCTAGCAACGAAGGCGCCATGGCAGAGTTATTGCTCCAATCTGTTTGTTTCTCTGCCGAGATACTGAGCATCCATCTATAAGGAGGGGTCCTCCACGCAACCCAACCCGAGCGTTTTAAGTTTGAGTCCTATTTGGACGCAGTTGGTCCGACAGATGCTTCTGTTCTCGAAGTATAGGGTGGGGGGATGGGGTAGGGAGGGTGTTGGGACCGTTGTCCCATTATTGATGTTGGTTTGATGTGTTGCCTCACCAGCCTTTTTAACGCACACTATGATATTCCCACGTTTCGCCTGCAAAGCGCAGTTACATTTGCTGTCCCGCGCCTGCACCAGACCCCACATGCACGCTCCCGCCAGCGGCCACCATGACCTGCACAACCGTTCCGGGAACTTCCCTCCGCACACTGTCCTGGAATGTTAATGGGCTCCTAGATAGTGTTAAATGAACGGCTGTCCTGCGCTATGCCCAACGCCTGTTTGTCGACGTACTCCTGCTCCAGGAGACTCACCTGGTGGGGCACCACTGCCCCTTCCTGGCACGGTACGGGTACGATACAGTATGGCATTCAGGGTTTGCCCAGGGCTCCCGGGGGGTGGCCATCCTTTTAAGGCGTAATCTTCCCTTTGTGCTCACACAGGTCACTCATGACCCCCAGGTAGGATACGTGGCTCTGTGCGGGACGTTGGGCGGGAACCCCCTCAACCTTGTTTCCATCTATTTACCCCCATCGATGCTCACAACGACTTTGGAACGCACCACCGACCTCCTCACCTCCCTGACTCTGGGTGCCACAATAGTTGGGGGCGCTTTAATGCGGTTCCTAACCCCCACCTCGATACTACAGGCTCACCATCCCCCTCCAGAATTACCCACGCCAAACAATTAATGAACTGGGCTGACTCCCTGGGCCTGTGCGACGCCTGGAGAATCTGGCACCCTCAAAGCAGGCAGTTTACTCACACATCAGCGGCACACCACACTCAGGCACATATAGACGCTATATTCGTCCCCTCTATTGACTGCCAAACGATTAAAGACATCTGTATACTTCCCAGGGGTATCTCCGACTACTCACCAGTACTTCTCAGTATTGGAGACCCTCCCCCTTTGACACGCCCAACCTGGCGAATGAACGCCTGTTTCCTCCAGGAGAAAGAGTTTAAAAAGGCGGTTGGGATGGAACTCCAGCAGTACTTCCTCGCCAACACCGGCTCTGTTACCTCTCCAGGTACGCTCTGGGAAGCAGGCAAAGCCACCATCCGAGGCTTCGCCAAGGGCCAACTTAAACTTCAGCGACAAGCCCAGGCACACCAGATTACCCTGCGAGAGGCTCAAGTGCTGCTCCTTGAGCAATCTCCTTCCGACGACCGTGATGCCGCCCAAGAGAGGCAACTCACATGCCTCCGGGCCAAAATCAAACAACTCTCCCTGGAGGCCGCTAAGCTCCTCTGGAGATCATCTATAGCCAGGGTGTACGGATGGGGTGACAAGAATGGGAAGATCCTCCATAGATTAGCTACATACCCAAGGGCCAACCGCATTATTCCGGAGATTGTGGACCTAGATGGTCTAGCACACCGATCCCCCTTGGGAATGGCCAAAGCCTTTGCCTCCTACTATCGCAAGCTTTATTCTGCGCAGAGCCCCGAAAATTCCCTCTCTGACCTGCTTGGCACAGGCTGTATCCGCCTCCCTCGCCTTAGCGCTGCAGAGTCAGCTGCCTTGGACCTCCCCATCACCCGTGAAGAAATCAATGAAGCGATAGCACATACCTCGTTGGGTAAGACCCCAGGTCCGGACGGGCTCCCGCAGGAATATTACGCTGCATTCCGGGACACTGTTATCCCGCACCTCGCAGATCTCTTTGACAAGGCTCTAGAGAAGGGCTCCTTTCCGCCCGAGACAGACATGGCCACTATTGTCGTTCTCCCTAAAACACAACCCCCATCACCCCGCTGTGCGGACTACCGCCCAATTTCTCTCATAAATACTGAGGTGAAATTATTCGCTGCAATTCTTGCCCAGCGGATGAGGCCCCACCTCACCAAACTAGTCCACCCGACCAGTGTGGGTTTATGCCCGTGCGGTGGACTAGACACTGCCTGCGTCATCTCCATCTGGCCATAGAATACCTCCATTTGCTCACCCCTTATTTGGCACTTCTTCTCGTCAATTTCGAGAAGGCCTTTGATTCGGTGGACTGGCAGTACCTCGGCGACGTGCTGGTGGAGATGGGTTTCGGCCCACACTTTCGCAACCTGGTGAAGGTTCTCTACGCCTGGCCCCAAGCACGGGTACTAGTTAACGGGGTGCTATCAGAGGCATTCCCCATTCTTAGAGGAACGAGGCAGGGGTGCCACCTCTTGCACCTCCTCTACGCCTTGGCGATGGAGCCCCTGGCGAGCCTGATTAGGTCGGAGGACCTCATCCAGGGATGGGAGTGGCCCAACTCGGAAGTGGACAAAATTGCCCTGTACGCAGATGATGTTTTGATTTTCCTTGCGGAACCGGCTCTATCCGGCCCTCATTGTCTCCGGGTACTACATTCCTTTGGGCAGGCCTCCGGCCTTTGACTTAATCCCAATAAGTCAGTCCTGGTCCCCCTACATTTAGCGAGGGACTGCTATGACTGGCAAACCACAATACCCCTCAGGCGACAATCATTCAAATACTTGGGGATCTGGGTCGCCCTGCTCCCCGACCTTGCAAGGTCCTTCAACATAACTCCACTGGTGAAAAAGGCGAAGGAAGACCTCTGCAAATGTAAGACGCTCCCCCTAAATCCCCTGGGGAGGGTCGCTCTGTTTAAAATGATGATTCTCCCCAGATTTCTTTATGTCCTTCAAAATACCCCCTTCTGCTTCCCACGGGCTTGGTTTCGGGAGCTGGACGGCGCAGCCACCACATTCCTCTGGGGGGCTCGGAGACCCTGCATAGCTCTAACCCGCTGCCGGATTCTGCACTTCGTCGGGGGCATGGGGATGACCAATTTATATTTATATTACTTGGCGACCCGCCTCCTCACATTGCATGATTGGTTCAACGGGGGATGGTCTGACCCAGCCTACAGGCTCGAGCTGAGCGAGCTGGGCCTACCCCGAACTCAATCTAGGATGTACAGAGGGTCCATACCTTACAGTTTTCCGGGGGTGACACGCACTGTGCTTCTGGCCTGGTGGGCATCACTGCGCCACACCCAATGGACACATAAATTAACCCAACACACGCCTCTCTGGCACGGTACTTGGCTCAGGGAGGTTAGTGGGCTGAAGGGATTTCAGTCTTGGGACCTTAAAGGGATCTCCCAGCTCGGGGATGTGTGGGCCAGTGACCACATACGCTCCTTCCAGGACTTACAATCCAGGTATTCCCTACACCCATCCCAATTCTACAGGTACCTGCAGCTGCGTCATGCTCTCCACTCACACATATCAGACGGCACAGCAGTACCAGAATACAATCCACCCGAGGTGCAGATTATGCTGGGGAACCTGGGGAAGGGGGGCATCTCCCGAATTTACTGTACATTAACCAACAACACCCCAACCACACTCGACCGGTTCAGAAGCCAGTGGGAGGAATGGGTGGGTCCACTGGAGGAGGAGGATTGGAGGGATGCACTAATGACGCCTAAGATGGTCACTGCATCGGCTAGACTTCGCCTGATTCAACTGTACTACTTGCACGCCGCCTACTTGACCCCTGCACGCCTTCACAGGGCAGGCCTATATCCAACTGCCTCCTGTACACGCTGCAGCCAAGACCAGGCGGATTTCTTCCATATGGTCTGGGCATGTCCCCAACTGGCACGATTCTGGGGGGGCATTGAAGAGGAACTCACGGAATTCTTGGGTTGAGAAGTCCCCCATGACCCACGGCACACGCTCCTGGGGATCACAGATGGGCTGGATGGGTCCAGAAACGAGTAGCTGTTTTTTAACATGGTTATGGTTGTAGCCAAGCGGGACATAGCCGCCAACTGGAAACGTCCTACTCCGCCTAGCCTCAAGAAATGGCGGGAGGGGGTAGACTGGTGTGCTACACAGGAAAAACCTATGTATGAAGCACAGGGATGCCCGAAAAAATACCGCAGGGTGTGGGGCAAATGGTTGGGTACTGTGGCTTAAATTTGTGTAGCCTGCTAAATGTTTGTACCATGTAAGACTTTACGGGGTCAAGCGGGAAGCAGGTTAATCATTCAATTGAGTGTGAATTGTCGATCCTATTGTAGTGTGCTATATTGCTGGTTTTTGTTACCATGCCTAAAAGTCAATAAAGTTGTTTATCAAAAAAACAAAAACTTAAAAAATATATTTTTGGGACATTATACTTAGAAATTAGCATTTAAAAAACCTTTGAAATTCACTGAAAAAAACACAGGTTTCAGGGACGTTATAGTTAGAAATTAGCATTTAAAAAACCTTTGAAATTCACTGAAAAAACCATAGGTTTCAGGGACGTTATAGTTAGAAAATAGCATTTAAAAAACCTTTGAAAATCACTGAAAAAAACATAGGTTTCAGGGACGTTACAGTTAGACATTAGCATTTAAAAAACCTTTGAAATTCACTGAAAAAACCACAGGTTTCAGGGACGTCATAGTTAGTTGGACATTTCACACGTACAAAACCAGAGAAATTTGGCCGTTATAGTTAGTTGAGCTAACTATAACTCGCGCCCCGCAATGCACAGCTGATGACGTCACATATTACATCATTCATGACATGGTCAGTGACATCACTGATGACATCACTGATGACATCTCAAATGACATCACTGATGACATCACTGATGACATCATCCACGTGATAATCTGATGCACCTCCTCACACCCTAATATAACCTTTGATAGACCCACTCTAAAATACAGACTACCATTTTCAAAACCATAGACACACCAACACCAGTTACTACATACCCACTCACTGATTCCTAGGTCTACACACACATCCACTCATTCACCCATACAGTCACTCATACATACAGTCACTCATCAATACAGCACTATCATATGCACTCATACACCTATACAGACACTCATCCACCGCCACTCTTCCATAGAGTTATTCACACACCTAGTCAGTCATGCAAAGAATCAATCACACTCCCATTTACTCACCTATACAGTTATACACACAATACCTCACTTATTCATACAGATACTAACACATACTTACTCTCTTATACAATCACTGATACAAGCACACAACTCAACCATACAGCCACTCTCACAATCGCTCACTCTCAGATTTAGTCATTTATATACTCCAACACTCACATATACTGCCTTTTACATATGTAGTTACTCACACATGTACCACTGAGACATCCATTCACTCACCAACACACCCATACACATACTCACCCACCCATACAGCCCTTCACAGATGCACTCTTGGACCCATACACCCAGTGAATCACCCACTCACACATCTATGTACAGAGTCACACACCCCGCACCCACCCACACAGACACTCAGGCACCCATACAGATACTCAGACAAACAATCAATAACCCATATAGACACTGATGTAGCTACTCACCAACCCATACAGCTGCTTACACACCAACTGACAGACTGATACAGACATTCACACAGTTTAGTAACTAACCCATGCATTCAGTAAGACACATTTAATCACTCACTTATACAGTCAGTCACGCACCTACTAAATCATCCATTCAGACACTTATACACCTACTCATTCTTCAATACACCTTGGCGTATATATATAAAACATATTCAAACTTTACAGAAACACACAGTCACTGGATGAATGATGTAATATGTGACGTCATCAGCAGTGCATTGCGGGGGCGCGAGTTATAGTTAGCTCAACTAACTATAATGGCCGAATTTCTCTAGTTTTTCACGAGTGAAATGTCCAACTAACTATAACGTCCCTGAAACCTGTGTTTTTTTCAGTGAATATATAGATAGATAGATAGATAGATAGATAGATAGATAGATAGATGCTTAGAACATTATTTTAGGTCTTGGCTTTTTTTAATCTAGTACCTCAGGATTTCGTAAATAATGTAGGGCCTGATTCACAGAACTAACTTACGTCAAAAACGTAAAGTTAGTACTTTTTGGTATTCACAGAATACACTTACTCATTTTGGTATTCACAGAATGAACTTACTCATTTCGGTATTCACAGAAGTTAGTAGTCCTAACTTTAGGACTCCTAAATGCCTTCTGTGAATACCGAAAGTCTTAAAGTTAGGATTTTTCTCAGTTTAGGAGTAGTAAAGTCTGGAAGGCCATTTCCAAGTAACTGCACCAACGGGGGGTCTTCAAGCACTCCAACTTCCACTGCAGGAAACTGTGGTGGACCAGCCACATAATACTAAAGAAACTGGAAGGTTTTACCAGCAAAAAAAGGCAGGTGAGGTGGTCGCAGGCACTCATGATGCAGCGCATTCTGGCAGTAGCCTACTCAGATTAGAATGGGGAACTGAAGGCTATTGAGCGGCGATAACAGGGTAAGTTTGTTCACATGAAAAAATATCTATTCATAAATGTTATTAAGACTTTCATTGTAAGCTGCATAGATAAACTTCTTTGTTCCAGGAATCCTAGGACCTAAGATAAAATCAGCCAAATTGATTTCGCTCGACAAGAGTGACAGGTGTTGTTTTACCGACGACAAAGTCGAGTGTTCCAACCATTGTTGCCACAATTTACCCACCGAATATGTGGTGACCAAATGTGAATGTGGAAAACGAGGATCTGGTCTAGTCTGGGTGAAACCAGGCGTTGCATTATAAAAACGCAGTTGGCATGCATTAGAATTGGTTTGCCACAACAACCATCCAGACTGGTCAACATCAGAGACATTGAAAGTGACATTTCGAAACAAAGCTTGTAATACATCGATTGTATAATTCGTTTGTGTACGCCAATTGTCATATTCCGCTAAAGAGGGAATGGATGGGATATTTAAATTTTTGGCAGATGCCAGGCCAAAGCAAGTAGTTTGGTGCACTGTATCATTTACAAATAATATTTGAGTCGGGACTAGGCAGGCACGATGCAAAGCTTCAGTTCCCTGAACCTGCCAAGCCTTAGTGCCCCAAATTGATTTCAAATCAATGGTATCTCTCCAGTGATCATAACCCTGTATGGCCAATTCAGTTCTAAAGGAATTGGAGTAGATTAATTTAGTGTGGGTTAGAATAAATTTGGATTGAGACGACAATTGCAATTTAAAGAAATAGGTTTCTGGATTGGACGTATTATAATTTGTGAAATAGGTGAACTTATCCCTAAGGGTTTTAGAACTCCCCTGTAAGGGAGTTGGACAATGTTCCCATTGCGTGTAATTAAAAACAGGTCTTAACATGTTTGTTTTGTGTAAGAAATTATGCCCATTGTGTTGATAACAGAATAAATCAGCATAATTGGCAGAATTTAAATATAAATCTTCAGCATCATAAGCAGCATAATACTTTAAATCAGAAAACAATGAATGTACTGCTTGTACGTCCCAATCATCGGAATGTATGTCCGGTGTTACCACATCTCCTAAAGAAACGTGAAACACGTATGGAATCTTGAGGACTTCCGTCGGGCCGTGAATTTCAAATGCGACTTTATCCCAAACGATGCCATCTGCAACCGGGAAAGCTGAAATGTTCACAAGAGTCAAAATTGGATTCTTTGGAAAAGTCTGTATCTAAGACTGCTGGTTTAGAAAAGACTTTATATGTATGTGTAAACTGTCGGGTAATATTACGGCGTAATTTGGACGCAGAAAAAGGTTTAGTAATTGGAGCAATGGGAAAAGTTGTTGATTATGTAAATTTTCAGAACAGAGATGGAATTGAATTTTTGAAGATTACATTTGATCAGATTGAAGAGGTAAAACAGATTGGACGTTGTGCTGTTCGTTTTTGCTTGTAAAAGACTTGTATGTTCGTAGAAAACAGTTTCCTCTTTCTTTAGCATATGCAGTGACCATTCATAAATCTCAAGGTTTAAGTGTAGACAGTGCTTTGGTAAATATTGGAAGTACAGTGTTTAAAGAGGGTAGGGCATATGTTGCATTGTCTCGAGAAAGGACATAATCTGGTTTGTATTTGATTGATTTTGATGAGAAAAAGGTTAGTGCTGATGCAAATTGTGTAAGAGAGTATAATCGGTTAAGAAGACTGCATGTTCCTAACTTAGAAGAATATCCTGTATATGAAAAACGTGTAGTGTGCCCAAAACGGAAATATGACAAATATTATTGTGAGGTTCAAAAAAAGAAATAAATTCAAAAGAATGATGAAGCTGCAAAGAAAATGAAAATGGACACTGTTGATGATATTGTAGGATACCAGTTAGAAAATAGTTAAGGTATCAACTGCTATGCTAATGTAATTGTAAATGTTGCTTTTATCTAGAGGATCTTCATCATGAAATTATGGAAATTCGAGAAAAAAGATTCTGTACTTTACTGCATTATATTTTTCAAAAGTGGGTAACTGATAGAACTAAAATCCATACTGTTTCTGGCATTCGGCATCTTTTGAATATATGTACTGGTTCTTCGCAATTTACACTTAATATACAACAATATGCACAAGAATTTCTTATGTTTATGCTTGCAGTATTGGAAGATGAAGGAATAGAAATTGAAAATTTGTTTGGACTAAGTTACAGATGGGATCATAAATGTGAAGAGTGTTCATTTTGTTCTACCACTCAAATAGACACTGAACGATTCATATATTTGACAATACCAGATTGCAAATCAGTGTCTTTTAACAAATTAGTAAAACAGCTAATCAAGATATTAAATGTTCTCATTGTAAATCAGAAATGTTCTCAACATTATATATAGAAAAATTTGGAAAATATGTCATTTTAATGCTACAACATTGTAGAGCAAATGGAAGAAAATTGGAAACTAAAATTAAAAATTTTGTGGCAAGTCAAGTGTCAATTTCAGGAAGAACTTTTAAAGCAGTGGCTATTATATTCCATGATGGACCTACTACAACATCTGGACACTATACTGTGTATTTAAAGTGCAATAAAGGATGTACACATTGCAATGATGCCCATTTGGAATTCAAATGTAGGTTGCCTTCACGAATTACCAAATTCATATCTGATATTTTTGATGCCAAAGTTTTGAAAACATCATTCGGCCTATTGGGAATATGTGAACACAAAATAACGAGTCTATTTTGGATATTATCAATGCAAATGGATTTGGAAACATTATTCGGCTTATTGGGAAGATGTAAACAATTACTGTTTGCATTATTATTTGTGCTATTTTTTATTGCATTTGCAAAATTGTGTTTCAAGGAACTAGTTTATATATTTGATCTTAAAACTATATGCGATGTAAATGAGAGTGTATATTTTAGAAAATGTTCTTCAGAAAGAAAAAAAAATTAATGTAGTTGAAGAATGTAATTTAGAAACTGTACATAGGTAAACAGACAGTTGAATTTGTTGTAAATATTTTCGACACAGATTTGTTTGTTTTTTACAATCACATTGATTGCATTTTTTTCCTTGCTGTTATATGATGATCTACGTTGAAATCACTGTGTTTGGTGAAATTCACTAGAATCTGAAAACAGCAAAAAAGGGAAACTGAATATGTTATGTAATTGTAAAATTATGTTGTGTTCTAAAAACCATAATAATATATGTAATAACAGTTTTCCTTCTTTTTTATTACAGAAAGTAATAGTAAACCTTAAAAGATTTTAAATTCAGTTTACAACAAAACAAATGTAAAATAGTTTCACTGAGTTTGGTATGTATTTGAATAAAGAAGGTAAGATGAAATAATGTAATAAGCATAATAATATGAAGTAATGTTTACAGTCATTTTTATTGCACTGATCCATTTTTAGGTCGAGCATTCGAGACCTCTTGTATATACTTTAGTAAATACTTATATGTTTATGTACTTTGTGGGCTCTGGCGATCAGCCCTAGGACTTGTCTGCTTCCGCTTAGGGACTTTTTTTCTGTTCAACTGCCTGTATTTAACTGTCTTAATAGAAAAAGACCAACAGAGGTCAGTAAAATACCATAATTGCTTTCTGCTGATGGACTTTCTTTTTTTAATTTTTCTGGCAACTGCCTTTATTTAACTTTCTTGAAGGAAAACGGCCAGCAGAGGTCAGTAAAATACCAGAATCACTTTAGCATTCTCTAGATTCCAGTCTATAGAAATTGTCTTCCACGAGCACCCGTAGACAATAATATTTTTTTCAATTCTTGTATTTTCAGTGATATGACCACCGAAAGCCCTTATTTTATATTAAAAACAGAGCTTTGGACTATACCATTTCCCGCTGAAAGGCAATATTTCTCTGCATGTGTTCCCGAAGTTTGGTGCTTACTTTCCCTCCATGTTAAAGAAAAGCACCCAGGCACTTCTGCAGCACTCATGGAATCAACCAAGCACTACCCATGCAGTCTTCCAATCATCTACGCACTACTCCAGCACTCATGCAATCACTTAGGCACTATCTATGCACTCATGCAATAACCCAGGCACTACCCTTGCACTCCTCCAATCACCCTGCCACTACCTATGCACTTATAAAATCACCACACACTACTCTTGCACTCTTCCAATCACCTAGGCACCTCCCTTGCACTCATGGAATCACAGAAGCACTAGCCATGCACTTCTTCAATCACTCAGGCACTACCCATACAGTCCTCCAATCACCCAGGCACTACCCATGCACTCCTCCAATCACCCAGGCACTACTCATGCACTCATGCAATAACCCAGGCACTACCCATGCACTCATCTAATCACCCATGCACTTACAAATCACCCAAGCAATACCCATGCACTTTCAAAATCACCCAGGTATTACCAATGCACTCCTCTAATCACCCAGGCACTACTCATGCACTCATGCAATAACCCAGGCACTACCCATGCACTCATCCAATCACCCATGCACTACCCATACACTCCTCCAATCACCTAGACACTACCCATGCACTCCTCCAATTACCCAGCCAGTAGCCATGCAGTCCTCCAATCACCCAGCCACTACCCATGCACTTATAAAATTACCATGCACTATCCTTGCAGTCCTCCAATCACGCAGGCACTACCCTTGTAGTTATACAATCACTCAGGCATTACCCATGCACATCTTCAATCACTCAGGCACTACCCTTGCACTCATGCAATCACTGAGGCATTACTCATGCACTCCTCCAATCACATACACATTAGCTCTGCACTCATGCAATCACCCAGACGTAAACCATGCACTTACAAAATCACCACGCACTACCCTTGCACTCCTCCAATCACCCAGGCACTACTCTTGCAGTCATTCAATCACTCAGACATTATCCATGCACTCCTCTAATCACCCACACGTTACCTCTCCACTCATGCAATCACTCAGGCACTACTCATGCACTCCTGCAATCACCCAGACATTTCTCTTGCACTCTTGCAATCACCCCGGCATTACCCAGGCACTCCTTTAATCATATATGCACTAACCATACACTTCTCCATATATTCCACTTACCACAATTCATACAACACTTACAAATGTTTTCTTTTTTAAACCAAATAGGTGGTTCTGAAAAGAACCATTTTTTTTCTTTTTTTGTTTTATAATTTTGTTGTATTTTTTGACTCTTTTTACATTTTTTGGTGTTTTTTGTTAAAAAAATGAAAAAAAACAGAACCAAAAAGGAAAACATTGAAAAAATTATGCAATTAAAACTCATTGCATAAACAAAAAAATAAAACAAAATTAACACTTGTGGTTCTGAATGGCAACCAGGATAGCATTCACTGATTGCTCACCAACATATAATGTCTTTCTACATTTCAAACAATGCTGCTCTACTCGAGCTAAGTCAGGGTTGATGTTGATTGCAGCAGTTAGTGTGCCAGCAGAAGAGGTACTGGGTCCAGCAGTGCTGTCATCAGTTGAATCTTTTTGTTGTTGACGATGCAGTAGTTCCCTTACGAGACGTCGAGGGTGCATTGTCTGTAAATGCTTGAGCAAAGAAGACGTCCTGCAAGAATATTTTTTGTCAGACCCTAGTGACAATATTTTGTCACAAATGCTGCATGTCACCTTCCTGGCATTCACTTTTTTTTCACCAGGTGGTATAGAGAAAAATGCCCACACAATACTTTCATACCGCACTTTGATGGGTTCCTCCAAATCTTCTTCATCTTCTGGTGGAAGCTGCTGTGGTGGATTTCCAGCTGCCATTTTTTGATGTAACAAAAAAACCACCAAAAAGATACAAAGAAGAGATCCAAAAGACAAGAGGTGTGTCTTCTGAGATGGTCTTGAAAGAATGAAAAAAAATGGGTGGGGTCCTTCAAGTTCTAGAATCAAAAGCCTCTAAACCAATGAAAGTCTTTCTTTTGAAGTCACATGGGATTCGCGCACCAGGCGCGCAACCAGCACGCACCCGACGCGATTTCCGAAAAATACATTTAACAATAATATATCTTTATTCCAGTTATAAATACATGATATTTACAATTATCTTAAATAATATCTTGGTATAATATATATAATAAAGTTATATACATATACTTTTAAAACTCAAAGATTTGCGATGGATTCGCGCACCCGGCGTGACCCCCGAAACTACGTACGTGACGTTACGAGAGGCCGAGATCCGCGCACCCGTCGCTTACTGAACGCGCATCGTACACGACTTAACCAATATGGCGGCAAAATTCTTGGATTCGCGCACCCATTGAGACAGGTACACGATCGGTACGCAAATCCACTTTAAAAAAAATAAAATAAAGATGTACATTTATATTTTAGAAAAGAGAAAACACTATATTATTTTTATAGCTATTAAAAACTTTTAAAAGGGGCGTGGCTAGCCGCGTCAAGATGTCGGTCGCACTCTAAGAGTGCTCCGGACCCCTCCGTCATCCTCGCCACGATCCACTAGTACCGGCAGCCATCCATCCTCCATTCCTGCAGCCAACACCGTGCTACAACTGAGGGCATATATCCACGGTGTAAATTTCCCTCAAAACCCTGCATTCCTGCACCAGCCAGATTACCGGGGCGCCACCGCTCTTCAAAATGGCGGCGGCCGTTCTCTGGACCACGCTGTACTAGCCTGCTTCACCACGGGGGGACCGCAACCTGTATTCGAGCCACCGGTGGACTCGGACTACCGTGGGGACCGGAGACCCGGCGGCATGAAGAGGCATCCATGCGCGGCGGACCTGCTGCCGCTCCCTCGTGGCCGATGGGTCGGCCGCTTGCACGACATGTGAAGGAGGCCTTCTCTCCCAGTGGGGTCCTGGGATCGCGGGCCTTGCATGCCTCAGCTGGTGCTCCCTTATCCTGCCCCCTGCCTGGAAACCAAACATTGGTGGGAGTGACCCTCGGCGGTGCCGAGTGACCCGGTGGCTCGCTGGCCGTCCATGGGAGGAGCCTGTGGGATCCGTGACAGGCCCCTCGAGGGCTGAGGGTCGAAGATATGGTACAAGGCCATCGACAGAGCCCCTGTGCCTGGGGGTAGCCTGACGCCATGGGGGCATGGCCGCGGGCCGCGCCGCAGCGGGACTGTGATTTCAGCCGCCATTTTGGGCGGCAGAGAGCAAGATCATCTGTCGTGCCGCCAGCCCCCCCTCTTGCCAGCCTTACCAGGGCCTGAATGTGACTGCTGAGCGGCGGCGCCCTAACCCATCAGGCGAGACTCCTGTGGCTCCTGATACCGTTGGTGAGTGCGCACCCTGTAAACCATGGGCTGCCCGCTGGGGGGGGACCGGCTGCCTCTGCCGAGCAGCGTGGGGCCTTGGGTGAGGGCCCCCTCCACCGTTCCCCCTCTCCTACTCCTGCGGTGCCTCCTCTGGGCCTTACCGGCCGTCGATCACTTGGGCCCATGTCGCCAGATTTGGATCACATCCCGCGGCCCGACCTGCGCCAAAGACTGGGACCCGGGCCCCGCAGCCCTGTTCCGACTCCGGGCCCAATGGTTGGTGTGAAACCTGACCCCGCGGGGGGCCTGAACACGGGCCGCGCTGCGGCGGGACTGCAGTTTTGGCTGCCATTTCGGGCGGCGGAGGGCAAGATCATCCGTGGTGTCTCCGGCTCCCCCGCCTCCCGCTGGCCCAGCCAGATCCAGAGTGTGGCTGCTGACCGGTGGCACCCCCACCCATCGGGCGTGACCCCAGTGGCCTGCAAGAGTCCTACAGCTCCTGTGGTACCCGGTGATTGCAGTGGTGGCGTCAGGAGGTGCTGGGACCCAGCTGGAGTGGCGCTCCCTGTGCAACGTGGGCTGCTGCTGGGGAGGGTGGAACCAGCTGCATCCATCGAGCAGCATGGGGTCCTGGGTGAGGGCCCCCTCCACTGTTCGCCCTTCACCTGCGGTGCCTCCTCCGGGCCTTACCAGCCGTCGGTCACCCGGGCCCGCATTGCCAGACTTGCATCAGTCTTGGCCCATATCCTGGCACGTGGACGGAGAGATTCCCCCACCGCCCACCCTCGGCACTGATCATTGGCACTCGCCCTGGGAGGTACCCACACACAATTGAACAACCAGCTGCAACTTCTGAAGAGGCACCCATTCTGGGGTCCGTGACCTCAGACCCCGGCGGACCTTTGATTCTTAACCGGGGACGCCCAACTGGCCACGGCCTGCGGGGACCACATCAGATCTGCCCTCACTCTGACCCCCGCCAGTGTGCTGCTCATCGCCCGCCATGGAGAAAGATCGGGACTCTAAATCTTTGGCCACCCATACACAAACAAGGATTGACCAATTCACCACAGTTGACCATGAGCCCACAGGGCAGGGCGATGGTGGCCCTCCTCTTCAGGGTAAAGGCTTGGCCGCTATCCTGCAGGCAATCAGCGCGTACCAGGCCTCGGTGGAGGGAAAGATTGGTGAGGTCAGGGTGGACATGTCCCTTATTCGGCAGGACCTACGCAATGCCATGGCACGCATCACGGAGGCCGAATCTCGCCACTCCACAGCGGAGGACGACATCCACCAATTAAAAGAACAGGTGGCTCACTTGCAGTCCCATACCAAGGAGCTCCACAGGTGTGCAGAAGATGCTGAGAATCGCTCACGCCACAACAATCTCCGCCTGGTGGGATTCCCTGAGGGTGTTGAGAAAGAACAAATGTCCACCTTCATCGAATCCTGGTTCTCCTCCTGGATGGCCAAGGACGCGCTCTCTGCATGGTTTGCGGTGGAGAGAGCCCATAAGGTCCCTCGCGCCTAAGCCACCACCTGGGGCCCCGCATCGTCCCATCACAGCTCGGATCCTCAACTTGAGGCGCGATCCCTGGGTCCAAAATCACACCATCATGGTATTTCCCGATTATACTGAGGAGGTACAGAACCAACGCCGCTCCTATATGGAAGTAAAGAAGAAACTGCAGACTCTTGGCCTTCAATATCGACTCCTATTCCCGGCCCGCCTTCGGGTCATCTTCCAGGGCAAGACACAGTTCTTTGAATCGCCCCAAGCCGCCTGGACGTGGTTGACGGAGGAGCGTCCCCTTGGGTCCCGGCGGAACTCTTCTCCTGTGCCTCCAGGCCCTCAATCCACGTGGCCTCGATCCCCCAGGCAGCAGCGCCAAAGGCGTACACAGTCCCGCAGGGGGGGTCAGTCCAGCGGAGAGGCACCCAGATCATCGAGCCTGGCAGCCCTCGGGCCCAGAGGCTCTCCTAGTCCCCGGGATCCCCATCTCACCACAGACACCACTCGACCAGCGGCTCCTCCGGGGAACCTTTCCCACTGGGCCATCGGGGCTTGGCGGCCACAGACTCGGACTTGTCCCGTAGCCCAATAATCTGACAACCCCTGGAAAGAGGGACCGTGATCAGGGAGGTCGGCGCTGCCTCTCAGTTTGATGTATAGTCGGTGCTTTGTCCCATAGCGGAATTGGGGTGCAGGCAAGCAGCTTTCCTGAGGCCAGTGCTGGGAGAGACCCCGCCCACGCTGTGAAACTGCGCGCCTCCGAACACCACCTGCAACCTGCGACGATCCGTCTCTACAAGCCGCATGGAACTGTACCATGGCCTTCCCCAACGACCAGTCCTGCGGCACCCTGATGAGCATGGGCCTCTACGGCCCTATCCAGAGACACGTCTTCACTGACCTAGCAACGAAGGCACCATGGCAGAGTTATTGCTCCAATCTGTTTGTTTCTCTGCTGAGATACTGAGCATCCGTCTATAAGGAGGGGTCCTCCACGCAACCCAACCCGAGCGTTTTATGTTTGATTCCTATTTGGACGCAGTTGGTCCGACAGATGCTTCTGTTCTCGAAGTATAGGGTGGGGGGATGGGGTAGGGAGGGTGTTGGGACCGTTGTCCCATTGTTGATGTTGGTTTGATGTGTTGCCTCACCAGCCTTTTTAACGCACACTATGATATTCCCACGTTCCGCTGCAAAGCGCAGTTACATTTGCTGTCCCGCGCCTGCACCAGACCCCACATGCACCCACTGCTAGCCAAGGTGCAGTGAACCTTCGCTCCCGCCAACAGCCACCATGACCTGCACAACCGTTCCGGGAACTTCCCTCCGCACACTGTCCTGGAATGTTAATGGGCTCCTAGATAGTGTTAAACGAACGGCTGTCCTGCGCTATGCCCAACGCCTGTTTGTCGACGTACTCCTGCTCCAGGAGACTCACCTGGTGGGGATCCACTGCCCCTTCCTGGCACGGTACGGGTACGATAGAGTATGGCATTCAGGGTTTGCCCGGGGCTCCTGGGGGGTGGCCATCCTTTTAAGGCGTAATCTTCCCTTTGTGCTCACACAGGTCACTCATGACCCCCAGGTAGAATACGTGGCTCTGTGCGGGACGTTGGGCGGGAACCCCCTCAACCTTGTTTCCATCTATTTACCCCCATCAATGCTCACAACGACTTTGGAACGCACCACCGACCTCCTCACCTCCTTGCTTCTGGGTGCCACAATAGTTGGGGGTGCTTTAATGCGGTTCCTAACCCCCACCTCGATACTACAGGCTCACCATCCCCCTCCAGAATTACCCACGCCAAACAATTAACGAACTGGGCTGACTCCCTGGGCCTGTGCGACGCCTGGAGAATCAGGTACCTTCACAGCAGGCAGTTTACTCACACATCAGCGGCACACCACACTCAGGCGCGTATAGACGCTATATTCGTCCCCTCTACTGACTGCCAAACGATTAAAGACATCTGTATACTTCCATGGGGTATCTCCGACCACTCACCAGTACTTCTCAGTATTGGAGACCCTCCCCCTTCGACGCGCCCAACCTGGCGAATGAACGCCTGGTTCCTCCAGGAGAAAGAGTTTAAAAAGGCGGTTGGGATGGAACTCCAGCAGTACACCGGCTCTGTTACCTCTCCAGGTACCCTCTGGGAAGCAGGCAAATCCACCATCCGAGGCTTCGCCAAGGGCCAACTTAAACTTCAGCGATAAGCCCAGGCACACCAGATTACCCTGCGAGAGGCTCAAGCGCTGCTCCTTGAGCAATCTCCTTCCGACGACCGTGACGCCGCCCAAAAGAGGCAACTCACACGCCTCCGGGCCAAAATCAAACAACTCTCCCTGGAGGCCGCTAAGCTCCTCTGGAGATCATCTATAGCCAGGGTGTATGGATGGGGTGACAAGAATGGGAAGATCCTCCATAGATTAGCTACATACCCAAGGGCCAACCGCATTATTCCGGAGATTGTGGACCTAGATGGTCTAGCACACCGATACCCCTTGGCAATGGCCAAAGCCTTTGCCTCCTACTATCGCAAGCTTTATTCTGCGCAGAGCCCCGAAACTTCCCTCTCTGACCTGCTTGGCACAGGCTGTATCCGCCTCCCTCGCCTTAGCGCTGCAGAGTCAGCTGCCTTGGACCTCCCCATCACCCGTGAAGAAATCAATGAAGCGATAGCACATACCTCGTCGGGTAAGACCCCAGGTCCGGACGGGCTCCCGCAGGAATATTACGCTGCATACCGGGAGACTGTTATCCCGCACCTCGCAGATCTCTTTGACAAGGCTCTAGAGAAGGGCTCCTTTCTGCCCGAGACAGACATGGCCACTATTGTCGTTCTCCCTAAAACACAACCCCCATCCCCCGCTGTGCGGACTACCGCCCAATTTCTCTCATAAATACTGAGGTGAAATTATTCGCTGTAATTCTTGCCCAGCGGATGAGGCCCCACCTCACCAAACAGATCCACCCAACCAGTGTGGGTTTATACCCATGCGGTGGACTAGACACTGCCTGCGTCATCTCCATTTGGCCTTAGCACACCGCCATTTGCTCACCCCTTATTTGGCACTTCTTCTCGTCGATTTCGAGAAGGCCTTTGATTCGGTGGACTGGCAGTACCTGGGCGACGTGCTGGGGGAGATGGGTTTCGGCTCACACTTTCGCAACCTGGTGAAGGTTCTCTACGCCCGGCCCCAAGCACGGGTACTAGTTAACGGGGTGCTATCAGAGGCATTCCCCATTCTTAGAGGAACGAGGCAGGGGTGCCCCCTCTTGCCCCTCCTCTACGCCTTGGCGATGGAGCCCCTGGCGAGCCTGATTCGGTTGGAGGACCGCATCCAGGGATGGTAGTGGCCCAACTCGGAAGTGGACAAAATTGCCCTGTACGCAGATGATGTTTTGATTTTCCTTGCGGAACCGGCTCTATCCGGCCCTCATTGTCTCCGGGTACTACATTCCTTTGGGCAGGCCTCCGGCCTTTGACTTAATCCCAGTAAGTCAGTCCTCAGGCAACAATCATTCAAATACTTGGGGATCTGGGTCGCCCTGCTCCCCGACCTTGCAAGGTCCTTCAACATAACTCCACTGGTGAAAAAGGCGAAGGAAGACCTCTGCAAATGGCAGACGCTCCCCCTAAATCCCCTGGGGAGGGTCGCCCTGTTTAAAATGATGATTCTCCCCAGATTTCTTTACGTCCTTCAAAATACCCCCTTCTGCTTCCCACGGGCTTGGTTTCGGGAGCTGGACGGCGCAGCCACCAAATTCCTCTTGGGGGCTCGGAGACCCCGCATAGCTCTAACCCGCTGCCGGATTCTGCCCTTCGTCGGGGGCATGGGGATGACCAATTTATATTTATATTACTTGGCGACCCACCTCCTCACATTGCATGATTGGTTCAACGGGGGATGGTCTGACCCGGCCTACAGGCTCGAGCTGAGCGAGCTGGGCCTACCCCGAACTCAATCTATAATGTACAGAGGGTCCATACCTTACAGTTTTCCGGGGGTGACACGCACTGTGCTTCTGGCCTGGTGGGCATCACTGCGCCACACCCAATGGACACATAAATTAACCCAACACACGCCTCTCTGGCACGGTACTTGGCTCAGGGAGGTTAGTGGGCTGAAGGGATTTCGGTCTTGGGACCTTAAAGGGATCTCCCAGCTCGGGGATGTGTGGGCCAGTGACCACATACGCTCCTTCCAGGACTTACAATCCAGGTATTCCCTACACCCATCCCAATTCTACAGGTACCTGCAGCTGCGTCATGCTCTCCACTCACACATATCAGACGGCACAGCAGTACCAGAATACAATCCACCCGAGGTGCAGATTATGCTGGGGAACCTGGGGAAGGGGGGGATCTCCCGAATTTACTGTACATTAACCAACAACACCCCAACCACACTCGACCGGCTCAGAAGCCAGTGGGAGGAATGGGTGGGTCCACTGGAGGAGGAGGATTGGAGGGATGCACTAATGACGCCTAAGATGGTCACTGCATCGGCTAGACTCCACCTGATTCAACTGTACTACTTGCACGCCGCCTACTTGACCCCTGCATGCCTTCACAGGGCAGGCCTATATCCAACTGCCTCCTGTACGCGCTGCTTCCAAGACCATGCGGATTTCTTCCATATGGTCTGGGCATGTCCCCAGCTGGCACGATTCTGGGGGGGCATTGAAGAGGAACTCACGGAAGTCTTGGGTTGAGAAGTCCCCCATGACCCACGGCACACTCTCCTGGGGATCACAGATGGGCTGGATGGATCCAGAAACGAGTAGCTGTTTTTTAACATGGTTATGGTTGTAGCCAAGCGGGACATAGCCGCCAACTGGAAACGTCCTACTCCGCCTAGCCTCAAGAAATGGCGGGAGGGGGTAGACTGGTGTGCTACACAGGAAAAACCTATGTATGAAGCACGGGGATGCCCGAAGAAATACCACAGGGTGTGGGGCAAATGGTTGGGTACTGTGGCTTAAATTTGTGTAGCCTGCTAAATGTTTGTACCATGTAAGACTTTACGGGGTCAAGCGGGAAAAAGGTTAATCATTCAATTGAGTGTGAATTGTCAATCCTATTGTAGTGTGCTATATTGCTGGTTTTTGTTACCATGTCTAAAAGTCAATAAAGTTGTTTATCAAAAAAACAAAACTTAAAAAAAATATTTTTGGGACATTATACTTAGAAATTAGCATTTAAAAAACCTTTGAAATTCACTGAAAAAAACACAGGTTTCAGGGACGTTATAGTTAGAAATTAGCATTTAAAAAACCTTTGAAAATCACTGAAAAAAACATAGGTTGCAGGGACGTTACAGTTAGACATTAGCATTTAAAAAACCTTTGAAATTCACTGAAAAAACCACAGGTTTCAGGGACGTTATAGTTAGTTGGACATTTCACACGTACAAAACCAGAGAAATGTGGCCGTTATAGTTAGTTGAGCTAACTATAACTCGCGCCCCCGCAATGCACAGCTGATGACGTCACATATTACATTATTCATGACATGGTCAGTGACATCACTGATGACATCACTGATGACATCTCAAATGACATCACTGATGACATCACTGATGACATCATCCACGTGATAATCTGATGCACCTCCTCACACCCTAATATAACCTTTGATACACCCACTCTAAAATACAGACTACCATTTTCAAAACCATAGACACACCAACACCAGTTACTACATACCCTCTCACTGATTCCTAGGTCTACACACACATCCACTCATTCACTCATACAGTCACTCATACATAGAGTCACTCATCAATACAGCACTATCATATGCACTCATACACCTATACAGACACTCACCCACCGCCACTCTTCCATAGAGTTATTCACACACCTAGTCAGTCATGCAAAGAATCAATCACACTCCCATTTACTCACCTATACAGTTATACACACAATACCTCACTTATTCATACAGATACTAACACATACTTACTCTCTTATACAATCACTGATACAAGCACACAACTCAACCATACAGCCACTCTCACAATCGCTCACTCTCAGATATAGTCATTTATATACTCCAACACTCACATATACTGCCTTTTACATATGTAGTTACTCACACATGTACCACTGAGACATCCATTCACTCACCAACACACCCATACACACACTCACCCACCCATACAGCCCTTCACAGATGCACTCTTGGACCTATACACCCAGTGAATCACCCACTCACACATCTATGTACAGAGTCACACACCCCGCACCCACCCACACAGACACTCAGGCACCCATACAGATACTGAGACAAACAATCAATAACCCATATAGACACTGATGTAGCTGCTCACCAACCCATGCAGCTGCTTACACACCAACTGACAGACTGATACAGACATTCACACAGTTTAGTAACTAACCCATGCATTCAGTAAGACACATTTAATCACTCACTTATACAGTCAGTCACGCACCTACTAAATCATCCATTCAGACACTTATACACCTACTCATTCTTCAATACACCTTGGTGTATATATATAAAACATATTCAAACTTTACAGAAACACACAGTCACTGGATGATGTCATCAGTGATGTCATCAGTGATGTTATTTGAGATGTCATCAGTGATGTCACTGACCATGTCATGAATGATGTAATATGTGATGTCATCAGCAGTGCATTGCGGTGGCGCGAGTTATAGTTAGCTCAACTAACTATAATGGCCGAATTTCTCTAGTTTTTCACGAGAAAAATGTCCAACTAACTATAACGTCCCTGAAACCTGTGTTTTTTTCAGTGAATATATAGATAGATAGATAGATAGATAGATAGATAGATAGATAGGTAGATAGATAGATAGATAGATAGATAGATAGATAGATAGATAGATAGATAGATAGATAGATAGATAGATAGATAGATAGATAGATAGATAGATAGATAGATAGATGCTTGGAACATTATTTTAGGTCTTGGCTTTTTTTTAATCTAGTACCTCAGGATTTCGTAAATAATGTACTCCGCAAGCATTACCAATTACAAAACAAACCACATTTCCAATGTCGACCCACAGTACTTTACCAGTCAGGTAGATTACAAATCAGTCACACATTGTTTAGGGCCTCCCTTTGGCATGGGAAAACTGCATGGTCACTAAGCATTTCAAGTTTTAAGTTGAATATTGTTCTAATGTCATGAATGATTAGGGCATGGAACTATCAAAGCCAAGGAAAACACTGGCTGTGGAAGTACCCTTTCCAACTGCTAAGCCAATGTGGACCATGCTTTTAACAATTACCAGTGCACTTAACTAAACATGATTATTAATCATTTTTTTTGTTTTCTTGTCGTACTCTGCCTCCAAAACAAGAAGATCTGGAAGACCATTGCCAAGTAACTGCACCAACGGGGGGTCTTCAAGCACTCCAACTTCCACTGCAGGAAACTGTGGTGGACCAGCCACATAATACTAAAGAAACTGGAAGGTTTTCCCAGCAAAAAAAAGCAGGTGTGGTGGTCGCAGGCACTCATGATGCAGCGCATTCTGGCAGTAGCCTACACAGATTAGAATGGGGAACTGAAGGCTATTGAGCGGCGATAACAGGGTAAGTTTGTTCACATGAAAAAATATCTATTCATAAATGTTATTAAGACTTTCATTGTAAGCTGCATAGATAAACTTCTTTGTTCCAGGAATCCTAGGACCTAAGATAAAATCAGCCAAATTGATTTCGCTTGACAAGAGTGACAGGTGTTGTTTTACCGACGACAAAGTGGAGTGTTCCAACCATTGTTGGCACAATTTACCCACCGAATATGTGGTGACCAAATGTGAATGTGGAAAATGAGGATCTGGTCTAGTCTGGGTGAAACCAGGCGTTGCATTATAAAAACGCAGTTGGCATGCATTAGAATTGGTTTGCCACAACAACCATCCGGACTGGTCAACATCAGAGACATTGAAAGTGACATTTCGAAACAAAGCTTGTAATACATCGATTGTATAATTCGTTTGTGTACGCCAATTGTCATATTCCGCTAAAGAGGTAATGGATGGGATATTTAAATTTTGGGCCGTTGCCAGGCCAAAGCAAGTAGTTTGGTGCACTGTATCATTTACAAATAATATTTGAGTCGGGACTAGGCAGGCATGATGCAAAGCTTCAGTTTCCTGAACCTGCCAAGCCTTAGTGCCCCAAATTGATTTCAAATCAATGGTATCTCTCCAGTGATCATAACCCTGTATGGCCAATTCAGTTCTAAATGAATTGGAGTAGATTAATTTAGTGTGGGTTAGAATAAATTTGGATTGAGACGACAATTGCAATTTAAAGAAATAGGGGGCATAGTATCAAGGGCTTTATCGCCGCTTTAGCGGCACTTTTTGCCGCTAAAGCGGCGATATTTTTAACGCCCTATTAGCAAGCTGTCGCTGACAGGCGTTAGCGACAGCTTTCCGGCGATAGCGGCCGGGTTTTACATCGCCTTGCATGTCAGCGATAATTATCGCTAATGACATGCAAGGTAGGCGTTCCCAACTAAAAGCGACAGAAAACAGTCGCTTACATACCTATCGCCTATTAGCAATACCCGCGAGCGATAAAAAACGCGCGCTAACCCCGATTAGCGCTTGTTTTTTAGAACTGATAAAAACATGACTTAGCAATGAAAGTCAATGGGAGGTGGATTGTAAGGTTTAGTCCCCAGAATTAGCGATAGGATTTTATCGCTGGATTTCTCGCGTTAACGTTAAAGCTGGGTTTCGCAATGGAGATAAACCTTGCTAATAGCATGTTATTTCCGCGGTAATATCCAGCGATAGCCGGCGATAAAAAAAGGCGCGCTAAGCAAGGTTTGCGATATTTATCGCATGTTCTTGCTAATATGCCCCCAGGTTTCTGGATTGGACGTATTATAATTTGTGAAATAGGTGAACTTATCCCTAAGGGTTTTAGAACTCCCCTGTAAGGGAGTTGGACAATGTTCCCATTGCGTGTAATTAAAAACAGGTCTTAACATGTTTGTTTTGTGTAAGAAATTATGCCCATTGTGTTGATAACAGAATAAATCAGCATAATTGGCAGAATTTAAATATAAATCTTCAGCATCATAAGCAGCATAATACTTTAAATCAGAAAACAATGAATATACTGCTTGTACGTCCCAATCATCGGAATGTATGTCCGGTGCTACCACATCTCCTAAAGAAACGCGAAACACGTATGGAATCTTGAGGACTTCCGTAGGACCGTGAATTTCAAATGCGACTTTATCCCAAACGATGCCATCTGCAACCGGGAAAGCTGAAATGTTCACAAGAGTTTGATCACGTTTCATGATATGGGATGATGTATGAGGGGCCAGAATTTCATCGACCAACTTCACAGCAGAGCGTTCTGGCAAATAATGACCATTGATGAGCTAGAAAAACACTGTTACAAATCCAATAGACATGAAGAGGAAAATCAGGATAAGTACCAACCAGATGTAGGTCTAGGTTGGGACCAGGTAAGTCTTTTTGAACAAAGAGATGAAAATACTTGTTTTTGTCAGTGGAATTGCCAACGTGGAAGACGAGGAGGAAGAGTCATAAGAGAAGCTCGTACAGCCCCCAAAATAACCACTTGCAAACTAGTTCACTAAAGGTGGAAGGGCAGCATCAGCTTGATGTTGTTGAGGACTGTGTGGCACTTCACTGTGGGACCCATCCGTAGGGTAAGTATACTCGACTTCAACTTTGCAGCGAAGATGGGTAAGCGCCCAATTGCCGCAATGTTGAAGATATTTCAGGCCAAAAGTGTTGCTATAGCTGGCTATGGGAGTGAAATCTGGGGCTATGTAGCAACCGATGCTCTACAGGTGGTGGAGAACACCTTTCTAAAACGTCTCCTAGGAGTGCCCACTGGAACATCAAATCTGGTGGTACATGAAGAACTGGGGTTGCCATTTTTATGCGACACCTTGGCCATGCGCCCCTTGTTGTTTTGGCTCAATTGTTGGTTAAACAAGGAGTTAGTTCTCAACCATCAGATTTTAAGAGAAATTATGAGTCTTGATTACATGTCTCGTATCCCATGGTTAAAATATATTAGGGGTTGTTTTGAAGAGCTGGGGCGGCCGGACCTTTTTTAAAGCCTGATTCTATTACCATGAAGGATGTGGAATTTGTAAAAAAACCTTTATTACCTTAAAAAGCATGGTAGAGACGATTTAGAAATTGGGAAATCAAGCGTCCGTAAATATGTGATGCTTAAAACAATCCCATCTATTGAGCCTTATCTTCTGTGGCCATTGTCGCCCCATGAGCGGTTTTTATTAACCAGGTTTCGATTGGATTATTTTCATTTGTTATTAGCTGTCCCAAAAGGGAGCCGCAGAGGCCAGGTGTTAGCATCCTGTGGCTGCGACGGAGTGTCTCCTCAGGATTTGCTACACTTTATGTTTTTTTGTAAATTTTATGATGTACCTCGCAGATATTTTTTAACACCCCTTTTAAAGAAGTTGAATTTTACTCAGGTCCGCCCAGCTCTTTTTTATTTACAACTGTTGAAATTAGACTGTGTGACTTTTATAGTAGGCTTTCTGAAATCCTCTCTGAGATCTAGGATTTGTATGGAGAGATAGTAAACTTCTAACGTTGGTAGGTACCCCCATTACTATCCATATTGATGTAATTTGGTCCTCTGGTGTAGTGGTTCCCCCCATATAATTTTATGTATTAGATGTATATATCTCTGTATTTTAGGGGACAATTTGTTTTAACATTATTGTTATGAATTATATGTCTTAACTGTTATATGGAGTTGTGTAACTTTTATGGTTTTAATCCTAAAGCCGAATAAAGTATTTTGATTGATTGATTGATTGATTGACTTCCGTAGGACCGTGAATTTCAAATGCGACTTTATCCCAAACGATGCCATCTGCAACCGGGAAAGCTGAAATGTTCACAAGAGTTTGATCACGTTTCATGATATGGGATGATGTATGAGGGGCCAGAATTTCATCGACCAACTTCACAGCAGAGCGTTCTGGCAAATAATGACCATTGATGAGCTAGAAAAACACTGTTACAAATCCAATAGACATGAAGAGGAAAATCAGGATAAGTACCAACCAGATGTAGGTCTAGGTTGGGACCAGGTAAGTCTTTTTGAACAAAGAGATGAAAATACTTGTTTTTGTCAGTGGAATTGCCAACGTGGAAGACGAGGAGGAAGAGTCATAAGAGAAGCTCGTACAGCCCCCAAAATAACCACTTGCAAACTAGTTCATTAAAGGTGGAAGGGCAGCATCAGCTTGATGTTGTTGAGGACTGTGTGGCACTTCACTGTGGGACCCATCCGTAGGGTAAGTATACTCGACTTCTGCGTTGGAACAGGATGGAGGGCAGAACAGGCAAAAGGTCAATAGTAGTTTCCATCTCACCCACAGCGATACTGGGATTAGTTGAAGAGGTTGAAAGCACCGGATTTAAAGAGATAGCGTTGCATGAAACTGCAGGAGTTACACTATTCAGAATCAGCCAGACGGTGTAGTTTGACATTGTCCACTGAAATGTATCTGTTGTCTTTATGACCAGGCAAAGGTGGTAGAATTACTGTACGAGTACCCTTCAATCAAAGTACTGGGACCGGTGCACGATAAGAGGGACTAAATTCTTTTTTGTTCTCCAATTTTTCTCATACCAGATCTCCAATCTTAGGAAGCCAGCCGGCGACCGGAATCAGCATTGCTGTGTCATTGAAAGAGGTCAAATATTCAGTTGCGTAGCTGTCACAGGTCTTTTGTAGGTCCTGTAACATAGTAGAATGATTATCTACGTGAAAGGTTGCAGCAGCCGCCACAACGTCTAGACCATCAAGGTCTGGCACAAACATTTTAATGCCAAAGAGCATTTTGTATGGGGTCCGCCCATCGAGAGATCTTCTAGGGAGATTATTGAGTGCACGTTGAACTCCATACAAATGGGCTAGCCAGTTCCTGCCAGTACCTAAGACCCTAGCTGTCAAAGATTGCTTTCAGTCACGGTTCATTCGCTCCACTATAGAATTGCCCTCAGACCTGTATGGAGTCGAAAACTGCACCAGCACCTCCATCGACTTCATCACGGCCTTGTACGCTTTAGAGGCGAACGCTGGACCTTGGTCAGAATGGAAGGTGCCACAGGCAAACATCCCGACAAAGACGCACAAATCTCTAATGACATTTTGAGCGTCAGCACTGCATTGTGGCCAAACCCAAAGGAATCTAGTGCACGAATCAACTGCAACAATAATGTACTTATATGCAGTATCAGAAGACAATGGACCGCAGTGATCAAGATATACACAGCCAAATGGCTGATTGGAAATAGATAGCTGTGTTTGTGGTAATCGGGAAACTGTAGACGGTTTGATTTGTTGACAAATGTCACAAGAGAGTACATAATTACGGGTTTGTTTATATAAACCATGCCACCAGTAACGTTGCTGTAAAATAGAGACTGTCGCAGACACTCCGGCAGGCGCCGAAGCCATGCCTTCATGTGCGGCTATGATCAAAGCAAGTCTGCGGTCTATGTTGGGAATCAGCCGATCCCCAACTGATGGATGGTATTTTAGCATAAGGAACTTGTTCGGGAGATAAATGATAAGAATACTTCGAAGGGAAGCCCTGTGGATAAGCAGTTCCATCCTTCGTAGCAGCAACAGATGCCAAAATGTCATTATCTATCTTAGTCATGGACCTTGTAACTGCTGCAAAGGAACACGTGGCTACTGCAGATTTGGCTGCCTCGTCAGCCAAAGAATTACCAACAGCATGTGCTCCCACACGCTGATGGCCAAGAGTATGTATAACCTGTGTGAGTGGCAGATGTTCTTTCAGTTCCGCCACTCGAACCCAAAGCGTTTTATGCTTTATTGCGCTGCCTTTAGAGTCTCGATAGTCATTTTGAGACCAAAAGAATAAGTTGTCAATAAAAGACTGAACACAGTAGTAAGAATTGCATACAATAAGAGTATTCACATTAGGATCAGCAAACTCGAGAGCTAGAACAAGAGCACGCAGCTCCGCCAATTGCGCTGTACAGTCCCCAAGTGCTTGTGTAAGCACTATGGAAGACTTAAATTCTCCATATACAATTGAACCAGCCACAATAGCACAAGCCGCTGAATAAGCGTGTTTGGACCCAACGGCCGGTTGAGCCGAGCCATCGGTGTAAATGATACATTTATACTCGTCCAAAGGAAACAACGACAACGGAGGAGGATGAACATGTTCATACTGTAAAAACTCCTGTGTCTGAAGAGCAGGATCAAAGATAAACGTGACATCAGCCGATGTCAAAGAAGTAGCCCATTGTATCCAACGGGGATGTAGTGCCTTAGAGTTGGGTACACTTGCCTTAGTCACTGCTTCTAAAGCAGGGAGAGGTGTGACCATAAGAATGAGTTTTCCCTGCGCCAGTGGGCATTCTCTCAGAATCGCCATTTGGACCGCCGTCAAAAAAATTTCAACATTCGAAAATCGCATTTCAGCCGATGTGTATAAATGTGATTTGTATGCAATCGGTACTGTGTCTCCCTCGTTGAACGTCAAGTAAGTGAAACCCACCGTCCCCGGTACAATACGTATTACCAGGTTTTGTGGTATTATCAAGCGTCAACAAGTAGTTAGTCGCCAGCAAATCTGACTGCAAAGATTGTAGAATAGAGGAATGTTCCGGAAGCCAGCAGGCAGATGAATATGTAGGTTGTATCAATGCATAGAGCGGTTTGATACGCTGGGCATAATCAGGAATGTATGTCCTCCCGAAATTCAAAAATCCTAGCAAAGGCTGAAGCTTCTTCAGGGTAAACGCAGGTTGCAATTGTGCACATTTCTCCAGAAAGTGGGGGGCTAGACCCCTACCTTCATTATTGAGCTCGTAGCCCAAAAAGAGCACCGCAAAACAAGCGGTGTGTGATTTTGCAAAATTGAATTTGTATCCATAGTCGGCAAATGACAGAATAATTTGGTCGACTCGGACAAGATGCAGCATCAGTTCGCTGTCCGTCAGATAAATATCATCTACGTATGAGAACGCATCCGGATCTATGCTGTGCAACAAAGACACAACACGTGAAGCAAAAGCTCCTGGGCTGTTCTTATACCCTTTGATGAGGCCTGTGCACACGTCTATATTTCGTTGCAGAGTAAGTACTCTGTTTCTAGAGATTTTCCAAACAAGCAAATTAGATACATGTAATTACAGAAACAATAAACATTCAGGAGTTGTTTTGTGTTCTTCTTTAATCTTGAGCGATTGCCCAGCCAAAACGTGTTTCGTCCGGGGAAGTACCCCAAGACTTCATCAGGGCTTATGGCAATGCGAAGGAGATGTAGGATCTCTCTGCCGGTTGTACTTCCGTCCCGGCTGGTTAAGGGATATTTGTTTGCGAATCGTTTCCAGTCCCAGATGCTGTGCCTGCATCCGTCAGATCAGCACACTCGCTGCCTCAGTTGAGCCACTACCTTTGGCTTCATCCTCTGGAATGCTCCCTCCGGAGCTCGTGGCGGACCTTACCCATTTCCGCTCACCCTTCAAATCAACCTGGAACCGGGACGGAAGTATAACCGGTTCTGAGTAAACCCCTTTTCGCATTTCTTGTGGTCCTTATTCTGGAGCACACCGATTACAGCCCACCTGATTACGGTACACTGCCGGGGCAAGGGCCAAAGCCTACTCAGATGCGTAAGCCTTTGCATGTTCCTCAGGGATGTAATGCAAAAAACTCGGAAGTATCATGTCCTCCCCTCTAGAAGCTGCTAGCTGTGTGGGCGGACCTTTGCCACGATCCTGGCGTTCCCCACCACCGACTTAAGAGTCAGATGTGTCCTGTAAAGAACAAGGAGAGCGCTGATCAGGGACTTGAAATCTATCAGGAGTTTTAATTTTCGCGCGATCGCGCAAGTCATAAGTACGCTCAGAAGACTCAGGTGTCGGTGAATGAGCACCCGAACCCTGCTTCTGTTGTTGCTTCCCCTGATTTTTATTTCTCCAGTTCTTTTTAGGAAGGAATGGGTGCCCATCCTTATCAGTCTGGGCTTTTTGTTGAATTTGAGCTTGAGTTTGCGTTTGAGTAAAAGGCTTAATTCCCAGACCATAGCCCTAAGGTTTTATATGCTTTAGCAATAATCTTTGGCAATTCGCGCTGTTTGTCTGAGTCTGCCACAGCCTCCAAGCGTTGCGCCACTTGCAAGCCTACTGCATCACCCTTAACATTAGCAAGGATCATATCGCAAACAATATTGAACACTCCCACCAGTCTCATTCCCAACTCCAGGGCTGCCTCGGCCCCATGTTCATCCTGAACATGTTTTATCACGGAAGGGAGTACGGTCATTGAGGGGGTGCCGAAACACATCGAATAAACTGCCGCAAACACTCTACCCCAAGTGTTACAATCAGCTAATTCAGGAACTAGGCCTTTAGGTAAACTCATGGTCAGGATCCTGTGTTTCTCCACAGGCGTGGTATTTGGAAAAACAGCTTCGAGTTCTCCAAATTTTTCAGCAAGCTAATAAGGAAGTTCGTCTTTATTTTGCAGATGCTTGCCCATCACTGAATTAATCATGACGGGACTGATGATTACTCCACCAGGTCCCGGTGGTTGCGCAGCAACGCCAGGTGGTCCCACCTGGAAGTTGCGCGACATGAACTGAATAACAGCTCTATGTACACGTATTAACGAAGTATGCAATACGCGTAGCTCTGCGACTGCAGCAGTAAGATAATTTGGGTGCGGGTATACCCAGCCAAAACGGGCCATGTGGCCCCATCTATCGATAAGGGGCCTAAACAGACCCATTTCATAGGGTTCAGAAGGGCGCCATTAAACCATGTTGCATGTTGCCAAGCCGTTAGCAGAATTTGAAGAGATCTATAAGGTCAATAATTCTGCGGAAGGGCAGTGGCAGTATATTTGTGAAACAAATTATCTGTCCCATCGACTGCCGGAAAGGTGACCCAAGAATAAAATACATCGAAGCGGTGAGCTGCACCCGCTTCAACAACAAAAATAAGCGCAACACCATCAGCTGGGACTCCATATTGAGTCAAATAAGCCGTGATTGGTGTGCGTTTAGGAGGTGTTATGGCAACCGCCATAATCAATAGCAGAAAATAACAACTTATGTGTGTCAGCACAATAACGGGTTAAAAAGAAAGAGAAAGACCTTTTAAAATTCAAGCTTGAAAAACCTACAAAATATCAATATAGGAGGCTACACCGTCACAACTGTCTCCGGAAACAGATGTGAGAGGATTGTGGACAAGCACAAGCACTACTCAGGAGTCTCGCAGATAAGTACCAGACCAAACGTTGGCGGCGCCATGTTGCGGGGATTCTGCACATACACAGAACTATGCGCAGGAAAACAGGACCTCGGTGTATAGGGGCTGAACCTTCCTAACACCTTAGTACCCAAAATCCCAACACCGACTAGCTATAGTGTCTCATTCGTTCTCCTACATAATCATGAAGCTACAAATGATTAGACAACCCAGTACACAACACTCCCGACTCTCTCAGGAATTGCGGTAGCAAGACACACCCTTTCGCTCACTCACTCGTACTTGTCCACAATAAGAATTGTCAGAGTCACTGTTATAGTTCAAAATGTTTATTTTAACTATTGTGCTCTATAATGCAGTATACGAGCCACTACCAGCAGCGAAGTGCATATACCTAAAACAGTTAGCATTGTTACAATTCCATAGAATATAAAGGGGGATGTCATCATATACAGACAGTGGAAAAAGGACTATAAGGCCTAACCACCCTCCCCTTGGTAAGGTGAAGTTTATTATATAAAGGAAGATCTCTGGGCTTTGTCAGCAGACCCCATACCTTAGTGTCTAGTTGGAAGCTTTACATCATAGGAACAGCATAGCTCTTCTCCCTGGAAAGGTCCCTCTCCAAGTGTGTTTAGAACAACATGCATCCACGTAATATCAAAGCCCGAGTTTCCAGCAGCGCAGCTGCGTTAGCATGTTTTGTCTAGGTGCTAGGGACTGACCAGAACAGAAAAACAAGGGGCATTGTTTATCGACCTTCCACATCGTGTTCAGACTAAACTCCAGGAACAGGCAGAGAACGCAGAAAGCAGACAGTTCTCATGTGAAAGGCACAAACAGAGTCTTGCAAAACAAAGTCATGTAGTAACGTGCGCAAAAGCAGCATCATGGCAGCAGAGCTCATGCTAACTTAGCAATGTCGACAATGACCCTAATGGTCATATAAAAATTTACAGGTAGGATCATAGTACACATTTAGCCATGTTTCTGTTAATAATATTATAATATATGGGATTCTGCAATACCTGTATAAAAGTCTGTCTCTAATTTCTTTATAATCAGCGACTAGTGACACACTTAGTCGCCGATTGTAAAGAAAAACCATCAGAACTTGACTGTCATTTGTTATTGCTGTCTAGTCCTGATGTCACAATGTCTGCTGCTAGAGCCAGCAGCCAAAGTGGAAGGCAGGTCAGGATACGGAGCAGCTGTTCAAAGCAACAAAAATGAAACATAGCTTTTCTTTCTTCTGCTCGATTTGTTTAGCTTACAGTGGCTAGCAGAAAGAACATGATTATTTTATGCATTCCTAAGAAAATGATAGAGAAGTTAGAACCTTTCTGCATGTTTCTACACATTTTGAGTCACTGCAGATTTTTTTAAACTGACTTGTATTCAATTGTCTCTAATAAGGTTTTGCAACAAAAATCTAACAGGTTTCTGACGTGTTTAATTTTGCAGCAGAGGTTTTAGTGTTATTCTTCATGTTTGCAAACATGCTCTCTCTTTCTGAAAGAGCTAAGCACCAATGTATTATGTGGTTTGTTTGAAAGGTGATGGTGTGACCATGTAATTTAGGGGATAAAGTACCCCTTGCCCTACATACTAAGGATATTGCAAGACACCTCAGAGTTCCATAACCTTATAAAAGAACTCAACCTTTGGCCTTGTTCCTCTAAATGGTTATGGAACTCCTCAGTTTCTTACAATATCCTTATAATTTACAGCGGGTGTACTTTATCCCTCATTTAATCGGTGACTTGTAACTCACCTAGTCGTCGATATAAAGAAAAGATGACAGTACTCAACTGTAATAAGTTACTGCAGTCGAGTTCTGATGTAACAATGCCTGCTGCCAGAGCCAGCATCTGAGGTGAAAGGAAGGCCAGGTCATGGAGCAGCTGTTTAAAGCAACAAAAATGTAATGTTGTTTTCCTTTCTTCTGCTCTGTTTTTCTAGCTTAAAGTGACTAGCAGAATTAACATGATTATTTTTTTGCATTCCTTAGATAATTATAGAGAAGTTAGAAACTTTTTGCATGTTTCTTCAGATTCTGAGTTACTGCAGCTTTTTATTTTTTTTAAACTGACTCGTATTCAATTGCCTCTATTATCTTTTTGCAACCAATATCTAACAGGCTTTGATGTGTTTAATTTTGCACTAGAGGTTCTATTTTCATTCTTCATGTTTGCATACATGCTCTACCTTTCTGAAAGAGCTACGTACCAAGGTTTTACATGGTTTTCAGGAAAATTGATTGTGTGACCATGTAATATATGGGATAAAGTACCCCTTGCCATACATGATAAGGATATTGCGAGTCACCTCGGAGTTCCATAATTCTATAAAGGTACTCAACCTTCAACCTCATTTCCTCTATGTGGTTATGGAACTTCTCTGCAACTCTCAATATCCTTATAATGTATGGCAGGGGATACTTTTATTAAATAATACAACTCAAACTAGAACTTAGTTGCCTCTCAAATGTTAAAAAGGACAGAGGACACATTCCTAGCAACCTTTTGGATGATTATTTTATCTATTTTGTTTTCCCTGGTATCACTGCCTTCCCTGGTATTTTAGCTTGAAGTCATCTGCTGTATCAGGTAAGGCAAATATCTATCAAGTTTTAATTTAACATTTTAATTCTTTAAGAGCTCACAAGTCATTTGAAAGTTTTGCCACCAGGGCATTTACATTCAAATGCTGGAAACTTGTGAGAAACTTCCAATGTGTCTTGATGTCCTGGCTGCATCCTACCTGGATGGTCTCTGCAGAGCTGAAAAATGTAGGAAATATCCACATACTGAGATGGCTTAATATGAGAAACACATTTTTATTTTTAAAGGTCTGCGTCCTTTTAAACCCTAATCAAAATAGTGTCCCTCATATTACATCTGTAGAGAATGTGTTTTATTTCACCCACACTGCCAATCAGCACAGACCTTAGTTTAGTGTTGATAGCTTCGGGTAGTACTACAGTGTTCATTAACATCTCTCTCACTTCCCTAGTAGTTGTTTTTGCCTATGGGACACCAATGGTGCTCCTAGTGGGGCCACCAACAGTGCAGAGGAATAAGGAATGTCCTCTTCATTACACAGCCATTTTAAGACTAAATAGAATGCAAATAACTCTTGACACAGTGATGTGGAATGTGAGTGGGCAGATCAGTGAAGTGTAAGTATAACTAAAACAGTTAACATTTGCTTCCTCTGGCATGTTTAAAATAAATAATAGCAACAAAAATTATAATGAAACTTAAGGCTGCTTTCTGTTAAGTCACCAGGGCATTTAAATTATGAGCAGGGGCATAGCTTTAGGGGGAATTTGGGATGTTACAACAGTCTAAAAAATTATTTTTTAGTAAATAGCTGAGTACAAGGGATTTCAGTCTTGTATGATGAAGTGTCTGTTGGATTTCAGCTGGGATTTTTATATGCCTACACTGACAAAACACACACACACACACACACGCACACCCACTCTCTCTGTTTTGAAGGCCTTAAAATTTTTTGATTAGTTTAAAAAAAATTGTGTTTTAAGTGCTTCTAACAATTCGTCCTCATCTTTCTTTCTACTGCCCCTCCTCAAGTCTAGCATTCTCATCTACTGTCATAGATTAGCTATCCCAGCGTGATTGTTGGGAAATCTGAAGCTCACCCCCCACACCTTATTGACCAAGCTACGCTGCTGAGTATGAGTACACACAAGAAAACTATCTAAACATGATATTTCAAGCAGCTAATATAATGTTCAGGCAGCTGAATAAACACAATCAAAGCAGGCATTTGCAGTGAAACTGCAAGGAGTCTTGCTTCAACTGTACAGCTTTTATTGTCAAATGAGCAAGATTCGTTTTGTCACATTACTTGGCCATCAAACAGAGTTTGTGAGTGACTATTTCCATCAACAGTGGTGTGGACAGCTAGTGCCAAAGGCAAAAATACAACCTACTTCCTCTTAGCGTGTTTAAATTCAAGATCCACCAATAAAATCCTGCAACAGAGGGAGTAATATTGGACATGCAATAATGCTAACTCGCCTACTGTTTGAGTACCTAAATATATGATGGCAGTACCTTCAATCTGGTGGGAGCATCTGGATATATGATGCAGGGGCGCCTCTTCTGCAATGGCAGAGGAGAATCGTCCCACTGGCTCAGAGCCATCAGCAAAAAAGAAAACAATATTTCAGTATCGTTTTATTTGTAAGCCTCTGGATCAGCCAGCGTGTGCAGGGAGGGGGGGGCTGAGCCATGGGAGGGGGAGGAGGAGGAGTGCTAGTGCACTCCCTAAGTGCTCATGTGTGTTTGGCCAGCTGTCTCAGGCCAAACAAAACTCACATGTCCACTTAGGTTTCGCTAACCCGGCTGTATTGAACAGCTGCGTTGGAGAAATCTCACAGACTCCCTGGTCTGAGTAGGGCGCCTTTCTAGCCTGCTCAGGCCAATCCCTGCAGCGCAGGGTTTGTACAGGGAGTCTGTGACTAGCCTGCAGGGTCTGCAGGGACAAGGAAGTCCCCCCCACCCTCCCCACGCCCACTCCTGCACTTCATCCTGTGCTCCGTCCCACGCCCCCTCCTCCCACCCCTCCACTTTGTGTATGTGGTGGCCGCCACTGATATGATTGCAACAGAAATCAAAACAGCCGGATAGGCAGGCATTTCAGGAGAGTCTTTCATGTGGTGTTATAAGCTGGGCATATTTCAGCAAAACCTAGTTCTATAATGCAAATACCTCCATATTAGGTGAGCAGATTGATATTAAATGGGTATATGAGTTAGGTCTGAGTAAAATAAATTTGTTTTATCAATTGACTTAAGGATACTGAAGAACAGCTACCCGTTGAAACTTGGAAGCAACATTTTTCATTGAAGAAACCACAGTTCCAGACATGAGCCCACAGAGCATGAACCAACAAGATTAGCTCAATGAACACACATTTGTGTAATTTCTGATATTGAAAAGTAGGGCTTAAAGATACTAAACATTTTAACCCGCCTTATACCAGATTGTACTGAAATAACATGATCTATGTACAAGCTAATTTATGATTTTATTTGTATCCATAAGCAAGCCTGCTTCCAGTTGAATGACTGATCATTATTCATAGGTCCAGTCTTCAAGATTTGTGCATTTAAGTCAGCATGGAAAAGGGCTACAGGCCAGACAAACAAACTTAGTATTCTGAAGGTAAATAATTAGTGTGAAATTCCCAAAGAGCTTCACATACCTTAGCAAGATGTCATATCTATAATTGAATCTATTCTTAAAATTCTATAGTGTTCCTGCAGGTGTGTGTTTGGAAACAAGTAATATTGGCTAGGTACAACATCTAGTTTAATGGTATACATTTTCTATTTCAGTAGTACACATCCCAACATCGTGACATTGTTAACTAAAATGTCATATATTTTTGCATCACAATATTTATTGGAGAATGAGAGGCGCAAGTTCTGAGTATTATCCAAGTTAGTACTCATGACAGAAACTTTAGGAAAGATAGCAATAAGATTTATTAGTGGGCTACAGAACAACCAATAATCATCAACATAAAGTGAGAATCTGTTTTCCTTCCATTCTTAAAATATCTCCTGAGTTGTAGCTCTCTATCAATATTATTAGTTGTTTCATTTCTAAATGAACTGGTAATGGCAAAAAAGGCAGCCTTGGCAAGTATCAATAATCTAATGAAAACTATTTCACCCAGACGTACTGAAGGCTTTAGCAAACTATGTCAACATTGACAAAGGTTCCTCGTCATTATTCTGTTTGTGATCATGTAGGATGTTATTAATTTGGGTCAGGTGAAATGAATTATTGTGCCATGGTATAAAGCCATTTTAGTCTTCATGTCTTCATGTACTAATCTAGGCATTGATCATATTGGTCTTGAGGCAAGCATTTATTGGAGATGTTGTTTCTTTACCTCAATATCATGATCGTGTTTTAAGAACTGCACATAGTCAGATAATGCTATCTTTACTCTTCATCTCAAACTTTTTTATTACATGTATTAGATTAACTGTTGGGCATGCTTCTTTATTTAAACCCAAATTTTTGGAGTGGTGCACCGCTCGATATTAAAAAGGTTGTTAGTCAAATAAGTCACTAGTTCATATGGTCTTGTTAGAGTTGTCTTAAACAATCCTTTATTTTCATAGGTGTCCAAATACAAATATACCAGCCAACGCATTTCGTTCATAAAAATGAACTTCTTCAGGGCATAAAACCTTAAGATTCTTATTTCCGGAACGGACGGTTCACTACCTACTTTGCTATCAGACTCACCGCATACTGGCCCTTATCAAGGAGGCCCACGCAGCCTAGATTGCACACATAATTTGTCTCTCCCAGGACCAACATTTTATGCCCTGAAGAAGTTCATTTTTATGAACGAAACGCGTTGGCTGGTATATTTGGACACCTATGAAAATAAAGGATTGTTTAAGACAACTCTAACAAGACCATATGAACTAGTGACTTATTTGACTAACAACCTTTTTAATATCGAGCGGTGCACCACTCCAAAAATTTGGGTTTATCCATTATCTGCATTGCAGTTAGTGCCCAACGACGGCAGGTGCTGGAGTAGTTTGTGCACACTCAACTGGATTGACTGTTTAAACTAACACGAAGGGAACATAGCAGGGGAGTGCGGTCACAGCGTCCGCCGTTGCCCGTAACCGTACCTTATGCTTCTTTATTTATTACATATTTATATCATGCAAAATGATTATTATCTGTTTTATGACTCTTGTAACAATCATAGGCAAATTTGGTTGGTCTCACTATGAAAAATTAAGCATCTTTGGCAAAGCTAATAGTGGCAGCTGGCCATCTCGAAAGTGTAATCTTCCAAGATAGCTGCCACATGACATTTTGCAATGTGGAGTGACCCATTACACTAACCATCTTGTACGAATAAATAGTTCCCTAACATGTGTCAACTCAAATAAGCAACATCAAGGGTGAAACCTAATGCTCCTAAGGCAGGACAAGCACAAGAATAGGGAATAAAACCATTGAGCTATGTGCAGCAAAATAAATTAGACAAAGAAGGCATCAACAGTGGAAACTCACACATTTTCAGTTGCCTCAGAGCTGTGGATCAGTGGATGACATGGATCCATCTCAAATTGAATGCTTCCAAAATGGAAATACTCACATGTGGCGAATGAAAAAATTATGACCCACTTGCCGTCTGGCCTGACGATCTGGGAACACCACCTAAAGTATCTAAGGAAGTAAGAAACCTCGGAATTACCATGGACTCTAAGCTATCAATGAATGCCCAGGTGGACAAACTGGCAAGATCAAGCTTCAATACTATTACGCATCTTCCCCCACCTGGGATTTCAACACAAGGTCCAGGCTACTATCTCTCTTGTTCTGTCTAAACTTGATTACGCCAATAGCCTCTACCATGGATCATCTTTAACAATTATAAAAAGACTACAACGGATTCAGATCTCTGCTGCCAGACTACTCTTAAATATAAAACCACAAGCCCACATTTCCCCTGCCTTGAAGACCCTACATTGGTCACTAATTGCCAGAAGATCCACATTTAAGCTGCTTTGTATCACCCACAAAGCGATACATGGGACAGGGTCACTCTTCATCAGGTATAAAATCACCAAAAGCATTCAACAAAGGAACCTCCGCTCTAGACTGGCACGTCGCCTCAAAATCCCACCATACTAGAAAAAAACATAGGTGGCACATACTTTTCTGTTGAACCAGCCAAACTATGGAACTCTTTACCCCCAAACATAAATCCACGGATAACTACCTTATCTTCAGAAGACTACTCAAGAGTTGGCTCTTCTCCAAATAGCCACCATACTCAAACATAAATATACAGCATAACCCTGTGTATATAAGTAGATATTTGGATTATATATGTGTACCTAGATATGTGTATTCCTTTGTATGAATGGGTATAATAATCATGTTTATAAATATATAGGTATTCGTTAGTTCTGCCTAACAAATGCACATATTACTTATGGTTATATTATTCTATGTTTAACATGTATATAGGTCACTGAATAAATAAGTAAATTTTTACCTTAACTATTCATCTACAATTGCATCACTATTGAAAAAAACACAAAACTATAAAAACAGATAAATTAGCCTAAAGTACAGCAAAACTTGAAATGTCTGAAAGTTTATTCTATACAACTTAAATCTAGATATATTACCGTACTTATACATATATACCTTCCATGTACTTATGTATCTTTATATTTATTACTTTACTCCTAATTCAGCATCTCCAATGCACTACCCTATATCTCACCCTATACCTCTCTCAATATATCCTCTACCTCCACTCTCTGACTCATCCAAACCTCAATCTACTACGCTCTACAATGCACAACCCTATTTCTCACCCTATACCTCTCTCAATATATCCTCTAACTCCAAACCCCATTGTACTACTATGATCCCCAAAATAACCCTTTCTAGACTCTTCCCTCCTCTACCCCTCCTTGCATCATCTCATACATCTTTTACTATTCAGATCTCCCAAATAAGCCTTCTAAACCCTTCCCTCTGACTATTCCCCTTCCCCTCTACTCATCCCAAACCTCCTCCTGATGCTATGATTTCCAAATAAACACTTTCTAGACCCTTCCTCTTCTATAACCCACTATCCATTTCAATTCAAATAACAGACTCACATGCCCACCGCTCAAATTAATTTCAGATTTCCCTATACTAATTCACCACTAATCCTTTTTGGGTTCAAATTAGCATGTTACTCGCCGAAAAGCACTTCAACTCCTCGTCAGGGGTAGTAAGCGCTATATAAATGCAATCACAATGACAATCAAAGACTGAGCAAACATGAAGCCCACTCTAAGAAGTATAAAAGTGCTGATTACAATGCTGTCTGCATCCGACATGTACAGTAGTTTGATGAGAGACTGCAAAACTTTGCTTATTAGCACAGAGTTACCTTTTTTATCTCATATATGGAGATGCCTATTTCTATTAAGGAGACATTAAGATGTTCCTCTGTAATTCTGTACATGTCTCAGGAGAAGGTGTTTTTTGGTTTAGAGCATACTATTTTAGTTTTATCATCTAATGATGGGCTGAGATTATTGCTTTCACAACTCTTAATTTACCAGACGCATATTGTATACCTGCAATAAATTTATTTCCCATCTGCGCCCATAGTTTTCAAGCCAAGAGTTTACAACTTTCCAACTATCTAAGAATGACCCTTCAGTTTCTAGGCTCCCAGATAACATGGGTCAGGTGCCAATCGGGGACCATATTACAAAAAGTGCCCTGAGAGGGGAGGGCATGGACCCTTCTGTAATATGGATTGCACCAGCACACATTTTGCTTGAGCGTGATCTTGAGGGGGTATTCTCTCATTTGCGTGAGAGTTTGGCCACACTTTGCCTCTGCACCAGCACCATGTTACACATGCAGGATAGCTGTAAAGGAGCTGTCTGGAGGCACATTGTGAGCCACATATAAGGTGATGTACAGTCACTGCACACCCCCAGAGGGTACAACTTTAACAACAGAAAGAAGGGTCCTAGGGACCCCAGTAACCCCCTCTTACCAGTGGGCACAATGACATACTGCATATTCCTGTGGGGGGATCATTGCCCACTGCTTGACAAGAAAGTCTGGGCTGCCACCTACAGTGAAATGTGGGCCAGTGGCTTCTGCCGGACCGCCTGTCACTAATGTTCTGTTCCCAGTGTTGGATCAGGCTTGTGTCTGCACTGGGAGCAGCACATTCACTGTACTTGGGCGTATTTTCCTTACCTGTCCTGGCGCACCCAGTTAAAGGTGTGCTGTAATACAGACTGGGCAGAGCACCATACAAGTAATATGGACTAATGTGCAACAATGTCTGATCGAAGGCATACCACCAGGCACACACACATTGACATACACATTCTCATTCACCTTCTGTCCCTCTCTTTTTCACAGATACACGCACACACAGATGCAGACACAAATACACACCATACATGCCCCACTATCCTGAAGCCCCAACACAGCTCAGCTAGAGGCACTCTCACTCTTCTCAACTCCTACCATACATCTACTCCTCCCTCCCAATGAAGGCCATGATACTTTTTCAACTGCATAGTGCTACACTACACACAAAGTCAACTGATGGCATTGGCCTTCAATTCTGCCAATCACCACTCAGCAGTCCCTTGGGGGTTTGATTTTTGTAATGTTTCCAAAAAGATTTGAGGCTGGTGGTTCAGCCCTAATTCTCTGTCAGAGTCCTTAATGTAGCTAACCCCTTAAAAAAATAGAAACTGCACATGTTGAGATGTTCTGCCCAAAATACAGAATCTGAATTTACCATTTCAAGGGTTTTGAGCTGGGTGTCAGCACCTCATCCACAGCATGAGGCTGCACCACACAACTCCTGGCTGTCAGAGTGACAAAAAATCTTTTTGAGAGCAGAACTAATGATAGGAAACACCCTCTCGTCCGGTTGCCTTTATAAGTGCACGTCAGTAGAATACTGGGATACCTTTAATCATCATCCAAAAAGTGACAAGTGGCCTTGCCCCAGAAGTGACGTCATCATTGGCGGTCCCACCCTGGAACTGACGTAGGTGGGGGTGGGATCATGTATGCTGTGTGAGACACATGTTCAAGGTCCTACAGAAGAGGCAGGGCTATGAGGGAGCCCTCAGCGAACCAGAACCTTTGAAGACCCGGTGACCATGATGTGATGTAGAGCTGTGCACCTCTTTTGAGGGTGGTTAGAGTACATATAAGGAGTTCTTAAGCGATCTGTGCAACAACCAAGAAGCAGCCTACAGAAAGAGAGCACCTTGTCACAGTGAGGAGATACAGCCCCCTCATCAAAAGGACCCTCTTGGCGGGCGACCAGGCCACTATCAATAGATATTATCGGACGAGGATGCGCAGCAGGGTGCTCCTAAAGATGTGGGTTATGACATTACGGGTTTTCACAAGGACCTCTGCCGGCGGATGAATGCGCTCAGCCTCAAGGACTGGCCTCAGCTGGTATCCCTGATTAAGGTCGACAGCAGCGAGGCCTCAAGTAATGAAGTAAATATTAGAAACAATTCCTTTGACATGGAAGATGCTAAAGAATCTACAGTTCCTCCTAACTCACCCGTCTATGAAGATATGTTTTATTTTTGGAAAACGGCTCCCAAGGATGCCGGGTGCAAGCATCGACATCTGTGATGCTTCGATCGACCTTTGCGACTCTCACGATTTCAGAGCAGCCGCTGACTGCAGTGAAAATGACGAGGTTATTAAAAATGGTATAGACATTTAACGTGTATATTGCGATATTGTACTTTTTAACTAATTGATTGTCTATCTTTTTTCTTTTGAACCGTAGAAAGCATCACCAAAAAGAACCATGGCAGAGAGGCAGCTGTCAAAAGTTAACAATGTAAAATTGTACTGCTTATGCTCTTCAAAACAGACTGAAAGTTCCACAAGGCAAAACAGAGTCTCGTAAGAAATGTATCTGTACCTCTAAGAGCATAGATTTTGAAAAGGAGACTCTAGGGATCCCCCACAGTGCCATATTGCCTGTTAAAGGTTTCGGGCGACTGTTGTACTCAAATGTGTCAAACGTGACTATTACAACCTTTGTTACAGTCATAAAATCATGTAGCATATTGGTTCACCAGATCCTTTAGACTGTCAAAATTGATTTTGACAGTGCTGTTTACATTTAAGGTGATGCCTCTGACCTTCATATATACTGCGTTGTTTGACTTTTTTAAAAGTACATTTTGGGTCCAGATGAGGTGAACTCAACGATGTACTCATCCCTTTCTAGTTCCCTAGTCAAATCTCCAAGATAATCCCCTAGCGGAGGATGCTCATCCCCTACATTGCTCACAAAAATAACCAAGCCTGTATATGTGATACAAACACCAGTCCTGAACTTTATCCATAACATTGCAAAGTTCTAAATGAGTGTGAGCGGTTGTGAAACAGGCTATGAAGATATTTATATTGTTACACATTGTGGGGTACTCTTTCCTACACAACACATAGTTTTCTGAAAATCAGTGCTCCCACGTAGTCGTAGGTCGTAGCACGCCCTGTCCCGCAGCGGCGCGGGAAGACCCCATGATGAAGCATGACACCAAGGGCCCTTTTGGTGTGTGAGGGGTATTTAAACAAACACTGTGTGCTTCCAACCATTGTAGGAAACACACACAATCTGTGAGTACACGATTTCAAGTCTATCTGAGGGTGGATCTTTGTGTTTCTTATACATTTCAAGAGGAGGACGCATCCACCTCCAGTGCTCCTTTTAGGGCACTACCTCTTCACTCCCCATTTTGTTTTTGTGGTACCCTCGAAAAGCCCCTTTCTAAGATGCTGGACTTTGGGGGATCAAAGAAACGGGTTGTCAATGTGAACACCCTGGTGCTCCGGAGGATGGTTCCCCGTTAGATGTTGTTTCCGATCTTTGATTTTGACACCAACTCCAGCCTGTACAACTGTCAGGGTATGTTGAGGTGGGTGATGGTGTAGTTACACTTGATGGGAGATGGTGGGATCATGCACGCCAGGGGGTGCAATAGGGGACATAGGGTAGGGGGATTTAAATGTTGGACGTAATAACTTAGGGCCGCAGAGAGGACTGTGAACAGGGGTTTGCTGAACATATGCTTGCAGCCCCTCGATGTCTACATTCGAAGGACCATTGTGCATGGCTTCAACAGGTGTTTCAGAACTCTCCACCAACCCTGTCAGTGCCTTGAGAAACCCTATACATACAGAATAAGGGTCCTCTATGGGAGGCTCATTTTCATGCCTAGAGTTCAAAAGATTATGATGGCTGGTTATAGCAGGTTTTGGGAATGGACCTCTGGGGAACACATCTACATTAGACACCTCAGCCGTTGAACATTTGGAGGCCTGCGGATTATAGGGACAGGTCTGAGGTTTAACAGTCTTTTTTTAAGGAGAGGTCTAAAGGAAGTGTTTGTAGCTCTGGGACCGTCTGCTTCTTCTTCCGATTCTTTAAGGAAAGGCGATTCACTTTTGGTTCTCTGCATAGCTTGAGATTGCCTTCCATGGATTTACACAAACCCTTCTGATGTGTGTCGACAACTGGGAGTGCGCACCCTTTGGGGTCTCCAGCCCTAGGCAGAAATGGAGTTCCTGTAGGTGTAGCCATCAACCCTTTTGAGGGGTTGAACAGTACTAACCCTGGTCCCAGCAATGCTGACTGGGATGAACTGGCCAATCTGAGGAGGACTCAGATTAAGACAGCCCTCCATGGGTTGCTGATGACCGAATATCTTAGGGCAAATGAGGCACCACAGGGCTTGATAGTCCGTAACAAACCATTTATATTCCAACACGACAAATCCTTCAAAAAGGACTGGTCACTGATATCGTGGCATTGTACCCGCGACTGGCTGATCTTGATCATAAAAACAGCCACAAGACTCACTCAGGAACTCAAGATTGATATCCAACGACTGGAAGTACAACTAAAAAGCTACCAGTCTATCAGTGTCCTTAAAAAGCGACTGGAAGAACTAAACCAACAGATGAATGAGTTCGAGATCACACTAAAGCAGAGCAAATATAACAAGTTAAAGAAGGATACGGCTCGCTTTAGCCATGAGAAGGTGTACCCATACATACGGGACGACTACACACCAAAGAACCCCAATACGGACCAGGGTTCAGACAGTGATACATCAGACATGGGATCCAACAGCTCCAATTCCAGCAGATAGGAGTAGGCAACATTAGCAACAATAAACATGGTTGATTTGTTTGTACTGTTTAACATTCTACCATTCTAACAATGATGATTACAGTAACATGTCTCATCTTTCAAAAAGTCTCAACTCATGCTTTTTATGCAAGAATACTATCATTTCAATAAATGTTTGAAAATGCATTGTTGTATCTTTCTTGTGTTTACTTTGGGCGTGCAAGAGTGACAAATGAAAGAGTTAGATCTGTTTCCACGGATTCCTTGGGAATCAAAGTGTCATGTTTGAGGTTGCCAACAACATCTGTTACCCTGGTTGGTTTTGGGGTTAGATGTGGTACTGTGGTACTGTGGCACTGTGAGCTAGTCAAAACCCACCAACACTCACTGATGATATCTGTGGTCTGAGTCCCTATATTGTGAAGTTTGTGTTGGTCTAATACACAGCCCTGCTATATTTATAGGAACCGTATACCAAAAGCACACATTAACCCTTAATTACATCATCAGTAGAGATTTCGGAGGGGAGGGCAACCACTGCACGCAGGATTATAATAGAAAAAGCAAACACTATCATATAGTGTATCAGATTTAATACTGAGTTTGAGTTGCTTATGTTGCAGTTGCATGGTGGTTACTACAGTGATGCAATTGTCTCCTAAGAGACACATTATTCCACATTGAATTGCTCTAAAATCTCTGGTTACTTGATTATTTAAACATATGAGTGAAATGCATCTGAACAACTTGAATGTATGCTGCAATTTTCCACAGTAGTAGAATTATTTTCCAGCTACTAAAATTGCTGTGGTATATTGTAATAAGAGGGCAGGTCTCTCTGAAATGTAATATGGGGAGCATCTGAATGCAGCTAACATCACGCCTTTTCCCTCCCCCAGAATATAGTCTGATTAGTTGCCTACCACCAAGTACAATTGCATCTGTGTTTAATTTAAATGAAAATCAGTGACGGAGGAATCGAAATGTATGCAAAGTAACATGTTCATTACATGTTCTCTTGATAACTGCCAACTATTTATTCTTTTTTTATGTTCTTCCTGTAAAGCAATGCTGTCACTCTGAAAAAAAGGTCACGTTAAGGTGTTGTGCTTCCAGCTTACTGACCCTTCTTTTCTCCAAGAACAGAAAACACTAGCATTTGACTGCTTATATGTAGCTAGGGTTACTGTTTAGTTTGCTGTTGCAAAGCATCACATCTGACGTTTTTCTAACTATTTGAAACTTCTCATCTATTTCTTCTCATAGTGCTTTGGAAACGGAAACCTGTGTTGTGCAATTCCACGCGTGACAAAGGGCAGTCTGAACTGAAAGTTATTTGACTTTGATTTTCACGGTCATTCCTAACTCTCTGTTTTGTTTTCCTTTGTATCAAGCAGAGCTGAGAAAACATTACGGTTCATTGTCCTGGCAGGAGACTGGGTCAGACATGAAGAACTTCCTCCCTCCACTCGACCTCATTCTCTACCATAATCAGGTCCTGCTAATCATGTCAATTGCAACACACTGCTTTAAGGACTTTTATGCACAAAAGATACTGGTCGCAGGCTGTGCTTTTTGCTACACCCAGCATCTCCCTTGTCATACAAAGTATGGTCAAAGCCCTCGCACCTGAAAAGATATTTTTTCAAAAAGTTGCAAACTGCCCTGATCATGAACAGTAATGAGGCAGGCATCTCATTGTGACTCCTTTCGAAAAATAGCAAATGCTGGGATGGAGGCCTGCTTGGGGCATTGACAATGTGCTAGTAGTAATACTTGTAGCACTTACAAAGTCTTCCTACCTAACCTCCCACATTTTCGATAGGTGGTAGGCTGCGCTGTGTGGATTGCCTTAGTTCACAGGGTTTTGTGTTTGCTGTGAGTCTATGTGGGAAACATTTTGATGTTGTGGATGAATGAGTGACCAGTGCAGAGCTCTCCCATCCTCGGATACAGCGCTTAGCAATATGAAGGAGTATGAATGATTTCCAAAGATGGACTTGTACAGGGTGAGATTATGCATTTGCTTGCCTTTTACTAGATTTTTCAGGAGGACACACATTACATTTTTAGTGACGAAAGACAACCTTTCCTGATTCTATTTTTCCTAAACTACATTATGTATATGCTGACAAATGTCACAGTTCTGGCAAACCACTCAATAAATCAGTATAAGAAGTAGAGGGGATGAGTAAAGACGTGGAGAGAGGGGCGTGATCTTTCTGGATGGTCTATATTACAGTCACCGCTCTGTGTCTGTTATTATGGGATGTTGTTTATTATCTCACAGTAGTGGAATTTGGGACCTGCAGGGGTGGGCTGATTTAAAGTGTTCCTGGATACCAGCTATATGGGAGGGATCTCTTAACATCTTGGTATTGATGGACTATATTGAAGTCCTCAATGATGGTCACTGTATAAGACAGATCACTTCGCAAATTAACTGGTTGTCATCTTTGTTACTAGGTGATTGTGTTGATCTTGATTGAATGGGTTTCTGATAATAGACAATCACGCCAAGCATAGTTTATGAGGACTGACAAGAGAGAATATTGTTATCTGGCTTGTCCTGCTCATAGTCGCCTGTGGTAGACTATTTTGGGGTTTGATAATGACAGCTAATCACCAACAGATATAGGGTCTACGTATTTGTCTAGAAATTGATCATGTGTAGAGATTGGTTGTGATGTTTCGGTGGCTTCTGCATTCATAGGAAGAGAACATTGTTCACCATCTCGGGAAAAGTCAGGTTTTATTTCTTTCATGAATTTAAGATGATGTTAAATATTCCTTACCTTGGACGTTAGTGAGTTCCAAAGGTTTTTCGCTTGGATTGTGAATAATTGTCCTTGAATAGATTTTGTCTTGCAGATAGGCAAGATGGTTTGGGTGACAATTTTGAATGGTAGAGAGTAGCCTATTCTTGGAATATAGTTGAAGATTTGTTTGTAGATATTGCGGCTCTTCTCCCTGGAAGGCTCTGTATACAATGCAGAGTGTGCTGAAACCAGTATGTCTGGCTATGGGCAGCCATTGTAGTGGGTTGAGCACCAGTGCAACATATCCCTGTAGGTGGAGGTTGAATAGTCGTCTTTATGTGGTGTTTTGGATCATTTCCAAATTCGGGGGAAGAAAGCAGGGAGCACCTAGGTACACACTGTTTGTGTATTCGACCCACAAAATGACATGGGTGAGACTTGCCCTTAGTTTTTAGTGGCACCCTAACTGTAAGGGGATGCCTCTTTGTGCTACATTGTGAAGAAAGTCCACCTTGTGACTTCTTGAATATGTGAGGTTAGACATAGGTTTGAATCCATGCCTGCTCCATGGTTTTTTACTTCCCATGATGCTGTTAGTGGATCCTTCATTTCTTTGAGTCATCTTGTATGTGCAGGAGGCGATTCCATTTTAAGCATGTCATGATGTCAGTTTTATAGATATAGAGTTTAAGATGGTTGATCATCTAATGTCCATAGGGAGTTCAAGTTTTAGGATGATGTGTGTGTTATATGCATAGTTGTAACACTTGAGTAGACCTGTTGAGGGGATGAACTAAAATTGAGCAGAATTGGAGAAATTATCAAGCTTTCTATGAAGTTGCAATGAGGAGTGTGGGAGACATTAATTAATGGTAGCATTGGTACTAAGTTTGTCTGTCTTTGAGATAAGAGGAAATCCAGTGTAGCATGTTTCCTTGTATGTTGATCTTTTAAAGTCTGCGTGGGAGTGTCTGATGATGTACAGTGTCAAAAGTAAAAAATAGGCTGTAGGGCTGCAGTTTCTCTATTCTGTTAGTTCCAGATCTGCCTCTGAGATGATGTTCAGTTTCTTTATTGTTGCAATAAACGTGTAGGAAATTACTTTCAAGAAAGCCTGTGAGTGGAGTATGATGCACATGATGCATTCTGGATTGCAGAATTCTGCATGAACCTTTCGTAATTCTTTTGAGGACCATTCTACATTGGCTATGAGTATCATGAAATGCCATCCCTTTGCAGATTCAATGGCTAATTTGTATCCTCCATTGGGCCAGAGAAACAGGGTTTTATCATTCTAGTTGTTTGACTTTGACTATTTCAGTAAGAGTTTTTCCTTTAGTTTCTTATTCTTTTCATTCATCTCGGGTGTCCCTTTCTTGTGTTTGCTCCATGTGGATTCTTTTACCGTATCTGTCTATCCAGACTATTACTATTTTATTCATGGAATTTGGCTACTTACATTAGATGTCTTTTTGGGTGAGAGTTTATGAGTTTTGAATGCAATGTTTTGAGGTTGGATTTTTTCAATTGTTGGTAGCAACTCTTGCTGTTCTGTGCTATCTCTGTTTATATGTTATTGACTATAAGGTTGATGTTTATATAGAGGATTTGATGGTCACTCCACATTGTACATCCAGATCTCCTGTTGTTCATAAACTACCCCACTTGTTGTTCCAGTTCCAACTCCTCTTTAGCCAAAGAAGGTAATTCTCCACAGAGTACTCAGAGGGCTCCTGTGCAACCAGGATTGGTGCTTGCCTAACACCCCGTCTTTCATAGGAGAAAGGACATCACCTGAAGTCTGGATCTTTTGATGAAAGAACACTTAGGAGGCACCTAGGAGGCCCTCCACCTACTGAGAGAGAGAAGGAATCTGCCTACCTTGCAGGAGGAGAGAGTGTCCAGGAAGGAAAGTGGTGCAACACACCCCAGTGGCTGCGAAGCACCCAGAGGAGAAGCTCTGGGAAGACCCGAGTGTCAGAGGGCTCCTCCAAACTCTATCTCCGGTTCCAGGTGAAGATGTAACCACATTATTGCTGAGGCCCTGTTAGGGCTGTAACTGCATGCTGTGTGTGTGGGGCTGCAACTGCTGAAGTTGTGATTTGCCAGTGTGAGGCAGCCACTTCCGAAGTTTTTACTGGCCTAAGCAGGTCTGCAGCAGACAAATATTTGACATGCCCATGCAAGGGTGCATCAGCCAGATTCGAAATCAGCCCACGAGGGTGCTGAATCTGTCACGTCTCACCAGGCCCTTTCAGGGGCTCTGTCATGGACCCTGAGGCCCTGGTATTGGCCAATCCGCAGTTCCAGAGGCCTAGGACACTTATTGCTGTCAAGGCAGGATTGTGCCACATCAGGGCTGTGTCTTCCCATGCCTGCGAACCAGAAGGTTCAGAGCGCATAACTGCTGATTGCTGACCAGTGCCCAAGGCAGGAGACACTTGAGAATGGACTCCCAGCATACCGCAACTCATCGGTATATACAGGTGTGCCCTAATCGACCAGGCAGGATGGGGATGACTTGTGAGGACTTATTCCACCCATGAGCAGTTAAGAGACTAACAAGACTTAACACTCAAACTGTTTTGGGATAATTTTAACTGTACCTCTGCCAGATTCATGCTACTCCTGTTATCCCTTAGAATTAGAATGGACCATCCAGAACTGGAGAGAGAGCCTGGGGAAGTGAGTGAGTGATGTGGGTGCAGTACCTGCCAAGACAGCTCCCAAAGACACTAAAATATTTCAGCTGCTGATAGTGTTGTAGTGAGTAAAATTGTGTAATAAAGTACTTTTTGTTTCTAAACAGGCAAGCACTGTGCTTGACATTCACTTTATTGGATTGTTGGTTGATTCTTAAGCTCTGTGCTTGAGCATCCCCATACTACATTCCTGAGAAGCCTGTGACTGATAGCCCTTGCTTCTCTGAGAGTCAAGTATGGAAAGGGTTGGTCCACTCTACAGAGTTGTGGCTGGATGCACCCCATATTATCAAAGTCTAACAACCTCAGCCCCTAATACCCTCTCCCTCCCCCGTTGAGGCTCTGTATCCCTTGCTCCATGGTGACCTGAATGACATCTGACATTTACTATACAAAAAGTCGCTCTGGTGAAAAGTTTGAGATGTTTACTGAGGATGCATTTTAGTGTTTGTGCATGTGATACACTTTGTTAGAATATCTGTGGGAGAAGAAGGGCATTAGAAAGATAGGGAGGGTGGTATAGGGGCAGAGGGGGGCTTTACAGTCATTTAGTAAGTGGTTAACATCTAAGGGACATGTTTGTTAGTTGAAAAAGGGAGCAGGACATTAATGGCTGGTGGAAATTGCAGTGGGAATTTTAGAATATGCTGTCAGGCATGATTCCAGCACATTGGAAAAGTGCAAACATTATATCATTACTTACAAAACCCACAGAGGATCCCAAAATATCTGTGAATTATAGACCTCCTTTCTCAAAAGTGCCTTAAAAATTTGCCAACTCACAACTTTTGCAGTTTTTGAAGGGGAACAATCTCCTGCACCCTAGTCAGTCAGGCTTTAAACCTCACTTTAACACCGAGACAGCTCTTCTAGAAGTTGCAGAATATGTAAGGCACACGCTAGATATAGGTATAAAGGCTATATTGATCATGTTGGATTTATCGGCGGCCTTCGATACTGTCCCCCATCGAAGACTCATTGGCCTCCTCCAAGCAATTGGGATTAAGTATACAGTCCTGAATTGGCTCACCTCCTTTTTGGATGGAAGAAGCCAAGATGTTTGGATGCCTCCTTTCTCTTCCAAAGCTATTTAACTGACAGTTGTTGTGCTTCAGGGCTTAGCACTAAGCCCTACCTTGTTCAATGTTTACCTTACACCATTAGTGGTGTTAGTAGAGTCTCTAGGAGCTAAATTAATCTCCTATGCTGATGGCACCCAGCTTCTCTTCTTCTGTGGGAAGGGAGAAGATTTTGCTGGAGAGGCTATTAAAAATTGCATCTCTATGGTGTTTCATTGGTTGGCCGTTAACATGTAACCTGGCTAAAACAGAGATTATGGTCTTTGATTCAACTTCACCAGATTTATGGAGATCCTGTTGGCCGAAGGACGCTCCCCACTCTGGTCCTCAACAGGACTTCATAAAGAACTTAGGCATTAAGTTCGATACTGCCCGCTCATTTCAACCACAGATCCAGACTTTGACAGGTTCCTGCTTCGGGCAGCTACGGATGTTGAAAATATTCTTGCCCCCACTGTCAGAGTGTTCCAAGAAAACTGTAATCAAAGCATTAATAAGCTCTAAATTGGACTACAGGAATGCTCTTTACCTGGGTCTCCCTGAGTAGCTTCTGGGCAGACTTCAGGTGGGGCAGAGCTCAACAGCCCGGATGCTTCTTAATCTTCCCCTTAGAACACACGTCATCTCATCTCAATGCTCTCCAGTGGTTTCCCATAAAAACAAGCATTGGAAATGCAATAGGTCTCGCATTTGTTGAAGTTGGAGCTATTGGCATTGTAAATGTCAATATTTTTTACCTATGCAATAGATGTGCCCTCCCCACCTCAATAAAATAATGAACTCCGAGATGTGTTTTTCTGTAGTATTTTGTACAGCATGAAGTACCCGTTTGTTATTTTGAATAGCTATTGGGAGCCGCTATAAATAGTGCTGAAGAAAGAATAGGTTTTGGCAACCTGAGAGCTATTGGTGTAGTGTATGTTAAAGTTTTTGGGCCTTTCCAAATATGTTAAATGTATATTACACAGCGCACGCCACAAGCGTTAGCGCAAATCGGGCCAAAGTCAAAGAATATAGCATGATAAGGGAGGAAGCTTGCTCTTCGAGGTGTGTGATGGAATTGTGACATTTAATCGAACACATCATATGGAAGAATAGTTCTGAATAACACCATAATAAGGACCCTTTGGCTTTGAAGTTATCTAAAAAAATTCAATTGAAATTAAAGTTACGGGTGGAACACAGGTATGCAGATTGTTGCATGATTGATTCAGGACAGAAGCCATCCCATGATTCGAGGTGCCATTAAAAACAAGCGATTGCAGCCTTTATAAAATTCATCACAATAGCGGACAGGTTATTGGCAGCAAAAGGACAAATTACTGTTTTGCAGCAGGCACAATAAACATTGCGAGCTACATTTATGACGCTGTATCATTGTTCACTCTATAAAGAACATATGGATGTGGCGATACTCTGTACATGTTAACAATTTTAATGCCATACACTTTTAGTGAAATTTGCATTATTATCCCCATCCTTAATTTATCTGACTAAGAAAACAAGAAAATATTGAAAGTAGAGCTTTTATTTGTATTATGTTTACAGCTTTACTGCTCTGCACTTTCAGCGAGATTTGCACTAACAGCTTTGCACTTTAATTCAAGAACGTGGCTGTAATAACATGAGACATTATGAGAGACAATTATATTATCTTCATTAGTGTATAATTTTACGACTTTTGCACTCTACCGAAATTTGCACAAATATTTTTAGCTTTACTGCTGCTGACCAAGCAAACAGGAATATATGGATGTGAAGATCCTGCTTGTACTAGTTTACAATCTTACTGTATTGCACTTTTTAGCGAAATTTGCACTAATACCTTGCACTTTAATCTAGAAGTATGGCTGAAATAACATAATGTTCCTTTATCAGAATATGTTAATGATGTTTAACATTCCAACTCTAGATTCCATGTAGAAAATTTAATGGTTTTTATTAACTGAAATAAATGTACTTTGACCTTGGCTGTCGGACCCTCGTCAATCTTTAAAAAAAAATGGCTAAAATCTTTTTTATGTGAAAACGTACACTTTTCTATAATAGTCACTGGTCCTTAAGCAAATAATGCATGCGCTACTTATAAGAAGGCAGAATGCGGTCACTCACACTGAAGTTAGCCAGTGGCTCAAGTGGGCTGACCCATTGCCCCATGCTGTAGTGGGCAGAAGAAAACGTGAATCGCAACAGACCAACGAATGATTGTCTGACTGAAAGCCATTGTAAGTAAACGTATATTATAATGACAAGTATATTTCAGTAAAATCCAAAAGGCCTTTCCTAATGCCAGACCTGGGGGGAAAAAACATACCTAGGATGCCTAGATTCTGCTGAATATTGCAGGGATGTTTCTTGAGGGGAAAAACATAGGTTATCTGGAAAATTAAACAAGTTTTTAGGGCAGCAGTCTTTTGTTTACAGCACCATAGAAGGGCAGAGCAGGAGAGGCAAGCAATATGCATATGTACATTCAGATTAGTGATATCATCATGTTGAAAAAGATCGAGAATCGTTATTTTTAGGAAATCTACACAAGGCTTTTAATTAAGATGTTATACGGTTGCAGTCACAGCCATAAAGTCGTGTTTTGTGATTAGCTTATGATAATTTTGTTTTAACCTGGAACTACGGTTATTCCGGGTACTGAGATAGGCTGGGGCTAATTGAGACAGGAGGGAGGTGAAAAATGAACATAGAGCAAATCTTAAAACTTGTCCACAGCTTTTGTTCTTTGAGTCTGCAATATATTATTTATTTCTTTTTTCTTACCCAAGCAGGCAGAACTCAAAGAGCGGCAGCTGGAAAATGCATTTTAATGAGCAAAAGGGAAAAGAGAATAAAGAAAAAATAAAAAGACACAGGGAAAAGCAGTGAGGCAGAAAAATTAAATAAAAGAACATAAAATGGACCTATTTGCATTATAAAGGTGCTCTCAGACACAGGCTCTTTGTGCGACAATCGTCCAAAAACAGTTTCGAGACTTGTGTTTGTGCTCCGCTGCCCTCTATATCTTGTAGTTTTTTTTGTGACTGCAGCATCCACTGTAGTCGCGCTGAAGTACTCTGAGATGACTAAGTGGCACATTGTATAATGAACACCGAGTGGAGAATCTGCTCTGTAGGGCTCGAGTACAAAAGAGGCTTAAAGGTCTGTAATGCATTGGTCTATGGGATACATGCACAGAACGATTATACATCAAAATCAATGAGGATATGTTTAGCAACATCAAATGCCACGGTGCCCAATAGGCATACAATATACTTTTTATTGTCCAAATATGAAGTGACTTTGACCCTCCCCAACGGGCAGAGAAAGCAACCTATAAACTGCGGCGTCCTCTGTAGCCGTGCTAAGCCTGGAAGTAGTGTGGCACCGGGCAGAACAAAACAAAGTTGTGCGGCCTTTGTAATCGGCAGCCATGATTTAAGAGGAAATGCGGCAGAAGTAAAAAGTAACAAACGGGCGCATGCATACAAAAAACACAAACACGCATATAAAACAAGGAGGAAGCGTGAACGTTATGCGATGGCCAACAAGAAGGCTCAGGTCACTCACCATATTAGGAACAAGGCGGTACCCAAATCCGCGATGTGCTGGGCTGCCGTGGTGGAGCTTGTGGCGAGCTGCATCGGTGCTGTGGCGGTATTGCTGGTCGAGTGTGGCGGCAGCGACGTGGAGCTGCAACGTCTGGGAGTTCTGCAGGCAAGGTGAGGAGGTCGCGGGGGACCTCCGCACACCGGCAGGAGGTGTGAAGCATGCCGGGGAACTGCTGCCAGGGCCAGCTGTGAGCAGCTGGAGTCGCGCGAACACGCGCAGAGCACTGGGGCAACCACAGGCAGTGCACGTGCAGAGTGAGCACGTGGGAGGCAAAAAAAACTTTCAGGCCGGCGTAGGGGGTGGAGAAAACAAAGAAATTATTAGCAGCGCGGCGCTTGTGACGAGCGCCGTGCTGATGTAAAACAAAGTTCCCCTCATTCATGGAAAACAAGGAAGTAGTCCCTACATGACTACATAACACCGAGCAGCGGAACAAAACTGTAGTTGGTCGGTGCTGCTTCCTGCAAAAGGGAAGCAAAACGGAAGTGCCGCATCGGATCTCAAGCCAACTATAAGCCCGCTAACAAAATAAATGCCAGAGTTAACGAATGGCAAGCGGCAGGAGAAACTACCGGCAATAGGTGGAGTTTCACCCAACAATACAGATTACTTGATGCCTCGTAGAGGCAGCGCATGCGCTGCCTATGCGAGACCTAAAAAGGATTCTTTTTAACACAAAGCTTTACAAGGCTTGGGTGCCGGATATCAGAGAGAGAGGATTCATGACAATATCCCTTCCAGAACTTTATGTTCTTCTTCTGAATATTTGACTAGAGTTCCCAAAATTTGTCTGCTCAGAACAGGTGGTAGATCTGTCTCTTATCTTGGGCCAGTTACATGGAATAAACTCCCTTCGGAGCTACGTACCACAATTCATCTTCCTATTTTAAGAAAAAACTAAAGACATGGCTTTTTCAGCAATCTTCATAGGACAATCATTGCTGGTACCGTTATGCCTGTTTTAGCGCCAGGACACTGTATAAATCATATTAACATAACATAACAAGAAGTTGGGCATGGGAAGATCCATATTGGTTTGCATGGAAGAAAGAAAAGACAGGGTAAATGTCTTGGAAATGTGTCCACCCGTGGGTGCTTGTTGTGATTGTGGTAGGGGAGAAAACACAGTTTTTAGCATGGAGAGAAAGTGGTTTGTTTGAAGGTGTGGAAGGAGGATGTCAGTGTGCTACTTTAGTACACAGTTTGGTTTTCTAGACCCTCTTTCACTAAGAACTCAGCCAATGTGCCAACCCAAGGCATAAAACCACTTTATCTATAACCACCCAAAAATTCACTGAGCAATATTAGAATGAGATGTGTTTCAAGTATTGATCAATCACATGGGACATTACAGGAATAGTTAGTGGAACCCCAAACTCTCTTTCATTAACCCGTTTACCGCGGCAAACATTCCGCCGCGGTGCGGGCGTTCTAAAGGGTGGGCGGGGCTGCGTCGGCCAACGGTCATGCGCAGCACCAGGGAGTTAGTGCTCGTGACGGCCGTTGGCCGACGGGCGCACTTAACGGGTTAAGGAAGACCACACTCAAGAACATTAGGAAACGAGGGGTACATATCAAAACCCTATCCTACTGCACACAATATGAATTGTATTCGCAATAAAAACAAATTGAATGGCATCTGCAATGTTTGCTAAAAGTGTGAATAACAGGAAAAGTTGCAACATACTTTTACAGCACTCCTACCCTCATTCTGCTACTTTTATGCCCTAAACTAATTCTAGTGCAGCAGAAAATCGAAAATCTGATTTGAGTTTCAAAGATGGTTCACACCTGCATACATGTTTGAACAATAAGGCTTGTGTTCTGTATAACAGTAGAGCCTACTATTCTCATTGTGAAAGACCAGCAAGGCTGATAAGCCCAGCAATTGAAGCCTGAGTGCCTCCACAGTAGCTTTGAGTTAATGTAGGTGGCGCCATTTTGCATGGCCGATTTCGTTGTCACCTAACGTGAAGGTTTCTCTCTCCCTCTTCACTCCCAGTACTCAGCTTTTATAACATCACTTAGGGCCATATGTATCATAGTTTGTGTTTGCGATTCTCAAATAGCGAATTTTTGAGAATCGCTATTTGAGAATCGCAAACGAGATGTATGTAGGATTCGCAAGAAAATTTGCGAATCCTACATATTCTTAATTGCGATTCGCAAATTGCGAATCGCAGTTAGGAAACCCTCCCCATTCATTCCTAAGGGCCTAGAGGCCCATAGGAATGAATGGGAGGACATTCTCAATTTGCGATTAGCAATTAGAGAATCGCAAATTGAGAATGCAATTTCAAGGTTGCAAGGGTGTCCAAAGGACACCCTGTTGCACCCCTGAAATGAGCATGGGTGCACATGTGGCACACATACATGCCCTAAGGGCATGTATGTGCGCCACATGCCACTTTGAAAAATGCAAAAAATGCATTTCTCAAAGAAATCGCAAGTTACCACCAACCTGTAGTTGGTGGTAATTTACGATTCCTTAAGCCATAATCGCACAACTTAGGTGCTTCATACATTTCATTTAAGGAATCGCAATTTGCAATTCCTTAAATGCATTCATAAAATAGAGAATCGCAATTTTGCGATTCTCTATTTTGCGAATGCCTTTTGGGATGATACATCCCAAAGGCTTGTTCCCGTTCGCAAACGGGCCGATTCTGAGAATCGGCCCGTTTGCGAATGGGAAATGGGCTTGATACATATGGCCCTTAGTCATTGAAAACCTTCAGATTAAACAGTTAGGAGAGAGTGGTTGGATGCTCTTTCTTAGTTTCATTCTATGAGACTGTGTACTTTTGAATAATAGTAGCAAACGAGACACATAGTGACACGTAGCTATCTATCTTCCAAGAAATGCTGTTCATTATTCAGTAACAAATTGTTTAAAACAGAGCTGTCAGCTTCAGATTAAATACCTGGAATATATTCATTTAAAGTTGATTATTATGTTTCAAGGAAAAATAACATAAACTTCATGTGTATTCTATATTAATCACATGCATACACATTTGATCGATTAACATATGTAAATCAAAAAAGGAATACTTATAAGGGAAAAGTCATAGAAATCATGACAAGCGGGTAATGGGAATTGTAGTGTGGGTAGAAAATGGGCATCAGAGTAGGCACGAGAGTAGAGGATTGTCGGGGAAGGGTTTTTCTTGGAATTTGGCCACCATGCAAACTCATTGTAACTTTTTCTGATGAGTGTTAATTTAGGGTTGGTACTTGATGGGAGGTGGTAGTCTCTTAGACTAATTATCTATTGGTTGCTGTCTTGGTTTTGCTCATTGGATTTTGGCAGCAGACCCCACCAAGGAGTGACCACTTCCTTTCAGTTAGAATCGGCTGACTGATCAATCTACGAGTAACTAGACCCACCTGATTGTATTTGACAATGGGTTCAGCCTAATTCCATGTCTGTACCTCTCTATGTCTTCCTCCCGCATAAGCAGAGGGTAAGCCACGGAGCACTGACAGCTTACACTTTGAAAAATGGTTACCTTCGACAGGCACTCCAGATTTCTTCTGCAAAACCCGTTTCAAAGCATGTATGCATGCCTTTGTACATTGCAAAGGATGGGCTGCCCTTTTGATGTCCTCTTTTTGTAGTTCACAATGGTTCACAATGTGTGCATCACACTTCATAACAGTAATTGCAAGTAATAAAACCCTTTTTGCACTGTGAATTAAGACTTTGCATTCCCAAAGTATGCAAAGTGTTTTATTGCATCAGGCCCTTTATGCACTCAATCACTGACAAAGTAAATCATTTTGGCATTTCTGTAGTGAAAGGTTGTCTCAAGCTTCCTTCATGCACACTAGTTCCAGCACAGACTGTAATAGTGCAAGCATCACGTGCACACAAAAAAGATTTAGTACGGTTTGGGAGTCAGCAATACAAGCTTAAATAACACCAGTGACATTATTCTGAGGAGCAGTGCACTTTGCATTTTTCCCTACAAAAGTTCTCTTTCATCCAGGTATTACCTGGAAGAGGTTGTATGTGGAAAATTAGTTGGGAGAAGGGATAATTTGTGTACAGTAAAAGCAATTTTGCAAGTTATCCTGCTTTCTGACCTGGAAAAAATATAATGATTAACTTGGTGTGATTTTACAGCAGAATAGTTACGAGCCAGTTGGAATGGGGGTAAAAATGTCTAAATGTCTAAATGGGACAACTGTTCAGCTCAAATCACTCCTGTACAATTAGTATACAAAACAGTGATGGATGGAATGTTTGAAATAATCTTAGCCATAGGTAATCACTCGGATCACATCCCAGTCCATGCCACTGGAACCAAGGATACCTTGATGAAGAGCCCTAACTATGGTGAAACAGGTCCTAGGTTGCTTGTGTTCCGTTTCAGGAAGGATTTGGCATGGTAGTTTGGGCTGGACTGTTCCCACGAGGAACTGGGCCAAGTCTGATTTGCATATGGCTGGGTCCAAACTGAGGTGGCATGGTGAGCAAAAAAAGATGGACTAAGATGCAACCCAAGCGATTGCCAGTGGCTGAGATTTATTCAAGCATTTCATCCATTACCTTGTTGTTTTTGCATTTTGACGCCCTATGTGTGCCGGGTATATGTAGACATGGGTCCCGGGCTCACTCTGCAAATGGAACCAAGCTATACTTCGCTGACAATCCCTAACTAGGGAAAAACAGGTCCTAGGGTGTTTGTGTTCCAGTTCAGGGAGGACCTGGCCTGGGAGTTCTGACTGGACTGTTCCCATAAGGAACAGGGTCAAGGTTGATTTGCATATGGCTGGGTCCAAACTGAGATGGCCAGAGTAATTGCCAGTGGCTGAGATTAATTCAAGCATTCCATCCATCACCTTGTTGTTTTTGCAAACAAGTCAAAAGGATATATTTACACTAGAACATTTGGGGCAAAGAGTAGCAAGAAAGATGCATACAAATGCAAACATGCCAGAGGCCAGGCCAAGTTATGTGTAGCATGGGAGGAGTGATCAGGGAAGTACAGCACAGTAGGGTATGGCCAGGAGAAAAATGTGATGTACAGGGGGACACAGCAGGAGAGGCAAAGGAAGAGTCTAGTAATGGAGGCCTATGAAGGGCCAGGCACACATGGTAAGCATGAACTATATACGGGAAGCAGATAATTGTGGTTTTGTGTGTGGCAGGGCTTTCATATGGTAATAATGATTGCTACATATGATGGAGCAAGGTTTCAAAATTGAAACTTGCTTGTATGCAATCTTCCTCATAGTATTAATATATTAAAATTTGTACTGTCAAAACTAATCCTTGCATTCACAAACACGAAAGGGATAGACGCTTGCCTATGTGTTTTACTAATGAATAACGCTTGTCCATAAACCAAGATGGGCGCTAAAAGCGCGGGACTTCATTGCGCATGTCGCAACCTGATCACATGGTGTGACGTCTTTCTTTGCTTGGTGGGAAACTTCTGCTTCTGCGCAGTGTGTATTAAAATGGCCGCTAAATGTTTTCACATGCTTAAGCTTGCTCTTATGTCATTATTAAATTGTCGTTTTCTTAACGCTACTAATGCAGGATAGTAAAATGATTAAATGGGAATAGAGTTAGGAAAAGTGGGTATGCAGTGAAACTTTTTATTTGTGATTTTAATATTTTCTTCTTGCACTTTTAGTAATTCGTAAACATGGGCCTGGGTTGGTGTCTTGAAACTCGAGAAACAGAGGGTTCTGCGCATGTGTCCTGTATGCCTGCCAAGTGAAGTCAACTTGGACGTCTCCCAAGGCCACAACCTATTGGCCGAAGATGATGTACCCAAGGTTTCCGGCGGAACAAATTGTTACTTTTCTTCTGTAAAATATATAACATTTGTCATGAGACGGGTGGGAAATAAAGCGAATGTATTAATTTGAAGGGGAGGGAACGTAAAGACAATAGGCTTTACAATTTAGGCCAAATTTACATGGTGCGAGAATCCACCTCCTGTCCCTGTCCAATCAGAAGTAGTGGTCCCATATTTTAGCAACATTAAGGGGAGGTATATGGGCGTAGAAGGGTATAATAGAATATAGCATTAGTAAATTAGTCAGAGAAGAGCATATTTTCACGAAGCGCAGGAGAGCGGAGATGCTGACAGAAGAGCTCCAGACTGCCCAGCTGATCGGTTGCTGACTGAATTCCTGTCCGGAAGGGGTCTTGAGGAGGGGGCGGCGGAGTCCATTAGACGGGAGAATCGAGAGAAGTCGAGTATCAGAAAGGGGAACGGCGCAGGCGTCGTTGTAGAGAGGTCACCGGTCCTGTCCTGATCCTGGAAGAAGTCTTTGCTCTTCATCCTTCCTGGGTCCTATCTTTTCCAACTCCTTGGCTAAGGGGCTTGGTTCTCGCATTAGGTAATTATACTGCAACCTTTAGTTGCGCTGCTGTTTCTATCTTCTCCTCTTCCTTAAACACCGTCATTTATTAGCAAAATCATTTCTATGCTTTTTCTTGGGTGTTTTCAATCAAGTACCGTGTTTTCTGTATTTTACTCTGCCAAAACTTTAGATAAACATTTTTAAAACTTCCTGACTCAGTGGTTATTTCAGGATTATGTACTATAATGAATGTCACTCATTTTAAACTTCCCAATTAGCAAAGGATCCATTGGTAAGTTATTACTCTTCAATCAGAAGGTAATTGGTAGCAGGGACTTTGATAAAAGAGTACATCTGACACCCAGCGTAAGTATTAGTGTAGTGTGAATGTATGGGCCCAAGTGAGTATATGGTGTATGAATGCGGTTGGCTAATATTGCGCTGGATCACATATATGATGCACCTGATTGTATGTGAGCATGACCGTTTATTACTATAGAATTGTGTGATAGATATATGGCATAGAAAGCAGACTAACGTTTGAATGGTAAAGCTGACAAATGCGTGTTTGATCACCTTGTTTTCTTTTTTTGAAATTCCATGTTCACTTATGCTATTCAGAATAAAATGACAGAGAAGAGAAACTTCCCACTTCTCTTATGCATGGATTGTAACCACGGCTGCAAGAGAAAACTACTTTGTGAGGATGGTTTTTGGACGGAAGGACGAAAAAGTACCATTAGCTTCCATAGATTTTGTATGCTTCTGAAAAGGGTCATTGTTTGCACATTACTGTAGGAAAACAGGCGTTAAGCATGACAAAACCATACTCATTCCATAAAATATAATTGGCGATAAAGGCATATAAGATACCAGTGCGGAGATAGGGTAGGATACGGGAGATGCTGAAGGACTGAATTCCAACTGCTGACCCAATGACGACATAAAACATGGGGGGGAACTATATATGTTAATGAAAAAATTGGTAAGCTAATAAAACCATGTAAATTCGATAGCTGACAACATTTTACATGCTTTGAGTAGGGACTAGACTGATAGGTTAGGGATGTTTGATGATATATTATTTGGGCCTTTCTAGCCTTTGCCATAATTCACATATTGTCTCCGGAGTTGTTTATAATAATTATAATCATTCTGATACAAATGATTTGTAGATGAAACGTAAAGGGACCCCCCTGCAAGGTAAGTTGAGGTGAAGGCCCTGCACTGCTGGGGTGGCAGGGGCTTCCGTTACTCCCCTAGTGGATATCCAGAATGTCTGGCATGGACCCAACTGTCTCTGATTAAATGTTATGTTAAAATTCTTGTAAAGCGTATGGCTGCCCCGGCAACGGGGTGTCCCAGTGATAAAACCTGCAGAGTGGAGTCGGGCGAGATGGGGGCAGTTAGTGATCAGAGAATAGCCAGGTCTTCACGGCCCTTCTGAAAGCCCAGTGGTCCAGAGTGCACCGGATGGGAAGAGGCGGGGGCCATCGCCCTGAAGGTACGCCCGCCTGCTCTGGCCCTATGCACCCGGGGCAGGCGGGTAAGGTAAAGATCAGCTGAGCGCAGGGCACGGGCAGGAACATAGGCAAGACACAGATCACTCAAAATCACGAGGCAAGAGCCAGTGAGAATTTTATGAGTGATACAAAGAGCCTTAAAATTGATTATTTGCTCTATTGGCAGCCAGTGCAGCCGGTGAAGGAGGCCAGAAACATGGGAGTGCTTGGGGAGCGTGAAGAGGGTACGGGCTGCGGTATTCTGGGCTCTCTGGAGCCTTTTAATCACCGACTTGGAGCAGCGCATTGCAGTAGTCCAACCTATCCAAAACGGTAGATTGGACTATCATCTGGCAAGTATGGGAGTCAAAGAGACCTAAAATGGGCTTCAGGCCCCGTAGGAGACTAAGACAAGTGCCTATTACTGATTTAGCCTGGTCTTCAAAAGAAAGGGGGCAGTCCATCCAGACACTCTGGTTCTTAGCAGCTGGTTTTGGCTGCGGGGGTGAGCCTAGCACAGGGGGCCACCAGTGGTTGCCCCATAGATAGGTATCCCTTCCTAAGAGAAGGATTTCCGATTTGGTGGAATTCAATTGAAGGCAGTTGGCCGCCATCCATTCAGAGATGGCAATCAGGTTCTCCTGGAATTTCACGGAGTCCTGGCTAGGATTATTAGAAAATGAAAATACCAGCTGGGTGTCATCTGCATATGACACCAGGGAGATGTTACAAGCTTTTGCAACCGATGTCAGCGGCCGGATGTAAATATTGAACAGCGTAGCGCTCAGAGCAGAGGCCTGTGGGACCCCGCAACGTAACAGTTGTGTGTGGGAGTGGAAGGGCGGCGAGATTACTTGAAAAGACCTGTCAGCCAAAAAGGACGTAAACCAGGAGAGGGCTTTGCCACCAATGCCGATCTCCCATAGCAAGATCTTATGGGAGACCATATCAAATGCTGCACTCAGATCGAGTAGAATCTGCGCCGATGTTCTGCCTTCATTCATGGAGACCTGCAGCTGCTCAGTGACCGCAAGCAGAGCAGACTCCGTGCTATACCGGGGTCTGACTCTAAAAACCATTTTGAGAGGGGTCGAGGATCGAGTTGGATTCCAGAAACTGAGTTAGAATAGTATTAACATGCAATTACATTATTTTGGCAAGGAACGGGAGCAGGGAAATTGGGCAAAAAGTTTCAGGCCTAGAAGCATCCAGTGTAGGTTTTTTTTATCAGAGGGATAACTTTGGTGTGTTTCCAAGATTTCAGTAACGACGCAGAGGATAAAGAAGAGGTCCGGTTTAAGAGGGACGTCCGGAGACCCCGACCTTACCTTGGTAAGCAAAGCTAAAAGGGCTTCAGAAGAGATAGGGGGAAACGAAAGAAGGAAAAAGGAAGCAGAGCTGAGGGAAGACCACATGTGGGAAACCGGGTCTTTGCTCTCAGGACGGAAGCTGTGATAAATGCGCTCGACCTTTCCGATAAAAAAAGTGGCCAAAACCTTGCACTGAGAGTTGGTGGAAATGGTGCTGTCCTGGGCTGGAGGAGATTTCACCATGTCCTTCAGGAGAGAGAAAATAGTTTTGGTGGGATTATTACTCGTGTTTATTTTGTTCGCAAAGTATGCGGCCCTGGTCTTCTGGACCAATTTGTGGTAAGCCTTAATCGCGACTCTATACAGTGATTTAGCTGCGGGTTCGTAGTATCTTCTCCAGGTTCATTCTAAGACCTTACAATTCTTCCTGGCTAACGCCAGAGACTCATCGAACCAGATGCTGGCCTGCGATTTTTTAGGATAGGTCCGTTTGGCAGGGATGCACCTGTCCAGTGCTTGGGTGACCCAACTAAGGAAACAGCTGTTAGCTGCCTCTATGTTGGTGGGCAGTTCAGGACTCTGTGTGCTAAGTGCCGACGGGAAGGTATCCGGGTCTAGTTTATTCCATGGACGTTTATGATTGGGCTGAGATTTAGAACCTGTCAGGCTTATGGATAAGGAAATGAGGGAGTGGTCCGTCCACAACATAGGAAGGGGGGCCTGAGCCACTAAAGAAGGAATGTTGGAAGAAACAGGGACAAGAAAAAGTCCAGCCAAGTGCGTAGGCCCTGGGACTCATTGAACTATTGACAGGCTGTCATGCTGCCTAAAAAGGTGTTGATGTCAGGATCACAGTGAGATTCCAAATGAAGATTGAGGTCACCTACAATATTAAAGTTGGCTGTTTTTAATGCCAGGGTGGTAACAGCATTGACCAAAGCTTCTCTAAATGATTTGGACGGGCCTGGTGGGTGATAGATTAATATCCCTAAGAATGTGAAGTTGTCCGTCAGTGCAATTTTAAAAAGTGCGGTTTCACAGTCAGAAATAGTTTCCGGAGTGAAACTACAAGAGTAGAATTCTTTATAGATGACTGCAATGCCCCCTCCTCTCCCTACTGTTCTATTCAGCTGGTTCATAGCATATCCAGCGGGCAGAGCTAAGGCCGGAATGGCAATGAGGAACAGAGTATCAGGGGACCGTTCGTGGAGAAGTTTGAACACCTCAGCATGGTGCTTAACCAGGGAACAGCAGTTTAAACTGCAGATTTTATAATCCCCCTTGTGGGAGGGGGAAGCTGGGGTTAGCAAACTTGTACTGACCATAAACTGGCACGAATTGCAATGAGAAGGGAAGGTGGTTGGAGACCAGCTAAGATTACCACAAGAGGGAACACCATGGTGTAAAACAAGAAGGGCCTCCCACAAGTAGGACAACCTGTAGGGGGGCAGAGAGGCAGAGAGCCTGGCTCCAGGCGCCATCCAGGTGCGGACGGGCGCGGACGGGCATGGATGGGCGTAGCCGGGCTTGCCTTTGGCGTGCCCGGGGAGGACTAATGCCTGCACCACATATCAAAGTCTGTTCTAAGACTCAGCGGATCTCCTTTTACTAGATGGCTAAATTGAAAGCCACAGAAAATTGTTTGTGTTGAGTTTAAGGTGAAATTCATAGATTTTTCTGAGAGAGTAAGTGAGGCCGGAACTCTACGGAAGTACATCTTCTGTAACAGAGATCAATTGGAATGTCTTCAGTCTTCACAACAGAAACAGCTGTTCCCATCTAAGGGGTTCAGAATAAGAAAATACACTGGTCCTCAAGTCATCATGCACCCCTCGGTGCTGCACAAACTCCAGCTCTCTGATGTCCTCTATGGTAGAGTTTCTCAGTTATAAATGGGTGTCAGCTGCCTGATGGTGCCCTGGGTGATTTATTGAGGCCCTCAATGCCTTCATGTAAAGGTTAAGAAAAAAAGTGATGGGTGGCATGCTTGAAATAATCTCAGCCACTGATAATTACTGGGGCCTCATTCAAGACCATGGTTTTTGCCCACTCTGCTATTCTAGACAGAAGCCCCATAAAGGTTAAACAACAGGTGTGCTAGAATGGAAACCTGGAGAACTTCAAATGTTGTAGAGGCTAGTTTTGTCTCAAGTTGCAATCAATTCAATAGAAACTTTATTCGGCCACGTTCTGGCCATAAAAGTACATTTCACATAAAAAAGCACATACATTTTGGGTTTAAAACTGCACCACGAATGTAATTGAAAGGACAGATAAAATTCATTCATATTATTAAAAAAAATTCCAAATAGGCCCAAGCCATTACTGTTATCCACCCATGTTTTTTCTTTTACGTATTGCCCCTGATAGGAAGCTTGCAACCCCATAACAAATGAGTGGGGAGGAAAGCATTTGTAAGTAAATCAGTGCTGGTCTTACTTGTGCAAAATAGCAATCTCTAAAAAGTGGTAAGATATGTTTAGCTCGCTGCTCAGTATAAAAACCACAGAAAAACATAAAGTGCAACAGATCTTGGTCAGAAAAATTATCGCATACACATGGTTGTAGGGTTCCTAACTTTGAGAAACCTTTAGGTACAGTAAGAGACCAGTGGATACAATTAAATCTAAATCTGGATAAAAGAAAACGATGATGCAAATTATTAACAAAAGACCAAAAAGGTTGATTTAAAATTCCAGGACTTATAATCATAAAATGTCTGCATGTAGGTTTTTTAAGTTCATTTAATTCCCTATCCAGATATCTCCTCGTTAAAAATTGAGTTTTTATAGCTTTTACATCTTCAGGGTGCAGCTTTCTTGGTTGATTGAATAGCTCTGGTTGCCCAAGAGCTGGAAGCTGCAGGGAGACATATTTTAACCAGGGAATATCTGCATCTCTGTCTAACATCATGCAGTCCTCAAAAATAATTTGGTTTAGGTTAGGCTTATCTCTAGACCAAATTTGTAGCCACCAGATCAAGGGTGCTACAGCAATATTGTCTGTAATGTAGCCCTGCCTTAATTCCTCATGTACCATAAAAGCTGGAATGCTAGAAGGAGCAGCTAGGAGTTTACGTAGGTGTTTGTTTTCAACTCCTTGAAGTTCATTATATTCCTTGAAGCCCCAAACCACACTACCATACACTGTCATAGGGACACATTTCTCATTATAGATCTTCAGCAGTGATGGTATGGGTTTACTCCCTAATCTCCTAGCGAAATCCAGTGAGGCTCCAGCTGCTCTTGCCAAAGTGTTTTTCTTTAAAGCACGCTGTGCCACCCAGGTGCCATTTTCATCAAATAACACACCCAAATATGGGTATGTTGGTACATTGGTTAGCACTCCACCTTTACATGGAAGGGATTTTTTCCCTCTTTTTAGATTTCCAATTGACATTATATGAGATTTAGTAAAATTGACCGCAAGGTCAAGAGCTACCATAAAATCAATAAAAGTATTAACTAGACATTTCAAAGCAATCGGAGTCCTGACAAGTAAAACTGCATCATCTGCATATAAAAGAGGTGGAATTAATTTAGAACCTACTCTTGGGATGTCTAAACATGAGTCTGATAGCACTGGCCCCAGCTTATTTATGTAAAGTGTGAATAAAATCGGTGCAAGAATGCACCCCTGCCTCACTCCTCTTTTTACCTTCCAGGCTTTAGTTAGGGAGCCATTCTCGTTATACCTTACTGAGGCAGTCAAAATAAGATGGGACCAATGCAAAAAAGATACTAAATTCCTGTCCATCCCTATTTCAAGCAGCAATTGCCATAGCTTAGACCTGTTTACCCTATCAAAAGCAGACGTTAAATCCATAAAAGCCAAGAACATACGCCCTTTTTTGGCTAGGGTGTATTTGTTGGTGATCATGAGTAGGTTCATACATTGCTCCACTGTACCCCTGCCCTTGCGGAAACCAAATTGTAGTTCGGACAACACATCTTTTTCTTCCAGCCAAATGCTTAGACGATCCAAAATTACTTTGCCCATTATTTTTGCTGCAGAATCCAACAAGGAGATCGGGCGAAAACAGGCAGGATCGTCCCTAGCACCTTTTTTATAAATTGGCAAAATCACCGCCATTGACCATGAGTGGGGTTGACCTACCCTTGTGGCCGCATTGGACACCTCTGTTAAAATTTTCGCCCATGTACCAGAATCTGATTTATAGAGGTCCACCGGTATCCCATCGGGACCAGGGGTTTTCCGTGCGGACATACCCTCAATCGCTTTCTGTACCTCTTTTACCTCAAACCCTAAAGCGAGTGGTACAGCACTCAGTGCCCAGGAGGAGCCTGTTTGTTTTGTAGCAACCTCTGCATATATCTGTTCAAAGTGACTGACCCACCAATCGGCAGGAATAACGCACTCAGTTCTTGTTGTGTTATTATCTTTAAAAAAAGGGGCTATTTACTACCTTCCAGAATTTGGCACTATCGACTTGTGCACTCGCCTGTGTTAGTTCATTCCATGCCTGTTCCCTTAAGGCAGACTTCCTTAGTTGTAAAGCCAAATCATATGCTTTCCTTCGACTTTTAATCAGCTCGGGATCTGTAGATAAACTTTTTAATGCAACCATAAGGGCTTTGTGAGCTTTAGAGCAATCAGCATTAAACCACTTATCCTCCTTAGTACCTGTCGAGCTCTTTTTACCTGTTAGCTTTTTACCAATTAGCTTTGTTAGTTTGTCAAAAGCCTCTAGTACTTCTGTGGGCTCGCTATGTACATCAAGGCATTGCTCAATATCCTCTTTGCCCTCAGTGTATAACTCTGCTAAAAAGAGCTTGGGGACAATTTTCTCCCATCTTATTTTCCGATCCTGGTCCGTGGGCTGAAAATCCCCATTTGCGAAGGTTTTTAGCTCAGCACCCCGGAAGACCATTAAACCTTTAGTTTCAGCAATAATGGGATTATGATCACTAAAACCGGTTCGGGCCGCCCTGACTTCCCGCATATGTTGGTATAAAGGGGCTGATATTACAACATAATCTATAGTTGAACTGCTCCCTCTCCTGAAGAACGATGGTATTACCTCTGCTTCATCCCCAGACTCTAGACAATATAAATTATTACTTGCTAATAAACTTTCTAGCCGGGCGCCTTGGATGGAGTGGTCGAAATGGGCCACAGGTGGCACGTCTTCATAAATCTCCCCTTCTGATAAACATTTTAGTTGGCAACGGTGTACATTAAAGTCCCCCATTATGATTGTTTCGTAGAGAGTGCATTTCTCCTGTGCAAGGTCCCCTATAAAACTTTCGAGATCATTTAAATGTTCACTATCATGATCCCTACAAAATGAGTTATAAAAATTTATAATCACCACAGTTACACTGCTTGGAAAGGTTAATTCTACTGCTAGCAGATGTGGAGAGGAGCTAGGCAAACCCTTGATGGTGCATGACAATTTAAGCGAGATTAGGGTAAGCAAGTCGCCCTTTGCTCGTCCTACAGCTGATGGGGATGCAGATTTAAAATATGGGGCAAAGCCATCCATTACAAAGGAGTCAGATGTATCCCAAGTTTCTTGAAGTGCAATAATGTGACCCGCCTTTATTATCGCTAACCACTGCTCATCGTCTTTTTTCGCCTTCAGCCCTGCAATATTCCATGTCATGAAGGTGCACACCAAAGTATCTATCGCATTATAGTCACAGGGTAATTGAAGTGAACTAATCGGTTGTGCTATTAATGAACGGTTTGTACTAACCGTATTATCAAAAGGGATTGGCTGTCAATCAACACTATCCAGATCCCTTAATGGTGTAAATCTATTAGTGAGAGGAATTATTGAATTCCTAGTAATGCCCACTTGTTGTGTTTGCAATAACCTCCCTTGGGGCCGAGTGTATCTGTTTCCCTCGCTACTAGGGTGTAGTGGCCCTTCTGGGTAAAAAAAAGAAAGTGGAAAAGCCTGTATTCCCGTGTACGAATTTGCTCTCATCTGGCCTTGTATCATGGCTCTTACGTATAAAGGATGGGTTGCATTAACCACAATACAATTCCCGCTCCTATCTTTCCTAGTAGCTTTCCCCACCCAACCAACTCTTCTAGCCATGATAATATGGGGGGCAAAAGATCGACCATGTGTTTGTGATTTATCCAGCCAGTGTATTACCTTGTGTATTAAATCCATTGTTGTCTCTTTGGAGTTCTCCTGTAAGGGAGGAACTCCTACTAGGACAGTCACAAGTGGGGCTGATTCAGGGGGCAGGTGTAAAACGTCAGTTCTCTGTCTCACCAGACTATTTGGTTTAAGGGGTTTCGGGCCAGTAGGCTCATTCCCATGAATCAAGCGGGTTTCCTTAGGCACAGCTCCTAGTGATTCGTGCGGGGCTGTGTCTGGAGCAATTCTTGGGCCCTACCATTTCCGGGATGGCCGGTCATTCCTTGTGGGCCTGTCCTACCTAGGGTCTGTATACTATCTCGAGGTGACTGCTGAGACTCCCTGTGTGTCCTTGGGGTACTTTTACTAATTAGCGACCCCCTATTATGTGAGTGACTTTTGATATCATTCCCCTCGGCCAGTGAGGGACGATTCTGCCCCATCAGTTCTGACCCCATACTATCCGAGGTGCTGACAATGAGACGTTCGTTTGCCTGAAGTAGTAGTAATTCTAGTTTATCTAGCCTGGCAATAATAGGGGTTAGGTTTAATTTTAAGATTACTTCTATTTTGCAAGAGAGGCTGCTAATAATTTGTCCCAAGCCCACATTAGTTTGATCGACAATAAGTGGTGCTGCTTGTTTTTTTGGCTGCTGAGCCGTTTTCCTGCCTCCACCTCTTTTCTTTTTTACTGGTGGCTCGAATAAGGAAGGGCCCTCGCCTTGGTTGCCATCATCCTCATCCATTAAGTGGGTGACAACCAGTGGCGACGGCACAGGGTCACTTTGCACTGTTTGGGGTGGGCTATTCGATGGTACCGGGCTCAGGGGCAAACTATTCAGTTCCATCGAGAGTCTCCGCTCGGTTAAGGCAATTTCTTTGGACAAAACATTCGCAGCCCTGGTCAGAAATAAATCAAGGGTTGTCACCGCCGCCCCCCCACTGGACCCTTTTGTGGACTGCTTCCTCTTGACCATGTCTTCCCAAACAGTCAACAAGCTAATGTTCCCAGGCTGTTCAGGATAAATACAACAAAATACAATAAAATACAGGCGAAAAATACAAGAATACTGGGCACTTATGCACAGGCTATGGCTTTACCCTATATACCAAATCTGTCCGTTAAAGAGTATTCAGTACCCACGGAATTACACTCTGTTGCGGGCTCTATGTATAGTGCGATGGAACAATATATCCGCATTCGCTAAGTGAGGGCTACCAATAGAGGGAAATACATGGCTAATAATCACCCGACCACAGAGGGTTCAAAAAGGTACGGTATTGTTCAATTAGTTCTCTGGACACTCCGTGTCATGCCCAGCACTCCTCAAGTTTGTTTGACCTCACAATAAAAGACTCACTTATTTAAGGCTCTAACAGGTTTCCACGGAAAGTGTTGAATAATGCAAACTCATGTGCCAAAGGAAAGAGGGGTGTCCCAGCCCTGCCTCTTCCTGGCAATGACTGGCAAGGACAGGCCCGCCCTTGGCCCGGGCTTCTCCTGGGCGCGGCCCGCGCCGCGGGGGCGAGGCAGCACTTTAAGTGCATTGGTGATGCCTCCCCCTCGTGTGCGGCAGCGGGAAAGGGTCCTGTTGCACCCTGGGACTTGTTGTCCCACCAGGGTGAGGTGCGGGCTCAAAGGAATGTGGGCGGCAGAGAGAAGGTGCTCCCTGGGACTACGGTCCCACCAGGGTGATGACAAGGTTCACAAATGCCCCCAATGTCGGCCTAACACAGGTCCCGGCAGCCAGATGGACACAGACAGTTGCAATCATATATTGTTGTCATCATCACTGTTCTTCATTACACAGGATAACTTTCACTATTTACCATGTCTCTGTGCTGTTAGTAGTAAGAATGGGAATGTCTTTAGTCTTCAAGACAGAAACAGCTGTTCCAATCTCAGGGGTTCAGAATAAGAAAGTACTCTGGTTTTATGCAGCCATTATTATAACACTTATTGCTCCTTCTGTAAAGAACAGATGTTAACTATTACTTTTTTTAATGATACTCAATGTAGCATCCTTAGAAGGATGAAATGCTGAAAAACACTTTGACCTGCAAATTGCACTAAAATATCAGCTGCAAGCGTTTAACTCTCTGAAACAGCTTGCCCACGGTCTATCTATTTTAAGATTCCCCAAAATTCTGTGCTTCATGCGGTAGCTGCATTTCCATGCTTCACAGCAAAAGTGTAAGGGTGTCGTAAAATAAGGTCAAACTTTCAAGAAGGAGATCATTTACTATTAATACTCCAGTTTTCAAGTATTTGGGGAAAGTACATTTTTGAATGCCCTTGCCAAACACTGAAATAAATGCAACAATTAACAGGATCAACCCAATTATTCTAAGAACCAGGTTAGTGACAATGTATCAATTGAATGGTTCTCTGGGGGATGGACAACCAACAAAAAGGTTGGTAACCCCAAATGTAGCAAATACATTGAGACCATTGAGACAATTGAGTCCTATTAAATTGAGCAATAGTAAATCCAGTTATTTACAACACTTAGAAATAAGACTGTCGCGTTAAGGGCTATTTTAGATAATTCTCGGATGGTGACACAGCAATATGATTCTTACCACCCCTTGCTTTATATTTATTCCAAAGTAGCACCCCACTGGGCAGGGGGCACAGAGGGAGGGAGAGGAATACACACTTCAGATATATGCTGTGATGTTTCTCCCATCATGACAAATTTATATATCACACTCTGGTGGTTAGGCAAATGTTTTTAAGATAAATGGTGTGACTATAGCGACTATAGCATAAAATGTTCATAGCGGTAATATGAAACACTTGCGAAGCCCCTTTGATGAAAATATATATTAAGAGAGGTCAGTGTGTCATTTCTAATAGAATATTTTTTCACTGCTATACCTTCATGGAAAGGTTTGTAAGTGCCAAAGGTGACCAGGAAACACCCAAAAATATATTAAGAACATAGGACGCTGTTGATCCATAAAACCGTTGTTATCCAGAGAGACATGGAGAGTATTGCACAATTTTGGTTTTAAAAAAAACCAAAACAATGTTTGACAAAACCAATAGATCTGGCACTGGTTGCCAAACATTTGGCTCTGCCAATGGTTGTTTTTGTTTAACGCTGGCGAGCTGTTGGGCCCTCACCAATATAAAAAAGCATTGGCAAAGCCAATAAGTCTGGTGTTGGCTGCCAATTCTTGTTTTGTCATGGCTTTTGCAAAACTTTATTTATGGGAATATGCCAGGCACTCAGCAATCTAAAAAAACAAATTGCTACAAACCAAAGGTTTTTTTGGTCTCAAAAGCACACACATTACCATAGTATTCTTGGGCACTGAAGGGAACTACTGTGTGTGTAGATGTGTTCCTTGTGAAAGGGAGGTATGCCGTAACACATAATGAAGTCATCCAATAGCTGAAGTGGGTTGATGCATTGCCCCTTAATGCATGCTGGAGTGGACAGATGAAAAATTTAAATCACACCAACCACAGATTAATGGATGAAACCTGGCTGAAACCCCTATAAGTAACTATGTTATAGACATAATTTTAGTAAAATCAAAAGTTCTTGGCTAACACAGAACTAAAAAAGTCTATCAGAGAAAGAAAGAAAGAAATATAGGAAGAAAGAAATATAAGAAGAATAAAAAAGGAAAGAAAGAAGAAAAGAAGGAAAAAAGAAGAAAGATGGAACATGAAGGAAAGAAGAAAAAAGAAATAAGGAAAAAGAAGGAAAGAGAAAGGAGGAAAAAGAGAAGGAAATAAAAAGAAGGAAAAAGGACAAAAGAACAAGGAAAGGAAAGATGGAAAATAAAGAAGGAAAAATGAAGAAGGAAACAGAAAGAAGGAAAAGAGAAGAAAAAGGAAGGAAAGAAGGCAAGAAGGCAAGAAGGGAAAAGAAAGATGAAAGGAAGGAAAAGAGAGAAAGAAGGGAAGTAAAAGAAAGAAGAAAGGAAAATGAGAAAGAAGGAAGGAAAAAGAAAGGCATGAGTACGAAAAAAGGAAAAGTAAGGCAAGAAGGAAAGACGGCAGGAAGTTAAAGAAAGAAGGAAAAGGAAATAAGGCAGGAAAAATAAAGAAGGAAAAATGAAATAGGTAACAAGGAAAGAACAAACTAAGGGAAGATAAGGAAAGAAGGAAAAAGGAAAAGAAAGAAAGAGAAGGAAAGACGGAAAAAGAAAGAAAGAATAAAGGAAATAGAAAGAAAAAGAAAAAGAAAGAAGAAGGAACAAAGGAAAAAGAAAGAAGGAATAAAAGAAGTAGAAAGACAGAGAATGAAGTAAAAAGTAAAAAAAGGATAACTTAATATAGAACGGTTTCAAATGGACCCAATCGTGTAGGCTGTAAAATAGCAGCAGCCAGAAAAGCAAAACATGCCAAAGGGAATCTACAGCAGGATTGGCAGGGGATGGGATATGAGAATGATGGAATGTAGCCTGTGTTTACATCACAAGCATCCTGCTATCACTTCAGGCTCTAATAACAAAGGCAACACTAAAGTAATTATAAAGTAAAATCAACAAAAACACTTGCACTGAAGTGAACTAGCTTGTGCTCCTTGTGAAAGAGCAAAATGAGTCACTCAAAGTGAAGTTAACCCATGGCTTAAGTAGGCTGACCCACTGCCCTGAGCTATATGCTTTAGTGGATGGTAGCAAAATGTGAATGGCACACTAACAGACCAATGGATGAAGAGAGGTAACTGAAAGCCCCCATCTGTAAGTATATTTTACATATTTAAGTAAAATCAAAAGCTCTTGACTAACATTGGACCTAATAAAAAATGGTATAAGGAAAAATATATTTTGGACTCAAAAAGCACATATTGGCATAGTAGCCACTTGCACTGAAGAAAACTTCCTTGTGAATGGATGTGCTTCTTGTGAAAGTACAGAATGCCCTCAGTTACAATGAAGTTAGTCATTGGCCGAAGTGGACTAAAACACAGCCACATGTTGTAAGCTGTAGTTGTTAGAAGGAAAATGTGAATGACACAACAGAAGACCAATGGATGAAGAGGCCTGTCTGGAAGCCCCTATAACTAAGTGTACACTACCTATAACTTTAGTAAAATCAAAAGGTCTTTGCTTATGCCGGACCTAAAAGAGAGCACTCCCACCTGTTATCTGCTGACATTTATAGGCTACCTTGATTGGCTGAAATTAAAACAGGACTCAGTCTCTATGGTCTCAATAGTTCTTTCAAAAAGTGATGGACTATGCTAAACACCTCAGATGAAATCTATTGCTCGACTGGCAACCACTGAAATGTTTGAATGTGTTGAATGAATCTGTACAGCCAATTATATCAGAGTACTGACATTGCTTCTGGTAAGAGGGCTGATTCTGTCCTTATAGCTTTTCAGAATGCTGAATGATATCTGGATCAATCCTATATACAATGGGCATTTTCATCAATGGGCTAATCAGAGCAATTTTCAAAAGATCAGACTCAGCCCTGGATTTTGGAGAATGATTCACCACTGTTGTCAATAGTGTCAGGACTCCCTCCACCATGCACATTTAGAAGTGGGGCCTCCTGCTGTCATGAGCGAGCTCCACTTCACATATTTAAACCTTTCATGAGGTGCATTTCTAAACCTGATTCAAAAAGCACATCATGCTTTCATTGGAACCTAAAGGGCATGGAACCCCTCCTCACTGTCACTGTGCTTATTCTCTCCCACCTGCCATCTCCCAGCTCCTCTGGCTTGAGGCTCCTAAGACTCTTTCCAGCTCTTCCAGATGCTTCCCGGTTGTGCTTTTGAAAGCTGGTAAGAAATGAAACTGCTGGGCTGTTTTGAGTTCACCTGCACTGGTTAACATTATGCCCTGGTGTGCAGCTACCTACACCCCACTACAGCAATTAGCAATCTCCCACTGTTATTGAGGGAGCCTCTTTAGCTGGAGGACATGGCTGGCAAGAATTGAATCTGCTTTACCTTCTGGTTTCTGTCCCTTGCAGCTTCTTCTTACAAAATCCTCATATACATGTTATGACAGGGATACTGACTTGATACTGACTCGGTCGACTTGGATCTATAGGAGCATTTGGAACTGGGGAACCAAACATTCATTACAGTGCCTTGACCCAGTCATGAGGGCTACACAAAGCTTTAGATGTGAGGTGGTGGTAAGGTGTTAAACCACTTGCTCCCTTACTCAAATGCTGTCATGTAACTTAGCCATTATGCTTGGAGATCTCTGCAAGTCATGTGATACCACTTGCCTTGCATTTACACAAATCTCATGTCTGGGACTTTTTGGGTTTATTTTTAGCCTAGCCAGGACTGTGCTGATACCCACCCTCTCCACTTTGCTCACAATTCTCAGAGAGTTGGGAGAAGAAAGTGTGTAGCAGGGTGCAGGGCTCTACATCATCCTGAGTTGCACTGTGTTGGATCTGTGAGGTTTTCAGTCGGGAACTATGTGGCTCTGCAGGGCTCTGCGAGGCTTGATGCTGGATCCAGTGAACTCTCTTGTGAGAAGCTGCTTGGTGCTTTCCGAAGCTCTGTGTCAGTTCTGGTGAAACTTCCATTCAGGAGGAAAGCAGCGCTGTGGGGTTCTGTGTTGATTGGCGTGGGTCTGGTGAAGCCTTCGGTTAGGAGCTTTGTGGTTCTGTGGGGCTATGAGTCTCCTTGCATCAGAACCTGTGAACCCTTCAGTTAGTAGAGAGAGAGGTTTACTCTGATTCCAGATAATGGTCCTGGACCTTGATCACAGCACTTGGGGGTCAGGACTCACTCCCACAGAGGCCAGCAGAGGAAACCAGGGTAGGTCCAGTTGGATCTGGTCAGCTGGAGACCAGGAGAAGACCTCTGGAAGCTTGTAGCTCAAACAGGAGGACAGGCAACTAACCCTTGGAGTCACTTCCGGGATCCTGGGTTCAAGGCAAGCAGGTCCAGTTTTCCTTCTGGACTCAGAAAAAGGCCAGCATTTCATCTGATCTTCACAGGTCCAGGAGGGTTCTGATTTCAAGTACTGTGGATGGCATATTTATGCCCATTGCCAGCCTGTGGGGTGCGAGACAAAATATCGAGTTGGAAATGCCAAACTACAGGTGGGCAAGATGGCGGCGGACTGATCGCCGGGAGAGAGCTGCCCCTGTGCCCTGCTCCTATCCTTGAGGAACCCCCACTTGTGCGGACCAAAGGGAAGGTCAAATAAAAAAATAAAACAATGCCTAGATCCGAATAAGTATTGGAATGCAAAGTACTGATTCTCCTTACCTGGTGGTGCGCAGCATTTCAACTTGGTGGAAAGGACTGTGGTGGCTGGAGCAACGTGTCACCTCCTTTCTCAGAGGTACCGTAGATTTAGCGCTCCGTATCTGTTGGAGGCTACTGCAGGCCGTGGACATGGCTCCCAAAGTAAACAGAGCGCCGAAGGATGCTGTGAAAGACCCTGGAGGGACAGCGACTGGCTGCGGTCTCTGGCGCGGCAACGTAACCGGGAGAGCGGTGGAGGCTGACCCGAAGCCTGCCAAGGAGTGGGTCGCAGATGGGCGTGTTACCCGCCGAATCATCTCCGGAGACCGTGGTAAACAACCACTCATCACGGAGGCGTTTTCCAATGGCGCGGCAACGGCCGAAGAATCCCTGCCTCTGTCTCTGTCTTTGCCTCGGCCTGCGGAAATGGGAAAGGAGAATGCCGGAACTGACTCCTCCAGCCCCGACCCTGTAGTCGCAGCCCCAGCAGCAGACGTGCTGGTACAACTCTCTGCAACAGAGCGGAGTGGAGAGCGGATTGAGGAACAGGAGGAGCAGCATCCCAGCCAGCAGGAACCAGACCAGGCATCGAGGCCACAGAGCGAGAGGCTGAGAGGAGACAGACCACCTAATCAGACAGGTATTGGAAATCTTATGTTTGTCCCAGACAGCTTGTCAATACTAACTGAAACAGAATATGTTATTGGAACTAACACTATGAGTGAAACTAAGAGGGAAACTGTAGCACAAGACACTCCCACAGCTACTTACCAGAATGGGGCGACAGCATTCCAAGGGCAGCTGGGCGAAGCATGGCTGAAGAACTCAACGGGAACACCGGATTATGGGGGGGGAGAAAAGTTTTTTTCCCTCACAGATTAGTCAGAGCTCTCAACTTCCACCCCTGGGCTCACGGACAAAGAATCAGGGACTGATGACTCTTCTGTTAATAAAAGCCATGACAGGGCAGCTACCCTAAAGAGCAGATCAAAAGCCAGGGAGAAAAACCATTGAACGGATAGCAATGGCGAAACCACCCGCAGGCTAAAATGGGATTACTCTGCCACAAGCCAGGTTCACAACGAAGGCATGGTCGATCAGACCCAAATGGCATCTAGCGCCGCTCTCAGCCCTAATGATGCTCCCTCGATGGATCTAATCTATGCCACTCTCAAGCAAATGCAAGGGGAAGCTCGCCAAGAAAATCGTAGAGCACACCAGGCTACAAAGAAATTACAGGGATCCATCCGGAAGGTGAGCAAAATGTGCTCAGAAATGAAAGAGAGGGTGACACATGTCGAGGAAAGAACAGCGACCCTCGAGTGTGAGCTAGAGAAAATGCAGAAGCACAAGGAGCTGCAGGAGAAACAGGCAGGCGACATGATGTGGAAACTCGAAGACTTTGAGAATCACCAGCGCCAAAACAACCTACGATTCCTGGTGATTGCGGAAAATAGTGAAGGCAGCAATGTAAGAAACTTTATGGTAGACCTCTTGAAAGGAGTCTTCCCCGATCTATCAAACTGGAACTGGGACACTGAGATTCAGCGGGCTCATCGCTTCCCATTGACCCAGAGAAAAAACACTACGGCAGGGCAATTTGAACGACCTAGGGCGATCCTAGTCTTCTTTGGGAATTTCCTCCTTCGGCAGTCCATTTCAGATAAGGCAAGATCGGACGCGAAACGATCCCATAACGGCCACACATTTTTCGCAAGCCCAGATTTCTGTCATACCACGGTGGAAAGGCAATGGAGATTACGCCAATTAATTTCTCCATTCCAGGCACTCGGCGCCGAAGCCTATTTGTTGAGCCCTGCACGCCTTAAAATTGTCTACAGAGGAAAAGTCAGGGTGCTGTCGTCAGAAATTAAGGCTCAAGAGTACTTAAAGGAACTACAGGAGACAAGAGAACTTGGGGCTACAGGGGCAACAGGGAGATAGAGTGTGACAATACGACACTCAGAGACTGGGTGATGGGGGCAGACATGTCTGTATTAATCGAACAAAAATGGAATGAGGGAAGGGTGAAATAAGCACTGGTAGAAAACAGTTGAAAATAACAGAAAGTGCAGGATGTTTTTTTTTCTTTCTCCCCTAATCATCACCCTTTTTTTGTTCTCACAAGTGGGGGTAAGATGGCATATCACGTAGAATCTGTTTAATTTATAGGGGATAGGGGATAGGGCACGGGGGCACCTCGGGCAGCCATACAGGCGACATCACATTGGTCTTGCTATGACCTATTTACTCAAATTTGGGGGGGGGTCAGGTGGGGGGTAGTGTGGTGGAGGAGGAGGGGGAGGGAGGGCAAGGGGGGTGGTACCGGGAGAGGGGGGGGGAGGAAAACAGGAGTGGAAAATTGGTTCATGAGAGAATTAGGGGACACAAGCTATATGTAAACAGCACAGATATGAAACAAGAGGAATTAAGGACAATTCTGGGTAATAAAAAGTCAGGGAATGTTTTTCCGGATATCAGATGGTGAAAATTCGAATAGCATCAATGAATGTATGTGGTCTGAAAGATCAAAACAAAAGGCAAAGGATTGCAATAGAATTGAGAATGGCTAAGGGCAGGTATTTTGTGCTTACAGGAGACACATATTGATGGGTCCAGGGCTAAAGTAATGGAGCAGCTTGGGTATAACTTGGTTGTGAATACATCGCAGGGGGCCAGGACTAAAGGGGTCGCTATATTATCTCGCAGGAGTGATGTAAAATGGAAGAACTGCCAGGCCGACAAACTTGGACGGTGGGTGTTGGTAGAAGGCTGCTGCCGTGAATTTAGTTTCACCCTCTGTTCCGTGTATGGGTCTACGGGCGACGACCTGGAGGTCTTGGCGGAGGTGAACTCAGAGCTTGCTTCACGAGGAACACCAGTCATATTATGTGGTGACTTAAATATCAATGGCTTGGGCATTAGATGGGAGGGGGGCACCAGCAAATACACAGGCCGTAAAAACAAGGTGTGTAGGGCTTTGCTGTCGCTGATTCAAGATAACGGTCTGGTCGATATTTGGGAATTGACTAAAGCTCCGGATCCTGGGAGTACGTATTACTCCGCGCCACACAAAATGGTAGCACGACTATACCATTTTTTTACCTCATCCCAATTAGCCTCAGATAGTGCCATAGAAAAGCACCGTAGAGTGTTCTCAGACCACAACCCTTTAGTATTAACTGTTAATCTCAGGGGGGCGGGGAGGAAAGACTCAGTTTGGACATTCAAGAGAGGTTTGCTAAAAGACCCAGACTATATTGCACACATGAATACCTGGATTGAGGGTTTTTTGGAAATAAATAGGGACAGTGCTAGTAGTGGGGTGGTATGGGACGCATTTAAAGCTGGGGTCAGAGGTGAGACACTTAGCTTTAGCTCCCTAAGGAGAAAAAACGAAACCGAACGAGTTAATACAGTATATAAAGCAATGGCTGTTCTGGAAGAGGAGTTGATAAGGGCAATAGCACAAGGGGCACCATTAGAGAGTTAGACGCATAAAATTGCGATGACTAAAGCTGAAATTGGGGAAGTCTCATCGACCAAGGCAGCTGAGAAATATCTTGCATGGCGTGAGGGGTGCTATGAACTTAGTGAGCAAGTAGGACACATGCTGGCAGTTCGGACGAGACATAGAAGGATGATGGGGGAGATAGTCGAGATTCAGGATAAAGATGGGAATTTGGTCAAAGAACCTACGGGTATACGAGAGGTATTTCATAAATATTATAGTGAATTGTACCAGGAGGAACACGAGTCGTCCCGTCACTCGGTTAGTGAATATTTGAATGACATCCAAATAGAGCAATTTGCCACTAATGATATAGACCTTATGGAGATGAACTTATCAGAGGAAGAAATACACAGTGCCCTGATGAATCTTCCATCGGGCAAGGCGGTGGGGCCGGATTAGATCCCCTTGGAATTTTATAAAATCTTTTACCATCTATTAAAACAGGACATGATAGAAACGTTCAGACAGGCACAAGGCGGGAACTCAATACCCGAGTCTTGGGCTCAGGCGGTAATAGTCGTCTTCTTAAAAAAAAGGTAAACCCCCGCGAGAACCAGGATCATATAGACCTATCACTCTAATGAACAGTGACTCCAAAATCTTCTCGAAAATATTTGCTACTCGCCTAAGCTCCATCATAAGTAAAGTAATCCACTCACGTCAGCACGGGTTTATACCTGGAAGAGGAACCACCGAACATGTCCGCAGGCTAATAACACTCTTTGATGCAGCAGCTGTCTCAGGAGACCCTATGTCACTCATTCTGCTCGATGCTGAAAAAGCGTTTGACAGGGTCTCCTGGGACTACCTGTGGGGAACCCTCGAATGGTATGGGCTAAGAGAAGGATTTATTAAGGCAATTACTGGCCTTTATAAGAGCCCGGTGGCCCGCGTTAGAGTAAATGGGGAGTATACGGAACCAATACAGATCTCGAGGGGAACTAGACAGGGGTGTCCCTGCTCCCCCTTACTCTTCGCTTTATACATCGACCCTCTGATACGAAGAATTGAAGGAAACTGTACAATCAAACCAATGAGAATTCAGGAGCTGGAGAAAAAAATCCTCGCTTTCGCGGACGATTTGGCAGTTGTTACACCCGACCCCCAAACTGCAGTTAACGAAATAGGTAACGAAGCGGAAGCATTTGGGCTAATCTCAGGGTATAAGCTTAACCAGCAGAAAACCCAAATTGTTGTCAACAGGGTATCCGCCTTTGCAGATACACGGGTCACAAATATGGCTACATATCTAGGGGTAAATATTACATCGGAACTTGAGCAATTAGTAGAGGTTAACATTGCTCCAATAATAAGGAAAGGGAAAAATGACTTCGACAGGTGGCATAATCTTCACCTCTCTATTGTAGGTAGATGTAATATAATAAAGATGCTGTTTCTCCCCAAGATACTATATCTCTTCAGGACTATCCCCCTGGAGTTTGGGAAGTCTTGGTTCAAAGAAATGGAAAATATGCTCAATAGGTTCATCTGGTCGCACGGTAAGACTAGAAGGGCACTCACACTCATGACATTAACAAGGGAGAAAGGAGGATGGGGGGTCCCTGATCTAAGACTATACTATTGGGCTGCCACCCTCCAATATATGCGTGTGCTGTTGGGAGGGAAAACAGAAGAGCAGAGGAACCAGCCCGGGTCAGAGGATGTGTACGAATTACTAATAGGGGAGGCCGCACGGGGTTGTTTCCTGAACTATAGTGAGCCAAGTTATTACAAAAAAATTAGGTTCAAACTCTGCACGCAGCTTTTAAGATTTGGGTATCCCTTAAACGAAAAGTCGGGCTTGGCCGGCTGAATTATTATACGCAACTCTTTAAAAATCCAACTATGCCAGAGATCTTTCTGGATAATATCATGTCAAGATGGGAGGATGCAGGAATCCGCTTGATAGGAGATCTTCTAGATACATCGGGCATACTAGCATTTAGTGATATACAAGTTAGATTTGGGATACATACTAGGGATTTTTTTAAATACTTGCAAGTCCGGAGTTATCTAATCCAAAAGAAAGGGGGTATAATGGGCTTCAACAATAATGGTGCTGTGGATGTGGTCCGTTCTGAAGAAGGGTGCACAATTAGTCAGATCTACTCGAAGCTGACTATGCTTATCCAGAATGACCTTGAGAAACATGGGTCTAAATGGGAACAGAAGCTGGGCACAGAACACAATATATTTTTAGAGTCCCTGGAATTTGGAAGGACGGTGCTCCAGTCCGCAGGATTGCAGGCACAACACTACAAAACACTGTTCTCATTATACTATACCCCGGCTAGAATTGCTCAGTGGGGTGGTCAGGATGGAATCACATGCCCTCGCTGTAGCAGTACTGAAGCCGACTTGATACATATGTTTGCAACATGCCCCGTTTTAGGTACTTGGTGGCTGATTACGATGACGGGCGGTAGCACATCTGCGGTGCTGGCAGTGGCGGAAAATGCCCTTTTCCGCACTCCATCAGCGGTCCTTGCGTCCGCCGTTTTACGATGGGCAAAGATTGCCCATTTCCCATCCGCTGCGGTGTTTCGGGAACCGCCAGGAATCCCCTTCCGCAGCGGTGGCGGACGGAGCCAAAAGGGAGGGACCGCTGTGCGGAATGCGGTTACGACCGCCGGTTGTATTACGATGCTACAAACAGCCCACCACACCGCTGCGGAGAATCCGGCCAATTGAGGATGGCGTGGCAATACTGCGGATAGCTCCATGTGTCCCTGTCTGCTGGGGAAACGGCGGTCTTTGGCCTTACCGCAGCGAATCCGACCGCCGCAGACAGATTTTCAGCTTTTCCGCCGATGAATCCTGGAATCCGACCACCGCGGTAGGGTGTTTCTGGCGGTGCACCCTAATCTGGCCATCGGTTTTGCCGCTGTACCTGCGGGCGGAACTTTCCCGCTAGTACGGCGGTCAGAATGCTTTTCTAAATAAATAAAAATGAATCTAACAGCCCAACTCATACTGCTGGGAATCAGCAATAATGATGTGTCAGAGGACTATCGTCCCTTTCTTTTCATAGCCATGGCAGTGGTTAGAATATGCATTGCCTCAGCTTGGTTGGATCCTCTGGCACCCGGATTCCAGCAATGGTTGGGTAGACTATTAGCCACTTACAACTTAGAACAAGCATTGGCATAGCCAATAGGTCTCGCTTTTAGGTCTGTATATGTGTTTAGCCATGTAGCAGATTAACCTGGGTGCTACAACATCTATTGTTACTAAATGAGCAGCACATTATCCAGTGTGTGTGTGTTAGGGTGCACTATTCCAGTGTGTGTAGCCTATCCCTGCGGTTCCTTCTCTGACTATTCTGTGACCCATGCCAGTGATCCCATCCCGAGAGCAGCGTGGGAGAGACTGTAGGAGTATGTATAACTTGTGACAGAAGTGTGGGGAGCAAGTGACTGAAGGAATGTATGTGACGTGCACAGCAGTGGCGGGTTGAAACTACAGGAATGTGTATAGCTCCTCAGAGCAGTGAGAGATTGTGCAAAAGTATGAGCTGCTCTTGAAGGCAGTGTGGTAGAGAGTGCCGAAATGCATGTAACGGGCGGCAATGTGTTGGGGTGAGCCTACAGAAGTGCATGCAACTCGACGAAACATGTTTAACTCGATACCAGGCAGATATGGATTTCATTCATGTATGGTCGGTTTGTGCATCTGTGTGTGTGTTTGGTTGTGTGTTTGAGAGCCAGAGAGAGAAAGAATGTGAGTCCTCTGAATGTTTAGTAGAGGGCCGGCAGAGGTTTGTGGGCTTGGAGAGCAGTGGGGGAGATATATTCCGCTCTTCACCATCCCGAAGTAGATAACACAAGTACTACTGCCATGATTATTATCAATGCACCTTTTATTTTAAAGTCAATTCTGTTTTTTTGTATTTTTTGTCTAAATATTATGATGTAATTATTATGTAAAGCACCCACCCCTCTAGCAGGGTGCCGGACTTGTGTAGTCTCGGTTGTATAAATAAGGGACACAGTTACTTTAAATCTGTGAAACGCACATAGTAAATAAAAATGAATGAAATTAGCCAGAGGCGGAGTTGACTTTCCAAAGTCAACATAATGAGAGTTTCGGAGGTTAATCAGTAACCGGGGGTGGGGATGGGGGGTATGCAGCAAGCCTGGGGTCTGGCTGATGAGTTCTTCCCGCTATGTGTTAGGTATAGCACATGTTGAATAGAGCTGCAAAAATTAGGAGTTACTATCGCTCCATTCAGTGGTACTCCTTTTATCAGTCTTAGCAGGACCTGCTGCTTAGACATAAAAATTTGCGATACATAGACCTGTGCTGCTTGCTTCACATGGAAAATTGTAAACACAGTTTTCTCCTATGCATATTTCAGAATGTTGTTTGTGGCAAAACATGGATGAAACTGAAATTAGTTAATTAATCGCTTTTTACTGAATGATAAAATAAACAAATGTGCACACATGGTCTGATTCAGCGGGAGGAGGGTGATTGGGGAACGGGACAAGGAACCAGATAAGTAAGACAAGAGTAGCGCCCACCCAATGGAGTGTTTTAGGTTCTCCCAGTACTTTATTCAGTAAACACCAGAATGTCCAGATTCCAGACAGGTCAGAAGATGCTGAAAGGCAGTCTGGTGCTCATGCAAAGCAGAATGGTGGGCCTTCATCTCATCCCGCTGCGGGCACCTGACTGCATCAGTAGTACGGACATCAGTGGCATCATTTTCTACACATGGTGCCATCTGAAAGCAGACTAGGCAGCATGACTGAAGCCAGCACTTCCTTCCATTCACAAAGAGCAGCACATGACCCATTGCCACGGAGAATACTAAGCTGAAGCAAGCTAGTGCGTCCTTAGAGACGTCAGCAAGAGACCACACCGACTGAAGAACGATTACATGATGGAAAGAACCAGGTGCTATGGGGTCAGAAGGTGCATATACAAATTGGGGCCCTTTGCTTTTATTGTTAAAGAAACACAAGAATCACATGGAAATCGAAATTGTTATTTAAAATGCGTGGCCTAATGAAGCATCAAGGAAAATGGATTCCTTAAGTAGATCTTAATTTTCAGATAAGATCTCTAACAAAGCAAGCACAGGACTTCCCCCCCGTGCACGCGTGTTCCACAAAGGACCCTCTTACCTTCCGCATTCATCAGCAGAGCTCCATGAACCTCTGCTGGGACGATGAGCAGTTTCTCCTCTGCAGCTTAACGGAGGCAAACATCATCTATTGTAACCAGACCCTGGGTTCTCTGCCCTCTCTCCTTCGCACCCCATCCAGCCACGCTCGCTTCTCTTGTTTACTTTGCTTACCCTTCATCCCATCTTCCTTTCAGTAGAAAAGCCACACACAAACACCAGCCTCTTCGCCAGACGCCTTTATTTTTTATTTTTTTTGGTTTCGACCCCTTAGAAAAACTTCCTTCGGTGACGGCATCTGCTGCTCCCGAGCATATTCCCCTGCCGAGTGCAAATGCGCTCCAGACTTTCTGGCATGATGTCAGCGCCGCGGTCACATGACCCGAGCCGCCAGTGGCGCTCTCCGGGGAGAGGGGGGGGCTGTGCTAAGTGGAGTCGGAAGGAAGGCCGTGCACGTGCCCACGCCTCCTGCCCATGCTCTTCCGTCAACAGTGGCAGAAGGGGCAGATCAATGGAATCCAGTGAAAACCGGGGGCATTGGGCAGTTGTGGCCCAGTGATCACACCAGCCTGAAAAACAAGAGAGGAGCGGGGGCGAGCGAGCGAGGCAGCCTGCTGAGCTGACCAGACGCTCGTGCGTCATGGCCTTTTCCCCCGCACGGCCGGCATGTGTTTCCAATTATCACGCCCGAGTCTGGGCACGATAATTGGAAACACATGTCTGCCGCGCGCGTAACCGCAGGGAAAAGGCCATGACGCACGAGCGTCTGGTCAGCTTTTCAAACTCCCTAACTATAAGTCTCGCAGAGCAGCGCTTGCGCGCTACTCGAGGCTCGACCTAAAAAGGGGTATACGAAAAAAAGGGCCTAAAAGCAAGAAGAAAAGGAGAAAACATATGGGCCCCTCTCAAAAGATGGAAGGAGGGTAATTAAATGTATAAAAAGGCATCAGTACGTTACCGGATTGTATGGAAGATAACCGTTTCTTTATGTATTTGTCCTTAAATGGTTTTTCTTTATAATAATGATAAAGCTGTTATTCTTTACCCAGCTCAATGGTAGCTCTTATGATATAGGCTTTTCTCATATGTTGCTGTTTAATATTTACTTTCATGAAACTCGCTTGTATTTAAAGTATCGATGATGACTCAATAAAAAAAGAAATAAAAAGAAATGTCGAACTACAGAAATATCGAGTCCTAAATATCGTGAGTCAGAAATATTGACAGCAAGAATATCGTGGTCAAGAATATCGATTTAAAGGTAAGAAATATCGTTTTAAAAAATATAGAAGTCATTAATATCGTTTGCAAAAATATAGTTGTTTAAAATATCGATTTTTTTATTAATTTTATGTATTTTAGTATATATTTTAAATATATGCGATGTATTTTTTTGTATAAGTATTGTTTATGTCTGTTAATATATGTGTTACATTTTTAGTAGTTAGCAATTTTATTTTAGTTAAATTTTGCGTTTTTTAGTTCCGTAGCAGGTTGTGGGTTTATAGGGGAATAGGGTGGGAAGTATTTAATTAGAATAAATTAATGATTTTTTTAAATTTATTGATATTTATTTAATTGAGATTTTAGAGTATTAATTGTGGGAAGTAATTTATTTTTAATTAATTATTAATGTATTGTTAATTAATATTAATTAAATAATTGGTAATTAATGATGGTAATTGTGTAATTAATTTTAGGTGTGGGTTGTGGGGTTTATAGGGGTAAAGGATGGGAAGTAATTTATTTTTAATTAATTAATCATTATTGTTAATTAATATTAATTAATTGATTGAAAATCAAATATGGAAATTGTGTAATTAATTTTAGGTGCGGGTTGTGGGGTTTATAGTTGTAAAGAGTGGGAAGTAATGTATTTTTAATTAATAAATAATTAGTTGTTAAATAATACTAATTAATTAATTGAAAATTAAATATTGAAATTGTGTAATTAATTTTAGGTGCAGGTTGTGGGGTTTATAGAGGTAAAGGGTGGGAAGTCATTTATTTTTAATTAATTCATAATTAGTTGTTAGTTAATATTAATTAGTTAATTGAAAAGTAAATATGGAAATTGTGTAATTAATTTTAGTTGTGGGTTGTGGGGTTTATAGGGGTAAAGGGTGGGAAGTTAATTAATTTTTATGTGTTTTAATTTGTTTTTTAATTAAGAATATTTTTTAATTGATAATTTATTATGTTAATTTTGGAATTACATTTTATTTTTAATTTAGATGTGGGTTGTGAATTGTGTGGTGTTATAGGGTAGGATGTAAATAAAATAATTGTATTTAATAATGTTTTTGTTTATAAATAATTTCTAACTAAAAATATTTGTTTGTTTGAAAAATATTTTTATATTTTATTTAATATACTATTTGTAGGTATTTGTGATATGTATTTAACATTATAATACATTTTTAATAGTAAATATATTTGTATTTTAATTTGTAACATATTTACATATTTTCTTTATTTATTTTGTTTTTTAAATATTTTTTGTTGTTGATATTTTGTTTGTTTTTAATTTTGAATTGACTGGAGTAGGAATACTAATTTATGTCCCTTTGCAATCCGACACTTTCCCTACTGTTGCACTGACTGGAGTGGGAATAGTAAATTTTATTCCTCCACTAGCCAACACTTTCCCTACTGTTAAACTCACTGGAGTGGAAATAGTAATTTTTACCCCTCCACTATCCAACACTTTCCCTACTGTTGCACTTACTGGAGTGGGAATAGTAATTTCTATCCCTCCGCTATCCAACACTTTCCCTACTGTTGCACTGACTGGAGTGGGAATAGTAATTTTTACCCCTCCACTATTCAACACTTTCCCTACTGTTGCACTGACTGGACTGGGAATAGTAATTTTTACCCCTCCGCTATCCAACATTTTCCCTACTGTTGCACTCATTGGAGTGGGAATAGTAAATTTATCCCTCCGCTATCCAACACTTTCTCTACTGTTGCAGTCACTGGAGTGGGAATAGTAATTTGTATCCCTCCGCTATCCAACACTTTTCCTATTGTTGCATGCATTGGAGTGGGAATAGTTCTTTTTACCCCTCCGCTAGCCAACACTTTCCCTACTGTTGCACTCATTGGAGTGGGAATAGTAATTTTTACCCCTCCGCTATCTAACACTTTCCCTACTGTTGCACTGAGTGGAGTGGGAATAGTAAATATGATCGCTCCGCTATCCAACACTTTCCCTACTGTTGCACTTACTGGAGTGGGAATAGTAATTTTTACCCGTCCGCTATCTAAGACTTTCCCTACTGTTGCATTTACTGGAGTGGGAAGTTTAAATATTTTTAAATAGTTTAATGTTGTAATTAATATATGAATGTTTTTTTAACATAAATTATATGTTATTGGTATATGTATATATATATATATATATATATATATATATATATATATATATATATATATATATATATTTGTTAGGTTTTTATATAATTTTAAAATGATAAAATAAATTAAAATTAATAGTTTATTAATTGTTGTACAGTAAATATATATAATTATTATATATCTGCGTTTAACTTTTTTAAGTTAAGTTTATTTGTTATATTTCTTAAATTGTATATTAAATCTATTTCTTTAAAAAAAAAAAAATATTATTTAATATCTTTTTATATATATATAAAAAACGATATTTTGTACATCTATATTTATGACATTGATATTTTTTTTCAATATTTTTTGTACATACCTTTATAAATATCAGATGTCGATATTTTTTACGTCGATATTTATGATTCGATATTGTTGTATAGGGATGTTTTGGGTGTCGATGTTTTGTCAGTGAACCAGCCTGTGGGCGGGGTATACTCCCTTTGTCTAACCCAAAACTAGTTCTGGTCAGTTCCTTTCCACTGCGTTTGACCCTAGCCTGATTAGTGAAACAAAGGGCAGGCAGATGCAGGTATGAGGTGTATCTACTGGTGACAGGGGAGGCTTCTTCTGAAGTTAGGAAGGGCTAGGTATATAGTCCACAGGCTACTCTTTGAAGTGCAATCAGGGCATGGGCACAGCTCCTCCTGAACATTCCTCCAGGTAAAACCCTCATGTCTTCAAATCCAGGCCCTTTGTCCACTGTTGAGGAGGAATACACATCCCACCACATGAGAGCCATTAACAATCAGATGATCCTGGACACTGGCAGAAAGGCACATTTGGCTTATGCGGTAAAATAACAATTCTCTAAAAGTGTCAGTTTGAAAATAGTAAGTTAAAATCTGACTTGCCCGTTAAAGAGGATTTTAAGTTGCAATTAAGATAAGCGGAAGAAATATTTCTCTAGCTGTTTCCAAACTGAATTCAACACTTCTTAAATGCAATAAGGTAAACCATTGTTAGTCTATGGGAGGCTAGCCTTGCCACAGTGAAAAACGACTTTGGGAAATCTTCACTTCCAGGACATGTAAACATTTAAGGTACAAGCCTTACTTTTTAACTAGCAAACAGCCTGCCCTATGAACCTCTAGGGCCTAACTTATGGATGACTTATAAGTAGTAACTAACATTAGTAAATGCAATAGGTTTCACCTATGTGATCAATAATAAGGTGTTTTTGCTGTAAGTTTTAACATGGTGAGTAGTTGTGCAATATAAGTTACGGAAACTCCGTTAAAGCGTTATGACTTGTATATTGAGAAAGGCAATATATTGTGCTGTTACTGGTGGTATTATAAAGCAGGGAAATTAAGTACATGGGAGAGGACAAAGAAAAAAATAAACATGTACCCGATAAGTACAGTGTGAATGGAGATGAGGCAGGGGACCGAGATAAGGTGAGACTGTGCCACATGTCACTGGCTCAAACTTGCTGTGACTGGAAAGACATCTTGCAGCGATATTTATGCTGACTCATGCAATGGGGTCCCTTGTGTGCCTCTCCACAGAGGACTTAATGTCCATCCCTATAGTCTGAAGGTAAATGATTTAAAAGAACCAGAGATTAGTTTATTGGATGGGTGCAATCGATGTCAAGAAGATGGGAGCTGTGTCTGTGGAAACAGAAATAAATAAAATCAGTGGTGAAGCAACAAGGTGTGACCAGGGAGGATGCTGCAAGACATGGGGAGGATTGAGATGGCCTCAGTAATGTACCAGTAAGGAGTGCTTGTTAGGAAATGCAAACAAGCAACACAGGTGAGCTTCTAGAGGGAATTCTGTGATCTTGGCTCTGTCCCAGAAAACACACTAAAGAGATGTGAAGAAGATATGGTGTAGCAGTCAGAGCTGCCGACTTTGGACCTTGGAACCATGGTTAAAGTCTCGCCAACAGTTCAACATCCTGTGATTCTGGGCAAATCATTTAATCTCCCCACGTCTACAAAAAATGATTGGGAATGCAACTGGTGCTCATGTAAAGCGCAAAGTACATTTTACTAAACTGCAAGCATGAGAATTTATCTCATTATAAATGCATAACAATTACCCCTCCCTCACATGACAAACCACAGAGAACGTGGTGAAATCAAACTACTTGCTTCAGGCTGTAAATTGTGCTTTTTTAAACAATGACAGTCTGTTTGTGCAACAGTTCAAGTGGACTGGGTAAACAGTAAACGGTTTGAAAGAGGTGTAATTTGGTTGGAAGGAGCGCTGCATAATAAAGTTAAAAAGCAACCTTCCTTGACACTCGCAGCAAGATCCTGTCGCTGCTGAAAGCAAATCTGCCAAAAGGGTTGAGTTTCGTCTTGGAAGGGGGGAGCGGAGGCCATGGAGATATCAGGATGAGAGGAGTGAAAGCACCAATGATAAGGAAGCAAATTCCACTTTGCAATTGCCCCTTATCTCCAATAAGAATTACCTATTTGAGAAATCATCAATTATGTTTACTCTTAAAACCTTAGGTAGTGTCAGACCTTTTTCCCTATATTACTAATCTATCTGACCCTGAACTGTCCTTAGAAATTCTTAAGATCAGTCTTAGATGTAATCTATTCTTTTCAAGACAAACGTTTTATATGAGAGTTTAGAAAAGAAATGCTGTAGGTTTATGCTTTTTAAATGCAACATAGTCTGTTGTCCTGATTTTATTGATTGTCCCCTTAATTCCCCTTTATGTAACTCCCATCACCTTTTGTGTGTTTGATGTGTGCATATGATAGCTGACTATTTTGTCTTTCTTCTTCATGTCTTCTTCCTTGCCAAGCCTTTTTATTGTACACCATTTTCTGAAACCAGTACCAGAAACCTAAGAAGGAAAGTGACATTTTGAAAACTCCATTGGCCAATGGTGCAAGTCTTTTGTTGTTCCCTAATGGGTAGGGTGATCCAATCAGGTGTCTGCTACTTTTGAATTCAAGATTGCCCCTCCTATCCTGCCAGCTGTTTCCTACATTTTCACTTAATGGCCTCAAAGATAAGATCATTCTGTTTTCCCAACTTACTAAGGTTGTACTTGGGCAAGAGAGGGAAACAGAGTGTGGGATATCCAGGAGTGGCTGGATTTACTTTAAACACACTAGTTCTCCAATTCATCTTCACCAAGTGCACAAACTCATCCTCAACATATATGTCACACACTTGATGGAGGCCAAAAGACACCAAATATGGGAGTCTGCACAGACCTTATCAGGACACAGGTGGTAGGTGACCTCTTCCAATGGGTATGGTTAAAAACACTTATGCCTGGCTATAAATTAATGTTGCCACCACTGTAAATCCACCACAGCCTGTGTAGAGGTGTTTGCACTATGTGTGCCCCCTCAACATCACAGCTAAGCTCTAGGGTTTCAATCCATGGAAAAAGAGGCCCTCAGTGGACATGTGACAGTCATGTCCAGTGAGGCAATAATAAAAAAAAACACAGAAACCTTACATTGAGTTTCCCGGAGATCAACATAGGGCTGGCAATCATGCTTTCCAGAGTCAAGTAGGAGACTTTCTGTCTAGCATGATCTTTTAAGATTTAAGTTCCTGCTTCATCTTTAAGAATTATTAGAACAAATGCCCACAACTATCTCTTGCGTTTCTTGATAGAAGTCTCAATCAATGTGGCCAAATCATATACATAGCCTAGAGAATGTTTGAGGTCTTACTCAACATTACAACTCTAACTCTAAACCCTAACTCTTAGAAACAATAAAGAATGTGCAGTGACCTGGCCTTCGTTGAAGTTAATGCATCACCTTAAAAGTATAGGCAGTGGAAGGAGAGCCTTCTGCTTTACTTTCTGTTTGCTGACTCTCTCTTGCATGTTGGTGTGGCCTATTGCTCTCAATGATGCAGCTCTTTAGCTAAAAATATCCTCTCAACCACTCACCAACCACTGAGATTAGAGATCCAGTAGCAACTTTCAGTAGAGCTTTTATATGCTATCCACCGAAGTTAACCTCAAAATCTGAAGAGAGAAGGTGTGTTTGTCTCTGATGAATGGTAGCTACTTCAGAGGGATGAGGAAATATAACTGCTGTAGCAAATCTTCTTCTTGGTTGTTTGTTGTCCTATTCTTTGTGGCTTGTTTACTCTCTGGATGACATTGCTTACCTTTCACAGGGCCAGGACTCACTTGGTGATGTAGCAGTCACATCCTGTAGAGTGAGGTTACAGGAACCTTCTGAGATGTATACCCTAAAGTTGGCACCAGGCAGGGTACAAACATGAACCCTTCGATCATTACGTGAGCCCTAACACTTATTGTCCTCAAACCGCTGAGTCAGTTGCTCCTCTTCTAAAATTCACTTCACATACAAGATAATTTTTTCCTTTAATTGTTTTGCTTCTCAGTGCTTGCAAATTCAATACATATTCTAATCTTCAGCTAGATCACCCCTTTATCCACTTAAATTGGTTAACAAATGATTGTTAGACAAGTCAGCCTTAGGGTGGTCTTTCCCTAAACTTTTTGCCTTCCTCCCCCTATTTTTGCTGATCTTGTTTTTGCTGGCCTTACGACTCTGCACACTTTACCACTGCTAACCAGTGCTAAAGTGCATGTGCTCGCTCCTTAAAATATGTTACCAATGGCTTAGCCCCATTTGGCATACTTAATTTACTTGTAAGCCCCTAGTAAAGTGGTACTGCATATACACAGGGTCTATAAATGAAATACTACTAGTGGGCCTGCAGCACTGATTGTGCCACCCACTTAAGTATCATTTAAACATGTCTCAAGTCTGCCATTGCAGCCTGTGTGCAGTTTTAAACTGCCATTTTGACCTTTAGCCAGGCCCAAACCTTCCTTTTTAATACACATAAGTCACCAGTAGGGTTGGACAACACAGAGGGCAGGATGCTGTGCATTTAAAAAGTTGGACATGTACTTTTACATTTTACATGTCCCTACTGCAAGGCCTATCTCTCTTATAGGCTAACATCGGAGCTGCCTTATTACATTTAATAAGGGATCATTTCCAAATGGGAGCAGGTAACCAGTTCATGTTTGGTGTCTTTGGAATTGTAATGAAAAATCCTCTCTTATGGTAAAGTCAGATTTTACATTATAATCTTGAAAGTGTCACTTTTAGAAAGTTGGCATGGTCTTGTCTTAGCCCATTTCGTGCCTATAGCCTGTCTTTGGGTCACATGACTGGGTGTAGCTGGCAGTTGGGCTTGGTTCCTAGACAGTCACACACACACACAATAGGGAGCTTAGGTGTACCTGGATAGGCCATCACTGGCAGGATGGTAGGGCATAGCTGGACACAGCCCTACCTACACTTGAATAGGCTGTGTCCTACCTCCACACAAAGGGCTGCATACTCCCTTTAGTTAATCTGGAGCCAGGGCAGGGGAGGCAGGAAGTCTGTGCATTTCAAAGAGAATCTCTAGAAGCTTCTCCCACCTTCCAGAGGAAGGGCAGCAGGATTAAATATTCAACCTCAGGCACCAACTCTTCAGCACACTTCTGGACCAGGAAGAAGGACTGATGGTCTGCTGAGAGGACTATCACTCTGCTGGACTGCTGGTCTGAAGGACTGCCACCTTTTTCTGCTGACCTGCTGCCCTGTTGCCTGGGTGAGAAGGACTGGGCCTGCATCTGTTGAGCCCAGGACTTCAAAGTGACTCCAAGAGCTAGTTGGCTGATCTCCTAACTAGAGCCTCAGAGAACCAAGGATCCAACAACATTGAACCCACCACCTGAACTCTGCCATTTGTGAGTCCTACCCTGCCAAGTGGTGCCACCCCAGTCCTGGACCCTTCGAAGTAGGCTTGAAGGTGCTATGCTTGCCCATCTGTGGATCCAGTGAAACACACGCATCTTCACTGCACCGCGGTGCAACCCAAGCAGAGCCAATGCACCGCCTCTGCTGCGAAGGTTCTCCTGACACAAGGACTTCGCATCGACCTCGCAGCCTGCATTCGAACTACTGCCTGTGGGAAGCTTTCTCAACGCAGGTCCTCCCATCGCAATTCTCCTGTCGATGGAAGCATCAACGATGGTGCAGGTTCTCGCATCAAAGCCTCACAGCTCCACAGATCTGACGCATTGCCTTGACTGTGCTATGCATCCTCAACGCCGGACTTCACATTGCAAGTCTTCATTGACGTGATCCTTGACGATGACACAGGACCTTGTATCACAGCTCTGCAGCTTCTCGGAAGAGACGCATCGTCTCATCTGCGTAACGCATCCTCTGCGTGGGACCTCGCAATGCTCTACAGCCAGGACCTAAGGTACTCTTGTTCAGTGGGCCTATCTGGGTCCCTGTAGCTGGCCCATGCTCTATCACAGAGCCTGAACTTTTGACTTGTCCTGGTCCGGCACAAACAGATACCCACAGTTGGCATTTTGTGCTTTGTAGTGCTATTTTCACTGAAATCTTTAAAATTGCATATCTCCGGTTGTACTGATTGGATTTTTGTCATTTTGGTCTTTTATTTATTAAAAATTACTCCATTGTTCTAATTTGTTGTGGGATCTTTTTGTGGTATATTTTCACTGTGTTATTGCTTGAAGTGTTGGACAAATACTTCACACATTGCCTTTGCGTTAAGCCTGACTGCTCTGTGCCAAGCTACCAGGGGCCTGAGCACAGGTTATTTTAGGGTTTGCTTGTGACTTCAACCTGAGAAGGATTGCAGTTTCTGCTTGAGTAGGGGTTTAACTCCCTCAACCAGCAATCCAATTTCTTACAATGATTGTGCTACTTTACTTTTTCTTTTAGTTCCAGAGAACTACACAGTCAAGTTTCCAATGCGTCCATAAACAATATGGGATGGTGCTCTAGACCAGTGATCTATACACCTAACTTTATGTTGTAATCATCAGACAGATATAAATAATTTTGCCTGCTTCAACCATCCCCAGGACCATTGCTCCTTTGTTGGAACAGTTCTCTGAGCCATAGGGCTCTTTCCATTTCAGGTGCAAACTCTCCAATCCGGTAGTATTTGCCTGCACCCTAATTGCAAATGTACTATAGGTCCATGTGCAAAATTCCTACATGGCAATACTTGCCCACAGATTTTCAGCAGGAAAAGCTTTTAGAAACTTTGTGGAAAAAAGAACACACAGTTGCAATTTACGCACCCCAGGATGCAATTATGCATTCAACAATGAGCAAACCAGAGCATATGTGCACATTCCAAGGAGTGCAAATAGCAGTTTTATGCAATTTGCCAACAAGATTCTTACCAGCTTTTCATAACCATAAATAACACAGGGTAGTACATTTAAACATGGACAAGTAGAATACCCAATCCATACTCACTTTTAGCTTTTAACATTTCAATTTTCAAAGACAAGATAGTAGCAGTTATTGTCTTTTTCTAGCTAACCACTACATAACTTTAGGTGCACAAAATTAATAAATGGTATTAAAAAATCTGTACAGTAGGCACCCACTGGTGATGACTCATCCATTAGAGTCACGTGTCACATATAATTTCCAGTACTATCTTTTCTATCTTACCTCATGTTATGTTACCAGTGTTTTAACAACATGCTAATCACCTATGAGGGTACTCAAGCGCTCTGTAGCAAGTGCATGAGGCCAGCCCTGGAGGCTTACTCAAAAAGCCAAGTCTTCAGCTTCTTGTGAACATGAAGAAGAGAAGAGAAGTTTCTGATGTGTTCTAGACAGGTGCGTCCCCTGCTATACTTTTGTGTATGCTTGGAGTGTTTGCTAGTGAGACACCGGCAGACTGGAGGTGTCGGGAAGGTTGGTAGAAGTGAATGCAGCTGTTCAAATAGGCATGGCCAGTGCTCTGGAGAGGTTCATAGGTGTGGATGAGAAGTTTGAAGTGTGCATGCTTGTGTAGCGAGAGCTACTGGAGTTCCCGAAAGTGTGGTATGATGTGGACTCAGCATTGGAAGTTGAGGACTAGTCTGGCTGCTGAGTTTGGATGGTCTACAGTCTTTTTGACAGCTGGTTGGTGATCTCTGTGTACAGGTTGTTTCTGTATTCTAGTCTGCTGGTGATGTAGATTTGGACGATTGTTTTCCTGGTGTTGTCTGATAACCACTTGAAGATTTTCTTGAGCATCCTTAGCGTATTGAAGCAGGCTGAAGCTTTTAAAATGTCCCCGAGAATTTGTTAGCAAACCAGGCAGCTGCGCTGTCTGATAGCCTTCAACCTAAAAATGAAGGTTCTACGTCTGGCAAAAGGTATATTTTGCCATGTCGAAAAGGCAGTTTAAAACTGAACACACACAGTCTGCAATGGCAGGTCTGCAATGTGTTTCAAAGGCTACTTAACTTGGAGGCACAATGAGTGCTGCAGGTCCACTAGTAGCATTTAATTTACAGGCCCTGGGTACATGTAGTCCAATTTACTAGGGGCTACACGCAAATTGTATGTGCCAATTGGATGTAAGCCAATTTTACTATGGTGAAAGGAGAGAGAGCACAAGGTACTTTAGCACTGGTTAGCAGTGGTAAAGTCCACTGAGTCCTAAGGCCAACAAAAACGAGTTCAGCAAAAAGCAGGAGGATTGAAGGCAAAATGCTGGGGAAACCATGCCAACAACGTCAGGCCCGACAATCATGTTAACGTTTTATTGCGTTTCTGGGATTGATTTTTAAAAATGCTGCTTCTGCATTTTTATTCCATTGGGAGTCTCTCATTAACTCCTTGCCTCATTTACCCCTTACACACCCCCTTTTCACTTCCCTCTGTAATTTTGTTTTGTTGTGTTTTATAATTTTTGGCATCTCTTGTATGGACATTTACATGAATTCCACACCACCTTTGTTGATATCCCACTCACAAGGTCCCGCTCACTGTTCGTTTGATTTTGATTAATTGCATCATTTTGTGTAAAGTAACCAAAGCTATTCTAAGGGGTATATTCACAAGAACGTGCGATAACTACCGCAAGAGTAGCGTAACGCAACTTTCAATATCGCAGCCTATCGCAGGAAAATAACCCCGTGTCAACGTGGAATTCACAACAAGGCGGTAGCATGTGATAGTCACCAGATAACGCGTCAAATATCAGCGTAAAAATCAACGCCGCGCTGAAAAAATGCGAAACGCGAACGCGAGAAATCATGCGATGAGGCCAATCGTGGTACAAAAAGTAGCGAAAAGCAGCCACAGGCCTGCAAATCCCACGCGTCTGACGGGAAATTGCACCATAAAAACCACAGAAACAACACACCAGAAACAAGCCAAAGCACGTAGCAACATGGATGCACCCTGACCCAGCGCAGAGGGCAACGCGAACCCCACAACCCCCACAGACCACCAGCAAGGAACAACGGGGTCGGGGAAGGCCAAGGAGAAAAGGGAGAGGACGAAGGGGTGCAGACCGCAGGAAAACAAGACCAGCGCCACGGAGTCACAGAACACTACCAGCAACTGACCCACAAGCAGACCACCTGGAATGCAGTCGGAGTGCCGAGGAGGCCAATCCAGGAGGCCAAGAGGCGCCGCCAGGACGTGACAACCTAAACCAGGCACAAACCCGCTGCCAACAGGAAGGCAGCAACGGCGACAGGAGGTGGCAGTCCAGCACCACAGGAGGAGCTGGAGGAAACCCAGGCCACAGTCATCAGTGTGGAGACGGTGCAAGGAGGTGGGAGTACGGACACAGCTCGACAGGACCCGACACAACAACAACAGGGTGAGGATCCAACAGGGACTGGGGGGACGGGGGTGATGGGCACAATGGCACACATGCACAACGAGGTGTAGCACACTGCACACCCACAATTACCCAGCGACATGTCCCCCATCCCCGTGGCACACTGCAGCACACACACATAGCAATCACAGCACATACCATGACAATGTGGCACAAAGTGCAACACCCACACTGCAGAACAGGGGACACAACTGGGTCCGCCCAGGCGCAGAAACAGAACAATCACATTGGACAGAGCAGGGAACTGTGAGATGCATATTTACGGCTACAACCCCACATCAGCCATGTAGGCCAAATGTACACTGTCCCAACTCAAATAGCCACCACCGCCCAAACAGTCACAATGTACATTGTCACACAGTCTGCATGTCGACAAGAACAAGGCGCCAACACAATGCCAACATGCATCTCCCCTTCACAATGCAGAGGGACAAACAACACCTCCAGCAGGTCAGAACAGACAACCCATCAGTGATGCCGGAGACGAACACCACACCTTGGACACCGTCGCCCTACAACAGCCCATGGACATCCCACAAAACCCACCACCAGGACCAGGGCAGACAAGCTACTCAGAGGAGAACCCAGCCCCTGCAACAGACCACACAGCAATCACGGCTGGCTCACAACACTTCACCGACCCACACATGGCACCCCAATGCCAGGTGTCAGAACGCCAAAAGGTGGTGGCCCAACAGGTGCGGGTGTTGCCGAACCCATGGAATGCGAACTAGAACACATACGTGGGTGTCCAATACCCTTCATGGACCACCTACACCCCACAAAGGAGACCCACACTGCCATAGAGACACATACAGATGCACATACCCAGTACAGAACCACGCCCAGGGGCACGCACATATCAGTCACACACCCACGTTGGCTCTGCATCTGACGGCACAGTCCACTCCCCTTACGAATTGAGTTGGTGACAACAAAGCCTCATGTCCAGGTTCTAGCCCACTGCCTGCGGTGACATGTCTGCGTCCGCTGTACACAGCACAATGTAATGTCGTAGGGCCCAGGGCCCTCATGCATACAACAAGACCACAGGGACACATGCACATATCATGTTGAACTGGCTACGGTCACGTGCGCCCAGCCCCTTTATTGGCAGGGCCACATGTACAGTGACGCATGTGCTGGATGTGTGTGGGGTGAGTATAAGCCAGCCCGCACGGAGTGCTTGGTGCTGGCAACAACCTGAACAGTGGACACCAGTGTAATGGAAACAGAAAACACCAGCATAACAGAGTCAACTGCAGAGCAACATGGAGGGATCCGGAGTAAGGACAGAGGTCACCCAATATTCAGTCAGGAGGTTCCGTGAGTTGCAGTGCACTGAGGTAGGGGCACTAGAGAAGAGCGCGCTCATGTGAAGAAATTGCTAGGATTGTGTCCCTTCGGGTTAGTCCTGATGCAGATGCAGTGGGGTGTGTTACACCTGCATCAACTTCCTGCCTGAGGTGACAGTTGCGTCCGCAGTCCACAGCGCAATACCCAGTAATAGATCTGGGTGTGTAGCTTGACTACCACCACCAGTCTGCATTCCTGCCTTGGGGATGTTGCCTCCTGCCCTCCCATAGTCTCTATGCCTTCTCCCGTCCGCACACTTGACACATCTTCCTCATCATAGTCTCAGGTCTTCCCCGCTGCATGAGGTGACATTGCTGCGCAACCTCACAACAGCACAAAACTCAATCAGTAACGGACAATGGCTTGCGGTGCACCGAGTCACTGGCACCTGGAGTGCTGAGCAGGGTATCAGGCCGATGATGGCATCCACGACAGGTCTGAGCAACTCCGTAGGTCTGTCAGGTCCACCCTTTTGACTCTGGCAGATGGCGGTTGGAGTTGGTCCTTGCGGTGGTGGCGTGTGCCTCCTGTGGTGATGCGACGTCTGGGCCGGTCAAGACTCGATGCTATGTGTGGGCCCTGGTGGCCCGCAGTTGAGGCCGGAGGATGCGGACAGCGCAGGGCCACAGACACATGGCGTTGATGACCCCAAGACCATCGCTACAGAGGCCATTCAATGTCTCAGAAGAAGGGGTCCCAGGCCTGAGCAGCACAGAGTTAGTGGCCCCGGATGCACTGCGGCCGGCACATGCACCCAGGCATGGGACGGTGACTTGCGGTGCAGTCAGATGGGCCATGCAACCTGAGCGGGTCCCCATCAATGTCCGAGGTGTATGTTGCGGAGGGTTTCGGGGGACAGTGGAAGGTGTCCTCCAGGGCATGATGCGGAAGGTCTGATGTTATCTGGAAGCAGCAAATGGAGGAGTGGAAAGCGCAACCCTCGTTTTCACCAACAATTCGGTATCAGCTACATGAGGATGAAAACTAGCCCCTATTCCATAGACTCAAACGCCACCAATGTACGACCAGTGAGTGTCCATGAATGTCGGGGAACACACTTAGTGGCACAGGTGCTGAGAGGGGATGGTCTGCGATGATGCCGGTACACTGATATGAACTCCACCATTGCCAAATCAAGATTCTGTGACCTACTGGACCGCAGTGTAGGCCGGAGGCAGTGGTCAGCAGTGGCCCACAGCCACGTGTCGTTGGCTCGCGAAGCACAGAGTTAGTGACACAAGGGCAGTTGTCAGTAGTGTTCGATCACCTCCGTAACGATGATCCTGTTCCCTCTGGACTGCAACGCGTCATCCTCTTACGCCTCTCCGTGCGTGCGATGATATGTATTCTGCCTTTTGAATTACCGATGTTCAGTTCCAAATCTGTGATCCCACTCATGCGCAGCGTAGGCTGAGGGCAGTAGTCCGCGTAGGCCCACAGACACGTGTGGTTGTGATGCCGTGCACAGACTTGTTGGCACCACATCGAAGGGAGTATAGTGAATTGTTCTCTGCCTTAAATGATGTTCACTGCCATGGTGTAATCAAGACTCAGTTCCAAATGTGTGACCTACCTGACCGTGGTGTAGGCCTGAGGCAGCGGTCAGCACGGCCCATTCACTGAGTGTCGCCGGCATAGGTTGGATGGCCCCACCGGCCTGCGTAGTTCAGGTTCAGTGGCACCACGTGTTCGGTCACCTCCGTGTATGTGACCCGGCTTTCGTCCGGACTGAGCCGCATCTTCCTCTTACTCCTCTCCGTGCGACCACTGGTGTGGACTCTGCCATTTGTGATTTGCGACTAGGTGCTGGATGTGGGACCTACTGGTCCGCAGGGTAGTCCTGGTCCCTCATCCACGTGTAGCCGGCTGACGTTGAACAGGGTTAGTGGCACCACGTGTTGCAAGATGCCCATATGGAACTATGCCTCACTGATCGGGGGGGTCTGGTGCTGTGGCCGCTGGCCCGGATTTGGGGTCCCTGCCATTCATGACTCAGGACACAGTTTCACATATGGGACCTACTGGTCCGAAGAGTGGGCCGAAGGCGGCAGTAGAGTACGTCAACGAGAAAGGAGTAAGGCAGGCCTGTGTCGTGGAGGCCGTGATGGTCTGAGGAGGCTGCCAAGGTCATGGGCCTCGGGCTTGGAGCTTGCGCCGGCACATGGTGGGCCCTCCTTGACACACGCCGGTGTCGGCAGGTGATCAGTGTGGCCTGGCTGCGCAGGGGCGGGCCTGACGGGTTCGTGGTCCAGCGTGCCGGGGTCCGGCAGGCGCACAGCATCGCAGGCAACTCCGCTCATGAGGACGACGTCGGCCTCGTGGCGGGGTGGGAGGCGCTGCCCTGGCAGAGACGTGGGTCTTTCTGGAAGAGGACCATGCCCAGGCCTACATGCTTTTTATTCACACCCCTACGCTGGCGTGGCGTACGCCGGGCCATCCCACTCCGGTGACGCTTAGGGGGATCGTAACAGGCAACATTTCCGCGAGGTCCCCCACTGGCTGGGGTGACATGGTGGCGTCCACTGTCCACTACACTCCATACACCAGCGGTGTATGTCTCCATGGATATGGGTCTGTTCTGCATACTGCAGTGTGTCCAGCACATCTCCGCCACTCTTGGCATTGTGTACTTTCCCAATCATGGTTCTACTGCATCCTTCACACATGCCTGGTTGCCACCTCTCCCCACATTTGGCTATTGTGTGGCTGAGGTGCCATGCCGTTGCTGGCTCATGTTCAGGGCTTGCCCATGTGAACATTGTAAGTTGTTCTTCGTGTCTGGCGGGTGGGCATGTTGATGTGCCTGTTGTATGTGATTTTGTGACGTGTGCATTGCCAGAGTTGTGAGTTGCATGGTTGTGGAGTTGAGGTGTGTGGGGTGTTCATTTGGATATTGCCAAGGGGCTGTGCATTTCCCTTGTTGCCATCCTGGGAACGCTGGTTGATGATGGACTGTCAGAGGATGAAGGTATCATGCACACTGGCTGTTAATTTGAAGGCGACATTGTTGGGGGTTCCACGGTGTTCTGTTGTTGCCTGCACATTGATGTGAGACGTGTGCTTCCTGTTGCGGTGATTGTGTGCTGTGTCACCAGGGGGCACAGGTAGTACATGTGTGCTGTGTATTGCCCCCAACATGTGCGTGCATCCTGCTAGGGCGTATGGTCCTTGCTTGGTCTCCAGCGGATCCTGCGCATTGTGTTGTACGTATGGGGACTGGGGTACCAGGGTGATGGTGATGTCCAGGACAGGTGTGGGGGATTTGGATGTGGCTGGCTGCGAGACTCCTCCGACTCTGGCGGGTGTTGGTTGGGGGGTACCAGGGGCCAACAGGTGCAGCCAAGCCAGCAGCTTTGTGTGTGGTGGGATGTTGGTTGTCTGCTGTGTTGGTGCCGTAGGCCTGTTAGGCGATGATGGTCAGGATGCGTAGGATGTTTGTCACTTTCAGCCTGTAGTGGACGGTGCCATTGTCAGATGTTGGGTCTGTGTGGCTGGTACGCTTCCTGGGGGTCCGCTGTCTTTGTCTGCGCTGCGTCTGTGGTGGTCCGGGGGGGGGTGTTCTGGGTGTGGGTTGGGGTCCTGGGGTGGTGGCGGTGGGTGTTGTGGCCCTCTTGGGTGTCCGGGCCGCATGATGAGTGGCTCCATGGCATCTGTTGCCCTTCGGATGTGGCCCTGGGCTGTGCTCCCTTTGTGGTGCTGGCTGCCGTCCGACTTTACACCAGGTCAGAGCAGGTGTAAATTTCCTGGTGCTAACGCGCCTTATCGCCTGTTTTGTGTTCTTATCGCCGATGTGGCTGGTCGTTGTGAATGTTGAGGTGTGATGTTGTCTCGGCTTTTGGCACGGGAACGCCTACTCTGCATCTCATTAGCGATATTTGCGGGGGTCCTCTGTGGTGATGTTTTTGCGGCTGCTATCGCGGGTAAACTGGTGCTGTGGGCTGTTAACACCGGCTTGTGAATGGGGAGGTAAATTTATCACGACTTTGGCTGCGATAAAGTGCCGTTAATTCGGCGATAGCTCCTTGTGAATATGCCCCTAAGTTTTTGCAACTTTTCTGGACCACCGCTATTTTAGTACTATGACCATCTCACTCATTTTTATCTTCACAGTTTGGCTCTTCCTCTGCTCCCATATCAACCTTCTGAGTAGAAATTATTTCTCAAATATAGTGAAATGCAAAGTGCTTGCTTGTGTTACCAGTTTTCCAAATGTATTTCTTTGTGTTTGCAAAAATGTTTTCATGAATAATCATTACATCAACATCGTTTCAGAAATGTTTTAATGATTAATTACTACAGCACCATAAACTCACACCACATGTTCCCCTTCAAATCCCTCTCCACCCTCTCAATTCCGACAGTGACTTGTGGTTTCTCCGTTTCCACTCCTTTTCTCATCCTTCTTATGAATCTAGCATCGTTTGGTAGCAGCTTCCTTCCTTGCCGTCTTACAACATCCTAGAAACCCTCTTCTTACCTATCCGTCCTCATCCTTGCACTCTATCAGTTCTTGACACTCAGTGCTGGTAACAGACTTCAGTGCAAATATCTCTCCACCAATAATGAAGTAAAGTTGCAGAACGTATGAAAAATCAGTCTAACCTGTGACTTTGGATATCAGGGAAGGCAAGCGTTGACGGCAAAGTGACTTGATAATCCATCCATGCCCACAGTTCAAGCACAGTTATTAGTCCAGAAGCATCTCCAGATGCGTTCTCCACTCTTGCTTTCTTTGTTAGGGGCTTACATGCTCCCCTGGAAGCAGGGGAAGGGGTTGCAAGATTGTGCTGCCCTTGTGCAAATGTGCAAACTCACATAGTGCATTCATCAGTATCTCTAATCTAAAACTCCCTCAAGAAACGGTCTGTGACTACTAATGTGCCTTCTGCCTCAACACTGGACCATGCAGAATGGCTAATATGTGTCCCAACTGTGAAGAACACCAAGGCACCCCTTGAAATTCTGAGTAGAGCTACTCCCAGCTTGTTTTTCTGACAGGCCTTTATTATGTGAATGGACATATTCATGCCACATCCTTGCAGGAAGCTTGTCAAATGTAGCAACTGAAACCGAAAATTATTCCTACCACCGTCTAAGTGTTCTTTTCCTTTTCTCTTCGTATATCACCCTAGGCCTGCTAATGCTGTACACCAATGCACCTATAGTATGGTGCGCAAAGGTCTACTACATAAGCCACTGTGCAGCTCACTGGAGTGTCCCCCAGGAGCTATGTAATTCACCGGAAATAAATACATTAAAATTGCCGTCTGTAAAGCATACTATCGTGAAATGTTTCAAAATCCCGTTCAGAAAACACCACTGGCTGCCTTCAGCCCAATAATGTACTGATTACGTTTTGCTGTAAACGCAGAGGAAATCGGTTCATCATTTCCATATGGCCTGTCCTAATTGTAGGTTCCAAATGATTCGATCATTGTTCCTTCCATATGGGATCTTCATATGGGGTCTCCAAGAAATGAAGACAATTAATGTGGTGTGCAAATAATAGACTGTTTCCAGACAGCACTGGTAATGCACAGGGCGAACCGAGCACCTAGACTTTCTACAAGCGAGCTGCAGAGTTAGGGCATTACGAATCAAAGACTTTCTTAATAGGAATAAATGGATACTTTGTGGGTAAGGCGAACATCTGTTTGTAATTCTGGTCTTGCTTCCCTTGCAGAAGAGATCATTATTTGGAAATGCAGCAAAATCGGTGCCAACTACCGCCTACCTCAACGAGCTCAGCTGAATTACATGAAAGAATCGTGATTGATCAGTTGCTCAAGGGAGCATGGTAATGTACTTCATTTTATTTATACAGCGCTTCCTACCCCTGATGAGGCGCTGAAGCGGTTTGCGGATGTGTAGGATGCTTCTCAATTGGATTGTCGTTATTTATTTCTTAAACTATAAGAGATGAAATGTAGGCCCATGTTTATTTATTGGAATAAACTGTTGTATGTAGAACCACTGGTGAAGGTTAAGGCGAATGTCGGAAGTCGTTAGCCTCTGCAGAGGCGCCAGGCATGGCTGTCCGCTGTACCCGCTCTCTGCTTACTCTGGAAAATAGAGCCGCTGGGATGCGGCGGAAATAGGGATCCAGATATACATGAGAATTTGAGCACTTTACTAAGGAACGGAGTGCCCCCGAAAACCGCACACACAAAACTGTGATGAAGAGGAATATGTGAAGGAGGTATCCCACCTCTTGATTGACGAAATTACTTTTGCGAGATACAGCTAGGTCGGACTGATTATTTATCCCATTGGGCATTTTCCCCTGGGGGATGAAGACAATAGAGCTTGTTTTTGATGGCCTAAGGCTACCTCTGGTACCTCTGTCACTCACTAAAGCTCCCCCAGGGGCATATTATCAAGCCCCAGCGATAATTATCGCTGAGCGCGCTTTTAATTAACGCCGGCTATCGCTGGAATATATCGCCAAGCTAGCGCTGTATTATCAACGCTTAGCGCTATGGCGATAAATATTCCAGCGATAGCGGGGTTTTCCATGGAACATCGCTGGTTTTCCAGCGGTGTTCCATGGAAAACAGCGATAAGGTTGATGATAGGCCTTGTGACCTTAGCCCCACAATGCACCTCCCATGTTAGGTATGCCTTAGTCAGGAATTTAACAGACGTTAAATTCCTGAGTTAAGGTAGAGTTAGCGCGATCTAAATTATCGCTACGCCTCGTTGTTAATATCGCGAAGCTGCCTTCGCGATATTTTCCCATGTTGTTTTCACAGCCACGCCTACTTTGCATCTCATTATCGATGCGAGGCGTGTGAAAAACGGGAGCTAAGTCAAGGAAACACGTGCTAGTGTGTCCTTGTAAATAATGCAATATAATTATCGCCGCTTTGCGCCAGAAAAACGGACGCTAAAGCGGCGATAATTGTATCGTCGGCCCTTGGTAATATGCCCCCCAGTTTAATTGCAGTGGGCACAACAGGGACATGATATATATATATATATATATATATATATATATATATATATATATATATATATATATATATATATATATATATATATATATATATATATCTATCTGCTCTGGGTGGATGTGTGCCTTGGAAGGGTACACAATACAGGGGTAATGTGGTACTGAGCTTTGCTAATCAGTGCAAAAGCACTTGTGCTCACTTCTTTAAACATGGTAATATTGGCTTACATCAAATTGGTATATTTAATTTAGTTTTAAGTCCCCGATAAAGTGGTACTACATTTACCCATGGCCTGTAAATGAAATGCTACTAGTGTGACTGCAGCACTTATTGTCCACCCACATAAGTAGCCCTTTTAAAATATATATCAGACCAGCCATTGCAGCCTGTGTGCAGCTTCTGCCTTTGATGAAGAATGTAGCAAAGTTAGTCTCTAGTAACAACACCGACAATAGGATAATTTTTAATACATATATATTCTTTTACCTTTTATCTTAAGAAATAGATGGTCATCAAGATAGACTGTGTTAACTTGGAGATAGGAAAGTGCCACATATGGTATAGGGTGCTATATATGACAGAGAGACACAATGGTGATAAGGCTGTCTAACAAAAATACATTTATTAGGAACAGCACTCATACTTATAACTTCTTGTCTCCCTATAATTGTTTTTAATCTAGCTCTGTATACACTGATGGGGACTGATAACTAGAAAATGGAATAGTCTTTACATATCGGGTAAGAATACTACCCTTTCTCTTTACCCTATGCACTACCTTGGCACGAGTGTGGTTGATGGTGATGGACAACATGCCGCCCATTACATTACCCCTAACTTGGTGGAATGAATTGGTAACCTAAGTACTACTGAGCAATTGCTGTTTTGTTTTCTTGTCTTTTTCAGTGCCATGGGTGAAAACTGAGGATAAGAATAATACACCCAGTAAACCACCAGGTTGAATGTATGGCCAATATTTGATTTTATTTTGAAAGCAGAGTGACAGTTTATCTCTGCTCCTGAAGAATGCCCACAAACTTTAGATAGTCATTAAGGGGTAGAAACATATTGACCCATTGAGATAGGGTAGTTGTTACCCCCTGTCCTCACATATATATAATTTTTAGCCCTATCCGATGGGGCTGCAGAATAAAATTATTGCTTTGCTCACCAGGAGACAGTTTTTATCACTATTATCTCTTCCTTTTTAGGTCAAGCCTAGCGTTGCAGCGCATGCGCTGCTCGCTTTGCGAGGCATGCAGTATTCAGTATAGTGTGGAAGCTTTGTGGAAGTTCCGCCCACTCTCCGCCCATCATTTTCATTGGCTTGTGTCTTAAATGCTGCCTTCCGTTTGGTTGTAGGATTGTTAGTCCCTCCTTATGATGGCCATGTCATCATTTGTGTCCTTTCATGGCTACTGGCCCCTTTACAGCACAGACTACTTTCTTCCCGTGCCCCCCCACATAGGGTGGTTGTCAGTGCGTGATCCTCGTCCGCAGCAGCAGACACGCAGCCAGCGCCCCTCCCTGAGGTCAGGTGATGCGGCAGGCAGGGCTGCTCGGGCGGAGCACGTGAGGCGAGGCTGGCACGTTGTCTGTTGAGTAATAAGATAAATGTTTGCAATAAGGGCCGGCTGCTCTCAGTGACCACTCCTGGTAGTGTACTTTTGCACAGTACACAGCTCGGTCTGTGGGCCGGCTTTGTGCCAGTTTCCATGGATCGAAAACTGCACGGGTGCTAAATTAAACCTGCCTCCCCGAAGTGAGTCAGTAGGGTCCGCACCTCAGGAAGAGTCACAGAAGTGAAATTAAAAGTGGAGAGGTCGCAGACGGGGGCACATTCTGTCACTGGCCCACCTGGGAGCTTTTCCCATGTCCCCCCCACATAGGGTGGTTGTCGGCGCGTGATCCTCGTCCGCAGCAGCAGAAACGCAGCCAGCGCCCCTCCCTGAGGTCAGGTGACCCGGCAGGGCTGCTCGGGCGGTGCACGCCTGTGTTTTCCTCTCGGCCTCGTTCGCTCTCTACGGTATTTTCTACTGTTGCTACTGCAGCGTTTGCTGTGTAGCAACAACATGGCGACTAGACTTCCACACAAGTGCTGCAGCTCCCAGAACAGCACCCCGGCATGACATAGAATGCAGTAGAACCGCCCAGATCTTCCCTCGGTGGTGTTCCCAATCCTGCACTTGTGCCCCCCCCTCATGCCCCGCCCCACCGCAGAAGCAGACCTGTTTTATCATGCGCACTTTTGGAGGGTAATGTGTGTGTTTCTGTCTCTCCCTGGAAACAGGCAACTCCAGGGCTAACTAGCTTGTCCGCGTTACAGCCTTTTGTTTACCTTGTTGCCACCTGCACGATTTTTAAATCTCCCCCTCTGGTCTCTGTAATGTAGCCACGGTGTCAGAAATATTATGAAAATAACCTTATGATGCAGTTACTTTTTTTTCGCTTCCATTATGTAACTCTTTAGAAATGTTTCGGACTGTCCCTGGCTTTTTAAAGAATGCTACCAGTCTGAATTTTGACTTAAAACTAATTATTATGTTTAGGCTGTTTTTTAAAAGTTAGGAAACTAGAGCCCTGAAAAATTGTTTTGCTTAGAATCACAAGTTTTCTTTGTGAGGTGGAGGTTTGGTTTCCTGTTTCCACAGGCAACAACATAACTACTAGTGCTCATCTCAATACTGAGATTGTATCACGTTCCTTATTTATGCAGAGTACGTAAGATTTATGAAATGTTAATTTCAGGAGTATTTATTAGTCACTAGCATAACGCCAATACACCTTCAAGGTGTGTTGACTATTGGTTGGCAAGTTTGCTTCAGGTGTGTCCCTAAAAATGTTTCTAATTTAGACGTCCATTAAGCACGTATTTTTTAAGTAAACAGATTTCCCCATGTCCTTGGTTGTTCGCAATGGGAACAAGATTCTAGGGATATGGTCCTGGCTTCAGCACATTATGTGATCCTGTGAAAATAACTTAAATCACTGTGCCCCTAGTTTCAGTATGTTCCGGAATTCCGAAAGCTTTCCTACCAGGCTGAAAAATTAAGTGTTGTATAAATTGATAATTGACTTTTCGTATATCAGTAAACCTTTGTGTACATTTGTTAGCGTGCGTTTGTTTAGGAATGGGCAATAAATACTCAATCATTACCAATGTGTCCATTATCCACAGTTTCTAAAGGACACATACATTTTTGGGTGTTTTATTTGCTGCAGATCAATGAATGCAGTATGGTGGGGACAATACATAAAAGAGCATTTTTCTATAAACCCTACTTTTTAACTTGTATAAAGAAATAATCCACCTGTTTATGTAGAAAAAGTAATAAATAATAATGGGGTTCAGGACTTCGGAACAAACAGCTCAAGTTTGAAGAGTTATGAATTAAAATCTAATTACAGTCCATCCTTTTTAATGCAGAGAAAAGAAACAGAAAGTACAAGACATTCGGAAAAACGTCAAAGATGCGATTGTGGTAAGTCTGTGTCTAATCCTCTCTTTCATGTGATTTGGGGCGGAGATCCCTGTGCATGTTGTAGGCTCTTTAGTGTTAGCCATGCTCTGTTACCTTATTTTTCCTGGTTAGTTTGGGTGAGCTGTATTCATTCTTAACTACAGAATGTCAGCCTGGATCAGTCCAGTGTGTTGAGAGCACCTTGCAGGCTATTTATGTTATGTGCATTTCTCTAGCACATTCCCCCCAGTACTGTGATCACAAGGCACTTCTGGACTCTAGGCATCCTTTATGGTTCTGGGATTCTTGTTGACGGGAGTCGGTGGTCTGTTGAAACAGTACTTGGTTGCGTTTTTCGTGCTGTTTAGAGTGAAGTCATAAGGGAAAGTCGCCAGCAAAGTTGGAGTAGGCTATCATATTGCTAAGAATTGGATAGTAGCAGCTGGCTCTTGTAAGGGATCATTAAGTGCATGGATGGGCATGGTAGCAGCTACAGCGTAAAGACAATCATAGTTGGATGAAAATAGGGCATTGTTCTGAACACACGTTGTGATAATCATTCATGTTAACACTTTTTATCTAATCCCAGATTATAGTTTCTGCGATGGGCACTTTAATACCTCCAGTTCCAGTGGGCAACCCAGGGAACCGGTTTGAATGGACTGCATCAAGAGTATAGCACCCTTGTCCGACTTCGACTACACACAGGTAAGAGGCACATTGGCCACTCCTAGACCTTTACAGTTCATGCTTAACATACTTCTCTCTAGCCCAAGAGGTTGGGGAGATGTTTGTTTACTCAGTCTTGTGTTGGTACCAGTCTCGTCACATAGGTGATTCACTGACCTTCTGTTGTTGCACTTGTTTCACACTTTACTGTACGTTTTAATTTGCTTGCCTTGTGTTTAGAAAGCAAATGTGTGATGACTCGGACATAGTGAGAAGCTACATAGCAATTGAGGACGTTGTGTGTGGAGAGATAGACTGTTGGGTCGCAGTGGTGCTGCAGAATGGCAGAATGCTCTTTGTAGAGGTGTAGAGTACAAAAACATTACAGGTGTTGTCTTTATCTGAACGTGGGTCTTGGTTGGTTCTTGGAAGCTTTTTGTTGACCTAGAGATGTTGGAAGGGCAATACAGCCCAAGCCAACAAGGAGGTGCAACTGATTGTTAGCATAAGATACTCTGCCTTAAAGTTGATTTTATTGTTTTTGTGGCATCCAGTTAATAGTTCTTGGATGGCTTATGGGAAATGGAATCCACGCTTGGTGGTAAAAAAAAAAAAAAAAACACCAGGTTTGCAATTTTAGCTTCCACGCTGAGGAGTTTTTGTGTATGTGTAGTGTGCCAGAAATATGAAACTGTTAAATAGTCTGCCTTCTTTAGATTAAGTTTGAGCAGCACGCCACCTCTGTTGTACTGCAGTGGATGTTAGATCAAAATCCCAAGCAACCTTCTGTAACGTGTATGTGCAAGAGTCAAAATGCAGGTAAAGTTAAATATATAAAGTTAAAGTTATGTGTCTGGTGAAAACCGGGGCGGGGGAGAGGGTTGAGGTAGTCGAAAGACCTATTTTACTTGATTGCTCCTCCATTAACCGGGCAAACTGACATACAAGTAAGAAATTTAAAATCAAGGTAAACTTGGTTGTTATCAGTGAGGCAAACTGGCTTTGTTTACTCTAGCTGCATTGAACTTTACCACCAGTAAAAAAAACATGAATTTGTCTTACTTGGCGCACTGTGAAAAATGCTATTAAATGTGATGTGATGAGTATGTTGTTTAATGCTAGATTTGTACAAATATAATATTTTGCTTGTCTTTTAAATAGTAGTACATTTTCTCTGGTGTATGCCCAAAACCAAAAAATTTTTTAAGAAAGGGATGAATTTTGGTAAATGTGGAAAGATTTCCAGTCTCCTTTACACGCCTGGAACGAGTATGTTAAACTTTTGGGGGATATTGAAAATTGTATGGGATAGGCTTCCACATGTTGTGACCTCTGATGAAGTGGGCCAGTGAGTTGGCGAACGGGAGGGGAAGTGGTCATTGGCAGAAAGCTGTGGCGAGTTCTCCTGGTTGGACCACAACAGTCTTATGCGCATGTTGATGAAGTTAGTGATGTTGGTACGTAGTGGAAAGTGGGGTCATGTCAAAGAAGGATTTGAAAACAATTTGTGCATACTCTTAAGTTACACATCCCCCGAGTATCAATGCATGCTGTTTCATATGTAGTCAATTGTATCTTAATTTCTGAAAGAATTGGCAAGCCTGTTATTTTCCTGTACATTTACTAAAAGTAAAGTATGTTTCATTTGTAGTTTTCCAAATCTGTCTATTGTGTGAACAAAGGTCAAAGGTGAACTTTAAAGGTGAAGGTATGGTTTTGGTACTTGGTGACATTAGCAGCCTATCTACCAAAGTAGCTCCATGAGATTTGGCTCCTTGGTGGCTTGGACAGCGCTGTGATCACTGTGTTTTTTGTGTGGAAAAAGTTAATCGTAAAACTTTCAAAGGAAAATCTGCCACATGGCCTAACGTCCAGATCTCACAGGATTGGCCAAACAGGCCCAGCTAGGTAGAAAGCAATAGCTGGTGACGTTTCTAGCTGTGCTGTTTGACCTCCCATGTCTGGTTGGAGGTGCCATGGTGCACCTTGGCAAAATGAAAGTTTCTGAACTTTCCAATAGGGGAAGATTGGTATTTTGAGGAAATATCCTCGCACCTCGTGTTAAACAAACAAACACTGCTTTACGCTGTATTTTGGCTCTGTGTCATTTTACATTTGCCTGGGCCTCATTCTGTGCTTATGAGATTGCTTAGTAACCGGCTAGAGTCCAATGTCTGTAGATACTCATTTGAAATTTAGCAGAAAGAAACCAGACGTTTGTAAATGGTGTATTTTTTTTTAGGGTTTGGGTGGTGTAGAGCGTTCTGAAGATGCAGAAGCATCAGTCCCTCATGCCTCTAAAAAGTTGTGCAGCTTAAAGGGAAGGGCCCTTTTGCTAAATAGGTTTGTTTCAGGAATCCCTCTGCTTATAGCAGCGTTTGTTGCCAGGCGACTGAAGGTTAGGATAGTATCATCCTCAGAGAAGTTATAACTTTGCTTTGTGACTTGCTGGATTTGTGTGTGTGCATGTTGGGTGTTAGGAGATTGAATGAAGTACAATTATGCTTGTTCTTCACTAGCTACCCACTTCTCACCCATGATCACACCAACACCTGGCATCTTGCTTTACCTTGAGCCCGAGGTCTTGTGATGATCTTTACAAGAAAGTTGACACTTGGGGGCCGATTCCGATCTCAGCCGGTAGGGCTCCGAATCGGATTCGGCTTAACCGGATCCGATTCGGAGCCCTATTTCCCGACCGATTCGTACGCGCGTCCGGGCGAGCGGAGTGCGATGCGATATCGCCGACCGACTCCGTCCGGGCGTCCGGACCGCTCCTGACCGACTCGTTCCCGGGTCGAACCGCACCGACCGACTCGCTCGGACTCGACTCGCACCGCGCAATGGAGACGTTCCCCGGCCGGGTGAGTACGATGCGCACCGCGAGCAGTCCGACCGAGCCGCGCACTCCGGCTCCAAAGAGCAGTCGGAGACATACTTTGGGGGTCCGTGTCGGACCCCCCTGTAAGCGTAGCCACGCGAGTCGCACACAGGGGGGACCCATGGGTTCCCCCTACCTGCGCGAGTACAGCGCGAGTCGCTTCGACGCGTGCCCGCTGTAGGGGGCACCCTTGACCGCCTCGCACCCAATGAGTCAATGGGAGCCCGCGTACGCGTTGTACGACCGGCTCCCATTGACTTCAATGGGAGTCCGACCGACTCGAGTCCGATGGCATACGTGCGCATCGTACTCGTTCGGTCGGGCTGCCAGAGTCCGATTCGGTCGGAAATCTCTCCCAGTCCGGCTCGGTCGGCCCCTTGGTTGATCATGTTATTGGAAGGAGAGAACCAAACTAATGTAGTATTCAAACCTCACCTGTTTAAGCTTGTGTTGTGTATTCCCTTGATTAGTAGATGTAGGATAACAAATTACATTTTCAAAGTGGGAAATTTCTGAAGAGTTCTCTCTCTCGCGGAGTGGAAACAGTCTGCCTGTTTGGGCTGGGGATGCCCATGAATGTACAGTTGCGTATTCCTTTTTAGGTCGAGCATTCGAGACCTCTTGTATATACTTTAGTATATACTTATATGTGTATGTACTTTGTGGGCTCTGGAGATCAGCCCTAGGACTTGTCTGCTTCAGCTTAGGGACTTTTTTTCTGTTCAACTGCCTCTATTTAACTGTCTTGAAAGAAAACGACCAGTAGAGGTCAGTAAAATACCAGAATTACTTTCTGCTTGTTCAATTGCCTCTATTTATCTGTCTTGATAGAAAACGATCAGTAGAGGTCAGTAAAATACCAGAATTGCTTTCTGCTTAGGGACTTTCTTTTTTTATTTTTCTGGCAACTGCCTCTATTTAACTTTCTTGATGGAAAACGACCAGCAGAGGTCAGTAAAATACCAGAATCACTTTAGCATTCTCTAGATTCCAGTCCATAGATATTGTCTTCCATGAGCACCCGCAGACAATAATATTTTTTTCAAATCTTGTATTTTCAGTGATATGACCACCGAAGGCCCTGATTTTATATTAAAAACAGAGCTTTGGACTATACCATTTCCCACTGAAAGGCAATATTTCTCTCCATTTGTTCCCATACCGGGCGTGTCACGCAGTTTGGTGCTTACTTTCCCTCCATGTTAAAGAACAGTAGATGTTTCAGCACCCAGGCTAATGTGCTGCATAGCTAAATACATATAAGGTCCCAAAGGCAAGACCGATTGCATTGCAAATGCTTGTTTTGTACTCTGCCCCTCACCCACCAACATTACCATCTTTCTCATCTAAAACACCTCAGCTCCTCCCAGTGTATTTGGGAGTTGTAGCCCACACAAGGTACCTTGCGGTCCTTGTGTGAGGAGGGAGCCCTATGATGAAGCATGTCACCTTCTGGTGAGTGAGGGTTCTCGTCCTTAACAGCTAAATGCCCTTATCTAGATACTACCGAACATACAAATATTGTGTGAAACAGTTTTAAACTGCCATTTTGACCTGGCAAAATAAACATTTTGCCAGGCATAAACCTTCCTTTTTAATACATGTAAGTCACCCCTAGGGTAGGCCCCAAATAGCACTGAAGGCAGGGTATAGTGTATTTAAAAAGTTAGACTTTTACTTGTCCTGGTACTGAAAAACTCTTAAAGTCGTTTTCCCTACTGCAAGGCCTACCTCTCTCATAGGATAACAATGGGTTACCTTTTTACATCTAGTAAATGCTAACTTTTGTTTAGGAACAGGTTAAAATGGCTTGTTTACACTCAAATGAATTGTAATTTAAAACCCTCTTTAATGGTAAAGTTGGAATTTAAGTCACAATTCTGAAAATGTCACTTTTAGAAAGTTGGTATTTCCTTATCCTAACCACTTGATGCCTACAGCCTATATCCTGGGTAACATAACTAGGTGTAGGTGGTAATTGGCCTTTGTTTATTCCTCCCAGACGGTGACACAAAGGGGGACTAGGTTTTAGTAAGGTGAGCCATCCTGCTAGGATGGGAGGCACGGAGTTGTGTCCTGCCGCATTTACATTTCAAAGGAGCCGCCTCAGCACACTCACAAAGGACTTCACACTTGCCTTTTGTCATCCCAGACATCCTGTGAACAGGGCAGATAGGAAGGAAATTCCAGAGCCATCTGTTGGGGAAAAACTCCCAAAAATGTTTTTCCACTTCAAAGCTGACACCAGACATAATTTAAAAAAGTACCCTCAGACCCACTCTTCAGTACACTCCTGGACATGTGGATACTACAGAAGATGGACTGCCTTGCTGCCAGAGGACTGCCGTGCTGCTTGAGGCCTGCCCTGCTCCCTGAGAAAGAAGGCTGGGCCTGCTCCCTTCATCCCAGGCAGAGTGACTCCAAGGGTTGAGAGGTTGACCTCCTTTTCTGAGCTACAGGGTGACAACAAGCTCCAAAGGCCTCCCTGCAACTGCCTAGCTGACCTGCTGCAATGGACCTACCTGGACATGTAACTGGACCTGCCTCAGACCTGCTGGCCTCTGCTGGAGTGAGTTCCTGGTCCCCTAGAGGAGCTTCCCCAGGTCCTGGACCCTTGGCTGGAATCAGTTGAGTTCCTCTTCTGATGAAAAGGAGAAATCCTGAAGTTTTGGGCTCCTCATGACTGGAAACTGGCCCGTTTGCACAAGATCTGTCCGTCCACAACGTCTGCCAACTTGAAGCTCTGGTGGACCCGGCTCTTTGAGCTCCAGTGACAAGCGGCAATGAAAGATCTGCACTTCGCTCTACAGTATCGACAGCCCGCAGTGACCGCCAATGTGAAGCTCCAGCAACAACCATCTGTGATGCTCAACAGGATCTGTGCGCTACAGAGATGAGTGTCCGCCATCCATGATGTTCTCCTTGCTCCGTGCGGCCTCCTCACTGCAAACTGGACTCTTCACTCCAGACTTTGAGAAGGGAACTTTTTCTGTAGAACTAATTGGATTTTTGTTATGTTGGACTCAATTTCTTTATTACATTTTACTCTATTTTTAGGTCTTGCCTAGCATTGCAGCGCGCATGTGCTGCTCGCTCTGCGAGACATATTGTTAGAGAGGAGATTTCAGAAGGGGGCTCGAAGCCCCGCCCCTCATTTTCATTGGATGGCGTCATCGTTTATGGTAAACGGTGACCTCCCATTGAAAATGAGGCTTCTTTGTTACCGCCCTTTCTCCGTTTCGTCCAGCCCATCCGGACTGGATCGTCTGCCTTTCGGCTGTCGTGAATCAATTTCTTATCTTTAGTGGGGCCATCTGTTTCTAATTAGCATGGCCTTAGCGTGTTCGCTTTCACTTTCGCGGCCGCGCTTGTTTGTTGTTGTTGTAAATCTCAATTCTCGAGCGGTGCAAACTGCTGTCAACTCTTTGGCCATTTAATGCATTAACTTGTCGATAATATTGGTTAGACCATACCTTCTCGAATTCAGCATTGCCTCTAAGAATGCATTCACAAGGGGACATATCTAAAATTATATTAAAAACAAAAAGCGATCGCACTTGAAGGCATTTTTTCCACCCCCGAAATCATGCCATATCTTTTGTTCCTGTGAGAACGCGTGTCCCTGGTTTATGTTATCTTAAAAATTCATCGACCGTTTCACATTTTCTGAATGTCAGGAATCCGGTTTCTGTCGCGTCTTTCTCATGGAACCGTCTTAAAATTCTTTCACTCGGAAATGAAAATAGTATTTCTGTTTATTTGAAAAGCCGCTGGGCGATCGCAGTTTCCGACTGTTTAAAGGTGGAGAGTCGGAAGATGGTTGTGCAAGTGTGTCACCATTTTAGTAAAATTCCATATAACTGCGTGCGTCACACTTTTACTCCTCCCACAAGCACCCCCTCCAAGAAAAATGAAGAAACTATGCTAAGACATTGTCACTTCACTTTGCTCAAGAAAGGAAGGAATATAGTGCACATGGAAAAGTTTTGCACAACATTTTTAATAGATTTTTGGGGAAAACTGATCTTTTTAATGACGATGGCATGTATATTCCTTGGAGTGACAATCTGAATTGGGTAAGAATGCCTTTGTGTGTAAAATGCATGCATTTGTATGCTTCTGATATATGGGGCAGTGGTGAGCGCGCTAGTGAAATTATATAAATACCATAAATTGACTCAAATTGGTATGAGCCCCTGCTTCCATTTGTCAAAAGCTTTGATGCACGTGCTTTTGTTATGATGTTGGTGTTAAGTGTACCACTAATGTAAATAACATTATTGTGATTACTTCAATATTTATTACTGCAGTTTTTAATGACCTTTTGTAATTTTTAACCTTCTTTTACGTCCCTCCATGTTTTTTTAATTGTTCTGGATCGCGCTTGGGTGTCCTTTATGTTGTCTAACCCATCCAGTCTCCAATACCCGTCTGTTGTAACAATTCCTACATTTTTATGTTTGGAAATCTCTGGCAAACTTCTTCACATGCAATCACCGCAGGAGCGGGAGCTTTCTGCAATACTTTTTTTTATTTTTTGCGGTGCACTTTGAAGTCTTCTTGAGGGCGAGAGGGATCCGTACTGTCAACATTTTAAATTATACGGTCATGTCCTCTGCCCCTGACATAAGCATTTTACCTTTGTTCCCCTCCGTCTTGGCACATTCCCTTGCTTCTCCACTTCTTGCACACCGGAAGGACGTCAGTGGGTTGTGGCACCTACCGGGAAGATGCGAGCAAACATGGAGTCATATTTTTAGGTACCTGTTGATGGTGGTTAACAAATTAACACCACCCTTATTGTGCGTCATCATAGTGCTTGGCTGTGGTGGCGTGTACGCTGCATTGCTGCGTTCCCCGACCATCCTTTGGAGCGGCAGGGCATCTGGTGTGCCTCGGTGAGTACCCCGGAGTGAGGTGTGGACGAAGGAGGACTCGGATGGGTCATTCTAGGCAGCAGGGGGGTGCAGGGTGAAGCTCTGTACCTGTTGTGCAGTGTTGCCAGATTTTGAGACCTTCCTCGTACTGTCTTCCCCGTGCCTTATTTCCCCATCTCACATGTCTCGTAATTTCTTCTTCTCTCTCTGCCCCCCAACACACTCTTTTTAAAAAAAAAAACTTTAATAAGCGCGGCGCTGTCTTCACGGACACCACGCTATGCAATGCAATAGGTGTTGCTTTTGGTATTGTAAATAACAATGCCTTTAAATTTTTTTAAAGGCATTGCCATTTACAATGTCAATAGCTCAAAATAATGTCATTGCGAGACCTATTGCATTGTAAATGCTTGTTCTAAATTTGAGTGGGATTTTTCTTGTGTTGTGTTCTCACTTTGTTGTTGTTTGTGTGCTGCATAAATACTTTACACATTATCTCTAAGTTAAGCCTGGCGGCTTTTGTGCCAAGCTACCAGAGGGTGAAGCACAGCTTAATTTAGTGACTTTTGTGGTCACCCTGACAGGGATTGTGGTTGTTGCTTGAGAGGGGTTATCACCCCCCTCAACCAATAACCCAATTTCTCACAGTAACCCTTCTCTAATGTGTATCTTACCGGCTATGGTTTGGAAGCTTGTTTGGCTGACATGTATTATGGGATTCTTTTGCTTAACCCCATAAGGCAGTCCCTTAGATGCTGCCCTTTCTCTGCCTGACCCTAGCATGGCTGTACTTGGACCTGTCTTGCAATCTGATTATGTTTGGCCTGTTTCATATTCTTTTATTCTGTGTATGCTTTATCTCTCTTGTTTTCCTTTGCACACCCCCAGGCAGAGCCTGTAGTGTCTGTTGTAATAAAACTAATAGCATGGCAGCAGTCATGCACAATGCCCACAAGCTCTAAGGCTGACAGTTTCAGGCACTGGAAGCAGGTTCAAACTGGGAGAATAAAGCAAAATGTCAACTGTGTGTGACTCAATGACAAATTAAAAAAATGTAGTTCCTAATAGGCAGACACCTAAGTTGAAATAACCCAAAAAACTAAAATTGTATTCCTGCTCCACATTCAACACAAATCCACTTCTGAGCACTCTTAATAGCATGTGAAATGCAGGTAATATGCAAATCTTTATATTACAATTAGTATATTAGACAGCAAATGTAAAGCAAAAAACAGCCATTTGTTTGGCCTCTTGATATTGATGGTGTCTTTGAAAAGCATCGTGCTCTCTGCTAAATGTGGGCTCCAATACTGTGGGAATTGTTTGGGTAAGGTCAGGATTTTCAACCATCAAAGCAACACCTGTTTACATTAACTAAGTGTGGTGCATGAATGCCAGTTGTCAGTTTCTTTGTGGAAGAATTTGAGATTACATCTGTGTCTTTACCAATGGGGTTCACTCTATGAGTATAGAACATTTGGCCACTGACCACCTCTGCCTTTGAATGAGGAGCTTCCTGCAATATCTGCTTCAACATTATGGGTTTTGTACAAAGTGTCCAGATGTTGCGTTTGTGCCTTTGGTGTGGTTTTTCCTCTTGATCACCAGAGTTACATATGTGGCTTGGGTTTCCTTAGAGGTTTTAGTATTGCATCAATCTACAAAATAATCATGACAGAATTTAGCATGATGCCCACTGTGGAGTTAATATTTTCCCATGGCTGGGACTTATCTGTTTGCCATTGGTGCTGGCAGTCATCATTATTAGCAGGAGTGTGTTTCTGGTTGATGAGTTCCCATTGGAAGTACGTTTTTTGAGACAATATGAAATTTTACCACTCAATGCCATGTAAGTGTAATCTGTGAGATTTTTTCTTTGATCTTATGGTTTCATCTTAAAGGAAGCCTTGCGTTATTGTTTTGCCTTCTATGACTCTTGGCTGCTTAACTTAGTAGAATCAAGCCTGGTTATTTTGGGTATCTCCAAAAGACTTAAAGATTGTTTCTCGATCTCAGAGTTAGAGGCGTTGCAGCTAAGGTTTGTGTCTTCAGGTCAGAGTCCTTCTATCCCTGCCTTGAGTCAATGTTATGTTTGCTTTGTGTTGGATCCCGTGCTGTTGGAACCTGGTTTGTATCTACTGATTTATCTGCTGCTGATGCAAGACTCATGGTACCAAAGAATAGCCTATAATGTGTCTGTGTCTCATTGATAGGTGTCCATGTAACCTAGCCCCAGATCTGAGACGGACTGTGACAGTACAATGGGTCATTACCTTGTGCATTAGTTTAAAAGATTTATGGAAAAAAGAGTTTCAAGCAGATCAATTTATGAATTTATCCCAGCCACAACTTCTAAATGAAGTGATAGTTATTAGCATAACATGCCTTACATCATGGCCAAAAAATGCCCATAGAGCATATTTTGAGCAGCATTGTTTGGATATGGATGCTGAGGGCTGCAACAGAACTTACTGCTGAATGTGGCAGCACGCAGAAGAGAATTCAGCACCAAGAGAGGACAATTTTAAAGCATTGTAGTAACAGAAGTAAAAACAGGAACAAGGATTTTGACTCTGCCCAGATTTGCTTAATCATGTAAATCTGGGGCAGTGCCAAAACCTGATGCCTCCCCAGACGTAATGAGGAGAAATATTTTTATTTCTCCTAATTGTTTCCTCTTTCCATATGTGCTGCATTCTGCAGCACTCATAGAAAGAGAAAAACTCCTCTCTGGATTGTTTTTGTTCAGGAAGGTGCCCTTTCCTGCACAAAAACAATCCTGCATGCCACGCAGACACCCTTGCACCATGGTGCAAGGGTGCCTGCATTGGTGCTAGGAAGCAAATTGTGCACCAGTGCAGGGGGAAAGAACAGGAATGCACTGTATTTCTTAAATACAGTGAATTTTTGCCCTTTCACATTGGCATAGGGCAGTGCAGCAAGAAGACATGCGGTGCTGCCCAACGCTAATTCCCTGTAAATGAGGGCCCTAGGGCCTGATTTAGATCTTGGCGGGACTCCGTCATCCCTCCGTGGCAGAGCTTACAAGTACCACGTCGAGCTGATGAATTCCCACCTGTCTTATTTAGGTGTGGCCTGGCTGTCCGCCGTCCGCGTTGACAGAGTGTTTTCCATCGAGTATGAGGCTCACCGCTGTCAACACAGTGGACTCCTCTGCTTGCTAACATTACTGTTGCCATCAGGGTGGCAGGATTGAACCGAGCCTATTTAGATTTCACAGTTGTACTGGCATTGTCCTAGCGGCGGATTGTCGATGGAAGGATTACGTCCCAAGACGCTTTCAACATTGTACTCTAACTGTGGCATTTGGATGGATGCTAGCATTACACACCTGATGTGTTTTGGCTAATTGTTTGCACCTGCATACCACACTAGAAAACACACTCTATTTCAGACCATGATCATTTGCCATTCCACTGCAGCACAACATTGTTCCTGAGCACTTTTTCAGTGGTCAGGTTGTTTTTTTGCTTTCCCTGCTACTTGTTCATTTTGTCTTTTTATTGTTTATTCTCTTGTGGGTTATTACAATCTTTTAAGTTTATTATTTCATAATGGCAGAGACGAGAAATCTCCATTTTAATGAGAGAGAACTGGCTGTCATGGTGAATGGAATTATAAGAGTAGAGCCACAATTCTTTGGAGCCCAAGTCCAAAATACAACTATAGCTCAGATAAGGCAAATGTGGGCCAGAATTGTTGACAGAGTGAATGCTGTAGCAAACAACCTGTGCACACAGAAGGAAATAAGGAAAAGGTGGAACGACCTGCGAGGGAGAGTCCATTCCATGGCCTCCAAGTATCACCCGGAGGCCCAGAGAAATGGTGGTGTTTCTCCCAGGCCCCCCTTAAAACTTTGGGAGGAGAAGCTATTGCAGATCCTACATCCTGAAGGCTGGACAATAATCCCTAGTGGAGTGGAGATTGGTAAATTGGACTTTTGAATGTGTCATTAAACCTAAATGTCGCTTTTGCTTTTCATTTAGATTGTTGTTAATGTGTTTTGCACCTTTTTAATCCATTTAAACCCATACATAAAATTATTTCTTTCAATTTCTTATAGGAATTTTGCAGCAATATTGTTGTTTCTCACGTTTTACTAATTGTTAATATGTGTTGTCAATATGTTTTCCTTCATGTTTCCTTTTTAGTTTTTACCTTGTTTCTCTGTCTTTGAGAATCTATTTTGTTGTACTTGAGATTACAGTTTTCAATCTCCATTTAATTTCACATGATGTTATGCTGCATGTAAGTGTTGTTTCACCTAATAACATATTTCATATATGTGTTTCATTTTGTAAATGTCTGTTCATTTTCACTACATATATTTTACTAGGTATGATCAACTTACAATTTTGCAGGTGTTGTTAATGTGCAATTTAAATGACTACAACTACCATGATGCCTTGTTTTTGTTTAGTTTAAAATAATATTGCAATGTTATTATGGTCATTCTCTCTTTTCTTTCAGGTTTTCACATATGTTAAATTGTTATGTATGTATGAATCTCTATTTTATGCTGTTTTAAAATGTCATTTTTGTTTAATTAATTTTGTGTGTTGACGCTTGTTATTTTATTGAAATTATGTAATTTGTTTCACAAATCAAAGTATGTTGTCTAAAAACATTAAATGTATGTTATGTTTATGCTGTATATAAGTTGTGTTTATAATAAATGCACTTTACAAAGATTGGGGGGGCGTGGCCTGACGTCGATGGAGTGAGCAGCTCTTTTCGGAGCTCCTTGCGGCTGTCCCCATCCTGCAACATCCTGGCCCCCCACACGCCTGTCGGGGCTCCAATCTGCATCTGAACACAGCTGGGAAGGGCACACACAGCCACAAAGTGCCTTTCCCTCCATATAGCCCCAAATGAATCCCGGAAAGCTGCCCCGGGCGATGGCCCAGGATCCAAGATAGTGGGGCTGTTAGGCACTGGCTGCACATAGAAGGGACAACTAGAGCACTCCAGAGACCAGCGACGAGTCGGTGGCTTACCCAGAGCTAAATCGATCCGACCGGGAGATGCGGTGTTGAGGCTCTGACGGCAGCCGAGAGAGATTGCCAGGATTGACTTCGGCCCAAAGGAGGATGGGATCTGCATCCCAGAGCTGACCTGAGTTGGATGCGAAGCGCTGAGACTGAGACGGCCACTGGGGAGGATTGTCGTGTAGCTCCTATAGCACCCCTACAGGACCTGCGCGTTTGGATAACATATACTGCGGGCTTGGTGGCTGACTGACTCCGTGCACCCCCACCGTATATGTTAGCCTAGTTTTGCATTAGCTAGCTCGCAGTGCCACTAGTGTCTCCTCTTATCGGGGAGAGATTAGTTTCTGGCAACCTTAGATCATGACAACCCTGATTCCCTCAAAATCGTGGAAACAATGTACTACCTCTAATCCCTCAAAAGGAGTATAGTCCGCTGGTGTTTCACCTTCTAGGTAGTAGTGAAATACATCTGTAACTGGATTCGCTGCTGGGAATGTAACCCATGAATAGAACACCTCTGTTTTATTGGATTCGTGTGCCTCAATGACGAAAATTACATTACCACCCCTGGCTCTTAAGCCATGTTCTAGAAGTTTTATGGTGACTGCCCTTCTGATATTTGGTGAAATTTGTATTGCATCTTCAGGGTCTTCTTCTCCTAAACTGAAGAGGTCTGTTGTAACTCTCCTTGTGTTGGTTGCTTCCTCCACCATTTTTAATAGGAAGAAGGGAGGTTAAAGAATTTTTAAGATAAGGTGTACATGCACAATTGTAGGAACTATATGTCCTTCAAGCTTGAATAACCAACAGCCAATAAATAGTATTCTCGTACTACTCAGCTGCGGCGGATTTTGTGCCCCCCCACTCCAGACGTCTCTGGGGTTTTGTGAGTAGGTTCTCTGAGAATAGCACGACTGAACTACTCAGATTCTACTGTTAAATAAGTACCCAACCAACGTTGGTGGCGCCATGTCGTGTAGCTCCTATAGTACCCCGCAGGACCTGCGCGTTTGGATAACATATACTGCGGGCTTGGTGGCAGACTGACTCCGTGCACCCCCACCGTATATGTTAGCCTAGTTTTGCATTAGCTAGCTCTCAGTGCCACTAGTGTCTCCTCTTATCGGGGAGAGATTAGTTTCTGGCAACCTTAGATCATGACAACCCTGATTCCCTCAGAATCGTGGAAACAATGTACTACCTTTCGCTCAGTCACTCATGCTTACTTATTCGGTTTGTCTCAGAGAGTTACACAAAATAAACAGTCGGGCGTTTCAATAAGTATTTATTGAACAGTTGTTATTCTAGTGTAAAATATATGTGCTGCGGTAACCAGCAGACAATAGCAGAGATATATTATCAGCAGTACGATAAAAGCAAAGGGATAGAACAGTTCTACCATATTGCGATAATCATGAGTACATACATGAATATAAAAGCATTATGCAAGTGCGCGTACTCCTACGATGCCTAACTAGATGTACCTGAGTGTACCTAGCATATGTGTGTAGGTCTAAAAGCTTAGAGCCAAGAATCCTTCTAGGATTTAGTCGAACCCCCATACCTGAATAGAGAGAGTGTGGGACCCCGTCCTGGTCTCGAGTTGGACACCCCGTCAGGGCTGTGTCAGACCACTGTCAGCTGGAGCGACTGCATGCAGGAGCCTCAGCGTCTCTGGTCAGTGTGTCAGCATGGAAGTCTCGGTTCGCTCTGTCTTACCGGGGCAAGATGTGGTGTATTTATACCCTAAAGAGTCTCGGTCCTCAGTATGGTTTGCATTGGACATGAGGAAGACGTCAGGGGTGAACTTTGTACATACATATTATGCCAGTGGTGTATTCTTAGAGAGCCATGCATAATTAATGAGTACAGTGTGGGCCTGTGTTTGGAAAAACCCTGCTGTATTCAAAACCACAGGATAGATAACGTTCAGCCCTCAGAGCTCGTTGTGTACTAGCTGGGACCAATGTAGGTGAAAGATCATGCCTATATAAGGAATCATACTATAATAGGACATGTACAGTTGTGACCATAATTGGGCATATGCGGCCTTGACCATAATAGGGCAAGTACGAATATGACCATATTAGGGTAAATATGAATACGTCCATTTTAGGGCATGTACGAACTTGTCTACATTAGGGCCTCTATGTGGGATATAACACCCACTCCTCTTCCGAACTGGATAAAAATGACCATACTTAAAATCTGGACAATATAAAAACAATTTTTAAAAGCAAGTAAAAACATGGTTCTAAAAAAATCATTAAAAACTTTAGGTGCTTAATAACAACAAAAAAAATGTTTAAATTCAGCTTTTTCTAGTTGCCACTTAAAAAGTCAATATCGTCTCTCTATAGAAGTTGTATTACCATAAGCAGGAGAAGGCTATGCTTTTCTCAAGCGAAAGTGTCAATGTAAGAAAATGTTCCAAATTTAGATCGTTTATTTTGAAACGAGTGAAGAAGCCGAATTCTTTCCCAGGACACGATGAGCCAATTCAAGATTACGCGTCCTGACTGGGAACCTCAATATTATCGGTGTCAGCTGCTGTAGATGACAAATCCAACGCCTCACAGAGAACGTCAATCGCACATAGATGGAATGTAGTACTGCCAACAGTCGGTGCTGCGGCAGCTTGTGCGGCAGTTGTAACCTGGGTGCCTGTGGAAGAATCACCTAACCCAGCAGGAGCGAACGGCACCTGTGGATTCTCCAGGAATGCATTCATCAGAATCGGAAGCCGCTGAGGACAACGCAGAGCATGGGCGTTTATGGGGTCCAGCATTGCATCCGTGTCCGGAGGCGCATCTGATGGAAATGTCAGACAAAGATCCAACATGCATTCTTCTCCGCAGAACAGGCATCGAAGAACAGGTAAGATGCAGTCTACCCAGACTGGTCTAAATGATAGAAACCAGGAGGCATTGAGTTCTCGCAGGCAGGAAATGCCCAGAAGTTGTACCATGCGTTCACGGTATTTCCGCTCCAGGAGCGTGTTCACCATTCCCTCGGGAAGTGGGCCGTCCATTGCATAGCAGCAATATCCCAATCAGGATTCCTGCGATTAGGTACAGGATGAGCGGGAATCCTCCAAATACGCTTCCCAATACGGAGTGTATAAAATTTGGGATTACTCCGAGGACTGTCTGAAAGGTGTTTAACAGTCCGGACCCTATGGTCTTAAATAGGTGTATGATACCGCTTGTATCAGACATATTGAAGATACGTCCGACCATTTATGCGAAATGAATGGGGCAGTTTGTACATATAAGCGCCTGTATCTCGGTCGAGGTCCTTGCAACTTGAAGTTCAAAGGTTTCTCGAGCGGAGGTTAAGGGCACGGGTTGCTGTAAAAGCATGGCTTTCAATCAGCTCAGAGTATCAAACTGTATAAAAGAAACATTCAGCGAAGGCCATAGCGGCGCCTCCCTGACTGTGTTCAGTGGCAGAAACAATACTTGCATACAGCAAGTAACCCTGGAGTTAACAGTGACTAGATATGCGATGCCCGGAAGCATCCCACAACAACCTTGATCATTTAACATTAAGTAACTCCCATTCGAGAGCAGCTGGAAAACCGGCGTGATCATGGCCGCTGGGGTCCCTGACATGTGACAAGATAAGTTTGCCACTGAACCGCTACAGGCTCCGTGTAGAGAAATATCCTGACACATGAGAGAACCGCTCAAAGCGTTCTTGCAGTTTGTACCACTCAGATACACTTCTCAATCCCCATTCCAGCATCGGTATCTATATGGTAACTCCCAAGTTTCCTTGATGTATCCCTTACCCATTGTCACATATTTGCCTGCCTGCCTTTGCTCAAGGCAATATTGAAACTGAAACGTAGTGACCGGCAGAGTGATTTGGCTATGAATTAGCCATTCTGTTGATGGTGATTATGCTACAGTGAATGGTAACCTTTCCAGTTTCTCAATACGCAGCATTGTATATTTGGCTCCCCTTTGTGCCATTTCTGTCTGTTTATCAGTTAAATTGTATTCTGAGAACAGAGACGTGGTGTTTATAAAACACCATGGCACATAGCCTGCACGCAAAGATTGCAGCGTCCAGCTTAACATCATAATAGAACGTAGCTGAGATTGCCCGTGTTGTAACAAGGCCAGATCTTGTTCTAATATGTCGATTGCCGATGACACAATGTTGCCTAAGGAGTAAATCCTGGAGGTCAAAGTTGTTAACCCATTATCCACTACAACGAATGCCTTTTCTAAGTTAATACGGTCTATCTCCCGTATCCTTTCTGCGGCCTCTTGTTGGGATATTTTCCAGTTTTCATTATAGTAGGCATAAAGGCCTGCATATATGAAACGTTTCTGACGTTGTTTCCTGGGACCTAGTAGAAAATCTCTAAGATCCATGTCAGGTCTGAGTAAGGTCAAGTGGTGCTTTACTTCTGTCAGTGTTGAGGTCTCTAGCCCATCAAGGCACAACTTCCCAACACTATATGATGTCACTACCCCTGGGTGTTGTCTTTGTACATAGCGTGGATCTGGCCTATGGATACTAAACCCTTTGGTTGTATTCCTAAATCTCTGTTGACAGGTGTTTGTGTCAATGGGCCAAACCAGCCATTCTGTCCAATCAGGATCTGACCTGTTGTACTGGAAAATGTCATCTAATTTCACCCCATGTGTAGTTGAATTCTGCCCCCCACCCATCTGCGATGGTGTTGGAAACCCTGGTGTGTTCATTTCCTTGCCTTTGGCTAATCCAAGACAGGTTGTTTGTTGCACAGTTTCATTCAGAAATAAAATCTGCTGCGGAATGATGCATGCTCTAAAAAGTGCTTCTATTCCCTGGACTTGCCAGTCCCTAGAACCCCAGATTGATTTGGAATCTATTGTGTCTTTCCATAGATCGAAACCCTGTTTAGACAACTGGTTCAGAAAGGATGCAGAGTAAATATGTTTGGTGTTTGTTAACATAATTTTCTGAGTTGAAATTTTCACCACTTTATAATAAAATGACTTCGGGTCGGATGTGTTAAACCCTGAGAAGTATGTGAATTTCTGTGCAAATGCTTGTGAACTACCTTTTGGAGGTGTTGGGCAGTGTTCACACTGGTGGTACTCAAATACATTTCTAGGTGTTATAGACTTGTGTAAGAAATGATCACCAAAATGTTGGTAACAGTACAATGTATCATAATCTGAAGTACCTTCTAACATTTCATTGTTCGGAAATGCTGCAGTTTTTTCTAAATCAGACATCATAGCATTTACAGTTTCAGTGTCCCAATCATCAGAATATGCACTGGAGGTAATGATATCACTTAAAGAAATTTTAAATACATGTTTTAGTTTTAAAAGTTCAGTCGGACCTAATATATCATAATCAATCTTGTCCCATACTATACCGTCCGGTATAGGAACTGCTGTGATGTTCACTGAAGACAAGTCTCTTGGTTCACGATGTGAAGACTGGTGTGGTTTTAAAATCAAATTGACTCTTTGGGCTGTAGAGCTTTGCTGGAGGTATCGTCCATTAATGAGCATACTAAAAGTTATTATTAAACCTAGCCAGAAAATGAAAAATTAAATCCCAGTGATATACCATAGTTCTATCCAAAGTGACACCAGGTAAGTCTTTCTAAAAAAGTGCAAAAAGTCATTGAGTTTCTGTTGGAGTGATTTTTTGGCTGGCGTCGTTTCTGGCTCGCTTGGATCCAGTGAAAACGTATCAAAGTTCATGAAATAGCCAGAAGCAGTTCGATCAATTGTTGGAATTGCATCGGGATTTGTTGAAATCGGATTTTGCTCTTGACGAGGCATGTTGACGTAGATGTCTGTATTAGGTCTGATTGCAACTTGGTTGTTAAGTTGATTTTCATTTTGAAGATGAATTTCTTGTTGAAGTGGAACGAGTTCCATAGCATTGTTGCTTAGTCCTTCATTCCGTACAGGGGGCTCTTCAAACGTGATGAGTCTTTCTGTTTGAACTTCTTGGATTGTAGTGAGAGGAGGGCGTCTGCTACTGTGGAGTCCACGTGGCCTACTGTTTAGTATCGGCCACATAGTGTGGTTTGATTAAGTAAATTGAGACAAATCTTTTCTCCTTTTTTCCGGCAAGAGGCGGCAGAAGTACAGTTCTTGTGCCGGTACAGGCTTTCTGTAGGATGGCCCAAATTCTTTCTTGTCAGCAATCTTCTCTCTGACTAGATCCCCGATTTTTGGGATCCAGATAGGTCTTGCCATTACTGCCTTGACTTCCTCAGTGGCGGCCTGTTTCTGGAGCACGTTACTTTGTTGTGTCCTGGATTCATTTAGATCCTGTAAAACAGCCAAACGATCATGGATATCAAATGGTTTTTCATCCGCCACTGTGCCTTCACAATCAAGATCAGGTACCCACATTCTTGTCCCAAATAGGACCTCGTAAGGAGTGACACCTCCTAGAGAGCTTCTTGTCTGATTATTGAGCGTGCGCTGTACCCCATAAAGGTGATCGACCCATCTACCGCCCTTGCCTAATACCCTAGCTGTTAAAGATTGCTTTAAGTCTCGGTTTTTCCTCTCCACAACAGAATTTCCCTCGGGATGATACGGAGAGGAGTACCGCAATGCTACGCCCATTCCTTCCATGGCCTCTTTGTAAGCCTGAGAGCTAAACACCGGACCACGGTCAGAATGTAACGTGCCAACTGCGTATGTGCCGATAAAGACTCGCAAATCTTTTATAACAGTTCGAGCGTCAGCCGAGCGCTGAGGCCAAACCCATAGGAATCTAGAGCAGGAATCCACTGCAACCATGATATATTTCTTGGACCCATCAGATTGTAAGGGTCCGCAGTGATCCAAATACACACATGCGAGAGGTTTGTCTGATTTCAGTAATGGTGTCTGCGCTGGGCGTGTTACGGTGGAGCCTTTTATCTGCTGACACATGTCGCATTTCAAGACATAGGGGGTCATTATGATGTTGGGCGGAATGCCACCACCCGACCGGTGGTGGCGATCCACCCGACATCTTTCCCCGCCCGCCCTCCATTTACCCCCCGCCATATTACAATAGCGGGGGGGACAGCGGCGGACGGAAAGACCGTCCGCCGCATTTCCGCAGGCAGGCAATCGTTCCGATTGCCTGCTGGGTGGAACATGGGCCTAATATGGTGGGGGTGTCTGGAAGACACGGCCATCCATATTAGGATGCCTGGCGGTGAAGGCCTTTCCATGGCGGCATCACCACCATGTAAAGGCATGCGGGAATTGCTTTGGGGGCATGTTGCGGGCCCCCGGGGGGTTGGGGGTGTGGGTGGCTGCACTTGGGGGGTACCTATGGTACCCCCCTACATTGGCATGCACAAGGTGGCAGGCACCGCACGGTGCCTGTCACGTTGTGCATGCCAATGCACTGCATGCATTTTTTACATTGCGGCGGGTGCTGCTGACAGTCCCGCCTGCCGCAATGTAGACAATGCGGGATGCGACCGTCACAGTGGCGGTTGCATCCTAATGGGCACAGCGGGACCACCGCACCTCTGGCGGTCGGTCCCGTTTACCGTTACGGTGGCGGGCGGACTTTGTCCGCCCACCATCGTAATGGGCCCCATAGTCTTTAGTCTGCTTTGTTAACCCTGGCCACCATTAGCGCTGTTTCAATAAAGAAATAGTCGCTGTAACGCCTGGATGCGCAGAACCCAAACCCTCGTGTGCCGCTAAAATCAAGCCTAGCCTACGATCCATATTTGGTATTACTCTATCCCCCACTCCAGGAATCTGAGCATATGGAATGTTTTGTGCATCTAACTTGTAGGAGTACTTGAGTGGAAATTTTTTAGGTACTGCTGTGCTGCCTTTGCGTGAAGCATTGACAGCTACCATTATCTCGCCTTCTACCCTCGTCTTTAAATGAGTAACTGCAGCTACGGCGGCTGTGCGAACAGCCCCCTTTGCGGCTTCATCAGCCAATGAATTCCCTTCAACGTGAACGCCATCACGCTGATGACTCAGTGTATGTATCACGTGAGCCCTTGGTAGTTCGTTTCTCAACTCCACTACCTGTTCCCATTGCATTTTATGCTTAATTGTGCCACCTTTTGCATCTTTAAACCCGTTTTGTTCCCAATGATGTAGATATTCATTGTACGACTGTACACAGTAAAAGGAATCACACACAATAAGTGTGGGGAATTCGTGATCCGTATTCATAAGTGCCAGTATAAGTGCTTTGAGTTCTGCCAACTGAGCCGTGCAGTCTCCTAGAGATTGCGTTTTAGTGCAACTCGGATGGAACTTTCCATCGTGCATGCGACCTTTAACAATCGCACACGCCGCGCTGTAAGCTTGCTTACTCCCTATGGCTGGTTGAGCAGAACCGTCAGTGTAAATAATGTATTCATACTGATATAGAGGCAAAATTTCATTTGGTAGAGGATATTCTTGTTCGTATTGCAGGAATGCCTGTGTTTTTAAACTTGGATCAAATCTGTATTCAACATCCGTTGCAGTAAGGTAATTCGCCTATTGTATCCTACTTGGACGTAAGGCTTTAGCATTTGGAATGCTAGCTTTTGTAACAGCTTCTAAAGCTGGTACTGGGGTCACGACAATGATGCGCTTTCCCTGAGCCAGAGCTCTTTCTCTTGCTACAGCGGTCTGCACTGCTGTCAGGATTTTTTCTGTTGAAGTGAAACGCATCTCTGCGTTTGTGTACAGGTGTGATTTGTATGCGATTGGTACTGTTTCACCTTCATTAAAAGTTAAATAAGTGTACCCGCATTGACCCGCTATTACTCGGATCACCAAGTTGCGTACGTTTACGCGTGTCTGTAAATGTTTAGAAGCTATCATTTCTTCCTGTAGGGAATGCAGGATATTTGTGTGTTCCTGTGTCCATTGTCTGACTGAAAAGTCAGGTTTTATTAAGTCGTAGAAAGGTTTTACTCTTTCTGCGTAATCCAAAATGTGTGTTCGACCAAAATTTAGGAATCCCAGAATTGATTGTAAATTCTTTAATGATTTTGGAGGTTGGAGCAGCGCACACTTTTCTAAAAAGTTAGCTGCTAGGCTTTTTCCCTCACTTGACAGCTCGTATCCTAAAAACAGGACATTGAGGTGGGCAATTTTTGGAAATTAAATTTATAGCCCTCAGAGGCGAATCCCATAATAATGGTGCGCACCCTGGTCAAGTGCCTCTTTAAGTCATCGATCGTCCGTCAGATAAATATCATCCACATAGGACAATGCTTCTTCATCCAAAGTTTGGAGTAACTCTGTTACCCTTGCTGAAAACAACCCCGGGCTATTCTTATACCCTTGGGGGAGTCGGCAAAATTGCCGTTGTGACCCTAACGCACTGAATGCGATTAGATACCTGCTTTCAGGCGCTATATTTTGGCAGAAAAATCCATTTGAGATATCAAGTGTTGTTTTATATTTTTTCCGCACAATGTTATTCATTAAGGCTGCACTGTGTGCATTTTGAACTGCAAATGTCTTTGTGCAAGTGTTTAAATGTCTGTAATCTAAAACTAGACGATATGTGTTGTCAGGTTTGGCTACGGGGAACAAAGGATTGTTCATAGGTGAAGTGCAATTTTCTATCACCCCCTGATATTCAAGTTGATCTAGAATCTCCCTGACTTGTTTTTTAGCTTCCTGCTTTATAGGGTATTGCCTTTGGGCATTTGGGGAAACTTTTAACGGGATCACGTGGTGGGTTGAATCCTCATCCCAACCAGCATGATTTTTATATAATGCTGGAGCTAGGGCAACCGCCCACTCTTGTGCATATGCATGTTTTAGGTGAATGGGAACGAGGTCGGAAAAGGCTGGAAAAATTATCGTTTCTCCCCTAGGGCACTCCATGACGAATGCAGGCGGCCAGTCTTGTTCTGCAAATAGAATGTCATAACCAGATGACAGATTTTTCCAAAAGAGACATTTAACTTTTCTGGGCTTGTCCCCCTCCATCCGGAGTGTTATCTCATGTAACTTATGTGGGACACTTACCCGAGTATCAGGTGTTTCCACCGTGATATACTCACTCAACTCCGCTGTCACCAGAAATTTCTTCAGGTTCTGGCGAGCTATCGTTACTTCTGCCGCGCTGTCTAGCATCGTCAGAGCCCATTCCCCGTTCAGAAGCTGTGCCCTCAGCATTCTGGGCATGTCTGATCCTGAGACCTGCTACCTTCTTCTTTTTGAACTGAGGTTTTGATTTTTGTTTATCCTCTTTTTTAGGTGCGTAGTCCGCAGCGCGTTGCGTGTCTCTGGACTTTGTACGCTCCTCTTGTCTGTCTTCTGACTGTCCTTCCCTCTCGGAGTTTCTTGATGAACCCTGAAAGGAACGAGTATCAGTATCCTGATACCTGTCATGTTTTTTAATATTATCCCTATTCCTGAGGTTATACCTCCTCTCAGAGGGCTCCTGTTGAGGAGACCTACCTCTGGACTGAGATCTGGTGTCTTTAGACTTTTGTTGTATATTATTTTCCCACTTCTTTTTAGAAGAAGTAGGCATCTGCTTTATAGTGTCCTTTTCAGGACTGCTCACCAGTTGTGGTTTTAATGCTTTCCCACCTAGACTGTCTCTGCCAATTCTGCATATGCAGTTTCAATTATTTTGGGTAGTTAGTGTTGTTGATCTAATGGACTGAACTCCCTTAGGCGTTGGCGGATCGCCACAGAAGCTGCTTCCCCCTTAATGTTAGCAAGTATTATGGCTGAGACCTGTTCAAAGTTGTTTAGCAACTTCATCCCTAAATTAAGGGCAGGCTCTGCTCCGTGCTCATTTTGTATCTGTTTTAATACTTCAGGTACTACTGCTATTGACGGGATACCATGTGTTCTGGTATATATGGCAGCAAAGACTGAACCCCAAGAGGTGCAGTCCTCTACTTGTGGTGTCAGACCCATGGGCAAGCAGATTGTTAGAATTCTGTGTTTATCACTGGTTGTAGTATTCGGGAATACTGCTTCAAGCTGAGTAATTTTCTGAGCTATCCAGAATGGGATTTGTTCGTGTTTTGCTGGCATTTTGCCCATTATCGCGTGTAATGTTTGTAGAGTTATTTTATTAACTGTACCTTGGACTGGAGTGTCTTGTGCTGCAGCCGGTGCAGGCTGAACTGTTAAAGTCCTCATCACAAATTGTTTGAGGTTTCTGTAGATTTTAATTAAATCTCTCTGTTGTACGAGTAAGTCTGGCTGTGGCATTGTGTTAATGTCAGGATGCGGTGTGTATGCCGCTAATATGGGCCATGTGGCGCCTGCTCCTCCGAGCGGGCCTAATCTTGCTCTTCCTTGTACGTGGGGTAGGGCGCCTTTAAACCAGTAATTATGCTCCTGGTAAGTGAGCGGAACCTCTAATCCCTCAAAAGGAGTATAGTCCGCTGGTGTTTCACCTTCTAGGTAGTAGTGAAATACATCTGTAACTGGATTTGCTGCTGGGAATGTAACCCATGAATAGAACACCTCTGTTTTATTGGATTCGTGTGCCTCAATCACGAAAATTACATTACCACCCCTGGCTCTTAAGCCATGTTCTAGAAGTTTTATGGTGACTGCACTTCTGAAATTTGGTGCAATTTGTATTGCATCTTCAGGGTCTTCTTCTCCTAAACCGAAGAGGTCTGTTGTAACTCTCCTTGTGTCGTTTGCTTCTTCCACCATTTTTAATTGGAAGAAGGGAGGTTAAAGAATTTTTAAGATAAGGTGTACATGCACAATTGTAGGAACTATATGTCCTTCAAGCTTGAATAACCAACAGCCAATAAATAGTATTCTCGTACTACTCAGCTGCGGCGGATTTTGTGCCCCCCCACTCCAGACGTCTCTGGGGTTTTGTGAGTAGGTTCTCTGAGAATAGCACAACTGAACTACTCAGATTCTACTGTTAAATAAGTACCCAACCAATGTTGGTGGCACCATGTCGTGTAGCTCCTATAGTACCCCTGCAGGACCTGCACGTTTGGATAACATATACTGCGGGCTTGGTGGCAGACTGACTCCGTGCACCCCCACTGTGTATGTTAGCCTAGTTTTGCATTAGCTAGCTCGCAATGCCACTAGTGTCTCCTCTTATCGGGGAGAGATTCGTTTCTGGCAACCTTAGATCATGACAACCCTGATTCCCTCAGAATCGTGGAAACAATGTACTACCTTTCGCTCAGTCACTCGTGTTTACTTATTCGGTTTGTCTCAGAGAGTTACACAGAATAAACAGTCGGGCGTTTCAATAAGTATTTATTGAACAGTTGTTATTCTAGTGAAAAATATATGTGCTGCAGTAACCAGCAGACAATAGCAGAGATATATTATCAGCAGTACGATAAAAGCAAAGGGATAGAACAGTTCTACCATATTGCGATAATCATGAGTACATACATGAATATAAAAGCATTATGCAAGTGCGCGTACTCCTACGATGCCTAACTAGATGTACCTGAGTGTACCTAGCATATGTGTGTAGGTCTAAAAGCTAAGAGCCAAGAATCCTTCTAGGATTTAGTCGAACCCCCATACCTGAATAGAGAGAGCGTGGGACCCCGTCCTGGTCTCGAGTTGGACACCCCATCAGGGCTGTGTCAGACCACTGTCAGCTGGAGCGACTGCATGCCTCAGCGTCTCTGGTCAGTGTGTCAGCATGGAAGTCTCGGTTCCCTCTGTCTTACCGGGGCAAGATGTGGTGTATTTATACCCTAAAGAGTCTCGGTCCTCAGTATGGTTTGTATTGGACATGAGGAAGACGTCAGGGGTGAACTTTGTACATACATATTATGCCAGTGGTGTATTCTTAGAGAGCCATGCATAATTATTGAGTACAGTGTGGGCCTGTGTTTGGAAAAACCCTGCTGTATTCAAAACCACAGGACAGATAACGTTCAGCCCTCAGAGCTCGTTGTGTACTAGCTGGGACCAATGTAGGTGAAAGATCATGCCTATATAAGGAATCATACTATAATAGGACATGTACAGTTGTGACCATAATTGGGCATATGCGGCCATGACCATATTAGGGCAAGTACGAATATGACCATATTAGGGTAAATATGAATACGTCCATTTTAGGGCATGTACGAACGGGTCTACATTAGGGCCTCTATGCGGGATATAACAGGATTGATCAGGCTGGCCCTGACCTGAAAGAGGACGAAAGCGGCGGAGTTGATTGCCGGCGGCCTGGGGGTGGCTCTGGCCCCTGGTGGTCTGAGCTGCGACGGTTGCCGACCTGCGCCACCCCACCCCCAGAGGAGCAGAAGACGGTTCACAGCTGTGACTGCTAGCTGGGGCTGCAGATACTGACTGAAACCGGCACGCAGGCTCAAGAGAGGATGAGGATTGGGTGCCTGCTCCGACCCTAGACCAGAGGTCTGACCACAACACCGCTGATCTTACAGACAGGTAGGAGCGAAGAGAGCTGATTGTGGGGCGGGGTTGGTGGGGCCCCCGGATCTACTGCAGCACAGAGCGGGGAGGCCCCCGGCCTGCACAGAGGGCCAGGACTGAGCCACTGATGAACCAGGAAGAGGCCTAATCGAGGGGGGATTTGGTGCGTGCCGCTCCACCATATTGATACTGTCCCCGTCGTCTTCTGTAGCAGATAGAACAGAGGAAGGGAGCCACATAGTTGTGGAGCTGCAGGCCCAGAACACCTGTGTGAAGAAGAAGTTAGGGCTTCTCAGCCCTGCGTAGGTAAACAGAGCGCCCGCTTGGCGACTACTCTGGAGGGGGAACACTAGGGACCTCAAGCGGCCTACTACCCATAGAACCAGCGCCTAGAGCCGAAGAAGCACTAGAGCTGAGTTCCTGCCGAAACTGTGAGCACTGGCACGAGATCACCACAGAGTGCTAGAGGGGAGTGAGAGGTGTGGACCTGAGCCATCTGCGCCCAGGGGAGACCGACCGTTCCAGTCTTGGGCCCTGGTACGAGTCGGGCCTGCGCAGGAGCAAGGACGGAGGTGCTGGCGGTGGGGCTGTGCTACCAGGGCCCTACCGGCCAGCAGAAAACAGAGAGTGAAGACCCCCTCCTGGCCAAAGGACCAGGGACAAATAGGCCCGAGAGCTAGAACAAGGACTGGCTGAGCAGCAGAGCTGGGCCTACGCCACCCTCAATAAGCCAACATTGAACCTGACATGATCTGCTGAAGAGGGAACAAAGCCCAAGAGAACCACTGCGGCGGAGCTGGCCGTGAAGGGCCCCCAAACAAAAATGGAGATAGGGCGTCACGGCCAAGAGCCCTGTTCATGCAGAGGGGCCACGGCACCCTGCATTGAGGAGCACAGCACCTATAGACTGCTGCCCTCCCGGAGGGGGGGAAGTTCAGAGCTTTGGCCTGCCCCTACCCCATAGGAACAGGAGCTCAGTCAGGAAAAGTGACTAAGGCTTGAAGCCATTGTTACCCACCAAGTGGCTGCAAGGAGTCTCCTACACAGTGAAAGCTGCTGCTGCTGACCAAGGCTATATAGTGGATCGGCACCTGTGAGAGCAGACCTGGGGAAGAGCTCGCAGGCTACACTGGCTACGGAGATGGGCGACATCACATATATGACGAGGAGAAATCACGACCCGAGGCACCTAGAACCCTGAACTGACTATAAGCGGACCGCCAATATCAAAAGCAGAGTCCTCAAGGCGCAGTATAAACAAGACGAGAGCACAAAGTGGTTGGTACAAGTGGTTGATACACGTGGTTGATACATACAAGGGTGCTCACCCGAAGCCAAACCCTTGACGACAATGGGAAAGCCTTCCAAACGGAAAGACCTAGATCAGCCTGAGACAACCGCACCTGTGACATCAAAAACAACTGCAACAGCGACAGCAGAGACAGACACTGCACCCACACTTCAAGATATACTCCATGCTATCACGGCCTCCAGGAGGCCCTGGAACTTAAAATCAATGCCATTGGTACCAACCTCAGCCTGTTGAAAGATGACCATAGAAAATTGGCAGAGAAGGTGGCCGGCAACGAACGCACACTAGCGGATATCTCCCCAACTGTGGCTGTGATGAAAAATCAGCTGCTCACCATGGAATCCAAAGGGCGGACACTGGAAGCAAGGGCAGAAAATGGCGAAAATCGCTCCCACCACAGCAACATTCGGGTTATAGGCCTCCCAGAGAAAATTAAAGGAGCAAACGCTGAGCAATATATGGAGCAATGGTTGCGTAACAGCGTGGGCCCTGAGAGCCTCTCTGCTTTCTTTGCCATTGAGAAAGCGCATCGTGTCCGGGTCAGGCCCCCACCGCCATGAGCTCCCCTGCGACCAATGATTGCGCGGCTCCTACACTTCAGAGACCAGAACTCCATTCTAGCACTAGCGCATAAAAAAGGGGAGCTGAAGGTCAACAACGTGACTGTGCGCATCTTTACGGACTTCTCTAGGGAAGTCCAGCGGCAGAGGGCATCTTACCAACAAGTCAAAAAGAAATTATGACTGCTAGGCCTCCAGTACTCCATGCTTTTCACGGCGAAGCTGAGATTAGTGACCCCAGACGGGGTGCGATTCTTTCAGACCCCGCAAGAGGCGTGGGATTGGTTGAAAACTCAAGGCGAGCCAAAACCTAGCACGGAAGATGGAGAACGGGAGCACCCGCACAGAAATCCCGGACAAGAGCGGCACAGACAAAAGCTAGCGATACCATCCCAAGCTGAGGCTTGACTAGGACATCAGAGCAATGGAGGTAGTGGCCCAAATAAGCAGAGGTCACTCAGAGCAGGAGACACCAGAGCAAGAGTTACTTAATCTAGACTCTGAATCAGACCTGGAATCTAATGCCTCTGGAACATCAAGCTTGGAGATGCCCAGATCACGCCACACAATGCAGTCGATATCATTTAAGATATAACTTTCCACCAGTTTACTAGTTCGATCTACATCCCTGGGGGCTACTAACCTGCTGCCCACAGAGCTGGAGGTGCGCCCTTTTAACGAACATGCTGGATCGGAGCCTGGCCGCCTGGAGAAGAGGCAAGGCACTCCCTCACACTACAGAGCACTATGGAAGCTCTTGCACGAACGTTATCAAACTCTAACATGGTTTGGGTGGGTAGCATGTAGATGCTGGTCCTGGGAAGGGGAGGTGGGACAGTTGGCTGTTGCCATTAAAGTTGAGGTTTAGCGAGTCGCACAAACAGTATACACAAGCTAGATGGGGATACATTAAGAAGGGTGAGCGAGATAAAAACTATAACAAGAAGGGTAAATCTGCCCCACACCAAGGATGCACATGGCTAATGCCCTAGGATATAAATGTCTAACATGGAATGTCAGGGGTATGCATACCATGGCAAAAAGGTACAAAGTGTTCTCTTACCTACATAGAAGGGGAGCACACATTGTGCTCCTGCAGGAGAAACACCTAACTGCCAAAGAAGGCCTAGCACTGAAAAGGCGATGGAGAGGTCAGGCGTATTTCACCACATTCTCGGCATATGCCAGAGGTACACTTATATGGATTAGAGATGGGGTTCCATTTCAACTCACATAGGTTATGATCGATACTGAGGGTAGAATCGTGGCGGTAAAAGGCTGATTAGATGGTAGAGAGATAGCTCTGGTGAGTATATACACTCCTAACACAGATCAGGGTGCCTTCTTTGCGCAGATGTCCCAACGCTTGGCTCCATGGCTAACAACAATGACACTAATAGGGGGTGATTTTGACTGTGTTTCCGACGTCTTACTAGATCAATCACACCCTCCTTTACCAAACTCCCAGATGGACCGCATGGCCAAACGTTCTTAGACTAGCAACAACAATGGGGCCTAATAGACTCTTGGAGGCGCCAGCACCCACTAGACCGAGACTACTCCTATTTCTCAAGCCTCCATGAATTGCACGTCCGCTTGGATTAGTTTCTTTCCACCCCAGACGTATATAGCCAGATTGATGGGATTGAATACCTATCCCGCACAATCTCAGGTCATAACCCAGTGTTACTACGACTGTGATAGACACACCCCAAACCTTCCATACCTGTATGGAAACTTAATCCTGAATTGCTGGAGGACCAGGTCTTCTGGGAGACAATCAGGACCAAAATCACTCACTACTTCACTGACAATGCTGGTTCAGCGTCCGGCCCCCCATGTTGAATGGGATGCCTTTAACCCTGAGCTTCAGTGCGAACTCCTGATAGCAAAAGAGGAGGTGACAACGCAGGTAGAGAGGCTCCGTTGCTTTGATTACCGGAAATATATTGACAAGACTCATGCCGAACAAGATAAATCGGGCACATTACTAGCATGGCTGGCCAAATCTGATAAGCGAGACTCACCCATCTTAGAACTAGAGGACCGGGGGGGGGGGGTTCCAGAGCATATGCACCAGAAAAGATCAACAACATATTTGCGGGTTACTACTCAGCCTTTATGCAAGCCTGCTGCCTGAGACCTACAAGAAGCACAAACATCAATAGCGGACCTCCAGATCCCGTGGGAGGGGACATAACTGCCCCTGAGATAAGAGCCACTATTAAACAAAAAGCACAATAAAACACGGGGCACAGATGGGCTCCCCGCAGAGTTCTACTCTACATACTCTGCAGAGTTAGTCCCTTACTTGGTGATGCTCTATGAAGCAGCGAACGAAACAGGCTACCTACCAGACACTACACAAGAGGCTATTATAGTCCCTGTTCTAAAACCAAATACACCGGCCCACGACAAATCGGCATACTGTCTGTTATCAATGCTAAACATCGACTTTAAAATCCAAAGCTGAATACTCGCCACCCGCCTCCTGCCTTTTATGACCGCCCTACTGCATAAAGACCAAGCTGGGTTCATACCGTCTCGCAATACTGTGGGGAATATCAGATGCCCACTACCCGTCTTGGAGGCGAACAGGGAGGGTCAAGAAACAGCGACGGTCTTAACGGTGGACATAGAAAAAGCTTTTGATAGCCTTGAATAATTCTACCTATGCAAAGTAATGGCACATATGGGGCTGGGGGAGGGATTTATTAAATGGACTAAATTCCTGTATACCAGACTTATGGCTCGGGTGCGGACCGGGAGAACTTTATCGCAAAGGTGGTCAGTAGAACGCGGCAGGAGACAGGGATGCCCCCTCTCCCTTCTGGTTTTCGCCCTTGCTATAGAACCCCTCGCGATCGCAGCTAGAACGGGGAATTTTTACAGAGGGCTGTACGTGGGAACTACCTGCCACCACAAAGCACTCTATGCTGACACCTGTTGCTGTTCCTGGAGGGGAGAGAGGGAGACTTGGTGGGAGCCTGTGGCCTGCTGGAGCAGTTCGGCTCCATGTTGGGGCTCAAGGTGAGCTGGGAAAAGTCCTGACTCTTCCTTGTAATGCCGACCGGTCGCTCCCCAGGGGACCTCGCAAGGTTACGATGCGAGACTAACTGCTTACCATACCTAGGAGTTCACATTTACCACACCTGACCGGATATCTATGAAGGCAACATAGGAAGAGCCCTCCGAGGGCTGAGGGCATCCATTGATATCTGACGAACCCTACCGCTCTCAGTGGCTGGCAGAATTGCACTCCTTAAAATGATAGTCCTTCCCTGCCTATTGTATTATTTCAATGCACTCCCCCTATGGACCCCTGCAAGCTTTTTCAGAGATCTGAACTCCCAAGTTCAGACCTTCATCTGGAGCTTGGGATGACGTAGGATTGCTCTTGCGACAATACAGCGACCGATAACAGTGGGCCGGCTGGCTGCCCCGGACTTTGAGTCCTACTACATAGCAGCCCAACTATACTGGCTGGTACGAGGTATCGCTCTGGGGCGCCAACGAGCAGAGGCCCCAGAGCTGACTACACCCAAAACGATCCCCAGGAGTTCAAGGTACAGGCCAAATGCTGGCGCCAAGAGTTGCAAAGAATGGGAGTGAGGATACCGTATTCACCTGACATCCTGTTAGATATGCTGAAGGCCCTACTGCACAGAGGTAGCTGGTGAGACTTAGAGATATGGATAGAAGCCGGGGTGACAAAACTGGGCGACCTTTACAAAGACAATGAACTGCTGCCATTCGAAGAGTTTTGAATGGAAGGCGCTTTCAGTAGCACAGCGCCATCACAGCAGCAATCCGCAAACATTGGTGGACAGGATATACGAAGTCCCCACACCAACAGAGCTGTTACTATATTGCCCTGTCGGCAGGAACCATCAGAAAGACTACACCCACTAGAGGCACTCCGCCTTCAATGGGAAGAGGACTTGGACACACCAATCCCAACGAAGGACTGGAACAATATACTAGCTAGAATACCCTAGGTCTCCAGAAATGCATGATTCAAGGTGATAAATTACTACATTCTTCACAGAGCCTGTCTGACGCCTGAGCGTATTCACAGATATTTCCAAACAGAAGGGGCAGCTTGCCCGCGCTGCAGCGAAGTTGGAGCACATATTTTGCACATGTTCTGGACTTGCACCCAGCTACGAGGATATTGGAAGGGAGTAGTTCAAACTGTGAGTGAAGTAGTTGATAGAGAAGTCCCCTGCTCTCAGGCACGCTGTCTTTTAGGATGGTTCCCACATACAGCCAAAACAAAAGCCAACAGTAAATTCCAAGACCTAGCTTATGTGTTAGCAAAACGTGAGATGACTAGGAACTGGAAAACCACAAGAGGCCCCAATCTGACCACCTGGAGAAAGGAACTCCTAAATTTGACAGGATGTGAGGGGCGAATATTGACGAGGGAGTTTAAAAGAGGATTACTAAACATGGATTTGGCCAGAGCCTGGGAGACCCTCGTACATCACCTAGAGCACCCAGAGACGGAGGCCCAAGAGGAGGAGGGGGCGGACCCATAGAGTACACCCCCTGACACATGTATGACACCTGAACCAACATTACCTGGATAGTTCCTTGGTTAGATAGATAGTACATACTGATAGACTACCCTCATACTACGGCACCCTACGATTGTATACTGTAGGACTTGGCCTTTTTGGCAGGTTCACCCCTAAACCTTTTGCCTTGTATGTTAGTAGTTTTAAGTCTCTGCGCACTTTCGCACTGTGGTCCAGTGGAAAGTGCGTGCGCGCTGCGTGCGTGCATGTGTGGTGAGACTGGCCTGCCCTCCCATATGAATGCATGGGGGATATGTGTGTCCATGGGAATTCCTAGTATGAGGGGAGTGCAGGGTCGAGTTTAGTATGTGCGAACTCATGAGAATAAATGCTGCGCAATGGTGTGCGCAGATTTATGGTGACTGGTAGAGAAATGCCACTTCTAGAAGTTGGCATTTCTGTGTGCTCTGTGTCTGCCTGCCTGATGTGAATTGCATGTCTGGCTTGTGAGTGACAGGGGCTGGGAGGTGTGTGTGGCTCCAGGAGGGGCAGGGTGAGTCAGCGCAGGGCTGAATAGAGAGATCTGCATGTAGATGGGAGGGAGGAGTTGCACCTGGGACCTGAATAGGACTGTGCCTTCCCTCCACAATGCTGGCTCCGCCCCCTGTGGTGCATCTGAGCACCTAGCCCCCACCTGACAATGGAGAGAGGAGCTGAGCACAACAAAGTGCTCCAAAGCTCCCCCAAACCAGTTGCGTCTGGTTTTTCCCCAGCCCTGTGCTGTGTCACAAAGGGAAAATGCCATATAAATATAGGGGCTGTGACCCCATGAAGTTGTTCTGTACTTTGGTGCTGATCCTGCAGGGCGTGCTGCTGCTAGGGGCCCAGGGGGGGGCTGCCTCCCTGGGCCCTGCATTGCCCCTTCTTCACTGAGGACTGATTCTTTTGGCTACAGGACCTGTTTGCCAGTCCCAGCGCATTGCGAGCGCTTTATTTTAATTATCCCCCAGCAAAGGAGCACGAGGGCTCCGCAGCGCTGAGCTGCAATCCTTTCCAGAGGGAACCCCAGCATAGGGATTCCCCCGTGATGCCTAAAAGCGGCGGGTGCCTACCCCGCATTTCTCGCTATTTCTGGCGGGTGCCCACCCCGCTTATAATTTTATTTAGATAGCAGGAGCCCACCCTGCTGTATATTTTAAATTATGAGGGAGCCTACCCCTCATTGCACCCGAGATCGAGAAAATCACCTCTGCGGCCCGGTCCTTCCGACCAGGAAGTCAGGCAGCCGATGCCTGGAGCGGGGCGGGACTTCCGCTTGAGGAAAGGAAGTCCCACTCGCCACCAGAGATCCGCCCGGAGCCTCGCAGGCTCCATCTAAAAGTCCCGGGTCCCGGGAGGGGGCCCGGGTGAAGGGAGGAGTGCGGCCGGAGCAGGCAGCGACCCCGCAGGCCGCCGCAAGAGGAGTCCCGCAAGAGGAGCTGGTGTGGAGGGGGCGCGAGGCACATTGTCGGTGCCTGCCCCTCCGCGCTGGGTAGAAGGAGTCGCCAGGAGAGCCGGTGAGTGGAGCTGGCTGGGGGGAGCAAAGTCAAGGCACCGCGCCGGTGCCTCTTTCCCGAGCAGCCCGCTTGTCAGAGGGCTGCTCCAACGCGGGGCACCGTTGTTTCCCGAGCCTGCGTGGCTCCAACGAGGGGGCAGATTTAATGCTGGAGGCCCCAGATGGGCCCGTGCCCCTACCTTTGGCCATTTGATTTACAGCTGCCCCGCTTGCTAGAGGGCAGCTGCCACACTTTGGGGGCATGATTTCAGAGAAGCCCCAGGGAGGCCCCGTAGGCACAGATGTGCCAGGGCCCCTCTTTCTTGATCCTCAGCTGCACCGCACCAGCGCGGGCAGCTGCAACACTTGGCATTTATTCCAAGGGCACATTGAGTGCCCAGGCCCCATTCGAGTTTCACAGCTGCCCAGCAAGTAGTGGGCAGCTGCACCGTTTAGGCGCACAATTCTTTGGGGGCATGTCTTGTGAAGTTAGGAGTGAGAGGCACTCCTTTGCCCCATACTTTCCCAGCTGCCCAACAAGTAGTGGGCAGCTGCTACGTTTAGGTTTGCGCAGTGGCGCACCCTTGACTTTCGCTGCATTGGCAGCAGCCCTGACTCTTTGGACATAGGGCATTTGAGCCCCTTTTGAGATGGCCAGTTGGCCAGGGGGACTGTTAGGATTATAGGGCGCCAGGCCCTAATGTGATGTGGTGCTAGGAAATGTGATGCATTTACTATGCTTTACGCACCCTGTGTTATACCTCTAACCGTGGTTTATGAGTATGAGGTTGTTTTGCATATCATGGTTTATGCTAGTGAGATTATGTTTCACTGTGTGATTTACGCCCCTAATGTGAGTTATACTTAGGAGGTTAGGGTCTCATGCGTTTAGACTTGTGAGGTGATTGCATAATGTGTTTATGCTGGTGAGGATGGCGCAGAATGTAATTCGCGCCTAAATGTTTTACTGTGCATAATGTAGTTTATGTTACAGGCTGATGCTAAGTACAGGGATTACCAGTGTTTACTGGTTGTACGGTTATGATCTGTTTTACTTTTACTAAGTTCACTTTGTGATGGTTCTGACAGTGGTCCAAGTGGCCCTGTCATGTGTAAATAATTCCCTTGTAAGTATGACCTAGTGCCAGGTGGCGCGATGTATATTATGTGAGTACTATTCTAATGTGTTTTCTGATAATACAAAGGCTATTTTTATATATAACCTTGTGTGGAGTTCCTTCTTGTAGTGTGCCTGGTATGTTGTTGCTGTGTGCGTGCGCAAACGCTTTACACATTGCCTCTGGGATAAGCCTGACTGCTCGCGCCAAGCTACCAAGGGGGTGAGCAGGGGTTATCTTTGGCGTGTAACTCCCTTGCCCTGACTAGAGTGGTGGTCTCTGCCTGGCTTTGGCGCAAGCCTTAGCCAACCAGAGATCCCATTTCTAACATTGGTTGTCAGCGGTGGGTATTATGACTTGCGTTTGCGCAGTACCACAGCGACAACTGGCTTCATTACAAAGCTCTGCATTTTAGATAGTCACATGGAAAGGGATTATTGTTTCTAAGTTTGTTTTAAGTATCATTTCTTTGGAAATGTGTGTTTTATTGCACTATGAGTTGAGTGTCCTGCCAAGGACAGAAATCAGAGAATCTGGAGGAGTGACTGCCCTTGTGCAGACTGCTATTGGGTTGGCCTAAAGCTGGAGGAGGGACTGCCCTTGAGCCATTGTGCTGGTTCTTGGGTTGGTCTGCAGCTTTAGGAGGGACTGCCCCTGTGCTGTCTGCTAGTTCTTGGGTTGGCCTACAGTGGGGACTTAATTGGCATGGAGTCACTAGCTCGGGAGGGTAGATTATCCCCTAAGTGCAGTGTGAGTTTTCTGGATTCCCCAGTAAGGGTGGGATCCAGTGGTGGCAGCAGAAGTATGTCCAGTGCATGAATTCCCCGTCCCGTTCCCAGAGTATGGTACCTGGTGCTCAGTAAGAGGGGTGCAGGTTGAGATTCAGGGGCAGTAGATACTGTCTCACCGGTCTGGGGGGGGTGTGTGTGGATGAATGGTGTGTTGCACTGGACGAGTGAGTGTGAGTTCTCTGAAATAAGGAGCTTGCTGAATACTTGGGTGTGAGTTCTCTGAAATAAGGAGCTTGCTGAATACTTGGGTGTGAGTTCTCTGAAATAAGGAGCTTGCATGGGGGAGTGACCCTAGAGGAATGGTGCAGGTATCTCCCAACCCGTGTGGCGGAGATGGTTCAGAGGAACACAACTAGGAACCGTTATAGTGAGGAGGTTGCAAGGCCTCACATCATGTCCTGCGAGGAAGGTGTGAGACTGGGCCGTATTCCGAGCCTCAATCTCAAGTCTCCGGTACTGGATGGTTCTTAGAAGGAACACCAGGAAAGGAACCTAGTCTGTCCTGTTGGACTGTTCTGTGTGGGGGTTCTCCCCGTGGTAGGTGAGCTGGAAGTGGTTCCAATAAGAATGGCTCGAGTATCTTCCAGTCCTGTGTGGTGGAAGAGGTTCAGTGTAGCCCAGCTAGGTCCCAGTGTAGCGGGAGGGGTGTAGGGGCTCACGTCCTGTCTCAGAGGAGAAGGAGTGAGTGTGCCCGAAACCCAGTCCCAGGGCCTGGATGGTTTCTTCAGGGAACACCAGGTTGGGGGCCTAGGCTGTACTTGTAGGCCATTTGAGGAGGATCTTCTAGTCTCTAGAGGACGTGGAGCGTCTGTAACCAGAGCTCCAGCAGTCCTGGTGCTAGGCAGCACCGCTCCTAAGTGGAGGGTGCAGAAGTCCTGATTGAGGGGTGAGAGGGGGAGAGGTTCCCCAGTGGAGAAACCAGTGGGTCCAAAAGGGGCCATGGGGACACCACTTCTGCCCTGGGTTTGTGCCCGGCAGACTGTCACACGACACATTAGTTATGTGTCACCCTCGCGGGGGCATGCGTGCTCCCCATGAAGTCCTGGTTTGCCGGGCATCTGACCAAAGGGTACGTCCCTGGGTTGGGGAGCCAGTAGCCGGTGTTTCCGGATCTGGACGGCAGGGCGACTGTAATCAGTGTCCTGGCCGGTTTGCCTTCTAGGGGGTACCACTCCAGTTGGGAGGGTATCGGACTCTGGAAGGGGGTTCAGTGGGAGGGAGTCCTCGCCTCTGACCCCGGTGCAGCCGGTGAATTTATGTCCCAGGTGGTAGACCAGTGATGGAGAGAGGTCCTGAACTGGTGGGAGAGTTGTGTTCTGGTAGGTGCTTCTCCTGGGAGAGCGCGAAACGTCAGAAATAGAGGTAGGGGGAGGAGATGCTTCGCCCATGACCTCTGGTCAGCCTGAGGGTGCGGACCCTAGGTTGAAGGATCAGTGGTAGTTTGGAACCACACTGAGAGGGAGAGTGGAGAATGGCTATTGTATGCCAGGGGTTACTGCCCCCACTCTGTGGATTGGCAAGGACAAGTGGCATCTGGGTGGCCTAGGGCCTGGTCCTGGCCGGGGACAACTAAGGAGTAACGGTGGGGTAGCCTAGTTGGTCCTGAGTTTTTTTTTTCAGAGGGAACCACATGGGTTCCAAGTGGCGTAGAACCGGGGGGTGTCCCTGCAGTGCGGGCCCGCGTCCGTATTCTATCGCCCCAAGCAGGGAAGCCCATCACAGTGGTGATTGGTCTGCCCTACGTTTTGGCTGGAAGGGGGTTGTGTTGGACTTGGCCTTTTTGGCAGGTTCACCCCTAAACTTTTTGCCTTGTATGTTAGTAGTTTTAAGTCTCTGCGCACTTTCGCACTGTGGTCCAGTGGAAAGTGCGTGCGCGCTGCGTGCGTGTGTGGTGAGACTGGCCTGCCCTCCCATAGGAATGCATGGGGGATATGTGTGTCCATGGGAATTCCTAGTATGAGGGGAGTGCAGGGTCGAGTTTAGTATGTGCGAACTCGTGAGAATAAATGCTGCGCAATGGTGTGCGCAGATTTATGGTGACTGGTAGAGAAATGCCACTTCTAGAAGTTGGCATTTCTGTGTGCTCTGTGTCTGCCTGCCTGATGTGAATTGCATGTCTGGCTTGTGAGTGACAGGGGCTGGGAGGTGTGTGTGGCTCCAGGAGGGGCAGGGTGAGTCAGCGCAGGGCTGAATAGAGAGATCTGCATGTAGATGGGAGGGAGGAGTTGCACCTGGGACCTGAATAGGACTGTGCCTTCCCTCCACAATGCTGGCTCCGCCCCCTGTGGTGCGTCTGAGCACCTAGCCCCCACCTGACAATGGAGAGAGGAGCTGAGCACAACAAAGTGCTCCAAAGCTCCCCCAAACCAGTTGCGTCTGGTTTTTCCCCAGCCCTGTGCTGTGTCACAAAGGGAAAATGCCATATAAATATAGGGGCTGGGACCCCATGAAGTTGTTCTGTACTTTGGTGCTGATTCTGCAGGGCGTGCTGCTGCTAGGGGCCCAGGGGGGGCTGCCTCCCTGGGCCCTGCATTGCCCCTTCTTCACTGAGGACTGATTCTTTTGGCTACAGGACCTGTTTGCCAGTCCCAGCGCATTGCGAGCGCTTTATTTTAATTATCCCCCCAGCAAAGGAGCACGAGGGCTCCGCAGCGCTGAGCTGCAATCCTTTCCAGAGTGAACCCCAGCATAGGGATTCCCCTCGTGATGCCTAAAAGCGGCGGGTGCCTACCCCGCATTTCTCGCTATTTCTGGCGGGTGCCCACCCCGCTTATAATTTTATTTAGATAGCAGGAGCCCACCCTGCTGTATATTTTAAATTATGAGGGAGCCTACCCCTCATTGCCCCTGAGATCGAGAAAATCACCGCTGCGGCCCGGTCCTTCCGACCAGGAAGTCAGGCAGCTGATGCCTGGAGCGGGGCGGGACTTCCGCTTGAGGAAAGGAAGTCCCACTCGCCACCAGAGATCCGCCCGGAGCCTCGCAGGCTCCATCTAAAAGTCCCGGGTACCGGGAGGGGGCCCGGGTGAAGGGAGGAGTGCGGCCGGAGCAGGCAGCGACCCCGCAGGCCGCCGCAAGAGGAGTCCCGCAAGAGGAGCTGGTGTGGAGGGGGCGCGAGGCACGTTGTCAGTGCCTGCCCCTCCGCGCTGGGTAGAAGGAGTCGCCAGGAGAGCCGGTGAGTGGAGCTGGCTGGGGGGAGCAAAGTCAAGGCACCGCGCCGGTGCCTCTTTCCCGAGCAGCCCGCTTGTCAGAGGGCTGCTCCAACGCGGGGCACCGTTGTTTCCCGAGCCTGCGTGGCTCCAACGAGGGGGCAGATTTAATGCTGGAGGGCCCAGATGGGCCCGTGCCCCTACCTTTGGCCATTTGATTTACAGCTGCCCCGCTTGCTAGAGGGCAGCTGCCACACTTTGGGGGCATGATTTCAGAGAAGCCCCAGGGAGCCCCCGTAGGCACAGATGTGCCAGGGCCCCTCTTTCTTGATCCTCAGCTGCACCGCACCAGCGCGGGCAGCTGCAACACTTTGGCATTTATTCCAAGGGCACATTGAGTGCCCAGGCCCCATTCGAGTTTCACAGCTGCCCAGCAAGTAGTGGGCAGCTGCACCGTTTAGGCGCACAATTCTTTGGGGGCATGTCTTGTGAAGTTAGGAGTGAGAGGCACTCCTTTGCCCCATACTTTCCCAGCTGCCCAACAAGTAGTGGGCAGCTGCTACGTTTAGGTTTGCGCAGTGGCGCACCCTTGACTTTCGCTGCATTGGCAGCAGCCCTGACTCTTTGGACATAGGGCATTTGAGCCCCTTTTTGAGATGGCCAGTTGGCCAGGGGGACTGTTAGGATTATAGGGCGCCAGGCCCTAATGTGATGTGGTGCTAGGAAATGTGATGCATTTACTATGCTTTACGCACCCTGTGTTATACCTCTAACCGTGGTTTATGAGTATGAGGTTGTTTTGCATATCATGGTTTATGCTAGTGAGATTATGTTTCACTGTGTGATTTACGCCCCTAATGTGAGTTATACTTAGGAGGTTAGGGTCTCATGCGTTTAGACTTGTGAGGTGATTGCATAATGTGTTTATGCTGGTGAGGATGGCGCAGAATGTAATTCGCGCCTAAATGTGATACTGTGCATAATGTAGTTTATGTTACAGGCTGATGCTAAGTACAGGGATTACCAGTGTTTACTGGTTGTACGGTTATGATCTGTTTTACTTTTACTAAGTTCACTTTGTGATGGTTCTGACAGTGGTCCAAGTGGCCCTGTCATGTGTAAATAATTCCCTTGTAAGTATGACCTAGTGCCAGGTGGCGCGATGTATATTATGTGAGTACTATTCTAATGTGTTTTCTGATAATACAAAGGCTATTTTTATATATAACCTTGTGTGGAGTTCCTTCTTGTAGTGTGCCTGGTATGTTGTTGCTGTGTGCGTGCGCAAACGCTTTACACATTGCCTCTGGGATAAGCCTGACTGCTCGTGCCAAGCTACCAAGGGGGTGAGCAGGGGTTATCTTTGGCGTGTAACTCCCTTGCCCTGACTAGAGTGGTGGTCTCTGCCTGGCTTTGGCGCAAGCCTTAGCCAACCAGAGATCCCATTTCTAACATTGGTTGTCAGCGGTGGGTATTATGACTTGCGTTTGCGCAGTACCACAGCGACAACTGGCTTCATTACAAAGCTCTGCATTTTAGATAGTCACATGGAAAGGGATTATTGTTTCTAAGTTTGTTTTAAGTATCATTTCTTTGGAAATGTGTGTTTTATTGCACTATGAGTTGAGTGTCCTGCCAAGGACAGAAATCAGAGAATCTGGAGGAGTGACTGCCCTTGTGCAGACTGCTATTGGGTTGGCCTAAAGCTGGAGGAGGGACTGCCCTTGAGCCATTGTGCTGGTTCTTGGGTTGGTCTGCAGCTTTAGGAGGGACTGCCCCTGTGCTGTCTGCTAGTTCTTGGGTTGGCCTACAGTGGGGACTTAATTGGCATGGAGTCACTAGCTCGGGAGGGTAGATTATCCCCTAAGTGCAGTGTGAGTTTTCTGGATTCCCCAGTAAGGGTGGGATCCAGTGGTGGCAGCAGAAGTGTGTCCAGTGCATGAATTCCCCGTCCCGTTCCCAGAGTATGGTACCTGGTGCTCAGTAAGAGGGGTGCAGGTTGAGATTCAGGGGCAGTAGATACTGTCTCACCGGTCTGGGGGGTGTGTGTGGATGAATGGTGTGTTGCACTGGACGAGTGAGTGTGAGTTCTCTGAAATAAGGAGCTTGCTGAATACTTGGGTGTGAGTTCTCTGAAATAAGGAGCTTGCTGAATACTTGGGTGTGAGTTCTCTGAAATAAGGAGCTTGCATGGGGGAGTGACCCTAGAGGAATGGTGCAGGTATCTCCCAACCCGTGTGGCGGAGATGGTTCAGAGGAACACAACTAGGAACCGTTATAGTGAGGAGGTTGCAAGGCCTCACATCATGTCCTGCGAGGAAGGTGTGAGACTGGGCCGTATTCCGAGCCTCAATCTCAAGTCTCCGGTACTGGATGGTTCTTAGAAGGAACACCAGGAAAGGAACCTAGTCTGTCCTGTTGGACTGTTCTGTGTGGGGGTTCTCCCCGTGGTAGGTGAGCTGGAAGTGGTTCCAATAAGAGTGGCTCGAGTATCTTCCAGTCCTGTGTGGTGGAAGAGGTTCAGTGTAGCCCAGCTAGGTCCCAGTGTAGCGGGAGGGGTGTAGGGGCTCACGTCCTGTCTCAGAGGAGAAGGAGTGAGTGTGCCCGAAACCCAGTCCCAGGGCCTGGATGGTTTCTTCAGGGAACACCAGGTTGGGGGCCTAGGCTGTACTTGTAGGCCATTTGAGGAGGATCTTCTAGTCTCTAGAGGACGTGGAGCGTCTGTAACCAGAGCTCTAGCAGTCCTGGTGCTAGGCAGCACCGCTCCTAAGTGGAGGGTGCAGAAGTCCTGATTGAGGGGTGAGAGGGGGAGAGGTTCCCCAGTGGAGAAACCAGTGGGTCCAGAAGGGGCCATGGGGACACCACTTCTGCCCTGGGTTTGTGCCCGGCAGACTGTCACACGACACATTAGTTATGTGTCACCCTCGGGGGGGCATGCGTGCTCCCCGTGAAGTCCTGGTTTGCCGGGCATCTGACCAAAGGGTACGTCCCTGGGTTGGGGAGCCAGTAGCCGGTGTTTCCGGATCTTTACGGCAGGGCGACTGTAATCAGTGCCCTGGCCGGTTTGCCTTCTAGGGGGTACCACTCCAGTTGGGAGGGTATCAGACTCTGGAAGGGGGTTCAGTGGGAGGGAGTCCTCGCCTCTGACCCCGGTGCAGCCGGTGAATTTATGTCCCAGGTGGTAGACCAGTGATGGAGAGAGGTCCTGAACTGGTGGGAGAGTTGTGTTCTGGTAGGTGCTTCTCCTGGGAGAGCGCGAAACGTCAGAAATAGAGGTAGGGGGAGGAGATGCTTCGCCCATGACCTCTGGTCAGCCTGAGGGTGCGGACCCTAGGTTGAAGGATCAGTGGTAGTTTGGAACCACACTGAGAGGGAGAGTGGAGAATGGCTATTGTATGCCAGGGGTTACTGCCCCCCACTCTGTGGATTGGCAAGGACCAGTGGCATCTGGGTGGCCTAGGGCCTGGTCCTGGCCGTGGACAACTAAGGAGTAACGGTGGGGTAGCCTAGTTGGTCCTGAGTTTTTTTTTTCAGAGGGAACCACATGGGTTCCAAGTGGCGTAGAACCGGGGGGTGTCCCTGCAGTGCGGGCCCGCGTCCGTATTCTATCGCCCCAAGCAGGGAAGCCCATCACAGTGGTGATTGGTCTGCCCTGCGTTTTGGCTGGAAGGGGGTTGTGTTGGACTTGGCCTTTTTGGCAGGTTCACCCCTAAACTTTTTGCCTTGTATGTTAGTAGTTTTAAGTCTCTGCGCACTTTTGCACTGTGGTCCAGTGGAAAGTGCGTGCGCGCTGCGTGCGTGTGTGGTGAGACTGGCCTGCCCTCCCATAGGAATGCATGGGGGATATGTGTGTCCATGGGAATTCCTAGTATGAGGGGAGTGCAGGGTCGAGTTTAGTATGTGCGAACTCGTGAGAATAAATGCTGCGCAATGGTGTGCGCAGATTTATGGTGACTGGTAGAGAAATGCCACTTCTAGAAGTTGGCATTTCTGTGTGCTCTGTGTCTGCCTGCCTGATGTGAATTGCATGTCTGGCTTGTGAGTGACAGGGGCTGGGAGGTGTGTGTGGCTCCAGGAGGGGCAGGGTGAGTCAGCGCAGGGCTGAATAGAGAGATCTGCATGTAGATGGGAGGGAGGAGTTGCACCTGGGACCTGAATAGGACTGTGCCTTCCCTCCACAATGCTGGCTCCGCCCCCTGTGGTGCGTCTGAGCACCTAGCCCCCACCTGACAATGGAGAGAGGAGCTGAGCACAACAAAGTGCTCCAAAGCTCCCCCAAACCAGTTGCGTCTGGTTTTTCCCCAGCCCTGTGCTGTGTCACAAAGGGAAAATGCCATATAAATATAGGGGCTGTGACCCCATGAAGTTGTTCTGTACTTTGGTGCTGATTCTGCAGGGCGTGCTGCTGCTAGGGGCCCAGGGGGCTGCCTCCCTGGGCCCTGCATTGCCCCTTCTTCACTGAGGACTGATTCTTTTGGCTACAGGACCTGTTTGCCAGTCCCAGCGCATTGCGAGCGCTTTATTTTAATTATCCCCCAGCAAAGGAGCACGAGGGCTCCGCAGCGCTGAGCTGCAATCCTTTCCAGAGGGAACCCCAGCATAGGGATTCCCCCCGTGATGCCTAAAAGCGGCGGGTGCCTACCCCGCATTTCTCGCTATTTCTGGCGGGTGCCCACCCCGCTTATAATTTTATTTAGATAGCAGGAGCCCACCCTGCTGTATATTTTAAATTATGAGGGAGCCTACCCCTCATTGCCCCTGAGATCGAGAAAATCACCGCTGCGGCCCGGTCCTTCCGACCAGGAAGTCAGGCAGCTGATGCCTGGAGCGGGGCGGGACTTCCGCTTGAGGAAAGGAAGTCCCACTCGCCGCCGGAGATCCGCTCGGAGCCTCGCAGGCTCCATCTAAAAGTTCCGGGTCCCGGGAGGGGGCCCGGGTGAAGGGAGGAGTGCTGCCGGAGCAGGCAGCGACCCCGCAGGCCGCCGCAAGAGGAGTCCCGCAAGAGGAGCAGGTGTGGAGGGGGCGCAAGGCACATTGTCGGTGCCTGCCCCTCCGCGCTGGGTAGAAGGAGTCGCCAGGAGAGCCGGTGAGTGGAGCTGGCTGGGGGGAGCAAAGTCAAGGCACCGCGCCGGTGCCTCTTTCCCGAGCAGCCCCGCTTGTCAGAGGGCTGCTCCAATGCGGAGCACCGTTGTTTCCCGAGCCTGCGTGGCTCCAACGAGGGGGCAGATTTAATGCTGGAGGGCCCAGATGGGCCCGTGCCCCTACCTTTGGCCATTTGATTTACAGCTGCCCCGCTTGCTAGAGGGCAGCTGCCACACTTTGGGGGCATGATTTCAGAGAAGCCCCAGGGAGGCCCCGTAGGCACAGATGTGCCAGGGCCCCTCTTTCTTGATCCTCAGCTGCACCGCACCAGCGCGGGCAGCTGCAACACTTTGGCATTTATTCCAAGGGCACATTGAGTGCCCAGGCCCCATTCGAGTTTCACAGCTGCCCAGCAAGTAGTGGGCAGCTGCACCGTTTAGGCGCACAATTCTTTGGGGGCATGTCTTGTGAAGTTAGGAGTGAGAGGCACTCCTTTGCCCCATACTTTCCCAGCTGGCCAGCAAGTAGTGGGCAGCTGCTACGTTTAGGTTTGCGCAGTGGCGCACCCTTGACTTTCGCTGCATTGGCAGCAGCCCTGACTCTTTGGACATAGGGCATTTGAGCCCCTTTTTGAGATGGCCAGTTGGCCAGCGGGACTGTTAGGATTATAGGGCGCCAGGCCCTAATGTGATGTGGTGCTAGGAAATGTGATGCATTTACTATGCTTTACACACCCTGTGTTATACCTCTAACCGTGGTTTATGAGTATGAGGTTGTTTTGCATATCATGGTTTATGCTATTGAGATTATGTTTCACTGTGTGATTTACGCCCCTAATGTGAGTTATACTTAGGAGGTTAGGGTCTCATGCGTTTAGACTTGTGAGGTGATTGCATAATGTGTTTATGCTGGTGAGGTTGGCGCAGAATGTAATTCGCGCCTAAATGTGATACTGTGCATAATGTAGTTTATGTTACAGGCTGATGCTAAGTACAGGGATTACCAGTGTTTACTGGTTGTACGGTTATGATCTGTTTTACTTTTACTAAGTTCACTTTGTGATGGTTCTGACAGTGGTCCAAGTGGCCCTGTCATGTGTAAATAATTCCCTTGTAAATATGACCTAGTGCCAGGTGGCGCGATGTATATTATGTGAGTACTATTCTAATGTGTTTTCTGATAATACAAAGGCTATTTTTATATATAACCTTGTGTGGAGTTCCTTCTAGTAGTGTGCCTGGTATGTTGTTGCTGTGTGCGTGCGCAAACGCTTTACACATTGCCTCCGGGATAAACCTGACTGCTCGTGCCAAGCTACCAAGGGGGTGAGCAGGGGTTATCTTTGGCGTGTAACTCCCTTGCCCTGACTAGAGTGGTGGTCTCTGCCTGGCTTTGGTGCAAGCCTTAGCCAACCAGAGATCCCATTTCTAACATACACGCTCAAACTGTTTACTATGAAGGCATCACTGCACCCAAGACACAAACTATTATGTTAATGACTCGCAGGAGGGGGGATAGTTAGGGTTATAGATCCAATGCTAGCTATGATTCTGGTATACTCAGATACGTAGCTGTCTGTTGATATGACGAATGAGCACATAATGAACAATATGTGGTAAACTGTTGTATTGCTCTACTATCTTTGAAAAAGGATTAATAAAATCAGTTTTTTTTTTTAAATGTACTTTACAATGTTTATATGATGAGTAATGCTATTTATCGTTCCAAGTTGTTAAATATTCAGATTTTTACCCTGTTAGGCTTTGGAATGGTTTAATACGCATGTTACCTCTTTACTGTGTTGTGTTAAATGTTTGCTAAAATGTATGTGTATTCCCTAGTCTTTATTCATTTTCAGGACATCATTTAACCTGCTTTTTAGAAGTAGTTTTGTGTGTAATTTAAACTGCTTTTGTAATTTATTGCAATACTAAAGAAAGGTATATTCATTATAATAATTCACTTTTTCCTTTTAGGTTGCTTCATTTTTTGCTTCTAGATCATTTGATGTATAATCCAGATTTTTTACATATTTCTTATTGTTTTTTATAATAGGTCCAACACTCAGAGCACGTGGACAACCATCTGCCACTGCTACTGCTACTGAGGATACTTCCACTCCAGACCAGGAACAAGCCTTCAGTGAGGAATCAACTCCTGAAAGTCTGGATGATGAGGAGCAAGCTAGTCCATCTGGTCTGCCTGGGCAGACAGCTACAGTTAGTCTCACTCTGCCCACACCTACAACTTCCATCTCAGCTGTCCCACAACTCAGCCTCTCGATACATCCACTTCCTGTGTCCAAAGGAACATCATCCCTATCTTGTACCCCCCAGTCCTAGCTGCTGTTGTTCCAACATCACCACCACTACCTCACGTTATGCCAGGAACCAGTGGGATGGGCTGCACTGGTTCAAGGGCACAGGATAGTGGGATTAGGGGTCGTGGGAGGGAATATGTGAGCCAGCAAAGTTAGGCCACTGGATTCATTGTCACCCATTCCACCATCGACCAAATCTTGCGAGCCCTTAAACTGCCCCTAGACATGATGAACCTGATCCTTACAGATCTCCAGGAGAGGAAGCAATTGTAGAGGGAGCACAATGTTCTGATGAAAAATCTAAACTCAAATTTGGGCTTCCTGACTAGGGTGCTGAAGGATTGTTTTACCCATATGTGCAGGGCTTTTCCAGCAACATCTTCTCCTTTCTGTGGTCCAACAACATCTGGGTCTACTACATCTGCCTCAGCCTCAGAAAGTGAGGGCCTCTCACAAAAGGGTTTGTGAGTGTCTGAGTGAGTCTGTGAGTGGGTGCATGAGTCTCTGAGTGGGTTTGTGAATGGGTGTGTGAGTTTCTCATTGGGTATGTGAGTGGGTGCGTGAATCTCTGAGTGGGTCTGTGAGTGGGTGTGTCAGTGTCTGAGTGTGTTCTTTTTGCCCTTTTTTGTTCTGTTTTACCTTTTCTGCTTGTTTTTCTGCCCTCTGCTTTGCCTTTCCTGCTCAGATTTCTGCCCTCTGTTTTACCCTCTTCTGCTCTGTTTTACCTTTCCTGCTCATTTTTCTACCCTCTGTTTTGGCTTTTATGCTTGTTTTTCTGTCCTCTGTTTTGCCTTTACTGCTTGTTTTTCTGCCCTCTGTTTTGCCTTTCCTTTCTGTTCTTCTGCCCTCTGTTTTGCCTTTTCTGCTCGTTTTTCTGCCTTCTGTTTTACCCTTTCAGCTTGTCTGTCTGCCAATTGTTTTTCCTTTTTCTCTCTATAAATGGGGTAGGGGGGACCCCATAACTTCAATGTGGGAGTGTGGCTTTTTTCCCCTTTTGTGGGCTGATTTCGGCCCCAGGACCCCATGGCCTGGCCTCAAACAAATGGGAGAGGGGGGTGCATGGCCCCCCTCCTGGGCCAATTTTGGCCCCAGTGACCCCATCCCCTGGGGCCCTGCCATGTTTCCCTTGGTGCCCTGGAGCCTACCTAGGGCACCCAGTGTGCATCTTGGGGAGCACAGGTCTCAGCCGGCTTCCCCCCTCCTGAGGGAGCCAGCATTGCTATTGTACACAAGGAGATACTGGAAATGCAGCTCCCTGTGTGCAAGAGCAATAGTTTAATCTCTTTCCCTGCCCACATGTCTGCGGGCAGAGAAAGAGATGAAACATCCGCTTCCAGTTGGCAGGAGCACTTTGACAGCTCCCACCCGCTGGTACCAGAGTGTTTGCTTTTGCTTGGCGGGAGCTGTCAGCTCGCACCAAGCAAAAGCAAACAACTATGTTCCTGGGGTGGGCACCTGGGGCATAGCAGGAGCTGGCCCTGGGGAATGGCAGCCCCCAGGGCCATTATTAACTCCAGGATGGGGGCCATGTGGCTCCCCTCCTTTACATTTCATGGGCCGGCCCCTGGGAAGGTGGTGGTCCCCGGGCCGTAAATGGCCTGGTATGGGGGCCGCATGGCCCCCTACCACTTTTTAAAAATATGTGCCCCATGGAGGTGGTTTACACCAGGGCCTGGGGGTCCACAAGGACCCCCATTACTTTCAATTTAGCCCCAGGGAAGTGGTGTGGTGCCTGGGTGTCAACGAGGCCCCTCCATTACTTTCAATTTAGCCCTGGGGAGGTGGTGGTCCCTGGGGCCTGGGGGTCCGTGCGGCCCATCCATCAATTTTTCTTTACTATAGCCTGCACCCACCTCAGTCCCTGCACCGTGGATCCACCAGTCACCCTCAGAAAGGGACATTCATCTGGACCAGCAGGAGAGGATGGCAAGACCTCCACCACCACCACCAGCAAGAGACACAGAACCTAATTCTTACTCCAGTATATGACTAGCATTCACTCTGTGGACTATTTTCTGAACACATTTACCTTTTGATGCCAGTTTTATATTGTACATTGGATTGCAAACAATTTTGGCCTTTCAATACTAGTTTCATTCACTGTGATTGATTGTTTTTGTGGTTTTATTTTTATTTCAATCTTATAATTTTTCAATTCCCTTTTGTTGACTGAAATCAAAAATTACAAATGTTGTCGTGTAGTTCCTATATTACCCTACAGGACTTGTGCGTTCGGATAACATAAACTGTGGGTTTGGTGGCAGACTGATTCTGAGCACCCCCACCGAGAAATGTTAGCCTGTTTGCATAAGCTAGCTCACAGTGCCACTAGTGTCTCCTCTTATCGGGTAGAGAATAGTTTCTGGCAACCTCAGAACATGACAACCCTGATCCCTCAGGATTGTGGAAACAATGTACTACTTTTCGCTCAGTCACTCGTGCTTACTTAGCTTGTCTCAGAGACACACAGAATAAACAGCCTGGGCGTTTCAATAAGGGTTTATTGAACAGTCGGTATTCTTGTGTAGAATATATGAGCTGCAACAAACATTAGACAGTAGCAGAGATATATGATTAGCAGTACAGTGAATATAAATGGATAGTACAGCTCTACCATCTTGCACTACGGATGAATAAATACATGAATATAAAATGCATTGATAAAAGAAAGCACGTACTCCTACGATGCCTATCTAGATGTACCTAAGTGTACCTAGCATGTGAGTAGGTGTGAAGCCAAGAATCCCTCTAGGATTTAGTCGAACCCCATTACCTGAAGTGTGAGAATGTAGGAGCCCCTCTTGGTCTCGCGCTGGACACCCCGCGAGGGATGTTCAGACCACTGTCAGCTGGAACGTCTGCATGCAGGAGTCTCAGCGTCTCTGGTCAGTGTGTCGGCCTGGAAGTCTCGGTTCCCTCTTAACTAACACTAGCAAGATGTGCTGTATTATACAGAAAGTATCTAGGGTTCCTTTGTCCCTTGTTGCTTGTATTAGCCATTGTTGGATGTGAGGATGACGTATGGGATGAACCGTGTACGTAGATATGGGGAGGAAGGTGGTGTAGCCCCAGCCTGGTTTCTGAGAACCCTTATGAATATTCATTCATACTGTGTGAGTCTATTGATGGAGTTATAGGACTCTATTGTTTAGGAGAAACCCTCCTTCTGCACCCAGGAGTAGAACTAGGTAAAGGTTCAATCCTAAAAGGCCCGTTACAGTGTAGTGTAGGGGAGGTAGTGTAGGTGAAGGGGTATGATGTTACCCGGGCCTATATTAGGGTACCTATATGGAACATAACAATGTGTTGTGTTGTACTTGGTGGGCAGTCAAAATATCGAATTTTCAATATCGACCAACACTAATATCGAGTTTTTAATATCGCAGGGACAGAATATCGAAGTCAAGAATATCGTTGACCAGAATATCGACTTTAAGGTAAGTAATATCGATTTTTTTAATATCGAAGTAAGTAATATCGAAGTCATTAATATTGTTAGCAAAAATATAGGGGTCGATTCCGATTCGGGCCGGAAAAAGCACCGACCGACTCGGATCCGGAAATAATACCGACCGACACGTACCTGTGGCGCCCGACACACCAAGTACGATGCAAGGCGTGAAAAATCCGACCGACACGTACCGAAACCAAGTCAACCGACCGAGCCGCAAGGAAAACAGCAATCCGGCCGGAAAAACACGCGAATCCAACCGACCGACACGCACCCGGAACAAATCCGACCGAAACGTACACGCGAACACCAAACCGCAAAGTACGATGCAAGGCGCGAAAACCACGAGCGAGTCGGACGGAGGCCAAGCCGCACGACCGACACGCATACAAAACCGAGCCGAAGCAACACAAAACACCACGACCGACGCGTACGCAGCATAGAAAACTGCACAAACACAGCGTGAACGAAACGGAGAACACCGTACGAGACAAATGCAGGGTCCGACTCGGTCACAAGAACGTTTCCAACATACACAAACAGCACAAAGGAAAAATCACCCAAAAAAAGGCCAAACAAGCAATTACCAAGCCAATAAATACTGGGGGGGTGGGGACAGAGAACAAAGACACACCCACAACTCCACCTATATAAAGTACACAAATCACAACCATGAGCCTTTGCAAATGCCATTCCACTGCCAGCACCCAAGAGAAAGCAACCACACACCCACAGCTCATCCCTCACACAAGCCACACACCATCAGCACACCAACAAATACCTACCTCACATACACCCAGCAAAACACACACTAACACACCCTCACCTGCACACCAACACACACATCACTCACCATCACCACCCATCACCATGCCCCCCAAGAAGAATCCAAAGTTCCTAGATTGTGAATTGGAAGTCATGGTAGACGAGATCCTCAGGGTAGAGCCACAGCTGTTTGGCACACTGGTCCAACAGACCCCCATCTCCCAGAAAACCAAGATGTGGGAGAGGATCATCAACAGGGTGAACGCACAATCACCATGTCGGCGCACAAAGAGCGACATCCAGAACAGGTGGTATGACGTGCGCAGGAGGGTACGGGACCTGCTGAAGAAAGACTACATCAACAGCCAATACACCGGCAGTGGCCCTCCTGCTAAGCCAATATACCTCAGGCCCTGGGAGGAGAAGGTGCGGGCCATCCTTCCGCCAGTGAGCGTATATGGACTAGAGGACATCCCAGAGCCTGGTGAGTACACAACAAATGTACACAATATACTGCCACAAAACACACACATCACTGTCAAGGGGAGAGTCAAACCATGCACTCATAGCAATTACACAGCAACCAGAACAGAATCATCCCAAAATGTGTATGTCAGTCAGATAAACACAACACATGCCATCAAAAAACTCACATCCAACTGTGGCAACACATGTACAAACACAACTACAACTACAGCTAGGCAGTGGCACAAATAGAACTAACAAACACATCCAGACATGTAGCCACCACAACAACACCAACACACAGTGAAGACCACTCAAAGGAAGGAATTCTGTGTATGCTGGCCAAGTCAGTGTAGCCAATAGCATCATGGGAGTCGCAGTCACACATATTGCCCCCCACAACTGTCCCATCAACACCACCCTGAACCATGCTCACATCACAGGGAGTGGAGAAGGACTCACAAGATGGCTGACACTGGCTACTGCTGTGGGGAGCACAAGGCCCTGCTGGCAACTGTGCACCAACAAACAGCAGGACACCACTGACTGACATCCTGAGAGACAACTTCCACTCCCTGCAATGCAAGCACAGTCCATGGTGGGATATCTGGCTAGCTGGGTGGGAAGGAGGACTTGCAGCACTGACCATAGTCACAAGCACCTCCCCTCACACACACCCCAACACAAACTCCACAGAACCCACCTGGTAGAATGCAATGCCCCCCATCCTAACACAAGATCCCACAAAGAACCACCACCCTGGGTTATGTTGTGTGAAACACAGGGCCACTCTTGGGACTTTTAGCCAAACAACTGCCAGGACAACACTCCCAGCCATACTGTCAGCACAGCCAGCCCACCCCACAGGGAAGCAGAGTCAAAAGGAAGGAAGCATGGGCATGCTGGGAAGGGGGTGGAGGCAATAGCATGATGGGAGTCGTAGTCACTGATATTGGTCACCCCCACAACTGTCCCATCAACACCACCCTGAACCATGCTCACATCACAGGGAGTGGAGAAGGACTCACAAGATGGCTGACACTGGCTACTGCTGTGGGGAGCACAAGGCCCTGCTGGCAACTGTGCACCAACAAACAGCAGGACACCACTGACTGACATCCTGAGAGACAACTTACACTCCCTGCAATGCAAGCACGTTCCATGGTGGGATATCTGGCTAGCTGGGTGGGAAGGAGGACTTGCAGCACTGACCATAGTCACAAGCACCTTCCCTCACACACACCCCAACACAAACTCCACAGAACCCACCTGGTAGAATGCAATGCCCCCCATCCTAACACAAGATCCCACAAAGAACCACCACCCTGGGTTATGTTGTGTGAAGCACAGGGCCACTCTTGGGACTTTTAGCCAAACAACTGCCAGGACAACACTCCCAGCCATACTGTCAGCACAGCCAGCCCACCCCACAGGGAAGCAGAGTCAAAAGGAAGGAAGCATGGGCATGCTGGGAAGGGGGGTGGAGGCAATAGCATGATGGGAGTCGTAGTCACTGATATTGGTCACCCCCACAACTGTCCCATCAACACCACCCTGAACCATGCTCACATCACAGGAAGTGGAGAAGGACTCACAAGATGGCTGACACTGGCTACTGCTGTGGGGAGCAAAAGGCCCTGCTGGCAACTGTGCACCAACAAACAGCAGGACACCACTGACTGACATCCTGAGAGACAACTTACACTCCCTGCAATGCAAGCACGTTCCATGGTGGGATATCTGGCTATCTGGGTGGGAAGGAGGACTTGCAGCACTGACCATAGTCACAAGCACCTCCCCTCACACACACCCCAACACAAACTCCACAGAACCCACCTGGTAGAATGCAATGCCCCCCATCCTAACACAAGATCCCACAAAGAACCACCACCCTGGGTTATGTTGTGTGAAGCACAGGGCCACTCTTGGGACTTTTAGCCAAACAACTGCCAGGACAACACTCCCAGCCATCCTGGCAGCACAGCCAGCCCACCCCACAGGGAAGCAGAGTCAAAAGGAAGGAAGCATGGACATGCTGGGAAGGGGGAGGAGGCAATAGCATGATGGGAGTCGTAGTCACAGCTCTACATCCCCCACCACATGGCCCAGCAAGCTCACACTCACGCATGCACATCCCACAGAGAGTGGAAAGGCCCATCAAAGATGTCTGACACTGTTGCTGTGTCGTGGGGAGCACAAGGGCATGCTGGGTACTGCACACCAACCAACAGCAGGACACCACTGTCAGCCATCTTGCCATTGCTCTCACACCCACACACACTGAACTCCCCACAAAAGCAAGTAAGTATGGGAATGCTGGGAAGTGGGGTGGAGGCAAAAGCATGATGGGAGTCGTAGTCACAGACATAGCTCACCCCCACAACTGTCCCATCAACACCACCCTGAACCATGCTCACATCACAGGGAGTGGAGAAGGACTCACAAGATGGCTGACACTGGCTACTGCTGTGGGGAGCACAAGGCCCTGCTGCCAACTGTGCACCAACAAACAGCAGGACACCACTGACTGACATCCTGAGAGACAACTTCCACTCCCTGCAACGCAAGTACGTTCCATGGTGGGATAACTGACTGGCTGGGTGGGTGGGAAGGAGGGCCGGCTGTCAACCAAACACAACCAATGCAGACCATGTTCACACCCCAGAAAATACATAGAAATGCCCAAATAATGCAGGACCATGTGCCACACCAATATCACCCCTGACTGTGACGACTTAGGACAATGCAATGTACAGGCCCGCACCCAGATGCACAGTCACAACTGTCATGTGTGTCAACCATTGATGCCTGCAGAAACATAACATACATTGTTTGTGTCTCCCAAAAACAGGTGATGATGGGGACACAGCAGCAGACGCTGAGGAGTCCCAGTCCCAGGCTCAAGAGGATGCGGAGCTCACTGGCGTCGTACAGCCTCTGTCCTCCTCGGACGATGAAGACCAACCTGGCACATCCGGTGCAAGTCAACATGCAGCACCAGCAGGACCACCAGCTGCACCCCCTGCACGCACCCCTCCAACGACTGTCACCACAAATACCATCCCTGCCGACATGGACAGAACAAGGAGCAACACCAGCACAGGGACCCTGGACCAACCTGGGGCCATGGACACGACCACCACCACCAACCCCCAAGGTGGACCAGGGTTATCTGTGCGTGCCACTGCACACACTGCACATGTCAGCAGGGGTGGTGGGAGGGTGGGAGACAGAGGTCGCTGCTTGCAGACGTTGCTGGTGTGCATGATGACCCACAACTGGTACGCATAGCTGATGCGTACCAGTCCAGCACCGGAGAGCTCAGCCAGGTAGTGGGGCTCCTCAGAGACATGAAACAGCAGCAGGCTGCCCATCATGCCCGCTTGGACTCCCACATGTCCCACGTGGAGTCACACATGTCCCGCGTGGACTCACACATGTCCCGCGTGGAGTCCAAGTGGGATGCACTGCATGAGATGACGGCGGTGCACAGGGACATTTTACAATGCCTCCGCCAGATGAACAGCAACCAGTCCACACCTCCCTGTGTGCCAACAACATCTGGTGCCGAACAAACTGCAACTGCCACAGGGAGGGAGGAGGACTCTGGCGGAGAGTCCCCTGCACCGCAGCAGCCTGTACTTGAGGGCCCCCCAAGAAGAGGGGTCGTCCGAGGAGGGAAAAGTGAGAGGCCGATGGCCAAGCGCAACTCCCAGGAAGCCTGAACCTGTTCTGGATGTTCGCCTTTGTGCACAGACTGTTCACCCTGTTGACGGCAACACTACTCCCACACATTGCATGGGGAATACAAGTTGGACCAATGTGTCAGACAACTGTGGCCCCGATACTGGGGATCCTGTCTACCAGGACTTTCAATTCACCTAGGAACTTCGGATTGCAAGATTTATGTACAGCACTACCCATCCTATGCACTATTAACACAAATGTATCACAATAAACACACTAATACACCATACTTGCCTCTGTCGTGATTCCAACGTGGGTGCTGTTATGGGGATGATGAACTGCAAAATTACACTGTGTATGCGAACTGCAACAGCAAGGACAACATAGGCATGTGAGTAAAGGCAACGTGACACATATGAGGGAGACACACCACCAGGGCTACACAACACATACACACCTAGGCCATCTGACTCATTGCCTACACTTATGTTGCCAGGGAAGACGGTGCAATGCACAGACACCACACCCATTCCCAGTTGTAGTCAAGTAGCCCACAGGTGCAGTAAGCAAATGGCAGTCAAATGTGTGACCACAGACAACGCACATCACAAAGTGAAGCACAGGTTTATTACACAGTTGCAACATGTCGTAACCACTACAGATGCAAGGTAATCCCACCTGGCAGCGGGCACACAGTCAACAACTGTAGACGGAAGGAAGTCCATGGGTGTGGCGCACATCACCTGTAGGGACACAACAGCTACCAGCCTGGATGTGCAATCACGTCGTCGGTGGACACAGTTGACCAAACGAATCTGAAAGTACCCTGTGAAGGACAGAAATGACACACAGTCAAAAGCAATGGAGTACAGGACAGAACAGCAAAACTCATGCACAATACATGTTACAAGATACCCACCCAGAACCAAGTTAGCATGTCAACACTGTTGGGGAGTACAGCCCACCTGTTAGCACACATCGCAACACACATCCAGTCAAGTAGCCCATGGACACACTCCAACAGCACCAGAGCACCACCCACACATCATGCCAACTCACATCATTGACATGACACCTCAGGATACTCACATTCAGCTAAAGAAGTTGGTGATGAGCTGTGTGCGGACATCACCATCATCATCATCATCATCGTCACTGGCATCGTGGTCCAGGCCAGGATCCTCCACAGGTGGCGGATGTTGGTCATTGTCATCCTGGATGAGAGGCAACTCCTTCCGCACTGCCAGGTTGTGGAGCATGCAGCAGACGATGATAATCTTGCACACTTTCGCAGGGGCATATGGGAGGGACCCTCCGGTCTTGTCCAGGCAGCGGAAGCGGCTCTTCAGGAGACCAAATGTCCGCTCAATCACTCTCCTGGTCCGACCATGTGCCTCATTGTAGCGCATCTGGGCTGGTGTCACAGGGTTCCTGAGGGGTGTCAGCAACCACGGCATGTTGGGGTATCCCGAGTCACCTACGGACAGACAAGTGCACATTAGCTGACTTGGAAAAGTGGGCGGAATACTACAGATCAGATCACACACAATGGCACAAAGTCAGTACACACCGACAAGCCAGGCACGCTGGTTCTGCATCTGTGCCATCATCCTGGGGATGCGACTACTCCTCATCACAAAGGCATCGTGTGCTGAACCAGGGAAACGGGCACACACGTGTGTGATGGTCATGTCTGCAAGACACACCACCAGTGCATTGACCGAGTGGTAGTGCTTGCGGTTCCTGTAGGCCTGCTCCTGGGCCTGTGGTGGTACCAAAGCCACATGTGTCCCATCAATGGAGCCAATGACATGCGGCATCCTCCCCAGGGCATAAAAGTCACTCTTCACGTCAGTGAGTCGTCGCAGTCTAGGGAAATAGATGTACCGGTTCAGGAATAGCAACATTGCCGCCAAAACATCGCGGAGCACACGGCTCAACATGGTCTGTGACATCCCACCAGCAGTCGCCACAGTATGGGGCCGATTCCGATCTCGGCCGGTAGGGCTCCGAATCGGATTCGGCTTTACCGGATCCGATTCGGAGCCCTGTTTCCCGACCGAACCGTACGCGGGTCCGGCCGAGCGAGTACGATGCGAAATCGCCGACCGACTCGTCCGGGCATCCCGACCGCTCCGACCGACTCGCTCCCGGCTCGAACCGCTCCGACCGACTCGCTCGGACTCGACTCGCACCGCGCAATGGAGACGTTTCCCGGCCGGGTAAGTACGATGCGCGCCGCGAGCAGTCCGACCGAGCCGCGCCGTCCGGCTCGTAAGAGCTGTCGGAGCCGTACTTTGGGGGTCCGTGTCGGACCCCCTGTACGCGTAGCCGCGCGAGTCGCACACAGGGGGACCCATGGGTCCCCCTACCTGTGCGTGTACGGCGCGAATCGCTTCGCCGCGTACCCGCTGTAGGGGCGCACTTGTCCGACTCGCACCCATTGAGTCAATGGGAGCCCGCGTACGCGTTGTACGACCGGCTCCCATTGACTTCAATGGGAGTCCGACCGACTCGAGTCCGATAACATACGGACGCATCGTACTCGTTCGGTCGGACTGCACAGGTCCGATTCGGTCGGAAATCTCTCCGGGTCCGGCTCGGTCGGAGAAATTTCCGGCCCGAATCGGAATCGACCCCTATGTTGGAAGGTACCGGTGGCAAAGAAGTGTAGGGCTGCCATCACCTTCACCTTGGGGGTCAGCGCTGTAGGATACGGCCGGCCAGGCTGCAAATGTGGGGACAACTGCACTGCCAAATCCTCAATCAGCTGCCTGGTGAAGCGGTACCGTCGGATGCTGTCCCGTTCCACCATCGTTGCCAGGTCTGGGAAAGGTCGATGGACAGCAGGAGCCCTGCAGTGCAGAGGAGAAGTAAGCAAGATTGTCAGTCACCCCACATATGCGGCATTGAACACACTCAAGATCCCAACATACATCATTATGAGGCACAACTACATGAAGTGTGCAGTTCCGGAAGGACATGTATGGTACATACATGGCCAACATCTGTCAACACGGTCCAACAGGTTGCATCAATTAGTCCCAGGTTGGCCCATTGGATATCATGAGGCCGTGTCACAGTTCCCATCTCCTGCTGCCGTGTCACAATAACCCCCACAGTGACATGTGAGGACAGATGTGCCCCAGGCACCACAGCTCAACGACAGGTACATTCCCAGGGACCCTGTATTGCCACATGGACACTGGCATTACATGGAGTATCATGTATACACCACAGCAAAACAACCATGACCCCCACAGGTAGTGGCCCCACTTGCCACGGCAGGACAGACATGGACGTCTGTGACACACACATGCACAACATCAAAGTCCATGCACACACAACCTGGATGTGGAGACTGTCTCCCATTGTGCACATGAAATCAGAGACATTGTAAACACTACATGCACAAAGACTGTGGAGGACCATCACTATTGTGCCACTGGGACACCCTGGCTCAAACATACCGTCCCACATGGGACTCACGGGGTATGTGACATGACATACACATACACCACCGTGAAATGTGACCATGGCACATGCACAGATATGAACAGTTGCACATCACAGTGGTCATGTACACGTAACACCCAGGATCCTGTCCCCATGAACACGTGCACAGCCTGGGGGTGGCTGCCCACAGGTGACACCCACAGGACAACATGTACACCAACATACACACAATAGGAAATGCAGCCTTACATGCCTTATGATAAAGTTTGGACAGGCTGTCGTGATGTAGGTGTGCCCCTCACTCCCTGGGAGCTATCTGTGGCTGGCATATGTCCATCTGAGACAGGCATGCTGACATATGCCAGTCACATGTACAGTGATGCGTTGTACTGCAATGGACCGATCGGTGCCCCCGGCCGGCCCATTGCATTCAATGTGTGCGGGTACGCGTTGTACCCTGTACGCGTTGTACTGCAATGGACCGATCGGTGCCCCGGCCGGCCCATTGCATTCAATGTGTGCGGGTACACGTTGTACCCCTGTACGGCGTTGTACTGCAATGGACCGATCGGTGCCTCCGGCCGGCCCATTGCATTCAATGTGTACGGGTACGCGTTGTACCCTGTACGCGTTGAACTGCAATGGACCGATCGGTGCCCCGGCCGGCCCATTGCATTCAATGTGTGCGGGTACGCGTTGTACCCCTGTACGCGTTGTACTGCAATGGACCGATCGGTGCCTCCGGCCGGCCCATTGCATTCAATGTGTGCGGGTACAGCGTTGTACCCCTGTATGCGTTGTACTGCAATGGACCGATCGGTGCCTCCGGCCGGCCCATTGCATTCAATGTGTGCGGGTACGTGTTGTACCCCTGTACGCATTGAACTGCAATGGACCGATCGGTGCCTCCGGCCGGCCCATTGCATTCAATGTGTGCGGGTACGAGTTGTACCCCTGTACGCGTTGTACTGCAATGGACCGATCGGTGCCTCCGGCCGGCCCATTGCATTCAATGTGTGCGGGTACGCGTTGTACCCCTGTACGCGTTGTACTGCAATGGACCGATCGGTGCCTCCGGCCGGCCCATTGCATTCAATGTGTGCGGGTACGCGTTGTACCCCATGCACGCGTTGAACTGCAATGGACCGATCGGTGCCCCGGCCGACCCATTGCATTCAATGTGTGCGGGTACGCGTTGTACCCCTGTACGCGTTGTACTGCAATGGACCGATCGGTGCCTCCGGCCGGCCCATTGCATTCAATGTGTGCGGGTACGCGTTGTACCCCTGTACGCGTTGTACTGCAATGGACCGATCGGTGCCTCCGGCCGGCCCATTGCATTCAATGTGTGCGGGTACGCGTTGTACCCCTGTACGCGTTGTACCGCAATGGACCGATCGGTGCGCACCCATTGACAATGGGCTTGCCTGGCAACGGACGCGTTTTCGAATTTCGAACGAGTCGGTTGCTGGAAAATCAGTTGGTCACCCACAACAATGTTGCAAAATCATGTATGTCATGAAGATGAAGATTTGAAGGATGCTGTGGGCGTGTTTTGGTGCTGCTATTCCATGGATTGGCCAGATTCAGAAGATGCAAACAACTTGGACCTATCACTTTGGACACAAGGGACAGTATCTGCCTCTCCAGCACATATATATTGCTGGTTGTTCCCCTGAGAGCTCACTTGCCTGCACTACATGCTCCAGGACGACATCTGCCACTGCACTGCTGCTGTCTCTGCCCCTCTGGACCCTGCAATGGCACGTACTGTGGAGAGAGCCCCAGCCTTCAGCCTTGAAGAGAACCAGGCCCTGCTGGACAGCCTACTTCCACAGTACAGCAAGCTGTATGTGACACCAGGGGAGCAGGTGAGTGTTCTGTGCACTGCCTTTCTGAATGTGCATTTTGTCTGACTAGCAAGGCTGAAAGTCTGCACGCCACTGGCTAGCAGGCTCACTGAGTAGTTGTCACCCCCATAGTGTGTAGTGACATGCACTGGACAGGTATGGTGCAGTGACAGTGCATTTGAACATGGTTTTACTTCCCATGCAATGATACCATGTAGTGACGTCTGGCAAACTGTCCATGGGCAGCTTTGCACTGCCTGTGTACATCATGTGCCCCTGTGATTGAGACATGTATATACAACTGTGTCATGCACGGATATGTTGCATGTGTGGTAATGGCCTTTTCACTTTGTCATCCTGACAGGTTAATGCCCATCGGAAGCAGGAGATCTGGAAGGACATCGTCCGGGCCGTCCGGTCCGTGGGGGTCTACAAGCGCCGGATCCGCAACTGCCAGAAGAGGTGGCAGGACCTTCGGGGCTGGACCCGGAGGATTGCACGGGTCCAGCTGAAGCTGTCGCCTCCTCGCAGGAGGGGCGGAACACGGACCCTGACCCCCACATGCTCCAGATCCTGGCGGTGGTGTTTCCAGACCTGGATGGGCAGCTGAAGGCCAGACAGCAGCAAGGAGGGGGTGAGTCAAAGACTGCACTGTGAACTCTGTATTACATGCTTTGTGCCCTCCTCTGGCCTGGTTCAACTGCCACAGTGCAGCAGTCATGTTGTCCAGGAGCCATGTCCCTCTATTGTGCACTGCCCACTGCTCATCTGATACCCAGGTGTGGCCCTTACATTCAGGGAATTGTGTCACTTGGGACTGTGTCCTTGCAGTTTGCTTCACTAAAGGTGGGGGACAGCATCTGTTTCCCTAACTCTGTTGTGGGCATCATGGGTGGGTCCATTGTTCACACAACGCCTGTGTTTGGACATGTGATCTGCGTGTTGCTTTGATATCCGGTCCACTTGCTGAGCTGAGCCACCACATGTGCCTGGGGTATGTGGCACACGCCCATGCAGCGGGTGGGAACAATGTTTGGGCCCCAGGAGTGTGCAGATTACGTGTGTCACACATACATAGCCAGCTATCCACTGTCCAGGGCACATCCCTCATTCATGTGGAGCAGGACAGTCATGCCTACTCCAGGCCATGCAATGCACTCTGTACTCCCACTCCCGTGTATCAGCTGACACATTGTGCACAGTGATTTGACCCCTCAGGTGTCTGCCTCTGTGTCAGTGTGCTGTGGATTAGTTGCCAGGACTGCTGGGGTGTTTCTTGGTAGGGGCTCAGCATGCCCCTGGAGATGTGACCATAGGAGACGATACTTGTGTGTCACATAGGTGTTTGATCAGCTGCCCGTGCAGACTGGGGTATGCGAATGTGAAGTTCAGGCAGCTGTTCCCCATTCACAGCAAATTGTGAGGGGCTCAGGTTCAGAGGGTAGTGTCACAGGTCTCCCATATGTCCAATAGGTATGACCTGGACAGATGAGGGTTAAGATGATGTGTTGTGTGGGGGATGTACATGTGCACTTGTGCAGCTCCAGGACTTGCATTCCCCATGACCTACTATTGTGACACAGTGCATAGTGTTGTTGTCTGGCTGCCAAGTCATACATCACTGAGACAGTGATGTATGACTTAGCAGTCATGCCTCTGCCATGGCATGTGTCAACTTATTGGTGGTCCTGCAGGGGAGTGACATGTGCTACATGCACACCATTGTGGCGATGGCTATCAGGACATGGGTGCATCATGGTGTCTGTCGCTGGTATGCATCACATGCATTTCCTATTTGACTCTGGGCATCCCTTTCATCCGGAAACCTGTACTGACTCAGTGGCAAGAGCTGTGATGTGTGCATGTCCACATGCCACACCGTGTCCTCTGCACTGTCCAACTACTGTGTACTTGGTGCATGTGTCCACACTGGGGTGTTGCAATCCAACAGACACCAGACAGATGGGTGGCCATGTGGGATGTGAGTGCCATGCTTGGCATCAGACTGACAATTGGCTTCTCCTGTTCAGTTAGGGCACTTTTAGCAATGTACAACTAATGATGCCAGGGCTTGCTCTGTCATGTGCTGTGCTCACAGTGGTGTGTGCGTTTGGTGCAGGTGACTGATGTCTGTCTGTTTCCCCATTGTTTGCAGATACATCCACGGCCACGGAAGGGGACAGCTCCACGGACCAGGAGGAGCCAGAGAGCCAGACTGGGTCAGCAGCCGAGGAGTGGTCGGAGGGACCCAGTGGCACGGAGGGCGAGGGGAGCCACACCGAGGAGTCCTCAGCACCATCCACCTCAGCTGACCAGAGCAACTCGGAGGATGACTCCCTTGTGGAGGCGGGTGTCAGCAGCCACCACACCCCAGCTAGTGTTGCTGTCCCCGCCACCACCAGCACCACCACCGCCCTCCCATCGGCTCCCATTCCCCAGATCCGTGGAGGCTCCCATGTTCGGGAGCGTGTCTCCTTTGGGCCAGGTACCGCACCCCCTGCCCCTGTGTCCCCTGCTGCCCTGAGTGAGGAGTCTGTGTACCTCCTTCGCCAGCTCCATGTAGGGCAGACAGCCATGCTGAGTGTCCTCCATGCGCACACCGCACTGTTGACTCAGCTGGTGTCGTTCATGGAGGGCATCTCATCGGGCATGTCTGACCTACAGAGGGGCAATAGGTCCATGGACTCCTCCCTGATGGCAGCAGTGTCCCTCCTCAGACAGTCCCTCACCCCTCCTGCCTCTGCTCCATCCACAATCCCCAGCACCTTACCCGTCCCAAGCACACACACACCCGCACAGGCACACACCAGCACACACACGTCCAGCACACAGACACACACGCCACAAACAAAATGCACACGCACAGTCAGGGGACTGAAACCAGACTCACAGGGGATGGGGCCCTGGTACACACACACGCATCCACGGGCACTGCGCAGTTCTCAGTTGCCTCTCCCTCCAAAGCACCCTCCCTTGCCTCACCTGCAACCCCAAAGACCCAGCACCTCTTCCTTAGTGACCTCGGCCTCTTCCCCTCCGATCCAGCTGCTCCAGCATCCAGGGTGAAGAGGAAGCCCCCCACACGGAGCAGAGTGCCCCTCGCCCCCGGACACCCTCCCCCAGGTGCAAACAGACTGAGGCCCCCACCCGCAAGTCCCCCGGAGTGCTAAGAGCAAGACCCCGCCGCCGCCCTGCAGCTCAAGCACCAGGTCTCCTTCCTCCATCCCTCAGGCCCCCACTCCACAGGTGCCCCCACCACACCTTGCCCCAGGTTCCCCCACCCACAGATATACCATCCCCAAGAGGCTCCGGCCTTCTCCCCCTGCCACTTGCTCTCCCGGCACCACACCCCCGCTGCGCTTGTCTGTGCCACTGATGTGGTGAGGGTGTCCTCCCCTCTGTCCAGCCCACCTTGCCTGTTCCCCATTCTCCTCCCCTGGTGGTAGGCACTGCAGTGGAGTCCACTACCACCCTGTCTGACTTGGGCACTGCAGTGGCGGACCTGTCCACTCCATCTGCAGGGTCCACTGCAGTCGTGCCGGCACCCACAACATCTGAGCCATGCCCCCAGTTGTGCCGGCACACACCATGTCAGACGCCTCCACTGCAGTTGTCAGTGGCTCTCCAGCACCCACCACCCCTTCCCTGCTTCCTCCTGGTGAGCCCTGATCCTGTCCCTGCGGTGCCTGGCCTACCCCCCGGTTGCCCCTCCTAGTGGATTGTCCCTGGTTTTGTGCAGGCATGTGTAGGGTGGCATCTGCCACTGTCACCCACTTGTGACTTTGTTGATGGACTGGCCATTGGCCTTTGTTTATGTTCTACCGGACTTCTACTTTTAATGCCACATATGCTGAATAAAGCAACTTTCTGTTCTCTAGTGCTTTTGCTTCTGATGTACATGATGTTGATGATGCTAACCATGCCCTTGCTGCAGTGATGGTGATATTTGGTCTCATGATAATGAAGTGTTACTGTGCAGGAACCCATGTGGTCGAGGGGGAATGTGTCCTATCCTGTGTCCTATCCTGTGGTGTATCCATGTCATCCATAGCAGCATCTGAGGGTGTCATGTGTTCAGTATTTGGCAATGGGATTTCCTACTTAGATTGGCTATTTCACATCTGTGGCTTCCACCCCTGCACATCTGTTGTGCCTGCCATTGTTCAATTCGTCTACTTCCCTGACCGTGTGGCCATCTCCAGTGGACATGCAGGTTTGGGCATCAATGGGGAAGGACTCATCTGTGTTGTCAGTGCAACATTGCTATACAAGTGTGTTGGATCTGTGCTGATGATTCCGTTGGCACTTCCATGACCAGGCTGATGTGACGGGAGCCCTCATTTGGTGCTAATTGTTGATTGTGTGACCAAGTGCTCAGCTGACATGATGGGGCCCTACTGAGGCAACATATGGCACAGCTTTCCTCACACAGGAGTGGAGTCCCCTCATGGCAGTGTGTACTCCTGTGACATTGCCTGCGCCCAAGGTGTGTGTTGTATGTGCATGTCTGTGTGTTCACTTCCGTTTAGCTGTGCATGCTGTGATCCCTAGTGTTGTACCTGTTTGTGATGCTAGCTGAGTTGAGCTATGTTCCCCCAAAGTCTTCTCCCTGGGTTCTCTGTGATGTGGGTGCATGGCACATTACTGGTCATCAGGGTGTCACCCATAGGTGTGCTTGCTGTCAGGGCTGAGGCTGTGTGCAGACGCAGATGGGTCACAGTCAGGTTTCCCCTTGGCACTTGTTGTTTGCCCCTGTCATGTGATTTCCAGTTTGTGTTATCTTTCAGTGATTGTGACACGTTGTGTGTGTGACTGCTGGCACTCCTCAGGGTCCGGGCTGCAATGTTGGTTGTTGTCTATGTGTGTTCTTTGTGGGTGACCTTGGCTTCTTCATTGGTGTGTGACTGTGGCTGTGATCCCATTGGTTGGTGTGGTATTGACGTCATGTCCATGTACAGCGTAGTGTGCAGTGTGTCAGACATTCAGGAGTCTTGTTGAGTGTCCATGTGTGATGTGTTTCTGCACCTTGGTTCCCACCCACCACCCTGGAATAGTCATGGGTGCATGTGCAATGTCACCAGTGCATGTGTGCTTCACTGCTGCACATTGTTGGAGGTCGAGGGTGTGGTGTTGAGTGTGTGCAGATGAGAGTTGTTGCCCGGCTAGGCCCCTGCCTCCATGTTGGCCTTGGCTTACTGGCCATGCTGTTTGATTTGTGCTTGTGTAGGTGTGATGGTAGTTAGTTGCTCAGTACACATGACTGTGGTTCACAGTGTGAACCACATTTAGCTTTGTCATCACAGTGGGATTGTAATGCAGCCCAGGGTCACCACATTGTGGGGGCCCTGGGGGTGGTGCTGTGGTGTGTCTGTGTCTTGCTGTGTCAGTTGCTGTTCCTACGTGCCTGTGTGACATGTGTGATTTGTGCTCCCTCTCATCTGACAATGCCTGCTTGCCCACATAGGGGATTTGGATCCATGAGTTACCTTTGTGTGGCACTGTATGCACATCTGTATGATTGGTATTCAGGTCTCCTCATGTGTTGTGTGGTTGCCTGGGGACACTGGCACCCCCTCACCTGTTGTGTATGATGTGCAGTGTGGGTCTGCCTGTTTGTGTTTGTGCATCTGCACCACTGCATTGGCATATCTTGGGTGTGCCATTGGCTGTATGTAGTTTGGTGGGTTTCCCCTGCTGTCCCTGGGACTCCTAGGTCATCGGTCAGCACAATGATCATGGTTTGTGTGTCCCATTGCTGCCATGGTATGGTATCTGTTCACCTCACATCTGCAGTCTCCACAGGGTATCTGCATGTGTGTGCCCATTGGTGCAAATATGTGGGTCTGCATTCTGATGGTCACTTCTGTCATTGTGTCATTGATGATTGTTGACGGTGTCAGCCCACATGGGTGTTGTTTGTCTGCACATGGCCAAAGGTATGTCTTATTTGCACTGCAGGATTTGGCTCCCCCAATTTATGTTGCAATGGGACACATACACTACTTTGCCACTGATGTGTTTGTTGTTCTGTGACCATGAATCATCCATGCAGTTTGGCAGTTGCACCTCTTTCTTTGTCAACACTTACCTTTTGGTCACTGTGATGATGGGGGTTTGGACCCCATTGCCACAATGTTCGAAATGTGCTTCAGCTATGGACCCCACACTTACATTTTGGTCACTGTGATGATGGGGGTTTGGACCCCATTGCCACAATGTTCGAAATGTGCTTCAGCTATGGACCCCACACTTACATTTTGATCACTGTGATGATGGGGGTTTGGACCCCATTGCCACATTGTTCAAAGTGTGCTTCAGCTATGGACCCCACACTTACATTTTGGTCACTGTGATGATGGGGGTTTGGACCCCATTGCCACATTGTTCAAAGTGTGCTTCAGCTATGGACCCCACACTTACATTTTGGTCACTGTGATGATGGGGGTTTGGACCCCATTGCCACAATGTTCGAAATGTGCTTCAGCTATGGACCCCACACTTACATTTTGGTCACTGTGATGATGGGGGTTTGGACCCCATTGCCACAATGTTCAAAATGTGCTTCAGCTATGGACCCCACACTTACATTTTGGTCACTGTGATGATGGGGGTTTGGACCCCATTGCCACATTGTTCAAAGTGTGCTTCAGCTATGGACCCCACACTTACATTTTGGTCACTGTGATGATGGGGGTTTGGACCCCATTGCCACATTGTTCAAAGTGTGCTTCAGCTATGGACCCCACACTTACATTTTGGTCACTGTGATGATGGGGGTTTGGACCCTATTGCCACAATGTTCAAAATGTGCTACAGCTATGGACCCCACACTTACCTTTTGGTCACTGTGATGATGGGGGTTTGGACCCCATTGCCAAAATGTTCAAAGTGTGCTTCAGCTATGGACCCCACACTTACATTTTGGTCACTGTGATGATGGGGGTTTGGACCCCATTGCCACAATGGTCATGGCCTGCTTGCATTGTGGGTGCCACACACATATATGTGTGGCACATGTGCTAGGGGGTCACATTGTATGTTCAAAGTCATGTTCGGTGTTGTAGGCATTTGACACAGTCTACACACGCTTGTCATGGTGTTGGGGGGATGTCTTCTGCTTGCATTCCCTAGGTTGTGGTGTGCTGGTTGTGTCATGCATTGTCCATCCTATGAGTGGGGGTGGTAGAAGTGGTAGGCATCCAGCCCCCCTGGGTGAGGGTGGTAGTAGTGGTAGGCATCCAGCCCCCCCTCGCTAAGGGTGGTGGTAGGCATCCAGCCACCCCTGGGTGAGGGTGGTAGTAGTGGTAGGCATCCAGCCCCCCCTGGGTGAGGGTGGTAGTAGTGGTAGGCATCCTGCCCCCCCTGGCTAAGGGTGGTAGTAGTGGTAGGCATCCAGCCCCCCTGGGTGAGGGTGGTAGTAGTGGTAGGCATTCTGCCCCCCTGGGTAAGGGTGGTAGTAGTGGTAGGCATCCTGCCCCCCTGGGTGAGGGTGGTAGTGGTGGTAGGCATCCAGCCCACCCTGGCTAAGGGTGGTGGTAGGCATCCAGCCCCCCCTGGGTGAGGGTGGTAGTAGTGGTAGGCATCCTGCCCCCCCTGGGTAAGGGTGGTAGTAGTGGTAGGCATCCTGCCCCCCTGGCTAAGGGTGGTAGTAGTGGTAGGCATCCAGCCCCCCTGGGTGAGGGTGGTAGTAGTGGTAGGCATCCAGCCCCCTGGCTAAGGGTGGTAGTAGTGGTAGGCATCCTGCCCCCCTGGGTGAGGGTGGTAGTGGTGGTAGGCATCCAGCCCACCCTGGCTAAGGGTGGTGGTAGGCATCCAGCCCCCCCTGGGTGAGGGTGGTAGTAGTGGTAGGCATCCAGCCCCCCCTGGCTAAGGGTGGTAGTAGTGGTAGGCATCCAGCCCCCCCTGGGTAGGGGTGGTGGTGCGCATTCAGGCCCCTGTGTGCTTATGTGGCATTGGTGATGGGCATCCCGCCCCTATGGTGCTGCTGTTGCTGGTGTAAGTATATTCTGCATCCCTCTGTGTGTGTTTGATGTGTCGTGTACGTGTTGTATGTGTTTTGTGGTTGGTGTCTGGCTTACCTTCTGCGCCGTACGCGTCCGTGCCTGTTCCGGTAGTAAATGTAGAATATTGGTATGATCGGGACGAAGGGATTCATGGTTGGTTCGTGTCGTTCGTCCTTCTCGTTGCTTCGCGTCGTCCTCGTCGCTTCGTCTCATCCTCGTCGCTGCCGTGTTCGTCTCGGAGCCGTGGATCGTGTTGTGGCGCGAATCGGAGCTTATGTGCGCCTCTCCCGGATGCTTTGACGCGCCGTGCGTAGCGCGTGGTTCGGCGCGTACGGAAAGCGCATCGTACTCATTCGGCCGGACGGAGCTGCATTTTCCCTTCCGTGAGACTCGATTCAGCGTTTCCGGATTCGCCTCGGTCGGGGAACAGGACCTGGTTTGGGTGAGTACGGCTCGGCCGGATTCTTTGCTGTTGTGCGCATCGTACTTACTCGTTCGGTGTGCTGTACGGTTCGGTCGGGAAACAGGCTTTCGCATGGCTTTTTTCCCGACCGAATGGTGTTGGGTGCGCCTCCGATCGAGATCGGAATCGGCCCCATAGTAGTTAATAATATCGATTTGTTTTTTAGTGTTATGTATTTTATATGTATGTTTAACATTTTTTTTAAAGTGTTTTCATTATTTTTAAATATATGTATTAAATGTTTAGAAAATAGTAATTTTTTTAAAGGAAATTTTGCGTTTTAGTATCAGAGCGGGTTGTGGGCTTATAGGGGAATAGGGTGGGAAGTAATTTAATTATAATTAATTAATTAATATGTTTTAATTTATTGTTATTCATTGTTAATTTATTGTTAATTAATTATTAATTGGTAATTAATTTATATTAATTGGTTAATTTAAAATTATATTAATTATAATTAATGTTTTATTAGTTTTTATTTATTGTTATTGTTAATTAATTTATTGTAAATTATAATTATTAATTGGTAATTAATTTTAATTCATTGATTAATTGGTAATTAAATTAATTATGTTATTTTTAATGTGTAGCGGGTTGTGGGTTTATAGGGGAATAGGGTGGGAAGTAATTTAAATATAATTAATTAGTTAATATGTGTATATTTATTGTTATTGATTATTAATTTATTGTTAATTAATTATTAATTGGTAATTTATTTTTATTAATTGGTTAATTAAAAATGATATTAATGATAATTAATGTATTATTATTTTGTATTTATTGTTATTGTTAATTAATTTATTGTTAATTAATTATTAATTGGTAATTAATTATTAATTGGTAATTAGTTTTTATTAATTGATTGACAATTAAATTAATTGTGTTATTTTTTTATGTGTAGCGCGTTGTGTGTTTATAGGGGAATAGGGTGGGAAGTAATTTAATGTTATTTAAGTAAATATTAATTTAATTTAATAGGTATTTATTAATAATTATTTGGTTAAATAATTATTAAGATGTTATGTATTTAAAAAAAAAAATTATAAGTATGTTAATGTAACCCCTACGCGATCCTACATTTTCCCTACTGTTGCACTCACTGGAGTGGGAATAGTCATTTTTACCCCTACGCTATCCAACACTTTCCCTACTGTTTCACTCACTGGAGTTGGAATAGTAATTTTAACCCCTACGCTATCCAACACTTTCCCTACTGTTGCACTCACTGCAGTGGGAATAGTAGTTTTTACCCCTACGCTATCCAACACTTTCCCTACTGTTGCACTCACTGGAGTGGGAATAGTAATTTGATTTCCTCCGCTATCTAATATTTTGTATTTTTTTAGCTAATGTACTGTATAATTATTTTAAAAAAGATTTTAAATATTTTTTTTTTTAATTTGTTACATATATTTATTTAATTTTTATTTATATTATTGTTTTATGTGTATAGATGTATTTATAATTTATAAAAAATAAATTAAACAATTTATAAGTTATTAAAATAAATATTAAAACATTAATAAGTAAATATAAATATATTATATATTATATGTATGTTTAATGTATTTTCAAATTATATATATTACTTAGAATTTATAAGCATTTTAAAATATTTTTAACTATGTTTCTTTTAATTATATGTATTATTTACTTTATTTTACAATATTTTTTTAACTTAAATTAAAAACGATATTTTTAACAACGATATTTTTGAGATCGGTATTTTTTTCGATATTTTTGTACTTACCTTAATGTAGATAGGATGTCGATATTCTTGTCTTCGATATTTTTGCTGCGATATTTTTGTAGGTTGATATTGTGACCTTCGATATTTAGTCAGTGATTCGTTGTACCTATGTTTTAATTTTTTGGAGGTTTGTTTTTTTATCATACAGTTTAAAAAGTTAAAATTAAAAATATTGTTCACACACAAATAAATCACATGTAGATAATGCTTTTCACATTTTTTGAAAATGACAAAGCAGACCAAAACGACAAAGCAACCAGTATCCTTTTATTAAATTGGAATAAAGATTTTCTTTTTCATGTTTTTGTATACATTAGAACCCATGCATAATTCAAATACTTCCTGTTATATTAACATTTACAGTTACAGACCTTCCCACCATGGAAGAACGGGATATAATCAAAAAATTCTGATTAATTAGCCAAACTATTATTGATGTATGCAATCAGCTGGAGTTAGACCTTCTGACTGACACTAGGAATCCCACATCAATGACAACAATAGTGAAAATAACAGTAGTACTCCATTTTGTGGGCACAGGATCATTCTGATGCATTGTTGCGGAATGTGTTGGAATGCCACAACCAACTTTCAGTGGTGTGGTACAAGAAGTTCTATTTTCAATGATGAGACACATCAACAGCTTTATACAGTTACCACAAAAAGAGGATTCTGCCTATGTGAAGGGAGATTGTCATGCTTTCAGTCTCCTACCACATGTGTTTGGAGCAATTGATGGCACACAGATTGCCTTAGTGGCAACATTCAACAGAAAACAAGTCTTATGCAGTCTTAAAAACTTCAGTTCAATCACTGTGCAAGCTGTCTTCGTACAAAATATGTATATGCAGAACGTGTGTGTGTCTTTCACAGGATCAACCCATGTTCCCTTTGTACTTTGCAACAGCAGCATACAACAGCAAATGGCATAACTTTGAAATGTCCAAATTAAGATGACATGGTGAAGGTACTGAAAACAGATTAACACAAAAATAATGAACTTGTGTGACATGATAAAATAGACAGATTACAATTGTCAAATTTTGAGGACACATTACCTAAAAACAATCATAGATAAACAATGTCAATAAACACAGTACTCAATGTGTCAAAACTTAGATCAACAAACATCTTTGGCCTGGATTTTCCTTAACTTGCCTTTTCTAAAAATATGTCTAGCACAGACTTTTATACTCATGAGATTAAAAGTTGGCTTACCATTTAATGTAAGGAAGAGGTGTGGCGCAGCGGCCAGGGCGACTGACTCTGGAACCTGGGGCTCATGGTTCGATCCCCGGCACCGGCGGCAGATCAGCCCAGCACCATGTGACTCTGGGCAATAGCTCGCTTAATCTTCCCGAGGGCCCCCAGCGCTGGCACACCTCGCTGGAGGTAGCTGTGCGCTTTACAAATACTGGACATTTACATTATATATATATATATATATATATATATATATATATATATATATATACGCATGTGAATAAGTTGTCAATAACATCTTGACGTAAGTCTAGTCTTTCCTCTTCATCACTATCATCTTCCTTTGGCATTTAAGCATCCTTACCCGGTGGCTCATCATCCTTTCCTTCCTCGCAAGGCTATGTTGTGTAACATGCAGTATGCCATGATAATTTTGCACACCTTATCAGGTGAGTAGAGGAGTAGAGGAGGGCTCCACCAGTCATATCCAGATATCAAAATCGGGCCTTTAGGAGCCCAAAAGCACGCTCCACTGGCATCATGTTTTTCCATGGGCCTCATTGAAGCGGACTTCCTCTGGCGTTGTTGAATTCCTCAGCTGTGCTAACAACCATGGTCGGTTAGGATAAGCTGAGTCTCCTTTAAGAATAGAAATAAAGAAAGAGCCAATAAATGACATCCAATTTTGGAAATTAACAATAAAGGGGCCCATTACGATGTCGGGCGGTAGCACTACCGCCGTGCTGGCGGATGCAAAAACCACCAGTTACCGCCGGCACGCAGCAGTCCACACGCCCGCCCGATTACGATGCGAAAAGGCAGCCAAACACCGCCGGCAAGCCAGCGACACCGTCCGCCATCAAAGTGCGCCCGTACACATAGCGGCGCAGCACAATTGACACACACCGTCCGACGAAATCACGTCCCGCCCGGCGTACAAATTACGATGCCGCAAACAAACGGCTCCCACGGCTAAGAGACACCGTACGTCAAACCGAAGCGGTAACACGAACGCCGAGCACGGACACCGAAGAAGCGGTTCCCCGAGCATGAATCCAGCACTGCAGGCCCTCCCTATGCTCTATCTGATGCACCACCAAGGACGCAACGTACCGCGAAGACGCAGGTAGGCACACACACACAACAAGTGCACGCAAAAGCGAACACAGTGCAAGGGCGGAAAAAGCGGACAACCCCCACCCCCGCGTGTACACGACACATCTACCATAGCATCCACATATGACACACAGGCCGAATTGTAACATCTCGTAACACATGTGTACACACCACCTGGGACTAGGAACCAACGACCCCGTCACGGCCCCAAAGCGGCGATGACGCTGCCACACATGCGCACAACGCAGAGGCCAACCGCAGCGCCATGCATGCGTCGCACACAGACACAGGGACACAACCAAGCAGCACACACACCAGCCCCACCCCGAACGCACATGACACGTGACAGGCCTGCCACAGACATGTCCCCAACGCCCAATTCACGGTCAACACCCAACTCCACACAACCGACGCACACATGTCAGTGAAGTCACGCAACAGCAGGACACACCCCTGTGTAACAAACATGGCGAAGCACACAGCGGCGGCAACACCAACTAGGAGAAGCAGGGCCCCTTCGGGAAGAGGAACGCCAGTACCACACTGAAACACCCATACCACCCTGCACACATGAACAAGACATACAAAACGGAACAACAAAGAGCCCGGGGACCGACAACAGGTGGCCCAAGAATAACATTCACACACAAGGCCCAACGCAGAGCGGAAAGGCAGCCTGCCGCCCACACAAGGGAGAGCAGACAGCACTGAATGACCTTCCATTCCAACTCCGAAACCACAGCCCTACGAAAGAAGCCGGTGAATACAGCCATTGTCCAATAAAAGACCAACACAGGCATGCAGAGGAGACCGACCACAGGGCAGATAGCGCATATCACAGAAGAACACTACGGACGGGAAAGAAGAAAGAAAACACTCCCCCATGTCGGCCCCATGCAAGTTATTCGGAAGGAGTCACACATCACTGACCTTGAACTGTCTGAGAAGCATGTGGGATGAGGGCCCGTGTCCTCCGCACAAGCCAACAGAACACAAGTCCTGTCTCCCTACGACTACACAGAGCTCACAGCAACCTCGGAGCATGCACATTGCAGACTGCACACACAGCCGGAGCACGCCACCACAACGCACCGCTGCAAAATGGCACTCGCAACACACCTACCCAACTACGCCGGACAGGTCAAGCTGTACAAAACCAACCTGATACATATATTGGGATGCGAACTCCTGTCCCTGCTGAACGTAAGTTACCGACTGACTTACCGCATCACATTGTTCAGCTGCGTCATGCCCGTCTTCTACTGTCGGAGGTGTCCCTACCAGCATCCCGTGGAGATGTGTCTCTCCAACCCGGCATGTCTAAAGGCGGACCTGCTAGCACTACTCCTCCCTCTGGACGCACACGACAGGGCCTGCTCTGCCTATGGGGGCATGGCGTATGTGGCCAACATCGCACTGAAATGGGACCACTGTGCCTCCACACGACGGATCATCGAGAACAGCTACATCGAATGTCACCCAGCATGCCCCATCATGGTCCTCCAAGGGACAACTTACGAACAACACCTTGACAGCCACCATCCGCTACATTGGCTGGCAAACATGAATACCACCAATGACATGGAAGCCCTGCTGGACGGCATCGCATACCTGACAACCTGTAAATTCGTCGGACCCCAACGCAAGTTCCCCGATTGACCTATGATGTTCAACCCCGCACCCATGCTTAGCTTCCGCACGGACTGGCCAGTCACCACCACAACAGCCATACCAAACGACCGGCAACATTTACCACACCATCAACGACATCGCCATGACATCGGATATGACCGGGACATGCACACTGTTCCCCATCACATCCAGGAACACCGCATGCATCGTGGGAGGCAGTGGCATGGGGTCTGTGTATCGCACCCACATGGACGGAACTGCACGAACAACCAGGACACGACATGGATCCAGCGCCCATGGACACACACACCGCTCAGTGGACATGAATAGGTCGCCTGGAGTCTGTGGGTGCTGCACCCCTCCCACCCCCGCCCCGGGAATCCCACACCAGGACCTTTGCATGGACGACAAGTGCATACGACAACAACACGACCCCAGTGACTGTGACATGTTCAGTAACCACCACATTGCAACAACAAGTGGCACGCCGCTGCATGCACGCAAGCACATGCCCTGATGTCATCTCACATGCACGCATGCATGAGGAACAACCGCAGCAAACCTGTCACATGGAACTGAGATGGACTGTGCCCATGATGCCAAGCGGTCTGGTAGGCTACTTGTATACCGTCTGTGTCAAAGTCCGCAGCTCCGCAGCTATGCGTAAATGTACATTAGCACAGCCTTGGCCAAGCAGATGTAACTCTGAAGCCCACATCCCACATGCAACAGCCAATCACATGTAACCCTACACCCTATCCCATCTGTAATCATGCTCAGTATATCCTCAACATGTATTCCGCTACCAGTAGTGTCCACTATACTGCATCACAGAGGACAGAAGACTCAATATAATGTTTGAAACCAAAACTGTCTCCGCTGACTCATTTCACAAGTACGAATGAGAGAGGATGAGAGTATGTGAAGTACACGGCAGTCGTGACATGACCATGTAGTTCACTGGTATTGGATGTCAACGCAAATGAGTAGCACAACTGTGGAAGACACACATGTGTCGTGTGAAGTCGTATGGACGCAGTGCTCAGGTGGGTGGGTGTGACGGGTAGATGCGCACATGCCAAGTTGGAGCACGCCGTGTTGGGAGGGGTCATGAACAGTACACCACCGCTTCCCTGGGCATTGTGAGAGGACACCTGTCGGGGGGGAAGTGAACACGTGTGTGCACAGCAGCCGGGCACACGAACAATGCGGTACCAGGCGCACACGTCAGCCCACCCTCCGTGGACAAGCTGGATCCTGTTGTGCACCCGCCATGCCCCTTGACAAGGCACACACAGCCCCAATCGACCAGGTGTAACCCCAACATAGCCAATCCGCACAGGCGATACAGGGCACGGGATGGCAGTGGAGCATGGTGTGTGAGAGGTCTCCTCGCGCTCCTCCTGGTCATATCACGCAGGCAATAGAACCTCAACGTGTAGCATGGCACAAGTCAAATGGAAGTGTAGGGGGGACGCACCACAGCACGAGCAGCACTGACGTCACGGGAGGTGGCTCGCACCATCCCATCCATTGCCCATTATACCAACCACGCCACATGCCATTGCGACTAAGTGCAAGCGCGTGCGCCACCACCCCCGAGCTCTCCCCAGAGAGGCCAAAGAGTGAATGTGTGGGCCATCAGTCACAGACGGACGCGGCCTGGCCGCAAGGGCAGCCACAGCCACTGGGTGTCGCAGGTGGCGGATCCGGAAGGCGAAGACTGTGATGCATAGTCCATGCAGGCCGGGTCTCCATTTGGGGCACCACGCAGGTGGACGGCGTCCCACCACACATCATGCCCTGAGACAGCCCACTCGTGCAACTGGACCCACACATACACTCCTTGCCCTCTCTGGTGCGAGCTTGGGGCTGCCTGTGCAAGCGCTAGCCTCGCAGGTGCACATGCATATTGGGGGAGCGAGGGGAGGACATGAGGGCTGGGGCGAAGATGACTGTATCACTGTCAGTGAGTACAAGGGATGACCCAGATGTGGAAAGGAAGAGACGTGTCCCGTGTGTACTGCAACTAGTCGCCAATCCAACTACCCCCCATGTCCGGAATGTAAGCCCGCACCTAGGCCCGCCCATCCGCCACATCGAATATACCACCAGCACGACAACCTTCCCATTCGAAACACTGACTGGGGGTGGCGACCAGTGAACAATCATGTGTAGCCTACCCACGCGTACATGTGGGCCCTCCATGATCCATGTCACCTGCGGCAAAGTCATGACATGCGCAATGAGGGAAGTGAGGAGAGCTGTCCGCCCCACGCACAGAAGGTGCATCAGCTCCACAGACCCAGCAGCGAGTCCAGCAGGGGTCACATGTGCAGGGGCAGCTGTGCCTGGTGTGAAGGCACATGCATATTGACAGCACATCGACCAATGTGTAGTCTGCCCACATCTACAGTCCATCATCATGCGGACATAGGAATTGAACACAGGGCAACACATCTTAGTGGGTGCACCAACCGTGACCAACAATGCGCAATCATCGACGTACCCGCCCTGTGCATGGCCCCCACCCAACGGAGGCACATCCAGTGCCACCATCCCACACACACAAGCCTTCCACGGAACATGCTGTGTCCAATGGTCAGTACAGAGTCAGCGCCCATCTGGTGGATCCTGAACAGGAGACACATGCACACACATGCCAGCTCCCACTATGTACGTCTGCCACCTGGCACGTGCAATGTAACCTCTCACCTGTGACGTGTGACTGCAAGCACACAGCCGTCTTGGCATGGGGCTGTCAATGTGGACACCTGTCAATGTTTCGGGAGGTGTGATCCATACAGTGCTGTACATAGGGTGCAGTGCTGACACCTACTACTGTCTCATATCCCCTCGTGCCACAGGTCCCACTTGTATTGGCCGCTCAGCCTGTGCCCACATCGTCGTTGTCGTGTGCCATACTCATCCAGCCTCGGAAGCAGAGCCATGCTCAGCAGACATTCATGTTGCCGTGCCGTCCCTGCTTGACAGCTGGGCTGTGACTCATGTGCTTGCTCAGTCATGTCAGTGATGTGAATGCGAAATTGCTATGTGTTGTGTTGCTTTGACATGTGTCCACTGCCATCTTCCCTAGGCGGAGACCGAACATTGACCGCCCATACCAATTGCTGGCGGACATGGAGGATACTGAGGTCATAAGGAAGTTTTGGCTGGACAGGCCAACCCTGCATCGACTGTGTGCCATGTTGGAACCCCATCTCCGTCCCCGCAGGGTGTATCCGACAGCATTCACCCCCACGGCTAAGGTGATGGCCGCCATGCATTTCTTCGCCACTGGGTCATTCCAGCACACAGTGGGCAGTGGAGGAGGGATGTCCCAGCCCATGTTCAGCAAGGTGCTGAGGGATGTACTGGCAGCCATGATGCTGTACCGAAACAGGTACATCAGATTCCCCAGGGCTCGTGAATTGGCGGCAGTGAAGGGTGCATTCTATGCCCTTGGCAGGATCCCACACGTCGTTGGTGCCATTGATTGCACACATGTTGGCCTTGTTCCACCACAGGCCACTGAGCACCTGTACCGCAACAGGAAGCACACACACTCCCTGAATGTGCAAGTGGTGTGCCTTGCGGACATGGTGATAACCCACGTGTGTGCAAAGTTCCCAGGCTCGGCCCATGACGCACACGTAATGCACAACAGCATCTTGCCACGACTGATGTCCAATCTGCAACAGGATCGTGGCTGTATTGTCGGTGAGTATGTGGAGTGGTGTAGCGTGCTGGCTGTGCGATGCTGTCCCCTGTCCAGTTGGAATAGCAACGGTTCTCTGTGTCCCTCACACCCAGGTGACTCTGCGTACCCGAATGGGGCATGGCTGCTCAGTCCATTGAGGAATCCTCGCACCCCAGCAGACGATCGCTACAATGAGGCACATGGGAGGACCAGACGTGTGGTCGAGCGTACCTTTGGCCTCCTCAAGTCCAGGTTCAGGTGCCTGGACCGCACCGGGGGTGCGCTGGCGTACTCCCCACAGAAGGTGTGCCAGATAGTGGTGGCGTGCTGCATGCTGCACAATCTGGCCATTCGGAAGCAGATCCCCCTCATCGTGGATGACGGAGATCAACCAGGGCCCCAGCCCGCAGACCAGGACAGCTCGAGTGAGGAGGACAGCGGAGAGGAGGAAGCTGGGAATGTGCGCCAGCAGCTCATCGCCCGCTACTTCACTTGACGGTGAGTGTCCATGTACGACGGCTGATGTGTCTGTATTTGTGCAGGTGTGTGTGTGCTGTGTCAGGGTGGCCTTTTGTTCACTGCGTGCTGTGTGTCAACGCTCCATGCCCAGGTTAGTATGCCACTGATGGTGGCTGTGGCATTGTGCCCTATTGCTCTGTGCGATGTGTGTACATTGTTTGTAGTTGTTGACATGTACTGTGTGATGGGTGTGTGACACACTCATTGAATGTGCTCCTGTTCTGTCTCCCACCCCTAGGTCCCTACAGGCCCTCCGGTTCCATTGCCATGCCACGCATCAGGTGCCGTTCCGCTCAAGGTGGCCGTTGTATTCCGTACAATTAAAACACAGGGCACAGACAGCAGTTTGTGGAAGAGGTGCATTTATTTCAAACTGTGACATGTGATTGTGTGTAAGGTGATGACAAAAGTGGTGCGTGCAGTGACAATGAGCTGTCGGTCATGGCTGCGAGATGCTCAGGGTGTACCCACTGGTTCTATGTCCATAGTCCAACACACACATGCCATCCAGATGGCTGTGTGGAGTGGGATCGTAGTCCAAGTCAATGCAGTGGGTGGTCAAGGAAGGCTGGCTGGCTGCCTCACTTGCGTTTGGAGCGTGCGAAGTCCTCCCGGGAGATCTGTTTCCACTTCGGACGGCCCCTTCCACGTTTGCGAGGGGGGTGCCTGCTTGCGACCTGCTGGTGGTTGAGGTGTGCTCACTGGCTGTGGACGCAGGGGAACTGGACACTGCTGCTCCACCCTGCGCCCCGGCAGGTGGTGGCGGAGGGGAGCTGCTGTCCCTGGATGTGACCTCACCGCCACCACCAGCTGGCCCATGAGGTCCACGAGTTGGCCCATATGGGCGTCCATGGACCTCAGCACCCCCAGCACCTCACGCGTGTCTGTAGCAGACCTGACCCATTGTCCTTGGGCCTCTTCATAGGCCCCAAGGACTCTGGCCATTTGAGGCAGGGCATGGCTCCCAGGGGAGACTGGCGTTTCCCTGACCCTGCTCCTCCTACCAGTCCTGCTGCCACCGGCCTGCCCACTAGCCACATTGCTCACCACGGTCCTTGTCCTGGCTCCCAGGGTGGATCCAGTCGGCCGGGCCACCACCTGCGCTGGGGCTGTGGCCAGCGAAGACGTGGTGGCGGTTGCGGCAGTGGTAGTGGCCGCAATGTCCGTGGGTGTGGCCGCAATGACCGTGGGTGTGGCCGCAATGACCGTGGGTGTGGCCGCAATGACCGTGGGTGTGGCCACAATGACAGTGGCAGCAGGGGGCTGGGAATGTTCAGCAGCCCTGGATGATGGGTTGGTGGGTAGGAGGGGTCCTGGGGAGCGGCTGGGCCCTGCCACACCAGATGGGCCTGCTTGGTGGTCCGTGTCCGAAGAGGAGGACAGATCCTCCACATCCGTGTGTCCTCGTTGGGGGCTTGTAGGCTGGCTGTGCTGGCTGCTGTCTCCATCCCCAGCATCCTGCAGTTCGTCACCTGTGGGAAGAATGAGATTTGTTATTGTGTTGCACCTGGCGAAGTATGTATTTGTCGTCTGACATTAACAGTTCGTGCAATCTCGTACATGGGTTTCCCGGAGGCGTGTGTGTGGCTGTACCATTTGTAGTTGTGTGTGCTTGGCAATGGGACTGTGTGCTGTGCACATGTGGCATGGGACGGATTGGCCATGCCGATGGGTGTGTTGCTGTGCCCCTACTTATTGTGACTCTGGTGTATGCGGGCTCCTGGCCCATCCTGGGTCTGGTTTGTACTTTGCTTTTGGGGTTCAAATGGAACGCTTAGGAACGCATATGGCAACATGGGGGGCATGCCCCAGAAACGCATTTGGGATGGAATATGCTTTTGGGGTTCAAATGGAACGCTTAGGAACGCATATGGCAACATGGGGGGCATGCCCCAGAATCGCATTTGGGATGGAATATGCTTTTGGGGTACATGCTGTGAGCCATGGGTGCCGAACGTGACATGTGTTGTGGCAGCATGACAGTGCATGGTCTGAGGTGTGTGCATGCCTGACATGCCCTGCATATTTGCTGTCTGTTGTGATTACTGGACATGGCATTGGACGCATCGTTATGAGTGAGTGATGGTTGTGTGCCACCCGACGTATTGCAGTTGTCCCATCTCCTTGGTGTGCGTGCTGCCCTGTGCCATGTGCATCACTGCAGTGCTCGGGGGGGTGTGGCCCATGTTGTGTGTTGTTGCTCACAGTGTGGCGTGCGCTTCATTGACTTCTGGCACATGGTTGGTCATGGGCATGTATCTTAGCGTGACTGCTGTATGTGTGGCAGCTGTTCGGATGACATGCCTTTCATGAGACTGGGGCTGACGGATGGGATGGATGGTATGTTGTATGTGCATGGTGTGTCTGTGTGTTTGATGGGTTCAGTGGTGTTCGTGTGCAGTTATGTTGTTCCGCTCTGTTGCGTCTAGTGTTGTTTGTCTTACATAGGCGTAGTTGTGGGGTGTGTGGTTGACAGGCAGTAGGGGCTACATGGACAGGACTTCAATGGTGTTTCGGTTGTGTGTGATGGGTTGCACAGTGGCTGCCGTGTGGTACTATTTTCAGTGTGGCTTGTGCATGCAGACGTGGCTCCTTGGGTGTTGCTGTGTCTGTGATGGGTCATGTGGGGTGTGAGTCTGTGGTTCATGTCCGTGTGCACATTGTTCACTTGTTCGTGACAGTGGGCGGTGCTGCGTGTTCATCTGCTACGTGACATGTCCCATGTGTTGGTCGTGTTCCGGTCCTCATGCCTCCAGTAATCCAGCCCTGTCCAGTTTCCCACCTGCAGGTTGTTCGTGCGTGCACTGTACTGGATGCCACATGGTTCTAAGCGGGGGGTGCTCCATGTTGCAGGTCTGTGGGGGTGGGCGCGGTGTTGTGGGTCGTGGTGATGGCTGGACACCCACTGACACCGATTGTTGTGGACCGTGATGTCTACCTTTCGGCTGTCGGTGTGCACTGCGGTGGCTGACACGTGGCTGTGGGGTGTGGGGGATGCTCCTCCTTGCTGTGCTGTGGGACTAGGGGCCTGGTGTGTGTTGTACTTGAGCTGTCCACCCTCCCACCCACGGCACTTTGTGTTCCTGCCACTTACCTGTTACTTGTCGGTTAGTGCAGCTATGGCGGACACATGGGTGTGGTGGGTGCTCGTTGTGGCGCTTCTGGCATACTTGGGGACCTGTTGGTGGTTACGTGGCGGGCTGAGTGTACACATGTCCCCACGTATCTTACAGTTGTTAGGTTTGGGCTGTGTGTGGTGGTGTCTGTTGCATGTGTGTGTGATGTGTTGTGTATTGTGTGCTGGACATGGGGGTGTTCGTCCCTGGGAGCTGTGGCATGGTGGTAGTGCATGTGAGTACATAGCGGTGTGCTGGTATACATTAGTTTGTACTTACCAGCCTCCACTCCCCCTGCTAATCCGGTGAGGATCTCCGGATGTATGATGACTCGCACCTTCTCCTCCCACGCTTTGAAGGTCTTGAAAAGCGCGGGATTCCCTCCGCCAGTGACGGCAGCCAGCTCTCTGTTCTTGCTCTCCTTCTTCTTGACCAGGCTCTTGACGTCATTCCACCGTTTGTTGATTTCAACTCTGTTCCTGGGCAGGGTCCCGACTGCATTGACCTGGTCTACGATCCGGTTCCACATTCTCTTTCTGGTGGCTAGTGGTGTGTGCTGGAACAGGTTCCCATAGATTTGTGGGTGCACCTTGATGATCTCGTCGACCATGACCGTCAGCTCGATGGGCGTGAACTTGGGCATTCTTTGTGGTGCCATGGTGTTTGTGGTGCTGGTGCGGTGTGTGTTGTGTAATGTGCAGGGGGTTTGTGGTGCCGGTGTTTGGTGGTGGTGGTGGTGGTGGTGGTGGTGATGTGTGCGTTTCTGTGGTGTGCTGCTGTCCTTGCTGTGTCACTGTGTCCTCTCCTCTCTGGTTTGCAATGTTGCAAGGGGTTGTGGTCTGTGGGAGTGCTGCTTTTGTACTTACCTATGTGGGTGTGTCCTCATGGTCTGTTGTTTTCAGGTGTGTTGTGTCTGGTGTTCTGGCCTTTGTTGTTTTTGTTTGTCCAGGGGGTGTTTTCGGGATGTGTACTGTGCTTGTGTATTTGTGCGTGCCTTGCTGTGTGGACTTGTTGGCCATGTTGTGTGCGATCGTTTTTGTCAGCGGATGGTTTCTGTGCGGGGACGTGGCCGCCATGGCTTCTGCCGTGTCAATTTTCATCGGCGTTGTTGGCGCTGGCGGGCGGTATGTTTGTAGGTTTGCCGCGCTCATGGCGGTGCGATCGTAATCTCACGTGCGGTGTGTCGGCCGTGAGGGCGGGCGGTTTTGTGTTGTCGTGCGTGTTTCCGTCCGTGGCGGGCGGTTTGACTCCGACTCGGACGAGGGCGGGCGGTATCTTGTGTGATTTTTCCGCCGATGGCGGTTTTCGGTTTGTGTCATCGTAATGGCGTGGTCGGTGTTCAGACGGTGTGTGCGGGCGGATTTTTGCCGCTTTCATGCCTGGCGGATTTTTTTACGCCGGGTATCGTAATGGGCCTTTAAGCATATATTGCAGATTGTACTTACCAAAAACCAGGCCCTCTCAGGTCCAAGTTGTGACACTGGCAGGGTTATGGTGCTGTTCCATAGTTCAAAGGAATCATATGTTGATCCTGGAAAATTTGCACACATGCTTGTGATGTACAAATCTGGCAAGCACACAACTTGCACATTGATTGAATGGAAGCTTTTTTGATTGTGGTAGACTTGTTCTCTGCTGTGTGGTGGCACCAAGGCAATATCTGTGCCATCAATTGCTCCAACCACGTGTAGTAGGCGAACCAAAGCACAAAAATCCCCCTTCACATTGGCAAAATCTTCATTTTGTGGAAACTGTATGAAGCTGTTGATGTGTCTCATTATTAAAGAAATAACTTCTTGCAGCACACCTCTCAACATTGGTTGTGACATTCCACCAGATACTGCCACAGTGTATTGGAATGATCCTGTGGCCATAACATGTAGTACTGCCATGATTGTAACTATTGGTGTTATTCTTGTGGGATTTCTATTGTGAGGCAGGAGATGTGGCTCCAGTTGATAACATAATTCAAGAATAGTTTGAATAGTTAATCTGATTTTTTGTATTATCGCCCGTTCTTCCATGGTGGAAAGTTCTGGAAATGGTCTCCATACTTGAGGCAGTCGTCTCTTCACTCTCCTTGGGTTCATATGTCTGCATTTAAAAGTAAAAAAATTGTTATACATTTTTTGCAAACATGTTTTAAAAATATAACACAAATTTCATTTAGTTTTCCCAAAAAATTGTTACATAATTTAAGACGGCAACACAAAAAAGCACCCCTGGGTCTAGACTGAGAAGGGAAGAGTGCGGGGAATCCCTTTTAAAGGACGGTTTCCCTCACCCACCCGTAGGTGGCATGCTTCATCATTGGGTAACCTCCTCGCACTGCGAACCTAGTTGCAGTGCTGGCTACAGACCCCTCTCTGAGAGGGAGGAACTTAGGGATGTTTTATTGATGTGGAAAAGAGGTATTCTAAATCCTTCAGATGAGCCGGGCGTGGAGGGGGTGTGGATGGGAAAGTGAAAGTGAAGTTAAAACTAACTACCTGGTATGTCAGGACAAGCTTTAATGAGACACCCAGGGGGCAGGATTAAAAAAAGTGTGGGCTATGACAGGAGGATTCAACTGGTCAACATGTTTCAGCCGTGAGGCCCTCCGTAGAGGTGACGTGGCTTTCTTCAGGACCACATAGAAGTGGAAAAAATGATACGACCAGCTAGTAGGTTTATGAACCAATCAAGAGGTCAGCTGGTCAGCATGGTCCCTGAAAAGAGACAAGTGTTACAAGAATAATGGTTAATACATTTCACACGCACTAAGGAAAAAAATTGTTATACATTTTTTGCAAACATATTTTAAAAATATAACACAAATTTCATTTAGTTGTCAAAAAAATATGTTACATAATTTGATACAACATTAATAATCCAATTTTTATTTTTTAATTTGCTTTTTTTACATATATTTTATTTGCAAAAAGAAATGTGTAAATAAAACATTATAAATGTATTATTTACACATTCTATTTTTTTAACTCCGTCAACAGAAGTGTATACAAAGCTGCACAACTATCACATTTAACCACAGTAACAAACTACATTATAATCTTTTTGTCAAAACAAATGAATAACAATAGCATTTTGTATATGAAAACAAATTAGCCACCATTTGAGTGGTGGTGACGCACTTAACATTCACAAATGCACTATTTCACAATCTAAAATGGTGGACGCCAGACCTTGCCGTCAGGATATTTCCAATTAGATGGAAGTTGGCAGAAGTTGACCGGGTAGTGGGTGGGAAACTCCATGATGGACACAGCCATAGGCTAACGTGTGTGAAAGCAATGTACGAAAGCTAATGGATGTGTCCGTCTCCGTTGACGATCTCGCACGTCGTGTAGATGTACATGATATGATAAAAAAGCTCACTTGTCTCCTAACACTGCAACCTACAACACCTCCTTAACTTTTGCTGCTGTTTCTGACCTCTGGGATCCACAATGCCAGGAAAAGCAGGAGACAGGGCCCCAAACTTCTCGCCAGAGGAGCTGAAGTTGGTGACTACTGAGGTCCTGACCCTGTACAGCCAGCTGTATGGCTCACAGAGGAACAGGTAAATGTTTAGAATGAAAATGTAATTCTGACTAACTTATTTTTTTTTATTTAAACACGGGCTACCTTGTCCCTTTAAGTTCCTGATTGAAGTGTAGTGATTGAAGTGAAGTGTCTGTTCTTTTTAAATTACATAGAAATATTATGCTGTGTATTTTTAAACACATTATAATTAGACATCAAATAAAAAATTAGTACGTGTTGTGTACTTGAACGCCTATTTTCTTTTGGTGTGTATTTCTATACATATATTACCTACTGGCGATCGCCAGTAGGTAGTTATATTTAGGAGACCATGTTTCCATAGGAAAAGCATTTTTGACTTCACTATTACTTTGGCGCCATTTTACAAAACTTCACAAAATGTTTTTAAAAAGTGTCCCGGTGATTCTAGTTGTGCATGTTTTGAGGCAATCCATCAAATGGGGGCCATAGCAAATGGGGGGTAAAAAAAGTGTGTTTCCCATGTTAATTTCCATAGACTCTTTAGACATGCCTGCAGCCCGAACCGCTAAATGGAATTACACCAAATTTGGCAGAAATCTAGCTTTTGCTCCACAGATTGTGCTTTTTGATATTTGGTGTAAATCCGTTTAATAGTTTTTGAGAAATTAAAGGAAATTCTAATTTGTATATCTGTGGCCAAAATGTATTTGCGACGAATCATAAATGAGCTTGCCAACAGTAATGTCATGTTTGGCTGGCTGCAACCTGAGCAGAGAGTTGCGGCTGCCATTTTACCTCATTGAAACAGGAGCTCAAATGAGATGGGAGACAGTGGCAAGAAGGTTCAGGTTGGATGTGACCTGATCCAATGGCTGCAAATAGGCCTGGGCTGAGTTTGCGGAGTTCCGCTAAGCGGAACTCTGCGAAGTGACAAAGAAAATCCACCAAGCTACGCGGAGTTCCACAAGTGATGGAGTGCATTACATTGTGCTTTTCGCGCTGATTTTTAGCGCTGGGTGTTTGTCCAGCGCGAATGGCACTATGCGCAGTGCAAGAGGGCGCTGCTTCTTTCTACCGCTCGAGTAGAAGTTCTACTTGAGTGACAGCTTCCTCAATGCGAACAGAAGGTTTCTCAACGTGAGCGGTAGCGACCATCCGTGCCCGCCCGCATTGAGAAATCTCACTGGGAGGTGGTCTAGCGTTGGATTTTCCTCACTCACATTTTGCAACGCACCATTGGTGAGCGCGAGTGAGGAAAAAATTCCGCTGCGCTATGTGGAGCGGAGTTTTTTAGAACTCTGCATGCTCCATGGAGCACGAAGCGTGTAGTGCAGGAAACTCCGCAAACTCCGTGAACGGAGCGGAGTTCACCCCATGCCAAGCTGCAATCTAGGGGTCATTGAGGGACCCCTGATGTGTATAATATGTTGAGAAAGAGTTTTTTTCCACGCCCGATATTTGCAAATTCTTCATGTCTGTAAGTGCGCATCCATGTAACGTCACAACAAATTTGTAAATATTGTCAAAAAATTAAAAACTACATTCACAGACCCACTCAGACACTGATGTACCCACTCACACACCCACTCAGAGAATCATACAACCACTGAGACACCCACTCACACACTTATGTACCCACTCAGACACTAACGCACCCACTGTCACACCTACTGAGAGACTCACCACCCACTCACACAGACACTCAGAGACTCATGTACCCAGTCACAAACCCACTCAGACACTCACACATGCACTTACACACCCACTCAAAGACTCACGCACCTACTGAAAGACCCACTCAGAGATTCATGCAGCCTCTCACAGAGCCACTCAGACACATACACCCACTCATAGTCCCACTCAGACACTCATGCACCCATACAGCCACTCACAGAGCTATTCACATACCCACTCAGATATTCACACACTCACTGACAGACACATTCAGACACTCTCACTCACAGACCCACTCAGAGAGTCATGCAGCCACTCACAGCCACTCTCAGAGACTAATGCACCCACTCGCAAACCCACTCAGAGACACATGCGCCCACTCACAGACCCGCTCAGACTAATGCACCCACTTACAGACCCACTCAGACACTCGAGCACCCACTCACAGACCCACTCAGAGACCTACTGGAAGACTCATGCACCCACTCACACACTCACGGACCCACTCACGTACTCACTCAGAGACTCATGCACCCACTCACAGACTCACTCAGACACTCACGTACCCACTCATAGTCCCACTCAGAAACTCATTTACCCACTGATACACCCACTCAGACACTCAGGTTCACACATACAGACCCACTCAAAGACTCATGCACCCTCTCAAACACCTGCTCAGACACTTATGCACCCACTCACACACCCATACAGTTTCTCACGCACCCACTTATACACCCATACAGCTACTCAGACACCCACTCACACACGGATACATACAGTCACACAGCCACTAATATAATATATGTTAGAAGTAGTATCACTCGTTGGTCATACAGCTACTATACTAATTTAACTTTTGTAGTAGCTTTAGTATATATGTTTAACAATCATCACTGGATGTTGTTATCAGTAATGTCATCAGTAATGTCATTTGAGATGTCATCAGTGATGTCATCGGTGATGTCACTGACCATGTCATGAGTGATGTAATATGTGGGATCATAAGCAGTGCATGGCAGTGGTGTCAGTTATAGTTAGCTCAGGTAACTATAACTGCTGAATTTCTCTGGTTTTGCATGAGAGAAATCTGAGCCTAACTATAAAGTCCCTGTAACCTTTGGTTTTCTCAGAGAATATATATATATATATGTATATCTAATAATTTCATGTGAAATCTACAAAATTAACATTATGTTAATTTGGAAAATATATCATTTCCATAGGAAAAGTGTTTTTTGACTTGCCTATATCTTTGGCGCAATTTGATGAATCTTCATGAAATTTTCTAAAAAAAAGGGATGCTGTGATTCTTGTTCCACACGGACAGTTTCAGGGTGATCCATCAAGAAGGGGCCAAGAAAAAGGGGGTTTCAAAAAAAGTGTGCTTCCGATGTTAATTTCCATAGGACCTTTCGTCGAAGCTGCAGCCCGAAGCACTGAACGGAATCACACCAAATTTGGCAGAAAGGAAGATTTGGTTGTGCAGATCACACTTTCAGTTATTTGGTGTGAATCTGTTTATTAGTTGTTGAGAAATATAAGAAAATACAGTTAGTGATATCTGTGGCTGCAACAACTTTGCAAAAAAAGACAAGCTGATGCAGGGAAATGCAGAGCTCTGACTGCCAACCCTTCAACCAGGAAGTGTTGGCAACCATCTTGGGTCTCACTTCAGCCGAATCCCAAAAAACAATGGTAAAAAAAAGAAAAGGGGGCAGGATAGGAATACGCTGATCCCCCAAGCCTTGGTGTTGGGGTCCCCCTGGGACCTTGCCATGTCATAAAAAAAAAACTAAAAAAAATTATTTGCCATGAATATTGCAAATTCATGGCAAAAAAAATAAAAAAAACACTCACAGGATCCAATGCCTTTTTTAAATATAGCCCTAGTTTGGGCCAGGTCACAGGGGCATGCAGGGATTAAGATCAAAATGGATGTGGCAACTTGGACCCCCAAGCCCTGGGGACCACCACCTCCCCGGGGCTACCTAAATTATGGAATGGGGGCCCTGCAGACCCCTGCGCCCCAGGGACAACCACCTCTCTGGGGCTTTCTCTTATTTGAAAGAAGGAGGGGGGCTGTGTGCCCCCCCCTCCTGGGCTGTTCACAGCCCCAGGGACCACCAACTCCCCAGGGCTGCCCATGCAAAGAGAAGGAGGGAGGCTACACAGCCCACCTGGGGACCGCCATCCCCTTGGGCCTGCTCCTGCTATGTCCTGGGCTGCCCACGACCAGGACGTAGCTGTTTGCTGTGACTTAACAGGAGCTTTGACAGCTCACACCAAGACATAGCAAGCACTCTGCTTCCAGCAAGCGAGAGCTGAGAAAATGCTCTTGCTTGCCGGAAGCTGAGGTTTTGTCTGTTTTACCTGCCCGCTGTCAAGCAGGCAGAGAAACAGACAAAAGGATTGTTCTCACAGACATAGAGCTGCATGTTTAGCAGCTCCCTGTCTCTGAGAGCAATGCTGGCTCCTACAGGAGGCAGGAGCCGGTATGGACCACGTGGTCTTTCAGACTCCCCCCACGCTCCTAGGGAAGGTGAGAAGGGAGCAGAAAGAGGAAGAATAGAGGTCAGAAACTAGCAGAAAGAGGCAAGATAAAGGTGAGAAATGAGCAGAAAGAGGCAGAATAGAGGTGAGAAACAAGCAGAAAGAGGCAAAATAAAGGTGAGAAACTAGCAAAAAAGGTAAAATAAAAGTCAGCAACAAGCAGAAAGAGGCAACAAAAGGTGAGAAACAAGCGGAAAGAGGGTGAATAAAGGTGAATAAAGGTGAAAAACAAGCAGAAAGAGGGCTGATAAAGGTGAGAAATGAGCAGAAAGAGGCAAAATGTAGGTGAGAATCGAGCAGAAAGAGGCCTAATAAAGGTCAGAAATGAGCAGAAAGAGGCGGAATAAAGGTCAGAAAGGAGCAGAAAGAAGCAAAATAAAGGTCTGAAATTAGCTTGCTGAGAATTGCTGAGACCTCGTCAGAAACCTCACCCCCTTTCTCAACCACTCTGCACAGGGGCCTGTCCCACTACTATTTGGGGGATGAAGTCCCCTTGTTTGCTGAGGGTCGTTGGGGTGCAAGAACCCTTATTGTCACCACAAGTAAGTCTCCCACAGTTGGATTGCAGGGACGTCATCTGAGGCCCCATCCTCTATCTCAACCAGTCTGCACATGGGCCTCCTGGCATACTACTGGTTGGGGGATGTAGTCCCCATGGCTGCTAAAGGTTGTTGGGGGCCAAGAACCCTGTTGTTGCTACAAGTAAGTCCCCCACAGGGGGATTACTGAGATGTGGTTGGAGGCCCGCCCTCTTTCTCAACCACTCAGCAGAGGGGCATCCTAGTGCACTAGTGGTTGGGCGATGAAGTCCCCTTGGCTGCTGAGGGTCGTTGGGGGCCAGGAACCCCTATTGTTGCCACAAGTAAGTCCCCCACAGCGGATTGCTGAGATGTCATTGGAGGCCCGCCCCCTTTCTCAACCACTCTGCACAGGGGCCTCCTGGCACACTACTGGTTGGGGGATGAAGTCCCCTTGGCTGTTGAGGTCATTGGGGCCAAGCGCTCCTATTGTTGCGACAAGTAAGTTCACTACGGCGGGATGGCTAAGAGCTTGTCAGAGGCCCCGCCCCCTTTCTCAACCACTCAGCAAAGGGGCCTCATGGTGCACTACTGGCTGGGGAATGAATTCCCCTTGGCTGCTGGGATTAGATGGGGCCCAAGAATCCCTATTGTTACCACAAGTATGTCCCCCACAGCTGGATTGCTGAGACGTCATCTGAGGCCCCACCCCCTATCTCAACTACTCTGCACATGGGCCTCCTGGCGCACTACTGATTAGGAGATGAAGTCCCCTTGGCTGCTAAAGGTTGTTGAGACCAAGAACCCCTATTGTTGCTACAAGTAAGTCCCCCACAGAGGTATTACTGAGACGTGGTTGGAGGCCCTGTCCTCTTTCTCAACCACCCGGCAGAGGGGCATCCTAGTGTACTAGTGTTTGGCCGATGAAGTCCCCTCTGCTGCTGAGGGTCGTTGGGGGCCAAGAACCCGTATTGTTGCCACAAGTAAGTCCCCCACAGCGGATTTCTGAGATGTCTTTGGAGGCCCGCCCCCTTTCTCAACCACTCTGTACAGGGGCCTCCTGGTGCACTGCTGGTTGGAGGATGAAGTCCCTTTGGCTGCTGAGGGTCATTGGGACCAAGAGCCCCTATTGTTGCGACAAGTCAGACCATTGCAGCTGGATTGCTGAGACCTCATCGGAGGCTCCACCCACTTTTTCAACCACTCTGCAAAGGGCCCTCCTGGTGCACTACTGGCTGGGGGATGGAGTCCCCTTGGCTGCTGAGAGTAGTTGGGGGCCAAGAACCCCTATTGTTGCCACAAGCAAGCCCCCACAGCGGGATTGCTGAGACTAGGGGTGAGTGCACCGGTAAACTACACTCCGCTCGCGGGTTGGCAGAGTTATGCTGAACTCTGTGTTCCAAACAGAATGCAGAGTGGCAAAACTCTGCAAACTCTGCCGACGGAGCGGAATTTACCGCCCACCCCTAGTTACCATTCACAGACCCACTCAGAGACTCATGCAGCCACTCACAGATCCACTCAGAGACTCACGCACCCAGCTCCAGATCCACTCAGACACTTATGGACCTGCTCACACACCCACTTTGAGACTCACACAACCATCGCAGACTCACTCAGACATTCACACACCCACTCAGAAACTCCCACTCCCACTAACCTACCTATACAGCCACTCACACACCCACTCTCAAAGGTTACATTTAGGAAATAAAAAAAAATGTAAACATGGAAATTCACTAAGAAAACAAAGGTTACAGGGATGTTATAGTTAGACTTACGTTTCACTCATACAATGCCAGAGAAGATCAGCAGTTATAGTTTCCTGCGCTAACTGTAACTTACGCCCCCCAATTCACTGCTTATGATCTCACATATTACATCACTCACGATTAATGAAAATTTCTGTTTGTGTCCATTATCATTAAGAAAGCTTGCACCAAATTTAAAAGTAAAATAAAATTAAACAAATTTGTTTCTTTAGATGTCTTAAATGACAAGATTACACAATATGCATTACACATTAGTAAAATAATGTTTGTAACAGAGATTTCAAAATGCACGAGTCCAGTGCTAATGCAAACAGACAATGCAAATGGAAACAAGTAAAAAAGAAACTTACCGTCGATTCCGGCAGCGACGTGGTTGATTAGCTTCGTGGTCAAGTAACAACGGCAAAGAATGGCCTTTGACGATCAGGTTCATGTCTGAAACAGAAGTGGAAAAAGAAAAGAGGTAAGTTCTACTTTATATACCTTTGACACCACCAACTCAGGTGTGGAGGTTTACCCGCCACAGTTAAGTCGGCAGGAAGGCACATCGTGATTGGCCCAGTGGAAATCTCAGACAGCTGCTTTTGCCTATGGAGCCATCGTACCAGGAGGAAAATTCTGACGGAGACGGCGGCACTCGGACGGACTATGGTCCATAGACCGGCCAGCATATAAATTGAGCAGGCGGAATGCCTAGTAGGAGGATGGAGAAACCAACGAAAACCGACGGTGTGACTAAATCCGCACATATCTAAATCAGGCCCTTAGGGGCCGATTCCGATTCGGGCCGGAAATCTCCCCGACCGAGCCGGACCCGGAGAGATTTCCGACCGAATCGGACCCGTGCAGCCCGACCGAACGAGTACGATGCGTCCGTATGCTATCGTACTCGAGTCGGTCGGACACCCATTGAAGTCAATGGGAGCCGGTCGTACAACGCGTACGCGGGCTCCCATTGCCTCAATGGGTGCGAGGCGAACAGGGGCGCCCCCTACAGCGGGTACGCGGCGAGCGACTCGCGCCGTACACGCACAGGTAGGGGGACCCATGGGTCCCCCTGTGTGCGACTCGCGCGGCTACGCGTACAGGGGGTCCGACACGGACCCCCAAAGTACGGCTCCGACTGCTCTTTGGAGCCGGAGTGCGCGGCTCGGTCGGATTGCTCACGGCGCGCATCGTACTTACCCGGCGGGGAACGTCTCCATTGCGCGGTGCGAGTCGTGTCCGAGCGAGTCGGTCGGTGCGGTTAGTCCCGGGAACGAGTCGGTCGGAGCGGTCGGGACGCCCGAACGAGTCGGTCGGCGATTTCGCATCGTACTCGCTCGGCCGGACGCGCGTACAAATCGGTCGGGAAATAGGGCTCCGAATCGGATCCGGTTAAGCCGAATCCGATTCGGAGCCCTACCGGCCGAGATCGGAATCGGCCCCTTAGTCTCTATACTCTCCATTTAATTTTCTGAATGCTCTTTAAATTGAGATTTGTTCCATTGCTAATTTATTTACCTAGGTCGTTGGTCCATATTTTCAACACACTGTCAGACGTAAAGGTGTATCTTAATTTTATTTTTATAAAATGTGTCCTCCACAAAGTACACGATTTAAGAGTTAAGCAAGAAAGAGCTGCTTTGTACTGCCGGTTGCCCATGTTTGATGTTATTTTTCGCGCAAATAAGTACAATACTGCTGCCAGCCAGCACCACTTATTCTGAAATACCATGTAAAGCATTCAAGCAAACTGCAGTACTTCTTTTCCCGCCACGATGAAGTGAGCTGCTGGTGCCGTTTAAGTAAGAAAAGCATCTGCGGGGTTAATGAGAATTTAAGGTCACACTGATTTAAGACTGAGCTCTGGAATGCGATCCCTTCGTTTTTCTTACCTCTTTGTTCATTCAGAAAATAATTAATACGATGTGTATGGGTTTGCTGCGAATTTGATGTGCTCATGGGATCTGCCTTAAGGCTAAACATTACTCTATAGGGATCCAGCCAATATTCACGGCAGTTAACATTGTCATCATTTTTTATAAAATAGCATTGGAAGGACGGTGTTTTAGTGACTTTGGTCTGTAGGGTTCGCGCCCAGCTGTAGAAAGAAAGGTCAAGGTGAGGTCATGCCTCACTTTTAAGGAAGCAATAGTAAACTCTCTGTGAAAGCCCGAATAAAGAGAGGTTGTCATAATGCACCCTGGGTGGCTAGATTCCCCTGGAATGTCCTCCATAGGAAGTGTGCACGGTAACCTGAGATCCTGGCTACACAGCTTAAGAAATGGAAGCTGATGTATTTTTTTTCAGCCCTTCAAGCCTCCATAACATCTTTTTGGAGAGACTGATGTGCAACCATGTTTAAAATGGCTGATTTTACATAATTCGGCACGAGAAGAGACTTTCAAACACTGACTCAAGAAATGTGTTTTAGTGCAGAATACGGGATTTACGCAAAAATCGTATAGATGAAACAGCTCGGCATTCAGTTAAGAAAGTTAAGACTACATAAAATATGTAACCTGCCCACAACAAGACTCCTAAGTCGTCTGTCTACTCACGTTTGGAAACCACCAATAGCTCCACGCATACGTTAGTGCTTTACTTCAATGGTACCAGGTAGAGAAAATTGCACGTAACATCTGTTCTAGCCTCATCGCCGAGGCAGTGAAAGAACTGCCAACGTTCAAGTTAACAAGTGGTTAATGTAGCACAATTCAGTGACCTGAGGGGAGCAAGAGCGGTCACATCTTTAAACCAATCAGAACATTGCAACTCTGACGTTTCCAAATGTAATCAGCTTTCTGGAGTCACCATCCCTACTACAGAACAAAGTAGAAGCTGAGCTTTGCTGTAGGGATTCCATCATAAATACTACATGGATAAAACAACAAGCCGCTTTAACGATTTTAAGCCGTATTGGGGGGCATATTACCTAGGATTTGCGATAATTATCGCAAAGCGCGCTTAGCGCTGTTTTTTTATCGCTGGATTTCATCGCGGAGATAACGCGTTATTATCAACGCTTATCTCCAAGGCGATAAAAAATCCAGCGATAGCGGCGAAACCCAGCAATAGCGCGAGAAATCCAGCGATAAATTCACTGCGCTAATGAAAAGCTCGCTAATAGGCAGGTGTGGACTTAACCTTACAATCCACCTCCCATTGACAAGAATGGTTAAGTCAAGTTTTTAGCAGGTGTTAAATTCCAGCGATAATCGCGGTTAGCGCGACTTTTTTTATCGCTTCGCGGGCATTGCTAATAGGGGGAAGTTGTGTTTGCAACTGTTTCCAGTCGCTTTTAGTTGGGAACGCCTACTTTGCATGTCATTAGCGATAATTATCGCTGACATGCAAAGCGGCACCAAAACGGTCGCTTTCGCCATAAAGCTGTCGCTAACAGCTGTTAGCAACAGCTTGCTAATAAGGCGATAGAAATATCGCCGCTTTAGCGGCAAAAAGTGCAGCTAAAGCGGCGATACCGCCCTTGCTAATATGCCCCTTAGACCCTATTTTAAAACAGCCAAATACTGTGATAAATGTGTAATCCGTTCACCGCACATTTGTTTCTTCCAACTATTTTAAACTGATGTAATAATTATAATTTTTTCATGCAATAATTATAATTTTTTCATGCAACATTCACACCTCACTTCTGCAGATTACTGTAATTAACGTAATTTTCTGTTATGCAAAGTAATGAGACAAAATGCACCAAACTCAGACAGATGGGAGGTTGAGTCAACCTTGCTGGGATTTGAAACTGCAGCCTTCAGATCACTCTATGTTTCAGAAAGGAGCATTCTTTTCACTGAGCCAACCTGCCAGCTTTGGTGCTAACACATGGCAAAGAAGTTAATACTGCATTACAGTAAAGGAAACGCATAGCTGGTACTACCAATGTGTTGCTCGTGGTCCTTTTGCAAAACTAAATGTGGACACATTTGCAGAAACCATATTTCTGCAAATTATTATGCATTGATATGCCCAAAGTGTTACATGTTAATTAACAACACGCCATCTGAGTGTGGTAACATAATTTCAATATCATAGGTATTACCAGAAATGTTGCGGGTTTCTCATTACAAGTGGTCCCCGGTAGATTACTCCTCCTCAAAATAAAAATAATTGGTCATCCTGGTAACTATGGGGAGAATAAAGGTAAATACTTATTTTGGGCGAACACATTGTCGGAATCGGATTTAGTGTGACAAATACCCCCATGCTTTTCCCTGGTATTCCAACCAGAAATGTCGCCTGTTTTCAGCAGGTGAAATCTCCAGGTGGAATTTCACTGAGCAGCAGTATTCCTGCTGTGCTCATTATTATGATGAAGCCCCTAACTACAATTACCGGACCCATAAAAATAAACAAGCTGCTCAAAATGAGGGCCTCACTGCTTGAAATGTGTACTTGGAAATGTAAAAGAAGTCCAGTGAAACAATTAAAGTTTACGTTTATTACTTATATATGTTTTCACTTTTTTCCTAAGGATAGCACCATCATTTTTACATGCACATGTCTGAACTGAATTTAACATGGGTGGCTAAATTTCAGCACACGTTCAATTAATGTATTTATTTATTTATTTGATGAGTTTTATATAGCGCTGGCTAGACCCGGAGGTATCAGAGCGCTTTACAAGAGGTTACATTGTTGCAAAATTACATCAGTTACAAGTTGCACATTATTCCAAGAGTAGACATATGAGAAAAAAAAACCAAGAGGTTATACAATAGTATGAGTTATTAGCGTGTAAAATAGCCAGACGAACACGTCTTAATGGGTAAAGTAGGGTAGGGGGGGTATGGTGAACAGGAGGGAGGGATGCAGATTGAGTCAGGTGGAAAGTCAAAGAATCAAGGAAGGAGGAGGTTGGGGAGGGAAGGATACACAACAGGGAGACGGGGCAAACAATGTCAGATGTCCGGCTGGGTAGGTGACGGCCAAGGGGGTGAACCTGAGCCAGACTCCTCTATAGCTGCATAGGACAGCTCCACCGGGCATCGGCCAAGGTTGCTCAGGCTCCGTGTTAATAACAAACAGTTTTTCTGGTGGGAATGGAGTCCAGCAGCAGGAGCAACGGACAGAAGTTAGTCAAAACCGGCAAAGGAAGATAGTACATCAGTGGGATCTCAAATTCGCAGTCCACGAGCCCACAGTCCGGATTAGTGTCATAGAAAAAAACACATCATCTGAGGTCAGTTTCACTCTCTGCACCGGAGCACCATAGGTCGGAAGGGGGTGTCTCGCAGTGGCAAACATTATCGGAAGGGGGAGTTAAGCGTCCCGAGGGGAGGGGGGGGGTCAACTAGAAGAACTAGAACAGGATTGGCAATACCAAGACGTATACCAGCAGCCCAGAGCAATCGAAGCAACCGGTCAAAGTCGCCCAGATGGTGGACCCAGATCCCGGACCCCGTGTAACTGGCTGACTTCGGTGATCAGGCGGTAGTATAGAGTTGGCCCCCACCTGCACGCCAAAGTGGCCGGGGGCAGCACCACTGTGATCGCCCCGCTCCAGGCTCCAGTAGATTGTAAAGCAACATAGCTCACTGTACCTCAGTTCCATTGCCTGCTGATATCTGATACATCTGGAAACAGGATTATCACCATGCGTAGAATTACATCAAAGATGGACATAGCTTGCGCATAAACCTCTTTAGTTCCAAGCTGCATATTGATGGCCATGTTCTGCCCTTTATGGAGTTGAACTAAAAGGAGCCCCTTTGTGTGAAAATGTACATTTTTACTTTGAAAACAAAAGATATAAGCTTGTTCATCCTGATTAGTCAACAAATTCAGGGGGAGAGAAAGGAATTAAACTAAAAGTATGAAAGCTGGTAGTAATATTATGGCACCTGAAAATCAACTCCAAAATATCGTTTGACCACAATATCTTTGATCACAATATTGTGACTACAAAAATATTATGGAACCTAATATTGAAGGCAAGTATATCTTTTTTATTGCTGACAATATGTTAGATAGTGGTTAGCAGAGATGCTGCTGCTGAATGGATAGTCAAGTAACATTTCTTTAGCTCGCTGGCCCCTCCCTGGTTTACCTTTGACCTTCTGAGGATGGCCTAGGGGAGCCTTCAGTCAGAGGGGTAAGCAGTGATGACCTGCCTGGTTGCTAGTTCCTGCTGTCATAGGAGACTTTGCTTGCCTTGATGACTGCTTGTCCGCTGCAGCTCTTTGTGGCCCAAGGGAGCTGACTGCTGTCTGTGCTGCGGCTGATAGTGGAATGTGGGAAATGAAAAGTGCTCATGGTAGTGGCAGAGCTGAGGCTAATAAAAGTAGTCAGTCTCCGTTATCAACCTCAAAAAACAATATGAGTGGAAAGTTATAGGCAAAGCCATGGGGAAGTCAAGAACTGGGGATGCGCAGCAAGGAAGGGGCCAGGACTCTAAGGTCCAGTGTGCAGCACCTCGTTCCAGGACGTGGGCCTGAGGCACTTGAAAGTGCAGCGCCATTTCCCAGAGCACAGGACATGCAGCAAGGAGGAGGCCAAGACTCTAAGGCCCAGTGTGCATCACCTCGTTCCAGGAGGCGGGGCCTGTGGAGCTTGAAAGTGCACTGCCATTTCTGGCAACGTAAGAGGCCGGGCTGGACCACCCTCCTTGGTGTCAAGGCTATAATTTTACTTGTGAGTGATGAATTAAAGTCAAACCCCTGGAAGGGTATACATCTTCAATGTCTGCTCTCGTGGCCTCATTTTGTTGGGTCATTGATCTGCTGGGTACATTGCTTTTCTGTAGTGGCCCAGCGCTGTTTGCACAAAATATCAGAGAAAGAAATATCGTGTGGACATAATATCGTGTCAAGAATATCGAAGACAAAAATATTGTGAAGGTAAGTTTCTATGGGCAAGCAAACTTTAACTGTACTTAATTCCACACATATGTAACTTGTCAATATATATATATCATCAAGGTACGTAGATGTGGAGTTAAGAATAGTAAATCGATACTAACCTCATTGCACTTACCTTCTCAATATTTTGTTCCTCGATTTTTTGACAAAATATTCTGTCCACGTGATATTTGTTTCCTCGATATTCTGTCAGACAACCAAATCCCCTAACAAGTCCCATGGCAACACGCTGGACTCTTTCTTTGCCAGAGCCGTTGGGGTTATCTCCAAAGAGAATGATCTAGGCAAAAAGACGATTGTCTTTGGAACTTGGCGAGTGCATGTTTACATTTCCATCTGGTTTTCAATGATCTGCCATGTCAGGGGAACATACAACCACTTGCAGTGCGCAGATGGAGGAATCTGGGGCATGCGGCCACATGCCATACACCTTTAATAGGAGATTTAAATGACTAGACTACATCACACAAGAAAAAAGCAGTCAAAGCGTGTCTGCAGTAGAAAGAGCTTAGGCAGGAGCCTCCCGAACATTGAGCAGCATGAACCCCCTCTGAGGTCAGTCGATGGTGACGCTAACCTCGATTAGAATCTGCTTCTTGGGAAAATCCTGACTATTGTTGACACATGTGTGACTCTAGTGCAGAAAGTGAGTGATCTGGAAAGTGCCGTCCTTAAGATAACCAAAGCTCATGAGGAGGAAACTGTGATGGCCAGAACTGAGCCTGCAGGGCCAACGAACACTGTCACCCCTTGGAAGGGTCTATATTAACACTGCCTGAAGGGCCAACCACTGATAAAACACATATGTGCTCGATTGATGATACTTCTACATCTTGGGTGGGGGGCATATACAATGGAGCATAGAGGACAAGAGTACCCCACAGAGCATGACCCAGAAGGGATGATATAGTCAGATACAGTTGATCAGCCACAGCTTAATCTTCTTCCAGAATGCTGTCTATTTTATAATTCAGTTCAGCACTTGGGATGCCAGATTGGTACTCTATTCTATGTATTAGCTACTTTAAAGTGTAGATCAGATAAATTACTAAATGATTTCCATGTGATTAACAAACATAAAGGTGCACCGTTCTTACCCTTGTTGGTATATCTCGTACCCCAATGGGACAGGTGAGGGCACACCGTATAGTCAAACTCCACAGAAGAGACCTGGACATTTTTTACATAGCCAGTATTTGGGCCCCAGTTACTATTACCTGCACATCATCGATGTAGGTTTTATTTGCTCACCCCTCCAAGGGTGCCGTGCCACTGGCAAACCTATCTTCTCCTCAGCTCTTTCCCCGATGTCTGCTGGTATTGGCCCATGAGTGGGTAAAAAGAAATAATTTTGATGGTAGAGAGGCCATCCTGTATGCTGTTCTCATCATTTGTCAACCATTCTCCCAGGTTAATCTTGAGGGTTTACTGTTTAACTCTTTCTAGAAAAGCTACCTTCTGGCAAACCCCTAGGACCCTTTCTGGGGAGATAATGTTTTGTGGAGGTTCGTGCTTGGTTTCTCTGGCGGTATACCCTCATCGTGACAATGTGTCTGCCTTAGTTTGTTGGGCCCCTGGGAGGTAGGTTTTTACAGAATCAAATTCACTAAAAACATCAGCCATCTGATTTGCCATGGGGGTTAAAGCTTTGAGGTATTTAAAAAATTGCAAATTTGTCTGTGTATATTGTAAGAGTATGAGCTGTTCCCAGAATGTAATGTCGGCATTCCTGGCAGTGGTGGCTGGTGTAATTTGAGAGTGGTGGGGCTGGGCAGTGCGTGGGGGGTGAAGCATCGGTGTTCACTTTAACGGGATACGTCATTTTTGGGAGGCCGGTCACCATTTCCCATGCAAATCTTTTTTAACAAGCAATGGGATAAAATGATGCATTTCCAGTCAACTATAAAATAAAAGGAACAAAAAGCAATAGCTTTCATAGGCTTTTGTACAAGGATTTTTAAAGTACCTTGGAAACTTCCTGGCTTTGTAGGTAAGCCAGACTTCCTTCTTAAGGAATGTGTGCAGCGGGTGAGAAGTTTCGTGATTGGTTTCTCAGTGGGAGAGACCTCAAACTTGGATGCCAGTTACCACACCTATTTCAAGGATCTGACTGACCAATGGCAAGGAGACAGGTGATTTGTGGTGAGGGATGAGCATATTATTGAACTAAACAGCAAAATGTGGTCCAAGAGTCAACCCCTCCAGAGTAATTGTATTCTTGGGGTGATGCTGCAAACAATACTAGCATCCCTAGTTGCCCCTCTTCTGGATCCAGCCTTGGCCCCACAAAGCTGAAAAGAAATACTTTGTGCAGCAAGCCAAGTAACTCACTGCTGAGGCAGAGTCCTGGCTCTGGTGTATGTGCATAGCAACATGCTTTCAGTGATACCAAAACCCTCCACACAAAGGCCACACTGCACTTGTTGTGCACTTCTGTCTGTTCATAGGCTAACATTATCAACTGTGTCCAAATATAAATACATAAAAATTGATGTTGGCAAGATTATATGAACACCACACAGTCTTCACAGTCATTCATTGGATTGGATGATTTCACCCAAAAAGCTGCTGTTTAGCAAGTTTTCCAAAATGAACAGAGACTTTAATTTTCAATGACAATACAGAATAAGGTTTCAAGGCAATGCTGTAAATTCTCAGAAAGTTAAAACATCTCCCAAAGATGTTCAATCTATTGATGGACCAAGATTTTAAAACAAAATAAAGCAGTTTCCAGTGCATGGTTGACAGATCTTTTTAAAACATCATGCAGGCCATAACTGAGCTTGAAGAAGTTCAGAAAAGTGCAACAAAGAAATGTATGTGCAGGAACACGGTAGAAGTAAAATCTAATCAACTACTGCTGAGGCAGGGACTGCAAACTGGCACACTTAATCACTGCTGCTAATTTATGACCAGTGATATCTTCCTACCTGTCCCCCCCCCCCCACCAACCAGAGGGATTTACACCTCACAGCACAAGCTCATTTTCTTCCACAGAGCTGAAAGGAAATCTTGCAGCAAGTTAAGTAACTTGCGCTGAGGCAGAGCCCAGGCTCTGGTTTATGTGCATAGCAGCAACATGCTTCCAGTTACACCCAAACCTCCAGAGTCCACACAAAAGCCATACTGCACTCATGCACTTATGTCTGTCTGTTTATGTCACTAACATGATCAACAGTGGCAGTGTCCGAACACATAAATAGTCGAAAATTGATGTTGACCAGATTTTACAAACATCACACGCTCCTCACAACGTAGTCATTCATTGGATTCGATGTTTTCACCAAAAAGCTGCTGTTGCTTAGCTAGTTTTCCAAAACGAACTGAGACTTTAATTCTTTTTAAAAAACTGATGATCATGCTTTACTCATTAATAGAGATGACATTTTTCGACCAAAAAGATATTTTGTATTATAAAAGAAAGCCGGTGCAAGCAGCAATCTATGGATCACAACTATGTGGCCACATGAACATTAAGGGGCCTATTAGCAATAACCGGCGATAATTATCGCTAAGCGCAGTTAGCTCTAGGATAATTATCGCTGGCTATCGCAGGTTTCTATCGCGGAGATAGCGTGCTATCAGCAACGCTTATCTCCAAAGCGATAGAAACCCTGGAGAACAGTGTGAATATCGCTTGAAAACAAGCGATATTCACACTGTGACCAGTGTTAGCTTAGCGATAGGGCTGAGGGGATTTAGCCATGTAATCCACCTCCCATTGGATTACATGGCTAAGTCAGGGTGAGACCAGGCGTTAACAAACCAGCGCTAAACGTGTTTTGCGCTGGTTCGTTAATCACCTCCCCTGCCTCGCTAATAGGCGATAGCGACCTTAGCGACTGTTTCCAGTCGCTTTTTGGTTGGGAACGCCTACTTTGCATGCCATTAGCGATAAATATCGCTGGCATGCAAAGCGGCACCCAACCTGGTCGCTATCGCCTAAAAGCTGTCGCTAACAGCAGTTAGCGACAGCTTGCTAATAGGGCGTTTGAATTATCGCCGCTTTAGCGGGAAAAAGTCCCGCTAAAGCGGCGATCGAGCCCTTGATAATATGCCCCTAAATCTTTCGGAAAGCTGACAATTTGCTTTATTTCCTCTAATCGGCTAGTACTGCTGTGGGGGAGACTTCAGACTGGAACGTGCGATCACTGCTGCTGATTTATGGGCCAGTGATAAACTGTGATATCTGCCCTCTGACACCGTCGCCTCCCTTTCTCTCCCTAGGAGATGAGTTAGCACTTCTGAGCACCAGCTTATTTCCTGCACCAGCTTATTACCTCCAACAGCGCTGAAAACTTTAAAAAGAAGTACTTCATGCTCGTCCAGCAAGCACATCTTCGCCATTACTAATTAAACTTGCCGCTGCTGGCACTGCTAAGGCAGAGTCCAGACTTCGGTTTAACAATACAGAGTCACTGTCAGAGCATCATGCTTTGTTACTGACAGTGATTCTGTATTGCTTTGCAGATGCGTCAACCACTTAGCTTTTTTTTACGCACCTACCTTCACTTGGTGCCTGGTCCACTCACTGATTTGGGGCTGCAGGGAACCATCGGGATCAGGATGCTTCTAGGTAATGCCGACGCACACCAGCAGTGCCTAAACCTTGTATGCTGCAGCTGCTCCTGACTGCCATTGCCCGTCAAACACAGACACTGGAGCTGCAAATGGCGTCCACACAGTCCTGCAATTAACAGGAGCGCAGGAAGAAGACACCTCGAGTCTGTGCAGTGTGTCTTCGGAAATCCTGATGACAAACTGAGCAGACTCGATTTCTTTGCTCCCCGCCTGTCTGCATCCTCTACCCCACCCTTCCCCAACTTGTCACAGGGAGGAAACCACCCCCATGTGACTAATTGGGAAAGGGTGGGGTGACCATCCTCTCCATTCCCTGACTGACGTGAACCCCTGGTGCTACAGGGCATCAGCCTGACGCGCCTGGGGCAAACATTACTTCCACATCATTAGGGGGTGGAGACTGGTCCTCGAGGCTATATCTTACCAAGCTGATGACCTCACAGGCCTCAGGGCTGTGAGCTCATCAGCCCGGCAAATACTGTAGACTCAGCAGGTCCCGCCCACAGGCAGCACTAGGGAATGCAAGAATCAGCATTGCTTTCAGTGACATAAGACTCATCAGGGCCACAGCAACAAAAGCAAGAGGTGTGTCTCATGTTTGTACATTTTTTTAAAATTAAAAAAACAGATAAAGTTATTTTTTACACTTTTCATTGGCTGACCCTGGGGGTGAAAGTAACAGGGAAGAGACCCGATGCCCTCACGCAAAAAACTTAACTTGATTCCTGGAAACTTAACTTGATGGCCAGCAACTCACACTCAGTCACCATGTAGTTCTGTTCTGCTGGTAACAGATTTTGTGAGAAGTAGGCTATGGGGTGCATATGTCCAGTAGAACTATCTTGTTGTGACTGAACCCCCCCACCGCTACTTGAGAGTCATCTGCCTCAACAAAAAAAGGCTGAGTAGGGTCAGGTTGTCTAATCATGGGGGCCATTGTGGATTTATCCTGTAGCAAGCAGAAAACTAGATCTGCTTCCTTGGACCAGTGGAAAGGTACGTTCTTTTTCAAAATCTGGTAAAAAGAAGAAACAATTTCTGAAAAATGAGTAATGAATTGCCTATAGAAATTTTCAAACCCTAGGATACTCTGTACTTCCTTGATGGTGGTAGGTACTTGCCAATCCAAGATTGTGTTTACCTTCTTTTTACCTATAATAATGCTTTTGGGGGAAAGAACGTAACCTAAAATGTTTACTGTGGTGGTGTGGAAGGTACACTTTTCCTATTTAATGAACAAATTATTTTCACTCAACCATTGCAACACAGCCTGGACATGAGTTATGTGGTCAGTCAGGTTTTGGGAATAGATGAGGATATCATCTATGTACACAATGACATATATGTCCAATAAGTACCTTAGAATCTCATTAATGAAGAACTGGAACGCCGCTGGGGCATTACAGAGTCCAAACAGCATTAAAGTATATTCCAAGAGGCCGAACTTAGGGGCCTATTACGATGGCGGTCGGATGTCCACCGCCGGGCCAGTGGTGGTGCCCGCCGGACCGGCGGTGGACATCCGACCGCGATCGCAAGCCAGAAATCCGCCGGTCAAATTAGGATTGCGGTGGTGACCGCGGTGGTGGGAAACTCCGACTGCCGCTTTTCTGCCGGTTGCCATCCGCACTCCTGCCTGGCGGACGGAGCAGGACCGGGATAATGGTGGTGGTGTGACGAGCAGGCTCCGCCGGCAGTATTATGATGCCGGCGGTAGCCAGCCTTTCCTCAGCGGTCAGACCACCATGGAAAGGCATGCGGTGATTGTCTTCCGGGGGCCCATTGCGGGCCCCCAATGTTTTGTGGGGGGTGTGGGTGCTCTGGGGGGGTACCCATGGTCCCCCCCTGCATTTCCCTGTACCAGGTGGCAGGCACTGTGCAGTGCCTGCCACGCAGTGCAGGAAAATGCAGGACATGCTCATGTTGACATCGCTGCGGTGCTGCGTGCAGCAGCGACCGCCGCAATGTTAAAGCCCGCGATCCAACCGCCGCGGTCGGATTTCGACAGCGGACCATCGTAATGCGACCGGCGGTTGAGTCGCGGGCCATGCGGGCGGTCTTATCCCACTACCATGGCGGTCGGGGAGGTTTTCCGACCGCCATCGTAATAGGCCCCTTAGTTCAGAAAGCCATCTTCCCTCATCGCCTTCTTTTGCTCAGATGAGGAGATAAGTCACCCATACGCCTAATTTGGTTTAAATACTCGAATTCCCCACTTGATCCATTAAGACAGGGATCAAGGGTAAAGGGTAACGATTTTTCACGCTGACCTTATTGAGCATCCTGTAATCTATACAGGTGTTCAATTCACTGTTCTTTTCAGTCACAAAGAACAATGGGGATGAGGCAAGTGAAGACGAATGATGGATGAAACCAATATCAAGTAACTCATCTAATCAGCTCTTTAGATGTAGAGTTTCTGGATCGGACAGGTCATAAATCCTACTACAAGGTAGAATGGCCCAAGGGATTAGGTCGATTCTGCAGTCAAATTCCCGATGGGGAGGTAGCTGCATTGCCCTATTTTTGTCAAAGACATCCCGTAAGTCTTGATTTTATTTTCAAATTCTTTCTATTGAGGTGTTTTACCAGTACAATATGGCATGACAGGATAATAACCACATAACATGCTTATCAGAATTATCATATGGCAGCATGAAAACTTCAGTCTGAGGGAAGTCTGCTGCGTGGTTTGGGGTAGAAATGAAGTGTGGGCTAGAACGTATTTGGGCTACCTCTAGAAGAAGGAGCGCGGGCTAACTGTGTGGTCCAAGCCAAGTGTAGGTGAGGGTGAATTTTTCCGTTGTATCGTTCATAAATACTGGCACCTCTGTAACAGTTAACTTTGGGTGGGGGTGAAGTAACATGACAGCACAATATTAATGAGATTACAGTGTTGGGGGATCTTGAAAATCTTGATATTCGATTGGTATCTCATTTTAGTTCCCTGGTCAATAACTGCACAGGTCAGAGATGATATCAGGTCTTGAGCGGTTTTATAGCACATGGAATTACAATGCTTCAAACTCAAGGTTACAAGACATAGGGCCCTTTCAATCTGGGGTTTGTGAAGCTACACCCAGGGGACTCCTAAGATTGCCCCAAAAGTTGGGGTGTCTATGAGTTTAAAAGTCAGTGACTCAGTGTGACTATTTTCAAAGACTAAAGACAAAGGTATAGTCTAATGCTGGATTAATCCTGATGAGAGTTCGGAACTGTAAATGGCTCATACAGGTTTGGATTCTTCTTTCTTAATTCTTGGGGTTTTTAGGGCAGATGCCAGGGTGAGGTCTAAAAAGTTACCATTAGCTCTTGAATCTAATCATGGATAAGACCTTTTGTTGTTGGGGAAAAATAATTATGGCGACCAGGATGGTAAGGTGACGTGGAACTCTTCCCATGGTGTTGGAGAAACACTGGGAGGTCTTTCCAAAAATTTAACTCGACAAGGCAACCTCTTCACTAGTCGAGCTCCCTAGTTTTCTGGTATTTGGTCCTTAACAAGTGCTGCTGTCTTCAATAAGATTTTAGGCTTCGCTAAACAACACCGGGAAAAGTGCCCAGCCTTGCCTCAATAGAGGCATAGATTCCAGTTTCATCTTCACTCTTTTTCTTCACCAGATAATGTACTACAAAACTCCCTAATCTGCCTCAGTTCTACAGTATCAGAGACCTTGCTGCCCAATTCTATTTTATTTGTCTAAACTACAAGGAATTTAGTCTCCCCCTGAGGTCCTTCACGCTTTCTCTCATTTAATTGGTGGTCCAATCTGGCAACCAGGTCTATAAACTCGGAACACTCTGTTGGGGGATCAACAATATGCACTAGGCAATCCTTTTAGTCATTCCTCAGCCCCGATTAGAAGAGAGAAGTCCTTTATTCCTCCTGCCACTGGGTCTCAGTGACAAGCCTACAGAAAATGGTGATATAAGTCAACAGGTTCCACCCTCCCAGTTTCAGATTTAACAGCTCATTAACACTAGCTTGAACAAATGTGTGTCTGGCAAATAGGATTAACATTGCCTCCTTAAACCTGGCAAAGCCGTATAGAAGGGGATCGTCCTTCTCAATGAGGGGAATAGACCAATTGGCAGCATTCTCTATAGGATAGGAAATAGAAAATGCTGCATTAGTAGCATCAGAAGGGAATGCCTTAGGTATGCACAAGAACTGTAACTGGCACTGGCTCCAGAAGGCATCGGATTTGGAACTGTCCCCAAACAATTGCTCGGCCGGAGCCAGAGGGACTGATGTTGTTACTGTCACCTTCATGGGTTGTGTCCCTCCAAGGGTCAGGAAAGACATGGGTGTATGATCTGACTTCCCTAAAAGGGAAGGTTGTATAAGTGGGCATTTGTCTTTTGGCATTTCTCCTAAATCAGTTAATCACAGGGAGTGTCAAGTGTGATACCTGTCTATCTCATCCCTGAATGTTTTTCCTGCCATAATGCCTGGACCTCGCTTTGCATGTCTGCCAAAGCTTGCGCCACTTCCAGTACACTTGAGGTTTCTTCTGTTTTGGCTTGGGCAAGGTCATGTGTGTGTGTACAATCGTGAAGCTCCATTTCACCCAAGCAAAACTGGAGAGGTGGTTTGGCTTTCTGTAAAGGCCACACACCTGAAATACTTGTCTGATGGAACGATGCTGAACCTCCACTCTCCTCTAAGACAGCTCCTGACCAGGATTATTACCCAAAGTCAGTAGATGTCCCAGAAGGGAAGGGTTGCAGAGGGATAAGAGACGAAAAGATCCTTAATTTCAAGATCTGGTGTAAGGTACCTCCTGGAGATCTCTCCAAATCTGATTGCTGAGGGTCTTCTGTCAGACCATAACACGTCTCAGACCAAGGCATTGTCTCAATATCTATTCAAGAGAGAGAGAGGGAAGGAGACACCTTAGTTTACCCAAACACAACACTCCATGTACTGTACATCAATTCTACTTGCTAACAGTGATGTGATTTTAAGTGTTTATAACTTATAATCATTTACAACCTGTAACTTATAATCATTTACTTAAGACTAGGTCCTTACTCCAGGATGCTCCTTAATGCCGGAACTGGAACCTCCTGGTTTGCAGCACCAACTGAATCACTAGTCTTTTTCGAATGAGCAGACTAATTGTTATTATAAATCAAACGTCTCTCAAGAGTTCCCAAGAGTTAGTTCCAGGTTGTCTGTTATAGGTGTGCCCAAAGTTCATTGAACAGGAATTGAATGTTTGTTAGTGCACTAACCTTTGTATTTTGGTTTGCCTTTTCTGTGCGCAGGCTTTCAGGTGAGCTGGTGCTGATTTCCTCCCTTACTTTGTTTCCGAAAGTTGCTGATTGCAGCCAGGGCCGGCTTTAGCGCTGGTGGCACCCTATGCGACAATCATTTTGGCGCCCCCACTCCCATGACCACCTCCTCAAATTCTCTCACCATCACCGGGCAAAAGTGCCCCTCATCTCTCCGATCATAAGTTATTGCTAAACACAGCACCCCCCCTGAGGTCAGCACCCCCCTCCGCAGGTCAGCACCCAGTGCAGCCCCACCTGTCACACTTCCTTAAAGCCGGGCCTGACTGCGGCAGTGACTCTCTGCAGAAGGTGATGAGTAGCCAGCCAAGAACCTTTGGGAATTCAGGCGGGATGAAAGGTCTTTTGAGCAGGAGCCCCATGGGAGGGCATGCAGAGTCCAGGCAAGGGCAGAAAGAGAGGAGAACTCTCTCCATTCGAATCGAAGCCAAGCAAGGCCTCGTAGTTTGGGTGCAGTATTTATACCGTGCCCAAACAAGATGCACACTGGCATCAAGTGACACCCGAAGTCCCACGAGACCTCAGGTATGATCCATGCCTTCTCTAGAGAGTGGGCAAGATGGTCGTAGGATCAAAGGACCCAGGGGAAGTGGGTAAGGAAACATGAAGAGCTTTGGAAAAAGGTCCTGGGGGATAGTGTGGCCAATATAAGGGACTTTGGAAATAAAGTCCTTGGGGATACTTTATAGAGACGATGAGGCGCCATGGGATGAAAGGCCCTGGGTGATGGCGATGTGTGCAACAGAATGGAAGCCCAGGGCACAAACCACACAAGTGGACAAGGGAACCCAGAGCCCTGACAGTGATTTATTTACTACATGCTAACCAATGGCATGATGATCAGTTCATGGAGTACCTGCATGCAAGGATGTAATAAGCATATTGTGCTGTTTTTTTGTCACCCAATGATAAAACAAATATAATACAATTATGCTGTATGTACTATATGCCATTTGTTGTTTTATATTTTCAGCACAGGTATCAATGGGTGTACCATAACATTTTGTCCACATAAGGTATCTATAGCACATTTATGTCCTTTTTTTCCAGCAACCTGGGGATTCTAGAGGTACTCAGGGTTTGTAAGTTTCCCTGGAGGGGAACTGAGAAAAATAGCCAAAATATTGCTAAATTTGAAGTTTTTGGGGAAAAACAGGAAAAAAACAGGAAACAAGTGTTCTGGAAAAAAGTGTCTGTTCTTCATACATAAAAATGGCATCAACGAATGGTTTGCTGTGCTAAAGTCACCTTATTATCAGCTTCCAGGAACATGCAGAGCTGACTCAAAAACCTAGGGGCATATTAGCAAGACCGGCGATAAAATTATCGCCGTTTTAGCGGCAGGAAACTGCCGCTAAAACGGCGATAATGGGCTTGCTAATATGCGTTATAGAATTCCAATAGAAGCCCAGGTTAGATGTCCTGCACATCTAACCTGGGCTTCTATTGGAATTCTATAACGCATATTAGCAAGCCCATTATCGACGTTTTAGCGGCAGTTTCCTGCCGCTAAAACGGCGATAATTTTATCGCCGGTCTTGCTAATATGCCCCCTATTTTTTTACCACAGTGTTGGCATTTTTCAAAGAGGTAGCCAATGTTTCCGATTTTTTGTGCTTTCAACCTACTACTAGTTTGTGGTGGAAAACAGTGTGAAATCCATAGGAAATCCAGGAAAGCTTTATATTTCTGAAAAGTGGACAAAATTCCAAATTTACAATGGATCACGTGAGCAGATCCCTCAAGGTTTTGCCAAAGAAACTATGGGGGTCATTATGATAGCGGGCGGATCGTCACCGCCTGTATGGCGGTGGCGATCCGCCCGCTATTTTCCACCACCCGCACTCCGTTTCCCCCCCGCCATATTACGATGGCGGGGGGGACCCCGGCGGACGGAAAGACCGTCCGCCGGTTTTCCACCGGTCTGACAGGGGACCGGGCGGAAAAGGGCTCTAACATGGTGGCGGTGTCTGCAAGACACCGCCAACCATATTAGGATGGTGGCGGAAAGCAGCCTTTCCATGGCGGTGTTGCCGCCATGGAAAGGCATGCAGACTTTGCTTCTGGGGGCCCGTTGTGGGCCCCCAGGGTTTTGGGGGGGTGGGGGGTGCACATTTGAATGCACAAGGTGGCAGGCACTGCGCGGTGCCTGTCACGTTGTGCATTCAAATGCACAACATGCGTTTTTCACATTGCGGCGGGTGCTGCTGCCAGTACCGCCCGCCGCAATGTAAACAATACGGGATGCCACCGCCACCGTGGCGGTGGCATCCTAATACACATGGCGGGACCGCTGCACCTCTTGCAGGCGGTCCCGTTTGCCGTTGAGGTGGCGGGCAGACTTTGTAATGACCCTCTAAGTGTTGAAGTAAAGAAATATTAAAAACAAGTAGGAAAAAAACGGCCATTTGTAACCATGTTTTCATTTGTAACTTTTGTCATAATGGTCGATTTGCAAAAGCAATCTACCATTATGTTCACTAGACCCTTTTGATAAGCTTTAAAGGTTCTCCAAGAACCTGAGGTACCTAGAGCCAGCAACTGAGAAGCACTGTATAGTTGTTTTTCATGGAGTACTGAGTATAGACCAATTTATATGGGGAAATATGTTGAGTGAAAAATAGTATCAATATAACCTATGTATTTCTGGACTTTAGGAGCAGTGGTTATTTGTACATTTCTGAATTTATGGGTACCTGTAGGAGCATATGATTTAGAGGGTATTTTTAAAATTGTCTTCTATTTTACACACTGGCTTACATTTGGAAGGCACAAATGCAGTGAAATCCCATTGGTAATAACAAATATCCTACTATTCTATGCTCCCACATGTCTTCCAATAAAAATGGCGCCTCACCTGTGTGGGTAGGCCTAGTACCAATTGCAGGAAACGGCACAAAACGCATCACATTTTTCCACTCAAAACTGATTTTTTTTTTTACAAAGTGGGTAGATGTGGATTTTGGGCCTTAGCTCAGCTGGCACCTAGGGAAGCCTAGCAAACCTGTACATTTAAAAAAATAAACACCTAGGGGAGTCCAGGATGGAGTGACTTGCATGATTTCCATGAGGTTTTGTTTACCCACAATGCCCTGCAAACCTCAAACTTTACTTAAAATCACACATTTTCCTTACCTTCCTTTGATGGAAACGTCCGGAACCTGCAGAAATCCACAGAATTCCTATCACACAGCATTACCCCACTAGTGCCAATAAAAATGCTGTCCCACTTCTGTGACTGGGCCTAGTGCCCACGACATAAACAGATCAAACCAAGGTCAATGGGAGCCCTTGCTTAGGGACTCCCATTATGGGCACAAGTAGGCTAATGCTGGGTTGTAGGAATTTGGAGGATTTCTGCATATTCTGGAAGTTTCCATCACAAAATATAAGGAAAATGCGTGATTTTAGGCAAAATTTGAGGTTTGCAGGGCATTGTAGGTAAAAGAACTTTGAGGGATTCACACAAGGCACACAACCCTCGAAACTCCTGGTTGTCTACTTTTAAAAAATGTCTGTGGTTGGTAGGTTTCCATGGGTGGCGGTTGAGCATGGCCCCAAATCTCGCTGGCACCCCTGTTGCTGATCTCTCCACATACCAGTTTAGGGCCTTTTGTGTCAAGGTCTCTTGGTCCACCCACACAAGTGAGGTACCAGTTTTATCCATTGAGACTTGAGGGAATGCTGTGTGGTAGGAAATGTGTGACTCCCTGCAGATTCTGGAGGTTTTCCTCACAGAAATGTGAGGACAATGTGTGTTTTTAGTCAACGTTTGAGGTTTTCAGGGCATTGTGGGTAAGAAAATGGTGTGGGATGAATGCGAAGCACACCACCCAGGACTCTCTTCAGATGTCTAGTTTTCAGAACTGTCTGGGTCTGGTAGGTTTTTCCAGCTGGCATCCTACCCAAGCCCAAAAAGTGCAGCAGTTCACCATGCCAAGTGGTATGATACTGGGAGGTATCCAAACTCTTCTGGTACGTACATAAAAACAACACCCAAAGGAAAAAAATGTCCTCTAGCTTGCCATTGGAATGGGATGCTCTAGTGTGAAGGGGAGCAGAAAGACTGGTGATGTTTTAGGGGGTGCACAGTCAAAATATCGACTTTTAAATATCGACCTACATTAATATCGAGTTTTAAATATCGTAGGGACAGAATATCGACATCAAGAATATCGGTGACCAGAATATCGACCTTAAGGTAAGAAATATCGTTTTTGTTAATATCGAAGTTGTTAATATCGATAGTAAAAATATCGATGTTAATAATATCGATGTTTATGTTAGTGTTATTTATTTTAGTATGTATTTTATATGTATGTGTTCCACATGTTTTATGTTTTGTATTCTTTTTTTAAATATATGTATTAATTGTTTAGAAGTTAGTAATTTTTTTTAAAGTAAATTTTGGGTTTTAGTACCGTAGCGGGTTGTGGGTTTATAGGGGAATAGGGTGGGAAGTAATTTAATTAAAGTAAATTAATTCATAATTTTTAGAAATTATTAATTATTTTTAATTAAATTTTGCATTTTAGTTCTGTAGCGGGTTGTGGGTTTATAGGGGAATAGGGTGGGAAGTAATTTAATTGTAATTAAGTCATTATTAATTTTTATTTATTGTTATTGATATTTAATTTATTGTCAATTAATTATTAATTGGTAATTAATTTTTATTAATTGATTAATTGATAATTATATTAAATGTATTTTTTAGTGGAGCGGGTGGTGGGTTTATAGGGGAATAGGGTGGGAAGTAAATTAATTATAATAAAGTAATTAATAATTTTTATTTTTTGGTATTGATAATTAATTTATTGTTTATTAATTATTAATTGGTAATTAATTTTCAATAATTAATTAATTGATAAATATATTAATTGTGTTAATTTAGGAGTGGGTTGTGTGTTTATAGGGGAATAGGGTGGGAAGTAATTTATTATAATTAAGTAATTATTTATTAATATTTATTGGTATTGATAATTAATGTATTGTTAATTAAATATTAATTGTTAATTAATTTTTATTAATTATTATTTATTGGTATTGGTAATTATTTTATTGTTAATTTATTATTAATTGTTAATTAATTTTTATTAATTGATAATTATATTAATTGTGTTAAATTTTATGTGGAGTGGGTTTTGTGTTTATTGGGGAATAGGGTGGGAAGAAATTTAATGTTATTAAAGTAATTATTAATTTTCATTTATTGGTATTTATAAATAATTTATTGTTAGTTTATTAATAAATCATTATTTAATTAAAACAATTATTTAATTGATAAGTATGTTATTTTTAACCCCTACGCTATCCTACACTTTCCCTACTGTTGCACTCACTGGAGTGGGAATAGTAATTTTTACCCTTACGCTATCCAACACTTTCCCTACTGTTGCACTCACTCTCACTGGAGTGGGAATAGTAATTTTAATCCTTTCGCTATCCAACACTTTCCCTACTGTTGCACTCTCTGGAGTGGGAATAGTAATTTTTAGCCCTACGCTATCCAACACTCTCCCTACTGTTGCACTCTCTGGAGTTGGAATAGTAATTTTTACCCCTACGCTATCCAATGCTTTCCCTACTGTTGCACTCTCTGGAGTGGGAATAGTAATTTTTACTTCTACGCTATCCAACACTTTCCCTACTGTTGCACTCACTGGAGTGGGAATAGTAATTTTACCCCTACACTATCCAACACTTTCCCTACTGTTGCAACTACTGGAGTGGGAATAGTAATTTTAACCCTTTCGCTATCCAACACTTTCCCTACTGTTGCACTCTCTGGAGTGGGAATAGTAATTTTTACCCCTACGCTATCCAACACTTTCCCTACTTTTGCATTCACTGGAGTGGGAATAGTAATTTTTACCCTTACGCTATCCAACTTTTTCCCTACTGTTGCACTCACTGCAGTGGGAATAGTAATTTTAATCCTTTCGCTATCCAACACTTTCCCTACTGTTGCACTCTCTGGAGTGAGAATAGTAATTTTTAGCCCTACGCTATCCAACACTTTCCCTACTGTTGCACTCTTTGGAGTGGGAATAGTAATTTTTACCCCTACGCTATCCAACACTTTCCCTACTGTTGCACTCTTTGGAGTGGGAATAGTAATTTTTACCCCTACGCTATTCAACACTTTCCCTACTGTTGCACTCTTTGGAGTGGGAATAGTAATTTTTTTCCCTCCGCTATCCAATATTTTTCTGTATTGATTTACTTAATGTTGTGTATAATTTATCTTACAAAAATTAAAAATATTGTAATTTTTTTAATTTGTTAAATATATATATATATATTTTTATAATATTATGTATGTGTATGTGTGTATTTCTAATTTATAAAATATTTTTAACAATTCATAAGTTATTAAAATAATTATTTATGAATATTATTAAGTAAGTATATATTTTATATTTTATATGTATATGTTTAATTTATTTTAACATTATATGTATCAGTTTTTATTTTTAAACATTTTTAAATCATTTTAACTATGTTTCTTTTAATTATATGTATTATTTACTTTATTTTAGATTATTTTTTTAACATTTAAAAAAAACGATATTTTTTACAACGATATTTTTGACATCAATATTTAATTTTCGATATTTTTGTACTTACCATAATGTAGATAGGATGTCGATATTCTTGACTTCTATATTTTTGTCATGATATTTTTGTACCTCGATATTTTTGAGGTCGATATTTTGTCAGTGATTCGTTTTAGGGATAAGGCCTGATCTTAGGATAGGAAAGACCCATCTCATTAATGTATTAAAAACATATATTGCTGCAATACAGTGGGCTTTCTGCCCCCTGGGGGGCACATCAGGGGTAAAGACCCCAATCTGCCCCCTGGGAGGGCAAAAAGACTCTTGTCCTCTTTAGTTAGGGTGGGGGGCAAGGGCATGCTCATGAGGATAGCCCCAACCCCTATATCTAAAATAAATAAATAAATTGCCTGGTGTCTAGTATGCTTTCAGCCTACCAGGAGGGCAGATTGTGGATAATTGCCCCCATATGCCACCCAGAGGGGCAGCCCCCACCCCTCTATTCCTATTTTAAAATTAAATCTGTGGTGCCTAGTGGTCTTTCTGCCCCCTTAGAGGGGCAGATCGTGGGCAATTGCCCCATCTGCCCCCCCCCCCGGAGGCAGAAATACTGTTCATCCTTTTATTAGGGGTGGAGGCATGGCCATGCCCATTCTGGGCAACCCCACCCCTCTATTCTTATGTAAATATTAAATCCCTGGTGCCTAATGGGCTTTCTGCTCCCTGGGGGGCTTTAAGACTTGTATATAAAAAGAATTAAGGGAGAGCAAAAGCCCTTGCCCAAGGGGCTGCTCCCCTTTCCCTTGTGCCTAGTTTGTGGATTCCTGCTTGGGGATCCACTGGGCAGAGGTACAATTAGAAAGGGGAGATTCTCCCCTTTCCAACGATACCTCTCCCATAAGAATCAGTGCTCGGGGTTGACATATCCCCAGAGCAATGATTCAGTGACAGTGAAACAAGCCGTTCGGCTCATTTTACTTTCACTTTTATATGCAATGATGTCATTTCATGCAACAACAGTAAAAACATCCCGAGCAGCCCGAACCTGGCAGAGGGCCCTTTCTAACCCTCCCCAGTGTTGGCCAAAGGCTGAAGGACGCACTGCGGAGGGAGTGTTGATGTCGGCCATTGGCTGACACCCACACCTAAAGGGTTGATATGGGCAGGAACCTCACTTGTACCCGATGTATAAACAATACAAATTGTGATTTGTAAATTGTGAAAATTACTGTATCACAATTTATGAATCTCAAGAATGTATTTACAAAGAATCCCCATTACCTGTTTGCACTTTGCTAGAGTATGAATTCTTATTATTGCAGTTCTCTAATCTCTAATATTAAGGGGTCGATTCCGATGTCGGCCGGAAGCGCACCTAACAGTATTCGTCCGGAAAAAATACCAGCCGAACGCGTGTTTTCCGACCGACTCGAACACTCTACCGAACGAACAAGTACAATGCGCATAACAGCCCAGATTCCGAGCGAGCCGTACTTACCCATTCCAGCTCCTGTTCCCCGCCCGAGCCGGATCCGTAAACGCCGAATCGAGTCGCACGGAACCAAATACACAGCACCTTCCGGCCGGACTAGTACGATGCGTCTTCCGTACGCGCCGAACTCGTCGCTACGTCCGGCACGTTTGAGCATCCGGGAGAGCTGCACATAAGCTCCGATTCGCGCCACAAGACGATCCACGGCGACGAGACGAACAAGCCAGCGACGAGTACGAGTCGAAGCCACGAGAAACCCGAACGAGACGACCCAACCATGAATTCCATCGCGCAGGTCCTACCAATACTCTACATCTATTACCGGGACCGGTATGGACGCGTACGGCGCAGACGGTAAGTCAAACACCCACAACACAAACAAACGACACGTACCCGAAGTATGTCACACACACATAGGGATGCACAAATGACGTACACTAGCAACAGCAGAACCATAGGGGTGGGATGGCCATCACCAATGTCATACACACCCATAGGGGGATGGATGCCTACCATTAACATCACCCCCACTCAGGGTGGGCTGGATGCCTACCACTACTACCATCCCCACTCATGGGGGGCTGGATGCCTACCACTACTACCATCCCCACTCATGGGGGGCTGGATGCCTACCACTACTACCATCCCCACTCATGGGGGGCTGGATTCCTGCCACTACTGCCATCCCCACCCATAGGGGGATGGATGCCTACCACTAACACCACCCCCACTCAGGGTGGGCTGGATGCCTACCACTACTACCATCCCCACTCATGGGGGCTGGATGCCTACCACTACTACCATCCCCACTCATGGGGGGCTGGATGGCTGTCACTACTACCATCCCCACTCATGGGGGGCTGGATGGCTGTCACTACTACCATCCCCACTCATGGGGGGCTGGATGCCTACCACTACTACCATCCCCACTCATGGGGGGCTGGATGCCTACCACTACCACCATCCCCACTCATGGGGGGCTGGATGGCTGTCACTACTACCATCCCCACTCATGGGGGGCTGGATGCCTACCACTACTACCATCCCCACTCATGGGGGGCTGGATGCCTACCACTACTACCATCCCCACTCATGGGGGGCTGGATGCCTACCACTACTACCATCCCCACACATGGGGGGCTGGATGCCTGCCACTACTGCCATCCCCACCCATAGGGGGATGGATGCCTACCACTAACACCACCCCCACTCAGGGTGGGCTGGATGCCTATCACTACTACCATCCCCACTCATGGGGGGCTGGATGCCTACCACTACTACCATCCCCACTCATGGGGGCTGGATGCCTGCCACTACTGCCATCCCCACCCATAGGGGGATGGATGCCTACCACTAACCCCACCCCTACTCAGGGTGGGCTGGATGCCTGTCACTACTGCCATCCCCACCCATAGGGGGCTGGATGCCTGTCACTACTGCCATCCCCACCCATAGGGGGCTGGATGGCTGTCACTACTACCATCCCCACTCATGGGGGGCTGGATGCCTACCACTACTACCATCCCCACTCATGGGGGCTGGATGCCTACCACTACTACCATCCCCACTCATGGGGGTTGGATGCCTACCACTACTACCATCCCCACTCATGGGGGCTGGATGCCTACCACTACCACCATCCCCACTCATGGGGGGCTGGATGCCTACCACTACTACCACCCCCACTCAGGGTGGGCTGGATGCCTACCACTACTACCATCCCCACTCATGGGGGGCTGGATGCCTACCACTACTACCATCCCCACTCATGGGGGGCTGGATGGCTGTCACTACTACCATCCCCACTCATGGGGGGCTGGATGCCTACCACTACTATCATCCCCACTCATGGGGGGCTGGATGCCTACCACTACCACCATCCCCACTCATGGGAGGCTGGATGCCTACCACTACTACCATCCCCACTCATGGGGGGCTGGATGCCTGCCACTACTGCCATCCCCACCCATAGGGGGCTGGATGCCTACCACTACTGCCATCCCCACCCATAGGGGGCTGGATGCCTGTCACTACTGCCATCCCCACCCATAGGGGGCTGGATGGCTGTCACTACTACCATCCCCACTCATGGGGGGCTGGATGCCTGTCACTACAACCACCCCTACTCATAGGACGGTTAATGCATGACACAACTAGCATACTCCCACATAAGGACTGTCTGTAAATTACATCCCACCCCCAACACCATGACAAGCATGTGTGGTCTGTGTCAAATGCATACAACACTGAACATGACATTGAACATACAATGTGACCCCCTAACACATGTGTCACACATAATTGTGTGTGTGGCCTACACAATGCAAGCAGACCATGACCACTGTGGCAATGGGGCCCAAAGCCCCATCACCACAGTGCCCAAAAGGTAAGTGTGTGCTCCATAGCTGAAGCACATTTTGAACAGTGTGGCAAAGGGGCCCAAAGCCCCATCACCACAGTGCCCAAAAGGTAAGTGTGTGCTCCATAGCTGAAGCAAATTTTGAACAGTGTGGCAATGGGGCCCAAAGCCCCATCACCACAGTGCCCAAAAGGTAAGTGTGTGCTCCATATCTGAAGCACATTTTGAACAGTGTGGCAATGGGGCCCAAAGCCCCATCACCACAGTGCGCAAAAGGTAAGTGTGTGCTCCCTAGCTGAAGCACTTTTTGAACAGTGTGGCAATGGGGCCCAAAGCCCCATCACCACAGTGCCCAAAAGGTAAGTGTAGTCCTGGTAAAAGCTGCAAAAACAAAACTGCAGGTATTATTCCTGGCCACACAACACCAAACACTACAGTGGCATTGTAGTGCTTGTGTCCCATAGCAACATAGATTGTGTGAGGCAAGCAGTGCAGTGCCAATGACACATCGTTCTGGACATGTGCACACAAACATCAGCCATGGGGGCCCACATTGTCTACATTCACAAATAACACAATGACAGAAGTGAGCATCCTAATGCAGGCCCACATATCTGCACCAATGGACACACAAATGTAGATATCCTGTGGAGACTGCAGATGTCAGGTGAACAAATACCATACCATGGCAGCAATGGGACATACTAACCATGATCAATGTGCTGACTGATGACCTAGCAGTCCCAGGGCCAGCAGGGGAAAGCCACCAAACAACATACAGCCAATGGCAAACTAAAGATATGCCAATGCAGTGGTGCAAATGCACAAACACAAACAGGCAGACTCACATTGCATATCATACACAACAGGTGAGGGGGTTGTGTGCCAGTGTCCCCAGGCAAACACACAACACATGAGGAGGCCAGATTCACTAATACACAGATGTCAACACAGTCACATACAAAAGTAACTCATGGATTGGATTCCCCTATGTGGGCAAACAGGCATTGTGAGATGAGAGGGAGCCCAAATTACACATGTCACACAAGCTTGTAGGAACAGCAACAAACACAGCAAGAGACAGAACCACCACAGCACTCCCCCAGGGACCCCACATTGTGGTGACACTAGCCTGCATTACAATCACACTGTGATGACAAAGGTAGATGTCATCCACACTGTGAACCACAGCCATGTGTCCGGAGCAACAAACTACCATCACACCTATACAAGCACAAAGCACTCAGCATGGCCTGCCAGCCAAGGAAAATATGGAGGTAGTGCCCCAGCCGTGCAACAACTCACATTTGCACACACTCAACGCCACACACCTTGAACTCCACCAATGTGCAGCAGTGAAGCTCACATGGACTGCTGACATTGCACATGCACCCATGACAATCCCAGGGGTGGTGGGGGGAAATAAGGTGCAGAAACACATCACACATGGCCAGTCAACAATACTTGTGAATGTCTGACACACTGCACAGTATGCCGTACATGGGCATGACGTGAAATCCACCCCAAACAATGGGATCCTGGCCATAGTCACACACCAATGAAGAAGCCAAGCTGACCCACAAAGGACACACATAGACAACTTCCAACATTGCAGCTCTGACCCTGAGGAGTGGCAGCAGTCACACACACAACGTGTCACAATCACTGAAAGCATACACAAACAGAAAATCACATTACTCGTGTAACCAACAAGTGCCAAGAGGAAACCTGACTGTGTCCCATCTGCGTTTGCCCACATCCCCAGCCCTGACAACAAAGACAACTAGGGATGACAACCTCATGAACATTAGTTTGCCATGCACCCACATCCCGGAGTAACCAGGTCCAAGATGCTGGATGAACACAGAACAACTCAGCAAGCATCACAAACAGGAACATCCGTAGGGACACAGCCTGTGTAGAAAAAGGAGAAGGGAACACGCACAGACATGCCTACACAACACACAACATGGGCACAGCCTATATCACGGAATCACGCACTGCCATGAGGGCACTCCACTCCTGTGGAAGGTCAGCTGTGCCAAACCTTGTCTGTGCACGACTCAAACATGTCAGCAGAACACTCGGTCAGTGAGTCAACAACTACAACACACTGAAGGCTCTGCTCATATCAGCCTGGGCACGGGAGTGTCACGTCAGTCATGTGCATACACCCAAGACACGTGTCAAGCAACTTGCACTGTGTACACAGATGAGTCCTCCAAATTTGATGTGCTAAACTGCATGTCCATTGGAGACGGGCACACAGTCAGGGTACTAGGAACATTGGACAGTGGTAAGCCCACCAGATGTGTATCAGTGTAGGGCAAAGATGGTAATCTACAAATGCTAAACGTACATCCCTGTGTCAAATGCTGAACATTACACCCTCAGACTGCAGCAAAGGATGCTATAGATCCAGACTAGATTAGGACACATATCCCATGGACCACATGGAGCCCATCACAGCAAAACTTCATTTACCTGATCTGAACACTATTACAACAGCAAATGCATGATTCTACACATCTACATCATGTACCTCCAAAGATTAACCACAAGTAAACAAAAAGAGGCTTTATTCAGCAAGTGTGCAACTCAAATCAAAAGTCCAAAATAAACTAAGGCCAATGGCCAGTCCAAATATACAGTCCCAACAGGGTGATGTGTAACAACTTGTCAACAATTGCTTGCCTGCACAGGTACGGACAGGGGACATCCCCCTTGGAGGGGCATACGAGGGGCAGGCCAGGCACCGCAGGGACAGGATCAGGGGATGCCAGAAGGAGGCAGTGAAGGGGAGGTGGGTGCAGGAGTGTCACCGGCAACTGCAGTGAAGGTGTCTGACTCAGGGGGGGCTGGCACCACCCAGGGCTCAAGTCAGATGGTGTTGGTGCTGCAACCACTGCAGTGGGCTGGTCAGATGGAGTGGACTGGGTCCCCAATGCAGTGCCCGAGTCAGACGGGGTGGTTGTGGACTCCACCGCAGTGCCGGACTCCGAGGTAGTGGACGGGGGGCAGACGAGCTGGGCAGGACAGAGGGGGGGACACGGTCTCCACACCAGTGGCACAAACAGGCAGAGCGTCTGGTGTTGGGGTGGAAGAGCAAGTGGCAGGGGGGGGAGGGCCTAAGCAGTTTGGGGATGCGGTATCGGTGTGTGGGGGAACCTGGGGCAGGGTGTGGCGGTGGAACCTGTGGAGTGGTGGCCTGGGGGATGGAGGTGAGAGACTGGGTGGTTGACTTGCAGGGCGGTGGCGGGGTCTTGCTCTTCCGGGACCGGGGGGACTTGCGGGTGGGGGGCTCACTCTGCCTGCGCCTGGGGGAGGGTGTCTGGGGGCGAGGGGCACTCCCCTCTGTGTGGGCGGACTTCCTCTTCCCCCGGTATGCTGGATCAGCGGGATGGGAGGGGAAGAGGTCGAGGTCACAGAGGAAGAGCTGCTGATTAGGTGGGGTTGCAGGTGAGGCAAGGGAAGGGGTCTTGGAGGGAGAGGATCTTGAGGATTGCGGAGTGACTGTGGTTGCCTGTGTGTGTGTGTGTTCCCCATCCCCTGTGTCTGTGGTATCAGTCCCCTGAGGATGCTTGTGTGCACGTCTTGCCTTTCTCTTGGGTGTGTCTGTGCTGCTCGTGTCTGTGTGTTTGGGTGACTGTGCAGGTGTGCATGTGCTTTGGACAGGTAGGGGGGCAGGAAGTGTGGATGGGGCAGAGGTGGGAGGGGTGAGGGACTGTTGGAGGAGGGACACTGCTGCCGTCAGGAGGAGTCCATGGACTTATTGCTCCTCTGTAGGGCAGAGATACCCGTCCAGATGCCCTCCATGAACAACACCAGCTGTGTCAACAGAGTGGTGTGTGCATGGAGGACACTCAGCATCGCTGTCTGCCCTACATGGAGCTGCCGAAGGAGGTACACAGACTCCTCACTCAGGGCAGCAGGGGACACAGGGGCAGGGGGTGCAGTGCCTGGCACGAAGGAGACATGCTCCCGAGTACGGGAGCCTCCACGGACCTCAGGAATGGGATCCAATGGGAGGGCGGTGGTGGTGGTGGTGGTGGTGGTGGTGGCGGGGCCAGACAGACTAGCTGGCCTTTGGTGGCTGCTGAGACCCGCCTCCACAGGGAGTCATCCTCCGAGCTGCTGTGGTCCTCAGCTGAGGTGGATGGTGCTGAGGACTCCTCGGTGTGGCTCCCCTCGCCCTCCGTGCCACTGGGTCCCTCTGACCACTCGTCCGATGCTGACCCAGTCTGGCTCCGCTGCTCCTCCTGGTCCGTGGAGCTGTCCCCTCCTGTGTCTGTGGATGTATCTGCAAACAATTAGGGAAACAGACAAACATCAGTCACCTGCACTGACCGCACACACCACAGTAAGTACAGCACATTACAGACCAAGCCTTGGCATCCTTAGTTGAACATTGCCTAAAGTCCTCACACAGATTCGGGGAAGCCAATTGTCAGTCTGATGGTCAACCATGGGACTCACACCCCTCCTGCCCTTGCACCCATCTGTCTGGTGCCTGTCTGATGGTAAGACCCCAGTGTGGACACATGCACCACCTACACAGTTGTTGGACATTGCAGGGAACACGGTGAAGTATGTGAACATGCACACATCACATCTCTTGCCACTGAGTCAGTGCAGGTGTCCGGATAAAGGGATGGCCAGAGTCTGAATAGAAATGCATGTGATGCATACCAGCACCAGACACCATGATGCACCCATGTCCGGATAGTCAATGCCACAATGGGGTGCATGTTGCACATGTCACTCCCCTGCAGGATCAGTCTCAGGAAGTTTAATGCCATGACACAGGAATGCGTGCAAAGTCATACATTACTGTCTCAAGTCACATGGCCATGGCAGCCAGCCAACAACAGTCTGCACTGTGTCACAATCCGAGGGCATGGGGAATGCAAGTTATGTGACTGACAAGTGCACATGTCCATCCCCCAAATACCACATCATCTGTACTACTATTTGTCCACGTCATACCAACTTGACATATGGGGGACATGAAACACAACTCTCTAAACATGAGCACCTCACAGTGTGCTGTGAATGACAATACAGCTGCCTGAAAGTCACAGTCGCAAACACCTGTGTGCACAGTCAAGTGATCAGACACCTATAAGTCACAGAAGTATTGTCTATCATGGTCACATCTCCGATGGCATGCTGAGCCCTAAACGATAAACATACCAGTAGTCCTGACAACGAAGACACAGCACAATGAGACAGAGGCAGACACCTGAGGGTACATTTCACTGATCACAACATGCCAGATGATACACGGGAGTGAGAGTACAGAGTGTATTGCATGCCCTGGAGTAGGCATGACTGTCCAGCTCCACCTGTAAGAGGGATGAGTCCTGGACAGTAGGCAGGTGGCTAAGCATGTATGACACACTAGATACACATACTCCTGAGGCCCAAACATTGTTCCCACCAGCAGCATGGGTGTGTGCCAAATTCCCCAGGGACATGTGGTGAGTCAGAGCAGCAAGCGGACCACATATCAAAGTTACACCCAGATTACATGTCAGAACTTAGGCATTGTGTAAGCAATTGACCCACCCATGAATCGCACAACATAGTCACGGGAACAAATGCTGTCCCCCACCTTCAGCAAAGCAAAATGCAATGACACAGTCCCCAAATGACACAATTTCCTGACTATAAGGGCCACACATATGCGTATCAGAGGAGAAGTGGGCATGTCACAAATGAGGGACATGGGTCCTGGACCACGTGACTGATGTACTGTGGAAGTTTAACCAGGCCAGAGGAGGGCACATAGCATGTCAGACAAAGTGCACAGTGCAGTCATGGACTCACCCCCTCCTTGCTGCTGTCTGTCCTTCAGCTGCCCATCCAGGTCAGGGAAGACCACCGCCAGGATCCGGAGCATGTGGGGGGTCAGGGTCCGGTGTCCGCCCTCCTGCGAGGAGGCGACAGCTTCAGCTGGACCCTTGCGATCCTCCGGGTCCAGCCACGAAGGTCCTGCCACCTCTTCTGACAGTTGCGGATCCTGCGGCTGTAGACCCCCACGGATCTTACTTTCCGGGCGATGGTCAGCCAGATTTCCTGCTTCTGGTGGGCATCAACCTGTGAGGATGACAAAGTGAAAAGGCCATTACTACACATGCAACATATACGTACATCACACAGTTGGATATACATGTCTCAATCACAGGGGCATATGATGTACACAGGCAGTGCAACAATGGCTATGAACAGTTTGCCAGCAGTCACTACATGGTATCATTGCATGGGAAGTAAACCTAGTTGGAATGCACTGTTACTGCACTGTACCAGTTCAGTGCATGTAACTACACACTTTGGGGTGTGACAACTACTCAGTGGGCATGCTAGCCAGTGGTGTGCACACTGAAAGTCCTGCTAGTCAGACAACATGCACAATTAGTGAGGCAGTGGACAGCATGCTCACCTGCTCCCCTGGTTTCCCATACAGCTTGCTGTACTGTGGAAGGAGGCTGTCCAGCAGGGCCTGGTTCTCCTCAAGGCTGAAGGCTGGGGCTCTCTCCACAGTACGTGCCATTGCAGGATCCAGAGGATGCAGGTACAGCAGCAGTGTTGGTGGCAGATGTCATCCTGGAGCATGTAGTGCAGGCAAGTGAGCTCTCAGGGGAACAGCCAGCATTATATGTGTGCTGCAGAGGCAGATACTGTCCCATGTGTCCAAAGTGATAGGTCCAAGTCATTTGCATCTTCTGAATCTGACCAATCCATGGAATAGCAGCACTAATACACGCCCACAGCATCCTTCAAATCTTCAACTTCATGACACCCATGATTTTGCAACATTGTTGTGGCTGGCCAACTGAATTCACTGCATCAGACTCGTTGGAGCTTCGTAAACGCGTCCGTTGCCATGCCAGGCCCCAGCCAATGTGTGCGCACCGTTCGGTCCACTGCTGTACAACGCGTACCCGGGATACAACGCGTACCCGCCCACATCATATGCAATGGGCCGGCCGGGCACACCAATCGGTCCATTGCTCTACAACGCGTATCCGGGATACAACGCGTACCCGCTCACATCATATGCAATGGGCCGGCCGGGCACACCGATCGGTCCATTGCTCTACAACGCGTACCCGGGATACAACGCGTACCCGCTCACATCATATGCAATGGGCCGGCCGGGCACACCGATCGGTCCATTGCTCTACAACGCGTACCCGGGATACAATGCGTACCCGCTCACATCATATGCAATGGGCCGGCCGGGCACACCGATCGGTCCATTGCTCTACAACGCGTACCCGGGATACAACGCGTACCCGCTCACATCATATGCAATGGGCCGGCCGGGCACACCGATCGGTCCATTGCTGTTCAACGCGTACCCGCTCACATCATAAGCAATGGGCCGGCCGGGCACACCGATCGGTCCATTGCTCTACAACGCGTACCCGGGATACAACGCGTACCCGCCCACATCATATGCAATGGGCCGGCCGGGCACACCAATCGGTCCATTGCTCTACAACGCGTACCCCGGATACAACGCGTACCCGCTCACATCATATGCAATGGGCCGGCCGGGCACACCGATTCGTCCATTGCTCTACAACGCTGTACCCGGGATACAACGCGTACCCGCTCACATCATATGCAATGGGCTGGCCGGGCACACCGATCGGTCAATTGCTCTACAACGCGTACCTGGGATACAACGCGTACCCGCCCACATCATAAGCAATGGGCCGGCCTGGCACACCGATCGGTCCATTGCTCTACAACGCGCACTCGGGATACAACGCGTACCCGCCCACATCATATGCAATGGGCCGGCCGGGCACACCGATCGGTCCATTGCTCTACAACGCGTACCCGGGATACAACACGTACCCGCTCACATCATATGCAATGGTCCGGCCGGGCACACCGATCGGTCAATTGCTCTACAACGCGTACCTGGGATACAACGCGTACCCGCTCACATCATATGCAATGGGCCGGCTGGGCACACCGATCGGTCCATTGCTCTACAACGCGTACCCGGGATACAACGCGTGCACCGCTCACATCATATGCAATGGGCCGGCCGGGCACACCGATCGGTCCATTGCTCTACAACGCGTACCCAGGATACAACGCGTACCCGCTCACATCATATGCAATGGGCCGGCCGGGCACACCGATCGGTCCATTGCTCTACAACACGTACCCGGGATACAATGTGTACCCGCTCACATCATATGCAATGGGCCGGCCGGGCACACCGATCGGTCCATTGTCCTACAACGCGTACCCGCTCACATTGAATGCAATGGCCAATGTGTGCGCACCGATCGGTCCATTGCTGTTCAACGCGTACCCGCTCACATCATATGCAATGGGCTGGCCGGGCACACCGATCGGTCCATTGCTCTACAACGCGTACCCGGGATACAACGCGTACCCGCCCACATCATATGCAATGGGCCGGCCGGGCACACCGATCGGTCCATTGCTCTACAACGCATACCCAGGATACAACACGTACCCGCTCACATCATATGCAATGGGCCGGCCGGGCACACCGATCGGTCAATTGCTCTACAACGCGTACCTGGGATACAACGCGTACCTGCTCACATCATATGCAATGGGCCGGCCGGGCACACGGATCGGTCCATTGCTCTACAACGCGTACCCGGGATACAACGCGTACCCGCTCACATCATATGCAATGGGCCGGCCGGGCACACCGATCGGTCCATTGCTCTACAACGCGTACCCGGGATACAACGCGTACCCGCTCACATCATATGCAATGGGCCGGCCAGGCACACCGATCGGTCCATTGCTCTACAACGCGTACCCGGGATACAATGCGTACCCGCTCACATCATATGCAATGGGCCGGCCGGGCACACCGATCGGTCCATTGCTCTACAACGCGTACCCGCTCACATTGAATGCAATGGCCAATGTGTGCGCACCGATCGGTCCATTGCTGTCCAACGCGTATTGCGAATACAACGCGTACCCGCTCACATTGAAAGCAATGGCCAATGCGTGCGCACCGATCGGTCCATTGCTGTACAACGCGTCCCTGTACAAGCCACTGGCAGATGTCACCATGCCTGTCACAGGTGAACATATGCCAGCCACATATACTTCCCAGGGAGTGAGGGGCACACCTACAACACCACAGCCTGTCCACACTGTATCCTAAGGCATGTAAGGCTGCATTACCTATTCCGTGTATGGGGGTGAACATGTTGTTCTGTGGGTGTCACTTGGGGGCAGCCACTCCCAGGCTGTGCACATGTTCATGGGGACAGAATCCTTGGTGTGTCGTGCACATGACCACTGTGATGTGCAACTGTTCATTCCTGAGCATGTGGCATGGTCACATTTCACGGTGGTGTATGTGTATGTCATGTCACATACCCCCTGAGTCCCATGTGGGACGGTATGTACGTCCCAGGGTGACCCATTGCCACAATAGTGATGGTCATCCACAGTCTGTGTGCATGTTGTGTTTACAATGTCTCTGATTCCATGTGCACAATGGGAGACACTCTCCACATCCACGTTGTTTGTGCATGGACTTTGATGTTGTGCGTGTGTGTGTCACAGACGTCCATGTCTGTCCTGCCGAGGCAACAGGGACCTCTACCTGTGAGTGTCATGGTTGTTTTGCTGTGGTGTATTCATGATGCACCATGTCATGCCAGTGTCCATGTGGCAATACAGGGTCCCGGGGAATCTACCTGTCGATGAGCTGTGATGCCTGGGGCACATCTGTCCTCACATGTCACTGTGGGGTGTGTTTGGAACGTGGCAGCAGTAGATGGGAACTGTGACACGGCCTCATGATATCCCATGGCACAACCTGGGACTTGTTGATGCCACTTGTTGAACTGTGATGGTAGATGTTGGCCATGTAGGTGCCATACATGTCCTTACGGAACTGCACACATCATGTACTTGTGTCTCATAATGATGTATCATGTGATATTGAGTATGGTCAATGCCACATATGTGGGGTGACTGACAATCTTTCTTTCTTCACCTATGCACTGCAGGGCACCAGCTGTCCATAGACCATTCCCTGACCTTGCATCCATGGTGGAACGGGACTGCATCCGACGGTACCGCTTCACCAGGCCGCTGATTGAGGAATTGACGGTGCACTTGGCCCCACATTTGCAACCTGGCCGGACATACCCCACAGCGCTGACCCCCAAGGTGAAGGTGATGGCAGCCCTACACTTCTTTGCCACCGGTACCTTTCAACACACTGTGGCGTCTGCTGGTGGGATGTCACAGACCATGTTCAGCCGTGTGCTACGCGATGTTTTGGAGGCTATGTTGAGATACCTGAACCAGTACATCTATTTCCCTAGACCTCAACAACTCACTGACGTGAAGAGTGACTTCTATGCCCTGGGGAGGATGCCGCATGTCATTGGCTCCATTGATGGGACACATGTGGCTTTGATACCACCACAGGCACATGAGCAGGCATACAGGAACCGCAAACATTACCATTCGGTCAATGCACTGGTGGTATGTCTTACAGATATGAGCATCTCACACATGTGTGCCCGTTTCCCCGGTTCTGCACACGATGCCTACGTGATGAGGAGTAGTCGCATCCCGAGGATGATGTCCCAGATGCGGAACCAGAGTGCCTGGCTTGTCGGTGTGTACTGACTTTGTACCATTGTGTGTGTTCTGCAATGTAGTATTCCACCCTCTTTTCCAAATCAGCTAATGTGCAATTGTCCGTATGTAGGTGACTCCGGATACCCCAACATGCCGTGGTTGCTGACGCCCCTCAGGAACCCTGTGACACCAGCCCAGATGCGCTACAATGAGGCACATGGTCGGACCAGGAGAGTGATAGAGCGGACATTTGGTCTCCTGAAGAGCCGCTTCCGCTGCCTGGACAAGACAGGAGGGGCCCTCCCATATGCCCCAGCAAAGGTGTGCAAGATTGTCATTGTCTGCTGCATGCTACACAACCTGGCTGTGCGGAAGGAGTTGCCTCTCATCCTGGATGACGATGACCAACATCCGCCACCTGTGGAGGATCCTGGCCTGGACCACGATGCCAGTGATGATGATGATGATGATGGTGATGTCCGCACACAGCTCATCACCAACTTCTTCAGCTGAATGTGAGTATCCGGAGATGTCATGTCAATGATGTGAGTATGCATGATATGTGTTGGTGGTGCTCTGGTGCTGTTTGAGTGTGGCCATGTGCTACATGACTGTATGCGTGTAGCGATGTGTCCTTACAGGTAGTCTGTACTCCCCAACAGTGTTGACATGCTAACTTGGTTCTGGGTGGGTATCTTGTGACATGTATTGGGCATGAGTATTGCAGTTCTGTCCTGTTCTTCAGTGCTTTTGACTGTGTGTCATTTCTGTCCTTCACAGGGTACTTTCAGAGTTGTTTGGTCAACTGTGATCCCCCGACACCGTGATTAAACTTCCAGGGTGGTAGCTGTCGTGTCCCTACAGGTGATGTGCGCCACACCCATGGACTTCCTTCCTTCTACACTTGTTGACTGTGTGCCCACTGCCAGGTGGGATTACCTTGCATCTGTAGTGGTTACAACATGTTGCAAATGTGTAATAAACCTGTGCTTCACTTTGTGATGTGCGTTGTCTGTGGTCACACATCTGACTGACATTTGCTTACTGCACCAGTGGGCTAGTTAACAAAGACTGTGAATAGGTGTTGTGTCTGTGCATTGCACCGTATTTCCTGGCAACATCAGTGTAGGCGATGAGTCAGATGGCCTAGGTGTGTATATGTTGTGTAGCCCTGGTGGTGTGTCTCCCTCATATGTGTCACGTCGCCATGACTCACATGCCTGTGTTGTACTTGCTGTAGCAGTTAGCATGCACAGTGTAATTTCGCAGGTCATCATCTCCATGACAGAAACCACGTTGGAATCACAACAGAGGCAGGTATGGTGTATTAGTGTGTTTATTGTCATACATGTGTGAGTATAGTGCACAGGATGGTGGGTGCTGTACATTGTGATTGTAATCCAAAGTTCCTAGATGATTTGGAAGTCCTGGAAGCAGATATGTCCTGAGTAAAGTCCACAGTCATCTGATACATTGGTCCAACTTGTACTCCCCATGTCATGTGGGGGAGTTGTGTTGCATTCAACAGGGTGAACAGTTTGCGCACAAAGGTGATTATCCAGAACAGGTGTTGGCTTCCTGGGGGTTGTGCATGGCCATCGGCCTCTCAGTTGCCCTTCCTCGGACGACCCCTCTTCTTTGGGGGGGGACCCTCAAGTGCAGGCTGCTGCGGTGCAGGGGACTCTCCGCCAGAGTCATCCTCCCTCCCTGTGGCAGTTGCAGTTGTTTCAGCACCAGATGTTGTGGGCACACAGGGAGGTGTTGACACGTTGCTGCTCATCTGGCGGAGGCATTTTAATATGTCCCTATGCACCGCCGTCATTTCTTGCAGTGTGTCCCACTTGGACTCCATGCGGGACATGTGTAAGTCCAAGCGGGCATGATGGGCAGCCTGCTGCTGTCGTATGTCCCTGAGGATCCCCACTACCTGGCTGAGCTCTCCGGTGCTGGTCTGGTACGCATCAGCTATGCGTACCAGTTGTGGGTCATCATGCAGTCCAGACCCCTCTGCGAGCAGTGACCTAAGTCTACCACCCCTCCCACCACCCCTGGCGACACGTGCAGTACCTGAGGTGGCACGCACAGGTGACCCTGGGCCCCCTTGGGGGTTGTTGGTGGTGTTGGTGTCCATAGCCCCACGTTGGGCCAGGGTCCGTGTGCTGGTGGTGGTGGTGCTCCTTGGTCTGTCCGTGTCGGCAGGGTTGGTTTGTGTGTTGTCAGTCATTGGAGTGGTGGGTGCAGGGGGTGCAGCTGGTGGTCCTGCTGGTGCTGCATGATGACTCACTCCGGAGGTGCCAGGTAGGTCTTCGTCATCCGAGGAGGGCAGAGGCTGTTCCACACCAGTGAGCTCCGTTTCCCCTGGAGCCTGGGACAGGGACTCCTCAGCGTCTGCTGCTGTGTCCCCATCATCACCTGTTTTTGGGAGACACACACATTGTATGTTATGTTTCTGCAGGCATCAATGGTTCACACACCTGACAGTTGTGACTGTATCTCTGGATGCGGGCCTGTACATTGCATTGTCCTAAGTTGTCACAGTCAGAGGTTGATATTGGTGTAGCACATTGTCCTGCATACTTTGGGCATTTCAATATGAATGTTGGGGTGTGTACATGGCCTGCATTGGTTGTATTTGGTGGACATCCGGCCCTCCTTCTCCCCCCAGCCCAGTTATCCCACCATGAAGCATGCCACCCTTGCAGTGGGTTCAGGTTGACTCTCAGGATGTCAGTCAGTGGTGTCCTGCTGTTGGTTGGTGCACAGTTCCCAGCAGGGCCTTGTGCTCCCCACAACAGAGCACCATTGTCAGACATCTTAGAAGTGGCTTTTCACTCCCTGTGAGGTGTGCATGCTTCAGTGTGAGCTTGCTGGGCCATGTGGGTGGGGGATGTTGGGCTGTGACTACCACTCCCATCATGCTATTGCCTGCACCCCCCTTCCCAGCATGCCCATGCTTCCTTCCTTTTGACTCTGCTTCCCTGTGGGGTAGTGTGCCTGTGCTGACAAGATGGCTGACAGTGTTGTCCTGGCGTTAGTTTGGCTACAAGTCCCATGTGTGTCCTTGTGCTTCACACAGCATAACCCAGGGTGGTTGTTCTTTGTGGGATATTTAATTAGAGTGTGAGGCAATGCATTCTCCCAGGTGAGTTGTGTGGAGTTTGTGTTAAGGGTGTGTGTGAGAAAAGCAGCTGGTAACTATGGTCAGTGCTGTCAGTCCTCCTTCCCACCCAGCCAGATATCCCACCATGGAACGTGCTTCCATTGCAGGGAGTGCAAGTTGGCTTTCAGGATGTCAGTCAGTGGTGTCCTGCTGTTGGTTGGTGCACAGTTCCCAGCAGGGCCCTGTGCTCCCCACAGCAGTGCCCATTGTCAGCCATCTTGTCAGTTCTTTTCCACTCCCTGTGATGTGCGCATGGTTCAGGGTGGTGTTGATGGGGCAGTTGTGGGGGTGACCAATATCTGTGACTGCCACTCCCATCATGCTATTGCCTCCACCCCCCTTCCCAGCATGCCCATACTTCCTTCCTTTTGAGTGGACTTCACTGTGTGTGGTTGTGACAGCAATGGCAAGATGGCTGACAGTGGTGTCCTGCTGTTGGTTGGTGCCCAGTTCCCAGAAGGGCCATGTGCTCCCCACAACTGAGCACCAGTGTCAGCCATCTTTGAAGTGGCTTTTCACTCCCTGTGAGGTGTGCATGCTTGAGTGTGAGCTTGCTGGGCCATGTGGGTGGGGGATGTTGGGCTGTGACTACCACTCCCATCATGCTATTGCCTACACGCACCTTCCCAGCATGCCCATGCTTCCTTCCTTTTGACTCTGCTTCCCTGTGGGGTAGTGTGCCTGTGCTGACAAGATGGCTGACAGTGTTGTCCTGGCGTTATTTTGGCTACAAGTCCCATGTGTGTCCTTGTGCTTCACACAGCATAACCCAGGGTGGTTGTTCTTTGTGGGATATTTAATTAGAGTGTGAGGCAATGCATTCTCCCAGGTGAGTTGTGTGGAGTTTGTGTTAAGGGTGTGTGTGAGAAAAGCAGCTGGTAACTATGGTCAGTGCTGTCAGTCCTCCTTCCCACCCAGCCAGATATCCCACCATGGAACGTGCTTCCATTGAAGGGAGTGCAAGTTGGCTTTCAGGATGTCAGTCAGTGGTGTCCTGCTGTTGGTTGGTGCCCAGTTCCCAGCAGGGCCTTGTGCTCCCCACAGCAGTACCCAGTGTCAGCCATCTTGTCAGTTCTTTTCCACTCCCTGTGATGTGCGCATGGTTCATGGTGGTGTTGATGGGACAGTTGTGGGGGTGACCAATATCTGTGACTGCCACTCCATTCATGCTATTGCCTCCACCCCCCTTCCCAGCATGCCCATACTTCCTTCCTTTTGAGTGTACTTCACTGTGTGTGAGTGTGACAGCAATGGCAAGATGGCTGACAGTGGTGTCCTGTTGTTGGTTGGTGCCCAGTTCCCAGCAGGGCCTTGTGCTCCCCACAACAGAGCACCAGTGTCAGACATCTTTGAAGTGGCTTTTCACTGCCTGTGATGTGCGCATGGTACAGGGTGGTGTTGATGGGACAGTTGTGAGGGTGACCAATATCTGTGACTGCCACTCCCATCATGCTATTGCCTCCACCCCCCTTCCAAGCATGCCCATACTTCCTTCCTTTTGAGTGTACTTCACTGTGTGTGAGTGTGACAGCAATGGCAAGATGGCTGACAGTGGTGTCCTGCTGTTGGTTGGTGCACAGTTCCCAGCATGGCCATGTGCTCACCACAACTGAGCACCAGTGTCAGACATCTTTGAAGTGGCTTTTCACTGTCTGTGATGTGCGCATGGTACAGGGTGGTGTTGATGGGACAGTTGTGAGGGTGACCAATATCTGTGACTGCCACTCCCATCATGCTATTGCCTCCACCCCCCTTCCCAGCATGCCCATACTTCCTTCCTGCTGAGTGTACTTCACTGTGTGTGAGTGTGACAGCAATGGCAAGATGGCTGACAGTGGTGTCCTGCTGTTGGTTGGTGCACAGTTCCCAGCATGGCCATGTGCTCACCACAACTGAGCACCAGTGTCAGACATCTTTGAAGTGGCTTTTCACTGCCTGTGATGTGCGCATGGTACAGGGTGGTGTTGATGGGACAGTTGTGAGGGTGACCAATATCTGTGACTGCCACTCCCATCATGCTATTGCCTCCACCCCCCTTCCCAGCATGCCCATACTTCCTTCCTTTTGAGTGTACTTCACTGTGTGTGAGTGTGACAGCAATGGCAAGATGGCTGACAGTGGTGTCCTGCTGTTGGTTGGTGCCCAGTTCCCAGCAGGGCCTTGTGCTCCCCACAACAGAGCACCAGTGTCAGACATCTTTGAAGTGGCTTTTCACTGCCTGTGATGTGCGCATGGTACAGGGTGGTGTTGATGGGACAGTTGTGAGGGTGACCAATATCTGTGACTGCCACTCCCATCATGCTATTGCCTCCACCCCCCTTCCCAGCATGCCCATACTTCCTTCCTTTTGAGTGTACTTCACTGTGTGTGAGTGTGACAGCAATGGCAAGATGGCCGACAGTGGTGTCCTGCTGTTGGTTGGTGCCCAGTTCCCAGCAGGGCCTTGTGCTCCCCACAACAGAGCACCAGTGTCAGACATCTTTGAAGTGGCTTTTCACTGCCTGTGATGTGCGCATGGTACAGGGTGGTGTTGATGGGACAGTTATGAGGGTGACCAATATCTGTGACTGCCACTCCCATCATGCTATTGCATCCACCCCCCTTCCCAGCATGCCCATACTTCCTTCCTTTTGAGTGTACTTCACTGTGTGTGAGTGTGACAGCAATGGCAAGATGGCTGACAGTGGTGTCCTGCTGTTGGTTGGTGCCCAGTTCCCAACAGGGCCATGTGCTCACCACAACTGAGCACCAGTGTCAGACATCTTTGAAGTGGCTTATCACTGCCTGTGATGTGCGCATGGTACAGGGTGGTGTTGATGGGACAGTTGTGAGGGTGACCAATATCTGTGACTGCCAATCCCATCATGGTATTGCCTCCACCCCCCTTCCCAGCATGCCCATGCTTCCTTCCTTTTGACTCTGCTTCCCTGTGGGATTGTGTGCCTGTGCTGACAAGATGGCTGACAGTGTTATCCTGGGGTTAGTTTGGCTACAAGTCCCATGTGTGTCCCTGTGCTTCACACAGCATGACCCAGGGTTGTGGTTCTTTGTGGGATATTTGATTAGAGTGTGAGGCAATGCATTCTCCCAGGTGAGTTGTGTGGAGTTTGTGTTAGGGGTGTGTGTGAGTAGAGCTGCTGGTAACTATGGTCAGTGCTGTCATTCCTCCTTCCCACCCAGCCAGATATCCCACCATGGAACGTGCTTCCATTGCAGGGAGTGCAAGTTTGCTCTCAGGATGTCAGTCAGTGGTGTCCTGCTGTTTGTTGGTGCACAGTTGCCAGCAGGGCCTTGTGCTCCCCACAGCAGTAGCCAGTGTCAGCCATCTTGTCAGTTGTTTTCCACTCCCTGTGATGTGAGCATGGTTCATGGTGGTGTTGATGGGCGCATTGTGAGGGTGGGCAATATCTGTGACTACAACTCCCATGATGCTATTGGCTACACTGACTTGACCAGCATACACAGGATTCCTTCCTTTCAGTGGGCTTCCCTGTGAGGTGGTGTTGTAGTGGTGGCTACATATCTGGCTGTGTTTGTTAGTTATATTTGTGCCACTGCCTAGCTGTATTTGTAGTTGTGTTTGTACCTGTGATGACACAGTTACATATCACTATGAGATGGCATGTGTTGTGTTTATCTGACTGACATACACATCTTGGGATGATTATGTTTTGGTTGGTGTGTATTTGCTAAGGGTGCATGGTTTGACTATCCCCTTGACAGTGATGTGTGTGTATTGTCGCACAATATTGTGTACATTTGTTGTGTACTCACCAGGCTCTGGGATGTTTTCTAGTCCATATACGCTCACTGGTGGTAGGATGGCCAGCACCTTCTCCTCCCAGGGCCTGAGGTATACTGGTTTGGCAGGAGGGCCACTGCCGGTGTGTTGGCTCAAGAGGTAGTCCTTCTTCAGTAGGTCCCTGACCCTCCTGCGCACGTCATACCACCTGTTCTGGATGTCTTCCTTTGTGCGCAAACATGGTGATTGTGCGTTCACCCTGTCGACGATCCCCTCCCACATCTTGGTTTTCTGCGACATGGGGGTCTGTTGGACCAGTGTACCAAGCAGCTGTGGCTCTACCCTGAGGATCTCATCTACCAGGACTTCCAATTCACTATCTAGGAACTTTGGATTCTTCTTTGGGGGCATGGTGATGGGTGGTGGTGGTGAGTGATGTGTGTGGGGGTGTGCAAGTGAGGGTGTGTGAGTGTGTGTTTTGCTGGGTGTATGTGAGGGTGCTATTTGTTGAGGTGCTGATGGTGTGTGGCTTGTGTGATGGATGAGCTGTGAGTGTGTGAGTGGTTGCTGTCTGTTGGTGTTGAGTGCTGGCAGGTCAGTTGAATTTGCAAAGGATCATGGTAGGGATTTGTGTCCTTTATATGGGTGGAGTTGTGGGTGTGTCTTTGTTCCATGTCCCCCCCCCCAGTATTTATTGGCTTTGTAATTGCTTGTTTTCCCCCTTTTTTGTGTTTTTTCCTTTGTACTTTTTGTGCATGTAGGAGACGTTCTTCTGACCGAGTCGGACCCTGCAGTTGTCTCGTGCGAGCTTCTCCGATTCGTTCACGCTGTGTTTGTGCTGTTTTCTGTGCTGCGTACGCGTCGGTCGCGGTGTATTGGGTTGCTTCGGCTCGCTGTTTTGTATGCGTGTCGGTCGTACGGCTTGAGCTCCGTGCGACTCGGTCGTGTTTTCCACGCGTTGCATTGTACTTGGCGGGTCGGAGTTCGCGGGTACGTTTCGTTCGGGATCCTTCCTGGTGCGTGTCGGTCAGTTCGATTCCGTGCTTTTCCAGCCGGATAGCTGTTTTCCGCGCGGTTCGGTCGTTCGTATTGTGTTCCGTAAGAGTGGGTCGGATTTTGCATGCTTTTCATCGTACTTTGCGGGTCGGGCTGCACCGGTACGTGTCGGTCGGAATAAATTCCGGCTCCGAGTCGGTCGGTACGTTTTCCGGCCCAAATCGGAATCGGCCCCTTAGTATCCATAAACTGTGAACTTGTGTTTGCAGATTGCGAGTGTCGCTCTGTAAGTGGCTGATGAATTCACAACTTGGAAATCCAGTTTAAGGAACACATTCTTGGTCTGGCGAGTCTTGATAAAGGGTGTACTGGTCGATTGATTGAGAGCCACTACAAACATGGCCAGGAAATGTACTCAGAAAGACGATGGAGAAAGTGGAAGCAAGCATTTTCTGAGGAGATGGAAATATTTGCTGAAGAGTGCGTACTAAATAATAAGTTATTTAGCAAACAGTCCCCCTCTGTGTTTTAAGCCAGCAAAAGAAAATGATGATAAGGCATTAGTGAAGAAATAGATTCAATAGTTGTTACCCAGTGAAACACCGAGGTGACCATCAACCACTGGTATAACCCCCAGTCATGAAAATAAATGCATTGGCAAAGCCAGTAGGTCTTGCTTTTGAGGTCTATTGGTTTTTGCAAATTGTTGTTAGCCTTGCTGTACAGCATCCTGGTGCTACGTAGTATAGCTAAAAAAACACAAAGTAAAAAATTAAGTGCTATGACAGGACCGTTGCATCATTTTTAGGTGCGTGCATATGCATGCGCTTCTCAACGAAAAAACTGGATGGGTTAGTAAATTTAAAAAAATAAGTAGTACGAAAGCATTTTTTTTTTAAAGAGCAGGCTGGGTAGAGCAACATGGAGGGCCGTGGTGGGAGGAAGAACCATAGAGGGCTGGTGCATGGGGAAGCAACAGAGAGGGTGCGCTTGGGGAGAAGTAACATAGGGGAGATGGAAGCAACACGGAGGCGGAAGTGGGGAGGAGAAGCAATGGGTGAGAGAGGAGGACGTGGGTGGGAGAAGCAACAAGGAGGACAGGGAGGAGAAGCAACAGACAAGAGAGAAATGTGAAGCGGGCAGGAGAGAACAACATGGGCCAGAAAGCTACAAGGCAAGTACGCAAGGGCAGGGGTAGGGAAAAGAACATGGGTGACAGAGAGCAACATGGAGTGCAGGGGGAGAGAAGTACACAATGGAGACAGCTGTAAAACACAGGCACCCTCGTGGAGTGCTTAAACAAAAAGTAAAAGCTGTGCTTGAAAGAAAGTCTGCCGACCAAAAGAGATCAGACAGAGGCTATCCTCCATGGTAGCAACAAGCACACGATTAAGAATATGGAACACGAATACCAAGCAGTAAAATGAGAGTGGCAGCAAAGCCAACCAATAATAAGCAATGGGCTGGCTCCAAGTCCTTGTATGTTCTTGGTAAACCCACAATATGTTGTGCAACAGACAGCACATGTGCTGTCTAGTAGACTCGTCCTAAAAATTACGTCAGGATAAAGGCAGCTACCGGCAAAAAAGAAGGACCAAACTAATTGTAATCTCAATTGAGTAGGTTATTGACTCATACTTTATTCTTGCATCACAGACAGAAGTTAGTGATATTGATAATTCTGCACAATGACCACGTGACACTGGTCAGTACCCCCAAAAACACTTGAATGTTTTTTTTGTCTGGTCACCATAGTCACAATTGACCATATGTTTAGTGAAGGATTTTTAAACCCATCTAACATAACCTCCATACAGTGTGAGCCTAGAATTCAGTTCTTAAATGTGTAATGCTGGTGAAATGCTTTGTGGAGGCTGTAGTTCCATATACGTAATATATGTAATTGCTTCTAGTGTATTCTTGCCACAACGTAGTCATCATATTCACATACCTATGAAATCACCAGCTTTTGGAGAGTAACACATTCTTGGGGGTCCTACAACAGCACATCCTGTTATCTCTCTTTACCCACCTGGGCCTCTTTGCTACTGTGAACTGTAGACTCTGCTGCAGTTCTCTTTCTCTGTCATTGCTCTTGCCATATTGTCTAGGGACATATTTTCACGTTGTGGTCTAAGTGGATTTGGACCCTTTTAACTGCAACTAAAGATCTCGGATTTAAAAAAAAGTGATACTTTCAATAATACAACAATAAAAATATAACATGACCAACAGATTGGAAAAAAATATAAACACAAGACAAATAAAATGTTAGCCAGGCCCATCATGTTTTAAACATGTCTTTTAACATACGTAAAGAATAAATTAAAGAAACTGCTTAAGTTGAAATTATTCTAAAAGCAACAGTTTAAAGTAAACGTAAGCATGGCTAAGAGCACATCCTGAAATCTCACACGTGAAGCTGAAACAAAAGCTAGAAGGTATGCATACATAAAGAAATTAGGTGATACAGTTGTTTTAAGAAAAGGTTGGCATCTAAGCACAACAGTTAAAAGGTAATCACAAAACTTGAAACACTGATCGAACACTTAAGGCCTGATTCACAAAGAGCCTTCTCAGCTGCGGCAGACGATCCGCAGTAATGGTGGAGTCTCCCCACTCATGGCAGAATCTCCGCAATGAGAATTCTCACTGTGCAGATTCTGCCACGAGTGCTGAGACACCATCATGACTGGGGAGGATCTTTGAGAATCAGTCCCTTAGATTTGCATTTTCCAACAGATAGCCCTTCCTAACATGAGGAGGAGGAGGTTGCTATGGGTTAAAAAGGAATAGGAGGAAGATATTGTAGCACCCAGAACAGCACCTACCATGAAAAGGCCAATTGCAGAATCCACATCACCACAATCCAGAATCTTGATGCGTAAATCTCAAACAGTGAAAACACGTCACTCACCATCTGGAAAATGTCAGGCTATATGAATGTCACATCTCCCTACCCTGAGACACATTAGAGCTGCTGCTGAGGGCTAAAAGTGTGGTACATATAAAAGGAGGCGTCCATTCACCGAAGGAATTCAGGGGTATATGTACAAGCCCCTATCGCCATGGGAACATCACTTTTTAGGATGTTCCTGTGACAATAGGGGCTTCGCCTTATTTACAAGGCAGCGTTAAGCCTCTTAACGTGGCTTAACGCTGCCTTGTAAATAAGGCCCCCTTTCACGCTATGTTTAGCGTGAAAGGGGTGGGCAGTGGGTGTTGCGGTGGGCGTTCCACCGCAACGCTCATTAATTTTGATGCTGCTGCCTATTTACAAGGGTGGCGTAAATAGGAGGCAGTGCCAAAATTAAGGCCAGGGAAAACCTGGCCCTAACTTGGCAACACGAGGAGAAATGCTTTATTTCTCCTCATTTTTGCTTTTTCCATGTGTGCAGCACACATGGAAAAAGCAAAACGCCTTGGATTGTTTATGTGTAGGAAGGTGTCCCTTCCTGCACATAAACAATCTTTAAAAAACAAATAACAGTTTGTAACTTCCATGTGTGCTGCATTAAGCAGCACACATAGGAGTGACAAAACGGCATTTAAAGATTGTTTATGTGCAGGAAGGGACACCTTCCTACACATAAACAATCTTGCCCTGCACGCAGACACCCTTGCACTATGGTGAAGGGTGCCTGCATTGGCGCTAGGCAGCTAAGTGTAGCGCCAGCGCAGGGGTATATGCAAGGCTGCACCATATTCTTGTAAATATGGTGCAGCCTTGCGTTTCTGAAGTGGCGGAATGAGGCGTTAAGCTATGACGGCTAACGCCTCATTCCGCCACTTCTTTGTACATATACCCCTCAGTTCTTTAGAGTATTCTATGTTTGGCATAAATACTAAACAATTAAAGGCTATATGTGTTTCGGGTAAGCAAGTTGGTTACAAGCTATGACAGTCTTAATGTGCTGCACTGCAAGATGGCACATTAAGACATGAATGAGGGATATGAGAGATCTGTTGACTTGTTGGCTACTACCACTGGAGAGTTCTTCCAGAGAATGGTGAATCTCCAAATAGAAATGGGAGACCTTATGGGAATGTCGCAAGTGGTTTGGCATAAGTCACATTGGCCTTGGAGGTGAAGCAAATAACCCAGGTTACAAGTCAGGAGCAGGCTTAGCCTACTGAATTGATGTATATTTATGATGCCACAGAACAGAGAAAGAAAGGGCAGGTGGAACTATTACAGCAGCGAGGGCTAGAGTAGTCAGAAGGAGGAAAACTAGAGAACGGATAAAAATATCAGTTCTGCTATCTCAGGTTTGTACCCAACTAGAAAAATAGTTCAACCACTAATTTGAATATTTATAAAAAGCCCAAATCAATAGTAAAGTGTGATTTTTAATAAATGTTTAGGATGGGCAACTTTTAGAAAGCTACTGTTACCCAATCTAAGGCTAATTTGTATAAGCTCTCCAGCAGTAGCCCAACCAGTGCTTGCCCTCAATGAGGTGTGAAAACTCCTCCCAGAGCAGGAACAATGATGTGGATGTGGCAAGGTGTTTTTCTTCCCTTGCGGAAAGACCAGTTAATGTGGACCCAGGGACTTCATTAACTGGTGAAGGGGCCTGCCATTTCATAAGTAAAGGTTAGATGAGGCTTGGAAAAGGCAACCCTTTTCCCCCCAAGCTGGTACCAAACCTAGGGAGGGGGACCTGCTTCTACGTGTACCCAGGACAAAGAAGTGGACTCCAAGTGTCAGTTGTCTGACCTCTTGTGTGACTAGAAGGGCACAACACGCTGCAAAAGGCCTTTTCTTTGAAGTGCCCAGCTGACCAGTAGAAACTGAGCTTCGACTAGACCTTGCTTGTAGTCCATGCTGGAGTGAGCCTTACACCCAAGTACTGGTCGTGACATCCCAGGGCTCTTCGCTGAGTTAGCTGTACTTCTCCAAACAGCTCTGAAAAGTTGGGACTTAATAAATGTTTAGACTTACAGACCTTTGGAGGCGGGGACCATCCACCCAGCTAAGCCACCTAAGGCACAACATCTCAGGGCTGAAGAAACAGGTTTCTCTCACTTTGATGGTCTCTTCAGTAGTAAATAATTTTCAGCAGGACTTTGAGAGAAGTATCTGCCCTCGCAGAACTCAGAATTGGATACAGCCTGTAACTTCTTCCGCTGGAGGATTCTGATCTTCGTTGTGATAAATGCAATTAATATTTATTCACACTGGATAAGTTATTCCCTGCTTCCCATTGACTGATGAATAGTGCAGCCATGTATAAATCTCACGTAAAAAGTTTCAAATAATGTTCATGCCATCATTCTTATGGAGTTTGGAACTTTTCGAAGTTTGACACTGTCAAATATACTTTTAATGGTTTGTACTTTTTAACACTAACAGATTTACACATAAAATATTTGACAGTCAAATGTTCTAGGAAGCATCGCAATACATATAAAATGCTAGCCACAGACTTAGGGGCAGATTTACAAGCCCCCTGCGCCACCAGTACGTCACTTTTCGTGACGTACTGGTGGCGCAGGGGGCTGCTCCATATTTACAAGGAGAGGAAAAGCCACCCTGCGTGACTTTTCCTCTCCTTGTAAATACGGCCCCTTCACACGCAGCACTTTGCGGTGAAGGGGCGTTCCATGGGTGTTGCTGTGGGTGTTCCCACGCAACACCCATGGAACAAGACACATCTCCAGAATTACGAGAAATCGTAACTCTGGAGATGCGTTTGAAGCTACGCCACCCTAGAGGTGGCGTAGGGAGGCGCACCGAGGAGAAATGTTTTAATTTCTCCTCGTTTTACCTCTTTCAATGCGTGCTGCATTCTGCAGCACGCATTGAAAGAGAAAATGGTTGTAGTGATTGTTTTTGTGCAGGAAGGTTCCCCTTCCTGCACAAAACAATCTCCCCACGACGCAGGCATCCTTGCACCATGGTGCAAGGGTGCCTGCGCCGGCGCATGGCTGCAGTTTGTGGGCCAGCGCAGGGGAAGCACAAGGATGCGACATATTCTTGTAAATATGTCGCATCCCTGTGCTTTCCAAACTAACGCAGCGTGGCGCAGCAAAATGACTTGCTGCGCCGTGCTGCTTTAGTTAATTGTAAATCTGCCCCTTAAAGTAAAATGTTAAATTATCATGGATAGAACGACAAGAATAAATTTGAATAAAGCAAGGCAGAGAGCCAAAATCAGGCATTTATGCTTGTAATATGGGTATATAGTTTTCAAATGCTTCAATAAAACAGTTGTGCAATCAGTGATTTCGGTAGCAACCTTTCGGTAAGACTAATCTTGTAAATAGGAATCAATTTTGTGTATATAAACATTTGCTTGTTTTACAGTAGCAGTGAAGATGTTCTTTACGTTTTCTTCGAATTAGATGTTAAATAAACAGACTGCCACAGCACAGAATGCTCTATAAGGCGCCGACATGAAGAAGCATGAAGGAGCATTTAAGCACTCAAACATGCCTAGTAAGTTTGTTTTTCCGACTTTGATCACCTAAGGCGGACTGTCTAAAAATTCAGAATATAAAAGAAATAGCTAAACATTTTATCGTTCTTCTGGCTGACTTGTATTTTTAAATAATCCAGGCATGTGCTCTAAGAAACATCTGCCCAGCAGCAAGCAATATCCTCAATTCTGCACTGAAAACACTGTATTTAGCAGACACACTAAAAACCCTTCTGTAGTCTGTACTTGTAACCACTCCAGTTGTACGCTGTGATTAAAAGTCATCGACTCAGCCTATGTCAGATGTGAATAAGTATTCTTAAAAGAGGGCAGCAATTTGTTAAGGCCCTCTTTCAAGAGGTTTTTAAATTTAGATGTGGTCATTTAAGATGTTAAAAGGTTCCACAGATATAGAAGTAGCCACCAAGTGCAATTTTGAGGCGAAAATGTATTTTTTGCCTTTGAACCACCATCTAGTAATCTGTCTTTGAAACATCAGATCATGGATAGCAATGGGATGTCCTAATGCAGGGGTACATGTTGTCGGTCCAATTGGGGTAGACACATGCCAGATCTCCACGACAACTTATCCTTGAGAATATTTAAATTACACTTCCAAAATTCAATACTCTCCCGTTAAGTGATATTCACAAACTTTCGCACCACATAACTTTGTGTCATTTGTTTCACATGGGAGAATGGATCAAGCAGAAGACGAATCACTGAGATGCTATGTTTGCTCAAATCCCTCTTCTGTTGCGCTGTCGTGGGCCTTTTTTGTGCAAAGTACCTCCTCGGTTGAATATGTCATGCTCAATACAAGCATTAAGCATTTCACACCATTCATACCATTCATGTCATTACACGATTTTGCGCCCCTCTAGCACTAATTCTGGCCATAATGTAAATAAATTGCATTTATATGAATGTGTGCAATCTTATGTGGCTTTCCTGATAATCTGGCATGGATCCAAACCTCCTGCATCTTCTTGAGACAGTGTCATCTTAACACAGTTTCATGCTATATTCAACCTCTTCCATGTAGTTCCTCTGCCAGGCATCTGCAGTTGGGCTCGCTTCTTCCTCCTGCGGGGATTCTGCAACCCCCCCTCTCGCAGGAGTCCAGGCAGAGTAGTGACTTGGCAGTCTGGGAGCACTCCTTGCCAAAGGCGAAGATTCACTAAGTCTTTCCAGGAGGCATCAGGTGGTGCGCCCGGTCCTTTTAAATATCCCCCTGAGATATTTTTTATAGTTCTGTCTCTTCTATGCAGTGGCTGTATTATATAATATGTTGTCACTCGTGTGCTTCGAACCATGAGCAAATCAACTGTCTTTTATGTCCAGGTTCACATTCATTATTTTATTTCCTATCACCATAGATAGTCATTTTCAAGGATAAAGCAAACACAAGGAGATGATGGACGGAGCGCTGAAACTTTTCAGACACTCACCCCCAGTCACAGATCTCGGTTGAATCCATCATCATTCTTTAGCTCACTTCGCCACCTCAGTTCAGACACAGCTATATGCAAATCAGTCTTGACCCTGTGCCTCATGGGAACAGTCCAGCCCGAACTGCCGAGCCATGTCTTCCCTGGACCGGAAACAAGCATCCTGAGACCGGTTTCGGGCTAACAGCCCTCATCAGCCAGACTAGCTTGAATCCAGTGGCAAAGTGAGCAAGGGACCCATGTCTGGGCATACCCTGCCAACTTAGGGCAAACAAAGCAAACACAAGGAGATGATGGATGGAGCGCTGAAACTTTTCAGACACTCACCCCCAGTCACAGATCTGGGTTGAATCCATCATCATTCTTTAGCTCACTTCGCCACCTCAGTTCAGACACAGCTATATGCAAATCAGTCTTGACCCTGTGCCTCATGGGAACAGTCCAGCCCAAACTGCCAAGCCATGTCTTCCCTGGACCGGAAACAAGCATCCTGGGACCGGTTTCGGGCTAACAGCCCTCATCAGCCAGACTAGCTTGAATCCAGTGCCAAAGTGAGGAAGGGACCCACGTCTGGGCATACCCTGCCAACTTAGGGCAAACAAAGCAAACACAAGGAGATGATGGATGGAGCGCTGAAACTTTTCAGACACTCACCCCCAGTCACAGATCTGGGTTGAATCCATCATCATTCTTTAGCTCACTTCGCCACCCCAGTTCAGACACAGCTATATGCAAATCAGTCTTGACCATGTGCCTCATGGGAACAGTCCAGCCCGAACTGCTAAGCCATGTCTTCCCTGGACCAGAAGCAAACATCCTGGGACCGGTTTCGGGCTAACAGCCCTCATCAGCCAGGCTAGCTTGAATCCAGTGGCAAATAGATCAAGGGACCCACGTCTGGGCATACCCTGCCAACTTAGGGCAAACAAAGCAAACACAAGGAGATGATGGACGGAGCGCTGAAACGTTTCAGACACTCACCCCAGTCACAGATCTGGGTTGAATCCATCATCATTCTTTAGCTCACTTCGACACCCCAGTTCAGACTCAGACACAGCTATATGCAAATCAGTCTTGACCCTGTGCCTCATGGGAACAGTGCAGCCCGAACTGCCAAGCCATGTCTTCCCTGGACCGGAAACAAGCATCCTGGGACCGGTTTAAGGCTAACAGCCCTCATCAGCCAGGCTAGCTTGAATCCAGTGGCAAAGTGTGCAAGGGACCCACGTTTGGGCATACCCTGCCAACGTAGGGCAAACAATGCAAACACAAGAAGATGATGGACGGAGTGCTGAAACTTTTCAGACACTCACCCCCAGTCACAGATCCGGGTTGAATCCATCATCGTTCTTTAGCTCACTTCGACACCCCAGTTCAGACACAGCTATATGCAAATCAGTCTTGACCCTGTGCCTCATGGGAACAGTCCAGCCCGAACTGCCAAGCCATGTCTTCCCTGGACCGGAAACAAGCAACCTGGGACCGGTTTCGGGCTAACAGCCCTCATCAGCCAGGCTAGCTTGAATCCAGTGGCAAAGTGAGCAAGGGACCCACGTCTGGGCATACCCTGCCAACTTAGGGCAAACAAAGCAAACACAAGGGCCCAGTGCTCTCCATGCCACTGGAGTCAAGCTATCCTGGCTGATGAGGGGTGAAACCCTGAAACAGGTCCTAGGATGCTTGGTTCCAGTCCAGGGAGGACCTGGCCTGGCAGTTCGGGCTGGACTGTTTCCATTGCGCACAGGGTCAAGACTGATTTGCATATGGCTGGGTTCAAACTGGAATGGCCTGGTGAGCAAAAAACGATGGATTTCGGCCCATATCTCTGTACTGGGTGAATGTATGACATTGTTCTGCATTCTGTCCATCAATTGTTCTTTTTGCATTTGTCACCCCGAGTGGGACGGGTATGCCCAGACGTGGGTCCAGTGCTCTCCATGCCACTGGAGTCAAGCTATCCTGGCTGATGAGGGGTGAAACCCTGAAACCGGTCCTAGGATGCTTGGTTCCAGTCCAGGGAGGACCTGGCCTGGCAGTTCGGGCTGGACTGATCTCATTGGGCACAGGGTCAAGACTGATTTGCATATGGCTGGGTTCAAACTGGAATGGTATGGTGAGCAAAAAAACGATGGATTTAGGCCCAGATCTCTGTACTGGGGTGAATGTATGATATTGTTCTGCATTCTGTCCATCAATTGTTCTTTTTGCATTTTCAAGGATAACCATAGATCGTATGTTTATGATTACTGGAGCGCTTTGTGTGGTTTTAATTTCAGTCTTTTACGCTGAATATTCCCTGTCAGGCTTTTCTTTATTTTGCCATATGTGCAGGAGTGTTTGAGGCTCATAAAAGAATTGAATGTCTGGTGTCTGCAAAAGCCTTGTGGGCATTTTCTTGACTTTTGCTTCTTCTTTGTGGGGATGGTACATGTGATCAGCTTTTTGTTAAAAAATCCAAGTTCGATTGTTTGTTTGCCATGTCTTTGCAGTTGTGTGGCTATGGAGGATTTGTGTACAAAACCATTGTGAGTCTCTATTTAATAACAAAGCGAGGTGTAATATTCTGCTAATATAAACATTCCCATGAAAAACACAAATATCTACTAGTGGTCTTGTGTGTCATGCATCCAACTATGGAGTAGGTATCTGCAGCTCACAAATCTGGGTCGGACTGGGAGCTCAAAGCAGCACCAGAAAATGTTGTCAGACTAGTCCCTGTAAAGTGTGTAGCGAGTGAGACTGACCACTATAAGAGGGGTTTTGGGGGGTTCTCCCCAGAGAAAATTTCAGAACAAATGGCAAAATAGTGTGCATTCTACAAACTATGTTACATTATATATTCAATTTTCTTAGCTATTAAAGCTTAGTAAATGACAACTGTAAAGTACACCAGGATACCTAATCATACCCACAGACATTCTAACTCATGAACACAAAAAATAAGATGTCAAGCCTGTAACATGAATTCAAAGACAACATAAGTGAGCACATTCACTGTTAAGCACAGCCAAGAATATGAGAATGCAATAAAATACAAATTTGAGAGATGGTAGCATCCTCCACCCCAATTAGCGGCAAGGCAGGTTCGGTTTTAGAGCTGGTGGCACCCGGTGCGACAATATTTTTGGGTACCCCCCCCGCTCACCTCCTTCTCCACAGATTCCCTCAATATCAATCTCCAACATTGCCCCTCATCTCTCCATAGCCCCACTTTCACCTGCATTTCATTTACTTTACTTTATAGCGCCTCTCATACCAGTGTAGGGTGCTGGAGCACTTTTCATCACATACAGAGACAATGAATCATACATGTGTAAATCAGTGATTAGAAAATGTTACATAAGACAAAGGTGACTACAGAGTGTAGGATTCATGTCATCCACACTAGTAGGCATTTCTTAAAAGTGCTTGGTCTGGAGAAGCACAAACTCAGGATTCAAAAAGTAACTTATAGTGGTTAGATTTGACTTTACCAATAATTGTTTATTTCTTTCCAAACAAGCACTTTTTAGGAGCATTAGGATAATGAAAGACTGAGAAAAAACATAACTTTATAACCTGCATCATGAAGAATGCATGCAGCGCCTTGATGACTGTAAATAGCTCACTGTGCTTTATTATGAACAATCAAAAGGATCTCTACAACAAAATATCGATACAAAATACAATTTTGTGATCTGCATGGTACACATTCTTTTCAGCAGGCATGTTAACCCATTGCGCTACTTCAGATGAGTCAAAACTGCCAGTAGACAAAACTCTGAGCCCTTTCCAGCAGGAACATTAATCCAGTGGCGTAGCAAGCACTTTGGCAGCCCGTGGCAGTTCCCGTGTTTGCTGCCTGCAGCGGTCGAATCAGAGAGCGGGGGGGGGGGTTCTGGCGAGATTCTTTTCTATTTGCCGCACTTTAGCGGCCGATTAAAGAGCGGGGGGTCAATTGCCGCCCCGAGAACAGCAGGTGAGAGCGGGGGGAGGCTGCCCCCCCTCAAAACTCATGCCTCCTGAGGTGGACCGCCCCCTCCGCCTCACCCTTGCTACGCCACTGCATTATTCACCAGAATCATCTTAACATTTTTAATGTTGCCTGAAAGCTGCTGGAAACACATAATTTGCAAAACACAGTGTCCCCCAGCTTAGAGATATACCGGCCTCCAGTAACAAAACCAACCCCCAGGAACAAAACCGTCCCCCTCCCTACCAGCCACCAGGGGAAACGCAGAAGGGTGGTAAACAACAGAAGGGTGGTAAACCATTCGCAAACAGGAAGGGGTCCCCAGGGGACCCCTTCCCTTTGTAACTGGCTCTAAAAATATTTTTTAAGGGCAGGCAGTGGTCCCAGGGACCACTGCCTGCCCTTAAAAAATGAAACTGAAATGTTTCATTTTTATTTTTTAAATGCATCCCGTTTTCCTTTAAGGAAAACGGGCTGCATTAAAAAAAAAGAAATTGCTTTATTTAAAAGCAGTCCTAGACATGGAGGTCTGCTGACCCCAGCAGGCCACCATCCCTGTGACTGCCCACCATCCCCAATGGGGTCGCAAATTGCGACAGCCTCATTAATATTAATGAGGCATGCAATTTGCAACCCCATTGGGAATCGCTAACAGTGTCTCAGACACTGGTGTACATTCCAATTTGCGACTCGCAATTTGCGAGTCGCTATTGCGACGCAATTTGCGAGTTGCAAATTGCTTGGTCATTCAGCTGGCGCTCAGTATGCTATCCCATAATTCTTGGATGTTTTCCAGCCTCACTAATTCCCCCAGGTTTGGGCTTGAGGAATTGTCTCCAGAAATAGAGCATGCCCCATAATACTGATTTAGGTAGACACCCCTGTTGGCTTCCAATTGTAACAATAGCAGGTCTTTATTAACTTGGGTAATGTCCATCTAGATAGCCACATTGAAACCTGCTTCTAATTAACTTTAAAATAAGCAAAAGACAGATCTGTGTAAAACATATGACCAATACAAACATAGAGAAGTCATCTTACCCTTTCCCAGGGCTAGCAGATCTCAACATGCTTCACTACTTTGGGTCTTTTAAAAGGGCTCTAACCTTTGCTTCTCAGACCGCAATATATTTTTCTTACTATGTCACCGCTGTTTGCTTATTGAACTTTTGCATTCTTTATGCTCTTGTCCAACTTGCTGGATATATTGTAGTTGACGAAAAGATATTTACATTCCTCACCCAGCGCCAGTTGTGCACCAAGGGAGCACTTTTTCTAATGCTGATATTTCTACTACTGCTGTCACAATTAAATAAATATCTACAGAAAGAAAATAGTAATAGGTGGATTTAGTTAGATTTTCACATTTTTACATATTGGTTGCCATTTAGTAATCGTTACATACTGGCTGGGTCGTTTAAATATCCATAGTTTTATTGGGCTCAACAAAAATACCGTTTATCCCTTGGGTTGTATGTGTCTTTACAGAAGGAAGTATGTTGTACAAATAGTTTTGATTCTGTTTTGTGGGTTTGCCCATCCTTTATATTAGGAAGCACATGTCCTAAACCCAAGCCTGGTGTTAATTGCTTATCATGAGTTCGTTTGAATTGTGTTTATCTCCTTTTAGGGACTAGTGTACACTAAGGGACAGACTTGCACAATTTTAGCATAACGCAGCACAGAAAACAAACGTGCTGTGCTGCTTTGTGTAAGGGAGAGGCAGCGGCGTAGAACTAGTAAACATGGCCTGTTGTGACTGTCTCCCATTGGTTGGTGTACAAACAGGCTGCCTAACCCAGCCCCACGCACATACATGTGTGTGGTCACCATGTGATGTCTGTCATATGTTTAGAACTGGAAGTATAGTGTTCCAGTACAAAATCTTATGCCCAGACAATTTTAAAACTGTTTAAGCTATTGGATGTGAGGTGTAAAATGCAGCACTTATGCAATGTGTGAAATATTTGGAGAAATAAATATATTTCTTCAACTTTACGCTTGCCTCGAGCAGACATTATATCAGACAATCGTGGAGAAAAACACACCTCCTCCTGGCCTCAATGTGGCCGATATGTGGCTGTTCATATGACATAATACTCATCACACTAGAAAAATTAGCATAATGAGCAACAATTTTTACCTTTTGTGATCTCGCTAGTTTTTTCATGTTTGTATATTTGCATTGTTTGTTCTCTAATGTGAGTGCTCACGAACCATGTACATATAATTATATAACTACATGTACCATTATTTTCGATATAAAGAAAATGATTTTCATAAAAATATTTTTGTACCTAAGATGAATAAACTATCAAAATTACTGGTCTGATTCATGGCTTTTTCATATCATAACATACTGCTTCTGTTATATGAAGTGTTTTGGAGAAGTTATTCTTTTCGTTTGCCAAGGGTAGGGGGTGTCATATCAACTGTTCCTTATCTTGACTAGTCATCCTTCTACCCATTCACTCAAACCTTACGCCAATCTCAGCTCTACTCTCTTCACAGTTTCTCTTATTGCAGACCAAATGACCCTCCAAAGAGAAGGGTTGACAAAGAGATTGGGGTCGCATGTATGGTCCTATTAAGGCCATGTGAAGGCAAGGGGTAGGCCTGTTGCATCTTACACTATTATAGATGAATACCTTTGAAGAAGAATGGGTTTTGGATTACAGTCTCCTTCCAAATGAACAAGATGATAAAGGCCAGAGTTGTATTGCAAGCAGGGTCTCTTGTGAAATGTAGCAATATTTATGGGGGTTCTCACTGGCTCCTCTTTTGAAAGCTCATGTGAGTAAAAACCCAACCTTGGATTGGTATGGAGCAGAAGTTTTGTTTTTAGATTCTTGGACCTACATTGAGAGTGCAACTCTAAAACCTATACTTAGTTTGCCAAAAGGAACCATGGTTCAAAGCATTTGTTGTGAATTAAATTGAACATCTTGGTACCTCAAGGCAGGCTTTCATCTTCTAAGGTTTATCAATAAATTATCCTTATATGAACCTTTGACAAAAATATCTGGGATAGGCTGAGAGGAAATCTTCTCTACTGAAAGAAAATGGGCCATGGTTCTGGTCAAAATAATTATTGCAATTAAAACTATGTATTGCTAATTTAGGACTGTAGGAACTTGGGCTCTGTTTCCAAATAAATATAATTTGAAAGACTCCACCCTTCAACTGTCCCAAAATCTGGTTAGGAAATATTTAATAAGAAAACCTATATTTTGTTTTTATTCAATTCATCAGGTCATATGGATCTCTTCTCCTACCTAACAAATCTACCAGATCCCAAGCTGCATTTAGAATACCTTACGCTAGACCTTAGTTGTAATACAAACTTTTCAAGATCTGAATTGTATAAGAATGTACAGGAAAAAATGGTGGGTGCTCATCTTTCATTAATACTAAAGGCTTCATATGCCATGTTTTTATTGACTGTCCTTTTCATATAAAAGCTCATATAAAGTTTTTAAAACTAGTTTTTTAAAGTATCATGCAGGTTCAAGACATAAGGGGATTGCCCTTTTAGCGAATATGGACCTTTTGATTTTGCATTCAGAATTGCATGGTTTCTAATTTTTATGAAATATACAAATTTAGTTAAGGATATTCTGTTGGTTTTAACTTGCATCATGTGAAGTATGATTTTTACTGTCCTTGCTGTATATATATATGGTATTGTACTTCAACCTTTTTTCTGGACAAACATCTCAATAAACTTAGATTTGCTACTATTACTAATTACACAATGGACCTTTTACAACTCCTCTTCAGTTACTATGTCCACCTACCCTCATCACCCTGTACCATAGTCACTGTATCTTATTAATCGTCTTCACAATATCTCTGTTCAAAACAATCACAATTAATGCTAACTGCAGATGAGCAATAGGCCTCACAAATACTACAACCGCACATAGCCTGTGCGCACTCCTAATTAAAGAAATCTAGCTCTTCTGCACCTCCTTACACACTCTCAGTCAGAATTCTGGTTTAATTCGAATACTGCATCGGACATCCCTACCAACTTGAATCAATAATTCAAGTAAGTGGCCTATCATGGCAAGCTTTTGCAAAAAGTTCATATTTCACATAATCTAAATGCCTAATATAGCCAGTTTGAACTTCTGTACAAAAATCACTGACCTGAACAGCACAGCTTCAACTAACTACATCAACGTTTATATGAGTGATTTATATTGTCTAGATGATACTGTCAAATAGACCACGTTAGTTCGCATGAGTTTACAATGCATGCCATTACAACGCAGTCATTACAATGAACGTGTTGTTACCTCTCATACCATTACAACGCAAGTCAGAACAACGACTTGCTGTATGGGGCGTGATGCATTTTGGAATAGTATAATTTACTATTCCAACTCCAGCCTGTGCAACAGTAGGGAAGGTGTTGGATTTTAAATCCAACACCTTCTGCTCCCAACAGCAAGTCGTTGTTCCGACTTGCGTTGTAATGGTATGCGATGTAACAACGCAGTCATTGTAATGACCGCGTTGTAATGGCATGCATTGTATCGCATGCGTGGTAAACGATGTTTACCGATACTGTCACCAGTGACTAAAGACCATAAAGAAAGATACACTGAACCAGTGAACATAGCCAGCACCAGACAGCATGGTATACTTCTAATTCCAACTTCAGGCTGTACCATGGACCATGTCTGATCTTTTCTTCTGGCTTTGACCTGCCACCCCTTTATTCTCTCTGAAGTGGACCACCATCCCCTTCAGCTTCCATCATATCAAACCATGTAACTACTGACACTGAAAGCCCTTGAAGCTCAGTTCTTCTCCTTCAAATCTCCCATCACCTAGGCTCTACCACAATTCCTGACCACACCCACAAACAAACTAGCCCACTCGACACTCTTTAACACCAACCTCACCACCCTCTACTTTAAAGTTCAATGCAATATGGGCACCCATGCACCAGTGAGGATTCCCATATCAAACTCAAGCCATCAGCCCTCTAGTGCTCACCAAGGCTCCCAGGCGTGAAGCATGCTATCAGGAGTCAAGAGAGGAAAAGGTGACAATCACGCCCCAAAATATATCACAAAACACAAAGTAGATTTGTCTGCAAAGCCAAGTCAACCTACTACACCATCACCATTCATGTAACACAACTCATCAAGACTGCAAAGTATTCTGTCAGCACCACAGGAGTCCCTCTCATAAAACATCCCATGTATAAGTGCAATGTGACCACTTCTTCAAGGACAATATTGACAAATTCGGGAAGCACATCAATGCCTATGCAATGTCATTAACCATCCTGCTAATTTCACTAAGCAGGTGTATGAACTTCAAAATGATCACCATTAACTACTTCTCTAATCCTTCAGGCAAAGTAAATGAGATCAACTTGAAGCACTGACACCACTGCAGAACAATACCAATTATTCTCTTATACAAGATATCTTCCCCAATACCTTCAACATAAGACATATCATTCATCACCTATAGAAAGGCAAACATTTCCCCGATCAACTGACCAACTACTATTTGATTACTCATCTTCCTATTCTGCATGAGACCCTTGAGAAAGCAGCCACTGCCTGTTAGAAATGAGGTCTCTAGTTGGCAGAGGTATGGACTCTGTTCAAGTAGAGACCGCAATTCTACTCGGGGTAAGTGAGATACACACCCTCAATAAACCTGTTTTCACCCTCTGGTGGCTTGGCATCATTCAATCAGACTTAACTGAAGAGGCAATGTTTAATGTATTTGTGCAACCCTTATTCCAGTAACACAGTGAAAACACCACACAAAAATAATCCATACCAGGTTAGAAAAATAGAGCTTAATTTAATGAACAAAACATGACCAAAAAGACAAAAATCCAAGAAGTATGTTTTTTTAAAGCTTACATTGAAATATAATGCTTAAAAGCATAAAGTGCCAACCTGGCACATCTGGTCACACTGGACAGGGTCAAATCTAAAAAGTTAAGCTGACCACAATTGACGCGGATCAGATACAGAAGCGAACCAGGCCCGCTGAAAACATTACCTTTCCAGAGGATGTGTCGACGTTGAGGAGCAACTGCGTTGGTTCAGAGTCATACAGTCATGTCCTGTGTCATCGATGAACCCCTTACGAGGAATTCACTGCATCATCGTCGAGCCTCACAGTCAGGTCCCACGACATTGTCGAACCCCCTACAATGAAACTGCTGCATTGTTGTTGAGCCGGGCTGTCAATGCTGTGGAGTCTTAGAAGAGGCACTGCATCGGCATGGAAGGCAAATGCGTCGGTTCTGACCAGCTCAAAGCAGGAGATGCATGGGCTTTTATAGTAAACAACTACAGAACCGCTTTTGAAGGCACAGGACTGGATTGGCACCTCTCAGCAGGGCAGGTTGGTAGAGTCTAGCAGCAGAAGCAGAGTTGAATGAAGTCTTTGATGTCCCTGAGACTTCAGAACAGGAGGCAAGCCAGTAAGCCCTTGGAGTCACGTGGTTCTGGGGATTTAGAGATTCATGTCCAGTCCTTCTCACCACCAGGCAAGGGGCAGCAGGCAGCAGAGCAGGCACAGGAGAGCAGGAGTCCAGAAAATCCAGCAGAGTATCAGTCCTTTCAGCAGCCCAGCAGTCCTTTTTCCTGGAAAAGTGTCATCAGGTACACGGTGTACTGAGTTGGTGGTGTCAGGGGTCCAATTTTTATACCCAGCTGTGCCTTTAAAGTGGGGGAGACTTCAAAGAGAGGCCTTTGAAGTCCACAATGCCCTGGCTCCACAATCACTACAGGGGGATATGCAGCACTTTATGTGGGGACAGACACAGCCTTATTCAGTTGCAAGTGTCAGCTTGGTAATGGGCCATCAGGTTGTGAATGACACACCTCAGCTCCCTTTGTGTGTGACTGCCTAGACAGAATGCACAAAGCCCAGCTGTTACCTACCCAAGACATGTATTCAGAGACAGGCAGAGGCACAGAATGGTTAAAGTAAGAAAATCCAAAAATATGCTGGAATGCACACCCATGTTCTTCCTTATTTAACCAAATTTTAAAGCTGCTCCAAGGCTAGATCTCTGGCGTACTAGGCTTGACTAGTGCTTTGTCCCAAATGCACAGGGCAATAATCTCGATAAAAGCTGCTGCGCCGTCGCGTCCAGCTTCAAGCCGCACAGCCACTCGCATGCGCTATGGCATCACAATCATCAATACCAGTAAACCATGTTCATTCATGATAATCTTGTTTATTCCAAATTTCATCTTTAAGTTCATCATAGAGGCAATGCGATTCTCAACTTAAATGCAGAAGGAATGCCCATACAGGCCTTCTCCTACGGCATGTCAGAATCTACTCTTCTTCCCAGGTAACCATGCTCTTATTCACCCAATGCATTTCGGGTCAATCCACCCTTCGTGCTTCATGTGCAACCAATCCCCTGAGGGTACACCAGTGAGTAACCTATACACATGTGACCACCAACCCGATCCAACAATAGACATAAAAGAAACACTCAAGATACACAAAACCCATCCAGCCCAACCTTATCGCTACGTACTTATAAAACAATATTATCATCTGTAAATAGTGCATGAAATAAAAACTCATCAAATACATAATCATACAAAAAATAATTGCAAAACGAATTAAACAGTGATGTGTATTAAACAAAGATATATATATCTCCAAAATGTCCGTTAATTATCTCATGTTAAACTCAACTGTAGATAACTTCAACCTTAAAAGTCCTGTGTATATGAATTGTTCAGTCTTGTTATGCAAAAACAAATATCGCTCCCATGATTGACCTGAATCCGACTCTCAGTACCCAGGTGGCCTCTTCATTGATAGTTTGTCCTTTTGTTCTTGTGGGGTGCAGACACTTGGAGGGACAAAAATATATGAATCCAAAAATATGCTGGAATGCACACCCATGTTCTTCCTTATTTAACCAAATTTTAAAGATGCTCCAAGGCTAGATCTCTGGTGTGCAAGGCTTGACTCGTGCTTTGTCCCAAATGCACGGGGCGATAATCTCGATAAAAGCTGCTGCGCCGTTGCATCCAGCTTCAAGCTGCACAGCCACTCACATGCGCTATGGCATCACAATCGTCAATACCAGTAAACCATGTTCATTCATGATAATCTTGTTTATTCCAAATTTCATCTTTAAGTTCATCATAGAGGCAATGTGATTCTCAACTTAAATGCAGAAGGAATGCCCATCCAGGCCTTCTCCTACGGCATGTCAGAATCTACTCTTCTTCCCAGGTAACCATGCTCTTATTCACCCAATGCATTTCGGGCAATCCGCCCTTCGTCAGGGGTAACTAGAATATGAGAACCAGCCATCAATAAATATCTTAATACTCAATAATATGCAAATATGTGTGCATCACAACACCTTATAATCATGCAACTTAATACTCAAAAATCGTGCTGCAACAAACTTATGAACAGTAACCCCTGTGCCTCATGTTTACTCCCAAAAAGAATATGTTAAAACAACACTCAAAACGTGTCATGAAAGTTAAACAATCAGTTACGTGCATGCTGTGTTCTCCCATGCCAAATACGTACTAACCCCAAAAACTAAAAGAGACGAAAAAAAGAAAGGTAAACGTGCACTTACAGTATAACAGATATAGTCCACACCGTGCCCATCATCGTGACTCCTTTTTTTAAAAAACGGAAATGCGCAAAACGGAAACCGTTCCTAATTTAACTCCCCTCTGTGCTTCACGTGCAACCAATCCCCTGAGGGTACACCAGTGAGTAACCTATACACATGTGACCACCAACCCGATCCAACAATAGACATAAAAGAAACACTCAAGATACACAAAACCCATCAAGCCCAACCTTATCGATACGTACTTATAAAACAATATTATCATCTGTAAATAGTGCATGAAATAAAAACTCATCAAATACATAATCATACAAAAAATAATTGCAAAACTAATTAAACAGTGATGTGTATTAAAAAAAGATATATATATCTCCAAAATGTCCGTTAATTATCTCATGTTAAACTCATGTTAAACTCAACTGTAGATAACTTCAACCTTAAAAGTCCCATGTATATGAATTGTTCAGTCTTGTTATGCAAAAACAAATATGGCTCCAATGATTGACCATAAGTTGTGATTTTAAACTGTGAGTCCAGAGACACCAAACTTATAATTTCTATAATGTCCCAATTGGAATTTACACTTATAAGATGGAATAAGGTAATCACAAAGTTAACCTATTGGCAAGATAGGCCTTGCAGCAGTGAAAAACAAATATACGAGTTTTTCACTACCTGGACATGCAAAACTGAAAGTGAATATCCAACTTTTTAAATACTGCATCCTGCACTTGGGGCTGTCAAGGGCCTACCTTAGGGGTGGCACATATGTATTAAAAAGGAAGGTTTGGTCCCGGAAAGTGGGTTAATCTTGCCAGGACGACATGGCAGTTTAAAACTGCACACAGAGGCTCTGCAATGGCAGGCCTGAGACATGTTTAAAGGAGCTGCTGGAGTGGGTGGCACAATCAGTGCTGCAGGCCTACTGGTAGCATTTAATTTACAGTCCCTGGGCACATGTAGTTTACTTTACTAGGGACTTATAAATAAATCAAATATACCAAAAGTTGATACGCTAATGTTACCATGTTTTAGGTGGAGGGCACATGCACTTAAGCACTGGTTAGAAGTTAGGAGGAGGAAGGCACAAAGTTTGGGGGTGACCCTCCTGCAGAAAGGGCCAGGTCCAGCTCAACCCCTCCTCCAGACTAAAGCCAGGATAGACTAATCAATACCTTGATGGACTTTCCTGTTTAGGCGATAGAATGTGGACAATGATCCACTACCGCAGGGGCACTTGTCTGTTCTATGCCTCACTGAGCTTAGCTGGATCCCTCTGTCTACACTCTCCTGAGCCACTGCACTGACCGATGGGGGACCCTTCTCATCACCTGCAGACCCCATCTGTTCAGCACCTAACCTTACTTTACTCACAGATGCATCCCAGTAGGCAGATAGTACCACCATGGCCATCAAAATGATGTGGCCCATTTCAGACCTTGGGACTGACTTCTGTCCTCAACCCAGGGAAAACTCTGTTCATAAGGACAAAAACAGACAGAGGCCACTGACAGCTGTAAGTGTCAAAAGCCAGGCCCCAGGCCTCTAACCTCTGTGGTTTCTCAAAGTGGGGGACAGTAGCCCCAGTGCCTAGCACCCTTTTTCCACTTCACCTCCAACTAGTGTCATGTCTTTCCTTTAGGGCCCACTTAGTTTGGTCGTGTTTTAGTTTGCCCACACGTTTAGGCTGCTTTGCTTCGCACACGTTATGCTTAGCAGTTTTATTTTTGTGCCACAACATTATTTTAGAAATACATTGCGCATGTTTTTGTTATTGTTTCCGACTCTGTTTGAACATCTTGTATCATGTCAAACAACACTGGGCCCGGTCTTTCTGTGAGCGGTTAGCAAACATAGCTTGGCATTTAGACACAACATACATTCACATCTGCTGTTTTCAAGAAGACACCTCGTAACATATACACTGAGATGTGCCATTTTGAAAGCAGAGAGAAGACATTCTAGCAGAGCAAAGGTCCCGAGATGAGAGAGGTGCACCAGCTGAGATGTATAACAACTATGTATGCATGACAGGTATGGGGTTCACCAGTAATCCCCCAGATCTATAATATAACACTGTGTTTCCATAGTGAGGGTAGGCTGATGCAGATATATAATTCACCATGGTAGGGTTTCTTACTGTTTATAGTTTACTTGTAATACTTCTCACTCTGTTGGGATGCATATATTTTCTACTTGCAGCGCAGATGCTTTATATTAGAGCACAATAGTTTCAATAAATATTGTAAACTGATCTTGTGACTTTGTTTTGTTTATTATGGATATGCATGAGTCAGAAAGCAAAAGGTTGATGATCTGTTTCCATGTTTCCCTGAGGGGACTGGGCTGTTGTGTTCTGGGGTGCTAACTTACCTGTCACTCTGGGAGTGTTGTGAGGGCAGGCAAAGCACTATGAGCTAGTCTGAATTGGGGCTCATAGGTACTGATGTGGTATGGTGACTCAGTCCCTACTTACTGACGTCCTGTGGTCCCAGGCATAGTTCTTTTTACACAGGATCCATGCAACACAAGTTCAAGCATCACATCCTGAAATTGGTCACTCAGCCAATGGTCTGCATCCTGAAGCTCAACAGGAGACAGGGGTGGGCTCTCCCTCACCCTGTTCCTCCCTCTGGGGTCCTGTACCATCCGCTTGGGAGTGGTACCCCCAGAATACTGAACCGTTAGGGCACCCGCTGTTGCCACCCCTCCTTGTTCCACTGACACTCGGGGCAACTCTTTCCCAAGAATGCCATGGGGTGAAAGAAATCCTGCGCAGTGACTGGGGTTACCCTACAGACCTTGCAGGTGTACTGCTCTGGGTAAACTAGCCTTTCCACAACCATGGTCCAGCTAGCCCCGGTGCCCTCAGAGAAGTGACTGGGACCCCATTCACTGTCACCTGCTGGAAGTGTTGACTCTCACCTTCAGGGATCACCACCTCACCCACTGAGTCCACCTCCCAACTAAGAGAGATCAGGGTGTGGTCTATGACCTGCCCCCGGGAACTACTTACCCCTAAGGCCATAATGGCCACTCCTGTAGAGGTATATGCAGTGGTTGGTTTCATAGGACAGACAGAGTCTATCTGCTTGTGTCCTAGTTGAGAACAATCAAAGCAGCGGGGTTGGAAATGGGCGTACTGGGTCACTGCCCACCAAAAACTCCTCCCTGTTTCTCAGAAGGGGCATGGGAACTCTTTCCTCCTTCTTACCCTGGGACTTGTCTGTGTCACTCTTGACCTCCCCTCACTCTGCTGGGGGGAGCCTGATCCAACTCTCTTGGGGTCACTGCAGAGTACCTTCTGTTGGACCAGAATGCTGATCCAGAGGTTCGCTTCCTTAGCAAGCTCGCTGGAGTCAGAGAGCCTATTGTCAACAAGGGGTTGGCACTGATCAGGAAAAAAAAGACTGAACATGTGCTCCCTAACAATCAAGTTATACAGCCCCTGGTAATCTTCACATCACTGCCCTTCACCCAACCATCCAGTCCCTTGCGAAAGGATTGCACACAATTCATCCAGGTCTATTGGGAAAGTTTTTGACTAACCCTGAATTTCTGTCTGTAGTTCTCTGAAGTCAGACCAACCTTCCTGATGTGGGCCTCCTTCATAATGGTATACTTAATCCTGGCACTCCCCTCTAGGGCCAGTAGGGTGTCCCTCCCCTCACTAGGAATGTGCCTCCACAGACTAGTTCCCCAATCCTCCTCAGGGACCTTGTGCATCTGCAGAGAAATCTCATAGGCCTCAAACCATCTGTATATGTTGTCTCCCACCACAAAATCAGACACCAAATACTTGGAAATGTGGACCCTCCTGTCAGATGACACTGAAGAAAAGCTGCCACCATCTTGGCTGCACTGAGTCTTCTTGGCTTTGATGTCCAGCTCTCTCAAGCTCAGTTCCAGAGACAACCTCATTTTCTTCTCCTCCAAGGCCAACCTTGTTTTCCTCTCATCCGTTGTCATGATGTGTCTACCCATTTACTCACTCTGACAACTAACAATAACAAAAGACAAGACAGAGGCTATGTTGATAGACTCATGAACCTTCAACCATAGTGTAGTCAAAGACATTGTTGACTTACTTTCCCTTTGCATTACGTTATTGTTTCTTTTATGTTTTGTTATGGTCACACAGCATGTTCCATTCCTTGTGCCAATGCTTGTTTGGAGCATGGTATTGTCCAAAGCACTAAAGACCTTTTGTCCCCTCGCAGCTCCGGTACTCTCCACCAGTGGCTGCCATCTTGAATCTTTACTAGGTATAAATGCCATCCACGCCCAGCCCTCAGTGCGGATTATTCAGAGCACTGAAGATTCTGGTTTCAGCAGTTGTGCCGGTCGCTGACGGACTGTTTCCCTCGTCATTGCTCCTGTGCGGATTCCTGTTCCTGGGATCCTCTTCATTGTTCCACGGTGCAGGTAGGATCTTACCTAGTTGGATTGTGCCGGGCCGGTTTCTTCTTTGGAACCTGTGGTGCCGCACTAGTTGTTACCGGATTTGCCGCACCGTAACACCACTACGTGGGAGCAGCCCCCTGGGCATTGCTGCATTTCTTGTCACTACTCCGTGGGAGTGGCACCCTGGGCATTGTCACATTTCTCATCACCACTCCGTGGGAGCGGCCCTCTGGGCATTGCCACATTTCTCGTCACCGCTCCGTGGGAGCGGCCCCCTGGGGAGTTAAAGGACTCTGAGAAGCAACCATTACTACAGAAACGATAAGTGAACCATTCTTCCATGATTTTATGTTTATTGATATGGGTTGTGAAAAGCTTAGAACATTTGCAGTTTGCATGGGGAAACGATCCAAATCAAGATTCAAAGCTGTATTCAAAAGACTTGATCAGGGGTACATAGCATACAAAAGAATGTACATCAAACTGCATAAATAATTGATAAAGACTTGGTGTATAAGTAATTGGTAAAGACTTGGAACATTGTATATAACTTATGAACACTTGATATTAAACCAAGAGGAAAGCATCATTGTCACAAGGAGAAAAGACGATATACATTAGTGGCAGAAACCTTGATGCAGCTCTTTTCACGTTACTTTTCCGAACCTTTTCTTTTCTTTACAGGTATGCAGCATTAATACAATTCTTATGTTAAGTGATATCTATGAATACATAATTTTTAGGTGTTAGTAGATACGAAGAGTATTAACCAGAGGTATTGTTTCGTTCCAGATCTCCCTCCCCGCAGTACCCTCCCTAATTCCCTTCCCCCCCTCTAGCCACTTTGATACTCTGTGCAATTAAGCCTGAGTCGAAGCTGCTGGAAGGTGGGCCTCTTGGGGGTACTGCTCCTGAGGAACATCGAGACCGTGACACTGTTATGGTCAGTTACTTTTGCTTTTCCTCAAATTTGAGCTTGGCCAGCTCCAATCTGAACTTTCTCCCCTCCCTCCTGTTCTCCAGCTCCTCTGGGGACAGGCCTTTGGATGACATGCTGCTTCCTGCCATTGGGGGAACCTCCTCTCCATTGACTCCCTGCTCCACAGGCAGACCTGGGTTCTCCAGTGAATCCAGCTCCATGTCATCCTCCTCTATCACTACATTCTCTTCCTCTGGGGTCACAGCTGGATCCCGGGCTTCCAACCAGGCTCTCAGCGCCTTTTGCAGCTCCACCTTCGTCGTGAAGCCCTTCATGAAAACCCCAAACCCCTTGCAGAAGGTGTTGAGCTGGATTGCTGTGTACTTCTCCAACAGGGTATGCTCACACTCCATGGTTGCATGTGCAGATGTAGGAACTACAGTGAGAGACTTGCTTTAGAAAAAAGCAAAAAGCAAAAGCAAAATTCCCAGCTGTCACCTACCCCAGATATACTTTTAGAGACAGGCAGAGGGGCAGAATGGCTAAAGTATCAAAATGCCAACTTTCTAAAAGTGGCATTCTAAAAGTGTGAGTCCAGAGGCACCAAACTCAAAATTTCGATCTTGTCTCAATTGGAAATTACACTTATAAGATGGAATAAGATAGATCCAATGTTAACCTATGGGCAAGATAGGCTTTGCAGTAGTGAAAAACAAATGTAAGAGTTTTTCACTACCTGGACATGCAAAACTTAAAAGTGCATGTCCAACTTTATAAATATTGCACCTTGCCCTTGGGGCTGTATGTATTAAAAAGGAAGGTTTGGGGCTGGCAAGTGGGTTATCTTGCCCGGTCGATATAGCAGTTTAAAGCTGCACACAGGCTCTGCAATGGCAGACATGAGACATGTTTATAGACACTACTGGAGTGGGCGGCACAATCAGTGATGCAGGCCCACTGGTAGGATTTATTTTACAAGGTCTGGGCACATATAGTGCATTTTACTAGGGACTTATAAGTAAATTAAATATGCCAATTTGTGGAAAAGCCAATGTTACCATGTTTTAAATAGCGAGCACATACACTTTAGCACTGGTTAGCAGTGGTAAAGTGCCCAGAGTCCTAAAGCCAACACCAAAAAGGAGAGAGGAAGGCAAAATGTTTGTGGGTGACCCTTGGGAGAATGGGCCAGGTCCAACACTACCCAACAAATTACAATGAACAACCCCCTTAAAAGTAACTGGTAAAACTTCACGTCGCAGTGCAGCACAAAGTCTGCACTATTCAGGTGAGGATGGCACCCTTCAAATCTCTGACAAGTGGGTTTTGCTTTGCTGTTCTCCTCAACCTCTCTGCAGCATTTGTTCACCTTGAAGCTTTTTTGATGGCACTAAATTCTTAATTCTGCTTTGGTGACTTTATCTTGCTGCAGTTCTCTTGCGACCTGACTAATAGATATCAACTCATACAAATGATTTCAAAATGACAGCATGTCCTTGTGATGAGGAGAACAGCATCCTCCAATCACCTTTCATCTTCAGCCAAGTAAAGTACACCTAGCCAATAAGAACATCAAAGTACATCAACATATTTCTTCAGTACATTGAGCACTTGAAGGTCTTGCTCTCCGCCATTCAAATCTGAATGTCAAAGCCTACCAAAATCTCACCTCTCTGAAACTAGAGGCCATCTTGGCAAAAACAAAAGACAAGTTGTAGTAGAAGAATGATTTGAAACCAATAAGCTTCAATGGGTTCACCCATCGATAGCCACAAAGGACTACATTGCTCAGATTCAACCTCAACAGAAGCTGTAACTTCAAGAATATTTAAAAAGACTCTGACATCCTCGCAAAATCTCTATTGTTTTCACCTAGTCATGACGTACCTCTCTAAGCCTCACTTCAGTATAGCTATTCAAACACTGCTCTTTTTCCAACTGCAGAGAGACACCACCAAGTTTGCTGGTGTCTAAGACACCAATCTGGCATATTTACAGAAGTCTTTCAAGTGGCTCAAGGGCTAATCTAAGGGACGGTTAAAGTAAAAAAGAATTACGTTGTTGCAGCGGAAGCTTTTTTTTGGTTTCTCTGTGTCCACCAATGACTTTACAACTTAGTCACTTTACTCAGATTCTATACTTTACCCACTGAGGCATTGATCCTCCTATAGACCTTTCTTCATTGCAGTGAGGGAAGAAAAATCACGGTGTCTATCAGTAGGCCAGCCATTGTGGACCAATAGCCAATTCACAAATTAGCGATCAAGTTTAAGTGCATTACTCTCAGATTATTGCACTCTCTATCAAGCACTAGAAATCACATAATTGCAAGCACAGTTTCTGTGGAAGGAACAATAAAACACAATAAAAGACTCAGACAAATTTAGATAATTGGCATTGATTTTGGATCTGTATTACAATAATTGGCTATTGTAATACAGATCCAAAATCAATGCATATAAGTGACATTTTAAGCCGTTTAGTCATGAGTCTTACAGCTGATATTATAAAACCACACATTTAATCAAAGTAAATCTTTCAATAAATAAATTAATCCATAAAGAGAATGGTTCAGGTTAGAGTTCCCTACCAACAACAAAGGCAGGAGGATGGTTCAAAAGAGTTGTCTTAGCATGGGAAAAAGGATCAAGTTAAAGTTCACTAAGAAAAAGTCCATGTACATGGGCAAGGGGAATGGAGCAATAATCAGGAAAGTTCAGGTCTGGTCTCTCACCAGACAGCTCTAAATAGTCCAGCAGGCAAGTTCATCAGCAAAGGGCAAAAAGGAAAGGGGCATGTAAAGATAGTCTGCTGGCAGGCTGGAGGCAATGGAGGAGAAAAGGCTTTCTAGTGAAAAAATGGTTCCCTCATCCTAGGAAAGTCACTTTTTTATGCTCCAAATTGTTCGTTTGTGACTTTAGTTGTCGCCATACAATGGTCTGACCGTCAAGTGATCATTCTCCTGCTCACCCGGTATAACATTGATACTTCAACATATTTTCCCATGTTGCTCATGAGAAATGACTGTCCATTCCATCCTCACAGGTTAGTTAACAAAGAGCTTATCTACTTTGTTGCTCTTCATGTATTAAGTGGAAGGGTCATGTTCCCACCAATTCACTCACAACAAAGTACTGGGAAAAGTGCCTAGTGACAGAACAGATAAAGCAGCATTTGGAGAAACGTAACAAAAGTCCATTACAACAGCCTATGAAGAAATGCAACCTAAGGAAAAAGGCAACATAATGCATTTTAAAGTTAGCATTTCCTACTTGGTAAAATAAACTCAGAATTAATTTCAAGCATAACAAAATAAACCAAGCATATCATATATGGAAATAATTGTAACATTTGTAAGTGATTATTGCACAAAAATGTTCAAATGTAATTATGGCATACTACCAACATTTTAAAAGTATCTACGAGCAAACTATTTCTAAAAATCATTAAAATAAAATTGTTTTATGAAATTTAATAATCTAATAATGTCAAGCATTTATACTGAAAGTTTCATTCATGTAACATATTGCATAACGATTTTGTACCAGTTTTTCATTTGTTATGGTGCATTACAATGAAGGCAATAGAGATTCTAAGTCTCATCATTAATATTTGCACAATCGTATGTAAGACTCGTTTGTCACATAGATATACTTCTTCATATTAATAATTTGTGCTACTTGCATCACAGAAATGATTTTTCATCAATAATCTTTCAAAATGATTTTGTTAAAATAATATAGTAATCAAATAATAAGCATGCCAAACTCATTGTATATAGATTCTTCTATTTCTACAAATCCAAGCACACTTTTATGGTGCTGGTTCTTCAGCTTTTCTCAGTTCCAGTGTTTTTTTTCAAGACGTGTAAAATGCACATTAGAGTTTTATTGTCAAAATCAGTTTTTATATTGTGTTAAGAATCATCAGATTTTACGCTTCAACAACTCCTTTGCTTCATAAATTACAATAATTCCACTAGTTGAACTAGTTCCTCCATTTGTATCAATATCAAGTCTGTGAACCCCAATGTTTCTCTCTATCTAGAAGACAGGATCAAGTTCTTCAGTGGCCTGTGTATGACACTTAGAAATATAAACACCATGCATAAAACCAAGATGTGCAAGAAGGAGTAGCCTAGCAATAACCCTGCTGTTATGCACTTAAGACCTATCATTCCTCCTTGAAAGAGATATGTCCAGCCCCATCACTCCCCTATTTTGGAAAGTAATGGAGGACACATCACAACATGTCCACAAACATTTAAGCTATTACCTATGCTCATTGAAACTGTATGACGATTGACCCTGCTACCTGTAAGAATGTTACAACTGCAGACACTCTGACGCTCACACTCCTCATGTAAAGTGCTCTGTTGAATTACGGCCAGGTTTAAACTTTATAGCTACTTTTTAAAAATATTTCTTTATTGATAGTTTGAGAAATGACAGAATTGACAGCAGTAAGTACATCTGTTAGGTTAAGTAATGAAACTACAATGCATACTTCTTATTCGCTGTAGGAATTATGCTGCATACATTATATATGCATTACAGACTGCATCACATTATTCACGTATCCAGCTTTTTACAAGGTTTTTAAGACAATTAAATAAGGTACTGATTATTAAACATTTCGAAGATCAACCCTAAAAACAGATTAAAGTGTGGAGGAAATAATTGTGTACGTTTATAACTACTTACATATAGACACAGCATGAACAAAGAAAATTGTCAGTCAAAAAATCTTTACTCTGGTAAGAAAAACCGTCAAAGAAACAAAAACTACATGAATTGCAATTGATTAAAACCCATTGCCATATTTCATAAAATTTAAAATCCTGAAATTCTTATCATACTTTTAGGCAATAGTAAAGGACACTGTGCTAACATGGCCGAATGTGGTCAAGCCTAAAAGGTTCACCCAAATCAAAAGCAAGATCTAAACAGACCTCCTAATTACACTGACATTTGTCTCCTAATTTTTATAGCCTGCACCGTAAAACTAATTGCAGCAAAGGATATGTGTTTGAAGAAAACATTTGTAAGACAAGCAGTGCTGGTCTGCATTGATTATACTAAGGGGCATATTTATGAGGACCTTGCATCATGCTTGCACCACGCAATGTGGTACATGCACAACATAAAGGCCCAAGTCAAATTTATTAAGCCACGCAAAGCCACTTTGTGTGGCTTTGAATGTCTTCACAAATGTGCAGTAATCCAACACAGTGCAAATCGCTGTGTTGCCTTACTCTGCACAAGGGAGGTATTTCATGGGGGTTGCAGTGGGTGTTCCCACGCAACTCATATGGTTTTTGATGCATTCCCATATTTACAAGGACATGTGAACCTGGGAATGTGTCAAAAGTTGTGCCTCCCCAGGTGAGGCGTAACAAGGAGAAATATAATTATTTCTCCTCGTTTTTAGGTCTTGCCTACGCAGCGCGCAAGCGCTGCTTAGGCAAAAAGACCTTTTGCAATTGCTTCGGCTTTTCAGCCAAAAACATGCACGCGTTCCATTGTTTTCAATGGCAACGCGTGCACGTTTGGCGATTCACTTGCGGGAACGAGCAGCACCATATGGTAGCAATTATCGCTCCTGGCGCCGCTCGCTCCCGCAAGGGAAACGCTTTCACTTCTGCCGACAGTTTTTTTTTTCCACTTGAGGCACGCACGCTTGTTGTATTAACCTGTTAGGCTGTCTGTCTTAAAGGCAATAAATATGTGTATTGGCGCAGGTCTGTAAAGGTTGCTTCCTCAATTTGTTTGTGCGTGTTGGCATTTGAAAGCTGCTATTGATATCCCTCTTGAAAAGAGCTTGTGCCTATCGATTTGACATGCTGTAAAACTAGAAAACTAACTTTGTTGTCAATAGATTCTAGTTCTAGTATTTAATTCCTCTCCACGTGAGTGCGAAAGTGAACTAGAATGGTAAGTCAGAGCTGTATATATTCTTTAAAGTATTTTCTTTGTAGCGCACTTTTATTAATCTGTTGTTTTGAAAGCGGAGTTTGCAGAGGATCCCTTTCGTGCACTCATAACGTTTTACTGTTGTGCAAATTCATTGTTATTCTCTACTTGTGCACCAGTTTTAGGTTTTTGCCTTACTGGATGTCATGACAACTCTGCAGGGACATCAAGTGTTTCAGTGGTTTAATGTGCGTTCCCTCTAAAATGTGTCCCTAGCACAGAGGTCAAGAACCGAAAACCCTCTTAATGGTGTTCTGTTTGTGCCTGTTTGTGAAAAAGGTTTTACGTTGCCTATTTGTTTATTTTGATGACGGAAGGTAAGAAGGCAGGGACTGATGTGGTTAGTGTCAGGATACACTCTAGACTGTGAATGAACTCATGGAGAACCCCACACCTCCCCTGAACTCCAACCAAAAGATTCATGATACCACGACTCTGAGAGAAAGAGTGGGTGGGTGGGGGGTTGGGGTGGGAATAGGGAGGGAGAAAAGAAACAGCCATCATACGGTGCTTTTAGTCTCCAGGCAGTTGTCAGTCTCGCTTGTTTCTTGTGCTCGTGCTAAAGACACACAGCAGGATGACTTAATCAACAAATGCATGTAATGCCAATAAACTGGCAAGTACACTTTCAGTTTTCCTTAGCTGCCTTTGTAGTTGCGAATATGGTAGCAAACGTTCTTGAAGGCCAGGAGTCCAACCCAACATCCATAAAGGTTATAGAGCCAACACAACCAAGAGTTGCAGGAACAAAATGTAAGTACCCTAATCTTGGTTAAAGGGGGAACCCAAGGGTGCTTGGAGGGAAAAACCAGAATAAAGGTGCAGCAACAAGTGACCGAGTGTGGACTACAGTAAAGTGAGGATACGCATACGCCACAACTGCGAGACATTGCTGGACAGTGATTCTCAGTTTTAATTGTTACTTATACTGTCTCTACCTGCCTTAACCCGGAAGTGAAAACCCACCACTCTGAGTTGTAATGCTGAATCCTACCTCCCTGTCAGTCAGGTTATGAACACACCTCCTCTCACTTACCAGTGTTCCCTCCGCTAGTCTATCAGCACAACTTCAGAGACGCCGTGCTTTATGTTTCCAGTACTTGAGTTATTGATAAGTTTTTTTATTTGAAGCTATCGTCAAATTAAGTTGTATGCATATGTAATGCATCCTCGTTAGGGCAGCTTTCACTTTCGTTTCTGCCTGTTGATTCGTGACTTTCCCCCCACCTCCTTGCGCTCGAGCCCTCCCCTACTCCCCAAGCACACATACGGCTGTGGATTTCTCAAGGCTGAGACCTTGCACTGTGACCCCCTCCTCCCCCCGCCACCACACCCCAGCACCAGCACTCACCCGCTGCCTGCCTCTCTTTACTCCAGCGGCGGCATGTGCAGGTTGTTAACCCTTTCCCCTTGTTTCTCTTGCTGTGAATGACAGTCTGCTGAGGGAAAAAAAATGTCAGTCACCAAACTGAGTGCTGATTACACAAAGTAATCCCAAAACAGTGTCTAAGCTGAGCGGCATAATTTTTGAGGCCGTCTGTCACATTGCCATGGTAGTGGGCACGTATTTAACAAATTTGTAATCACGTGTTCTTTGACTATTTGTACATGGTTTTAGCAAGGGTAATCCCCTGGGGTCTGCCCGAGCAGCTTTCACGTAACCTCCCACGGCCTCATTAATGTTTGCTGGGGGTGGGGTGGGGGGTTTAAGGGGCACTTTACGACTGTACCCGCATGTGCATGACTGCGCTTAACACAACTGCAGTTATCACTCTCCTTTAAGGGACAGTACTTGATCTATTGATACGTTTTTTAATTTGAAGCTATCGTCAAATTAAGTTGTAGGCATATGTAATGCATCCTCGATTCTAGTTGTCAGTAATTTAATTGCTTTGCGGTTTCTAATCAAGTAGTTTTAAATCTTCAAGTTATCTCACGCCATCTCTGTGCTCACCTCTGCAAACATTCTTGTGACTGGAAAAACAGGGGTAACATGTGCTGGACCCTGAGGTTTACCAGGTAAGGGGGTTAACATGTAAAATGACAGTCATTTTAAAAACTAAATATATTTCTGGAAACGCACAGATTTGGAATGGCCTTTCCAAAGCGGCAAAGCAAACCGTAAGGGTGGTAGGTATTTGTTAATGTCTTGTTAAAACACGTTCTCGTGCCCTATGCTCATTAATGCCCCGGTGGGGCAGGTTATTGTATCTTCGGTTTCTAAATACCCAAGTGTCACTGTTATGTTACCCTGTGCCCTGTTATGCTTTCGAAGAATAGCTTTTTTTTTTTTTATCTTGCCCACCGTGGACTATAACACTTCTTTATAATAACTTTTCAACATGCTGCACAGCAGCCATAATGCTCTACAACATAGCTTAATAACATTTGCAAAGCTAATAGCTCTGCCTAAACACTTATAAGGTCCCAAAGGCGAGACCTATTGGCTATGCCAATGCTTGTTTCCTCTTTCTATCTGTGCTGCATTCTGTAGCACTGATAGAAAGAGAAAAGTGCCTCCACAATTGCTTTTGTGCAAGAAGGTGTACCTTCCTCTACAAAAACAATCCTGCCTGTAACGCAGGCACTCTGGCACCATGATGCAAGGGTGCCTGCGTTGGTTCTAGGCAGACAAAACGGCACCAGCACTGGGGAAAGGACAAGAAAGCACTGTATTGGGTAAGTACGGTGCATTTCTGCCCTTTCCCTGTGACGCAGCTCAACAAGGTAACTTGCTGCACTGCCCTGCGCCAGCATTCTAGTAAATATGCCCCAAAGAATCTCCTTCTATAGATTACATATAAAGAGCAACAAAATCATAAAATGAAGTGTGAACTGTGCTGCACGATTTTGTCTCAAGGGCAGGGTGACAAACTCCCCCCATACATAACAATCTTTGCAAAGGATACCAAAAAGTGGTTAGAGTTAGAAGGAATCTGTCCTGGGTGTTAAGTATATATAAGATATGGTTTAATAACAAATTATTAGAAAGCACAGAATAAAATCGTACAGACGTTTTACAGTGTTCCTTTGCCATCCTATCATTATTACACCAATTAAACGATAAAGGTTTAATAGCGCTTTTGATCAAGGAACTAATGACTTCTGGCACAAAAACATCTCTGGTTTACCCAGCACCTTGCAACAACAATACATTCAATCATGGAATCCAGTGTGCATATGCTAAATTCAGGCAACCATGAATTACTTGGCGATTAAAACTGGTTTTGACTTTCAACAACGCAGATAACTTTAGCGCCAAAGGGTGAAATATAATCAAGTCCTCGAAAATGTTAACTCATAACTCTAAATGACAATTATAAGTAGAATTTTTGGAACTGCTAGCAGACTTCTTAGAAAAACATTTTCACTAATGTGCGTGGCTCTCAGATCTACATATCCCCAGATACCCCTGGCGTAACTAACTGTGAGAAGTTGACCTGGCATATGCTGTCCACTACTTATAGTGGGCACCTTGCACCAGTCCAAACAACCCCTTATTGGAGATAGGTTAAAGACAACCTTTATTGAAAGCTATCCTAGTGGTAGCTATGGAGAGCAGCCTTCAGGCTAAGTCTTGAAGGAATGTAAAGCAGCTTGTTTTACCAGTCTATAATCTCTTGAGTGACCAAATGAAAGAGGACCACACCAGGTATATATTCAAAATATATGTATTTATTACTAAACACACCCCTCTAGTCTCTTTATGAGGCTAGAGTTCGAAATACATAAATTATAAGTTAGTTATCTACAGTAATAGCACAAATACACGTTTGAGCCCCCGGGGAGTACCAAACCATATACCAATAAAGTGGTATAAGAACCACAACTGAGCTAGACACAAGGCCTAGAGCCTGTAGAAGTGCTTGGACCACAAGGAACCACCCAAGGCAGTGACACAGGGGACCCACGGGGGACACGTGCAGTGTATGAACACAGCCGCGAACCACCGTTAACTTCTATGGGGAAAGTCGCGATTAGAATTTAAAAGAAAAGGGACACTTAGAGGAGGACTTGGAGCAAACCCTTTGAGAACTAGGCTGTTCTAGTGTCAATACCCACGGGACCACCGGAGTACTCGAGTTACCTCACCCAGGGGAGCCGGGTGCATAGGTGTCTTTCGGGGTCGGGTTTCTTCGTCGCTTTCAATGGCGATCTGCTGCAAAGTGCTGCTGGCGGCCAAGTCGAAAGTGTTCGGGTGGATCCAAAGGTGGATCGAAGATCTGAAGAACCTGAAAGCAGAGGGGACAGAGTCTGGGTCACTAGCCAGTGACCAGGAAGGCGATGAGCAGATGCCCACCGATGTCGAGTGCTTCAGGTAGGTTGACGGTCGTCTTGACTCTTCAGCCACGAGGTCCAGGAGGCGTCGACGATGACCAGGAGCTGGATTCGAGCTGTCCCACGACGTCTGTCGATTGCAGGGGTATCAGCGACCGGATTGGACCCAACAAGCCTTGGCAACGGCAAGTCTCATGGAAATAGAAGAAGGACGATGTTGCAAATCAGCAAGGTTTGGGGGACTCACCCAGCGAGGATAAGTCAGGGCACACCTGGAGCAACCAGGGAGCCCAAGCAGAAAAAGATTGGCCTTCGGGAGGGCCTACTAGCCAATGAACTAGCGACCGCGAAGGAGCCTCGAGACGATGCACGTGGAGCTGGCTCACAGGACACTCGTGGAGTGGAGGCCAGTGATCTTCGGTGCAGTTGGTGCTGGAGGCTGGGGCTACTCGGAGCCCAAAGCACGACTTCGTGGGAGACCCAGAAGAGGATGCACTTGCAAATGCGTTCGGTGTCCAGGGGTCACGGTTCCACATTACCCACAACAGCTACGGGCCTCAGCTTTGCTGGGGACTCAGGGCAGCCTCGGGAAAGTCTGGAAATCCACCTCTGGTGATGCAAGGACTTCGGCGTCCGACGGGAGCTTCAGCGATGCAGACCGGACAATTGCTTCTTTGGTGCCTGCCAAGCAGGGGAGTCACTCCTTGACCCCAAGGGAGATTCTTCAGTCCTCTAATCTTGAAGTAGAGCGTCGAAGGTCCAGGATTCTGTGTCAGAGTTTCGTCCAGGTTAATCTAAAGTCCTAAGGACTGGGGTCCCCTACTTATACTAAGGTAGGGGTTGGACATACTCTGTGGCCCCACCTATGGGAGGGTCAGGGCAGAGGGGTGGTTACACCCCTTTCCCTTTGTCCAGTTTCGCGCCAGAGCAGGGGCTGGAAGCCCCTGAGCCAGTTTGAACTGGGGTATGCACAGGGACACCAAGTGTGCCCCCAGTGCAGGACTTCAAAGCACCCGAGAGTGCTCCCGCCCAGCCCCAATACACACTATCCTGTCTGGGGAGGTGGTCACACCTCCCTGGGACAGGAAACCTATTGTCCAGGCCTCCCCTGCCAGAGTTTTGGTCAGCAGCAGGAGGCCAGACTCGTGTCTGTGGCAGCGGCATCCATTTTGTGATGCCAGGGATCTGGAAAGTCAGTACCGGGTATACCGGTGTGTACATGTCTTTCCCTCTAGAAGGGTGGAATGCTACCCCCGCCACCAGAACTGGCGGGGGGTAGTATTCCAAGATGTTTGACATGTTTCCATGCAGCCATCCCAAAGTTAGCATTTAACGCGAGGTTATAATGCGCTTAAGAGTATATGGTCAGGCTGCACTACAAACAGCATCAGAGAAGGGTCTCCGAACGCTGCAGAGGGGCCCAGCTCATGCAGGGGCACCCTCTCACATAGGAACCACGCACTCTGCCTTCAGGATTGATTAGGCCTGCCATAGGAGTGACTTATAGGTTTATATGTGTGTATGTATGTAGTGATATAGGTAGCCTATATCACAGTAAGGGGTGCATGCACCACCTTACCCAGGCTGCAGTAGCAGACCTGTGGTGTCCTTTTGGCTGGCCTTCCAGGGGTGGCACAATACATGCTGCAGCCCCTGGTAGGCCTCTGAGGTACCTATGCCCTGGGTACATAGTATACCATATACTAGGGACTTATAAGGGCACTCCAGATTCCAACCAGAGATGTGCCTAAGGCACATGGAAACCATTTTATAGAGGAAGCAGATAGACTGGGGCCCTGAATAGCAGGATCCCAGTCCAACTAAGTCATAAACCAGCAAAACACCAGGAAAAAAGTGGGGGCAACCATATAGTCAGATTCCACCTTCCTACATAACCCCCCAAACGAAAGGAGATAAGGCTAACCTTGGCCAGTTGAGCCTTTATTGACTAAGTGGCCATATAAGGAAGCACCTGCACTAGCATGGTTGCCCCCTATCTTATGGTCCACTAAGCAATCCCTCCCCCTAAGGGTATGAGAGGGTCTCCACCATGTGGAATTACTACCTGTGGTGTGCTTTGGTAAAGTACAAGGCTGGTGAGGTGTCTGAGAAGGGAAGTGAGGCCCTAGGAAGGTTGGTCTCAGCTTCCTCAGATCACTGGTCACCATGTATGCCTGTCTTTCCATGACTGAGTTGTACTGTGCTCTAAGGGTCAACCTTTGGCTGCCTACAGCTGGGGGTTGGGTCCCTTTGGATGGACCACTGGAGGGACATGGCAGGTTTGGAACCTTTTGGTCCCAGGTTTGCCCTTGCCTAACAGAGTCCTTCTGGGGAGGTCCCTACACAAAGGTATGGGGGATCCCTCAGTGTGTTGAGGAATTTTCACCTGGCTAGGGCTACTAGCCTGGGTGCCCCTAATCTGCTGATGGGGGGTTCCTCTGGACAGGGGGCCCTGGGGGTCCACTGACCTCCCTGACCTCTGCAGCCCTGGGCTGACTGAGGCAGGGTAGAGAGGGGCAGGTTACCTGCTCCAGACTGGGTACCACCTTGGAAGGGTCCTCTGCCAACAGGGGTGGGGCCAGGCCAGGCCTGACTACCTCTGGGGCAGTTCCTTCACTAGGGTAGGGTCAGTTCCCTGAGGAGGCTGACCCTTACCTACTGTCTGGAGGGAAGAAGACTTTTCTTCAACCCTTGTGCTCTCTTTTGGGGGAGAGTGGGCCATTCTTCCAGGCTCCATCTCTCCAAAATTTCCCTGGGCTGTGGCCATCACAGCCCCACTAACTTATACAGGGACGCCCAGCATTCTCAGATGGGTTTGGTGTTCAACTTCAGCCCAGGCTGAAATTTCCAGATCATTGCCCATCAGGCAATCTACAGGCAAGGTTGGGGACACTGCCACTCTTTTTGGGCCTGTGACCCCTTCCCAGCTGAGATTGACTATGGCCATGGGGTGATCTGTTCTGACACCATCAATCAATCAATCAATGTTGGTCACCTGGTATTTAAACTCAGGTAAAAGCTGGTGAGGGGGGACTAGGTTCCCTGCCACCATGGTGACACTAGCCCCTGTGTCCCTAAATGCCACAGCTTTCTGATCATTAATTATTGGCTCCAGTCTGTACCTGCCCAATGCATTGGGACACATGGTAAAGGTGGCAAATCCTACACCACCATCAGAGTCAGAGGAGTCTGTTGAGGGGGTCCTGTCTAAACTAGGGCCCACCTCTGTTCCTCTTGCACAACTCTTTGGGTACACTACTCCCAACTGGAGGACTGCTACTGGTAGTACCAGGAGGGGTGGTAGTAGTTGTTGGAGGAACATTTTCTTTATTGCCAATCCTGGGGCAACTGGGATCAGTTTTCCAGTGTCCAGGCTTTTTACAGACATGGCAATATGGTTTCTTTTCAGGAGAGGAAGGAGTTTGGGACCCACCCCCAGAAGAGGACTTTTGGGGCCCTGTAGTGGATTTATCCTTAGATTTATCCCTACCTTTCTCTTGGGACTTGGTAGAATCTTTCTTCTGGTCACCACCCTGATTCTTAGTCTTTACTCTGGTTCTGACCCATTTGTCTGCCTTCTTTCCCAATTCTTGGGGAGAGGTCAGATCAGAGTCCACCAGGTACTGGTGTAAAAGCTGGTTTTGACAATTATTAAGGATCTGCTCCCTCATAATCAAATTGTACAATCCTAAAAAGTCATGCACCTTGTTGCCATGTATCCAACCTTCCAGAGCCTTAGTAGCACAATCTACAAAATCAACCCAGTCTTGAGTCTGAGCCTTTTGGGTGTCTCTGAACTTCAACCTATACTGTTCAGTGGTTAGGCCAAACCCATCTATCAGAGCACTCTTCAAGACTTTATAATTGTCAGCATCCTCCTCTCTAACAGTGAGGAGCTTATCTCTACCTTTGTCTGCAAAGGAGAGCCACAAGATTGCTGCCCAGTGCTCCTGAGGGACCCTCTGTACTTTACAGGCCCTCTCTAGAGCAGTTATCCATTTGTGGATGTCATCCCCACTCTGGTAGGGAGGGACAATCTTGCTCAGGTTTCTATGGTCATAAGACCTTTCCCTATCTTTGGGGAAACTGCTGCCACCATGGGACTCTAGTCCCAACTTTTGTCTCTCTCTATAGAGATCTAGGGACTCCCTGTCTATAGCTAATTGCTGTTTTCTGCGTTCAAGCTGGGCTTGCTCATACTGAATCAGTCTCTTTCTCCTCTCATGAGAGGATTCCCTCCTATGAGAGGAGACAGAGGTCCCTATTGAGGTGTCAGAGTGGTTAGACTCCTGAGAAGGAGACCTAGACCTTCTGGGCACATTCAGAACTCTTCCTGGGGGGACAAAGGGGAGGTCAGTCTGATCATCTCCCTCCTCCTCCACAGGAGGAATTGGGTTTTCCAGGACAAGGTCATTTTCACCTTCCTGGCCAGTTTCAGAGGGGGTGGCCTGGGTTTCTTCACCCCTGACCCCTTCCTCATCTTCTGCCCCACCCTCTTTGCCTACCCCTTCAGACCCTAGGGGCCTGCTGAGATCATCAGCTAGTAACACCTCCCTGAGGTGTTGGGTGCTGGCACTTTTGCCTGCCTTCAACTTCCTAGTATTGCATAATGCTCTCAATTCCAAGAATGGGAGTTTATCATACTTGGAGGGAAGAAGCCCACTGTCTTCTGGCAAGGACTCACTGGGTCCTGGCTTTGAAGACATTACTAGTGAGGTGTGGTGTATGCACTACCTACTCTAGTGTGGCCTACTAAACTCTCTTGAGTTGTAGAAAGGGTGTGCTATCCCTTTACACACAACTCTAAGTTCAGTAGAACTTACTGTATTACTAAGCTTGATTTATATGTACCTTAGGTACCCTTAGTGGTTTTCAGTTGATCAATTCAATTGAGATTATCTGGTAAAACAATAGCAAGCTGGAATCCCACACGCTGCACACCAATGTGTGAAGTTGGCCTGGCATATGCTGTCCACTAATTATAGTGGGCACCTTGCACCAGTCCAAACAACCCCTTATTGGAGATAGGTTAAAGACAACCTTTATTGAAAGCTATCTTAGTGGTAGCTATGGAGAGCAGCCTTCAGGCTAAGTCTTGAAGGAATGTAAAGCAGCTTGTTTTACCAGTCTATAATCTCTTGACTGACCAAATGAAAGAGGACCACACCAGGGTATATATTCAAAATATATGTATTTATTACTAAACACACCCCTCTAGTCTCTTTATGAGGCTAGAGTTCGAAGTACATAAATTATAAGTTAGTTATCTACAGTAATAGCACAAATACACGTTTGAGCCCCAGGGGCGTACCAAACCATATACCAATAAAGTGGTATAAGAACCACGACTGAGCTAGACACAAGGCCTAGAGCCTGTAGAAGTGCTTGGACCACAAGGAACCACCCAAGGCAGTGACACAGGGGACCCACGGGGGACGCGTGCAGTGTATGAACACAGCCGTGAACCACCGTTAACTTCTATGGGGAAAGTCGCGATTAGAATTTAAAAGAAAAGGGACACTTAGAGGAGGACTTGGAGCAAACCCTTTGAGAACTAGGCTGTTCTAGTGTCAATACCCACGGGAGCACCGGAGTACTCGAGTTACCTCACCCAGGGGAGCCAGGTGCATAGGTGTCTTTCGGGGTCGGGTTTCGTCGTCGCTTTCAATGGCGATCTGCTGTAAAGCGGCCAAGTCGAAAGTGTTCGGGTGGATCCAAAGGTGGATCGAAGATCTGAAGAACCTGAAAGCAGAGGGGACAGAGTCTGGGTCACTAGCCAGTGACCAGGAAGGCGATGAGCAGATGCCCACCGATGTCGAGTGCTTCAGGTAGGTTGATGGTCATCTTGACTCTTCAGCCACGAGGTCCAGGAGGCGTCGACGATGACCAGGAGCAGGATTCGAGCTGTCCCACAACGTTTGTCGATTGCAGGGGTGTCGGCGACCGGATTGGACCCAACAAGCCTTGGCAACGGCAAGTCTCGTGGAAATGGAAGAAGGACGATGTTGCAGACCAGCAAGGTCTGGGGGACTCACCCAGCGAGCATAAGTCAGGGCACACCTGGAGCAACGAGAGAGCCCAAGCAGAAAAAGATTGGCTTTCGGGAGGGCCTATTAGCCAATGGACTAGCGACCGCGAAGGAGCCTCAAGACGATGCACGTGGAGCTGGCTCACAGGACACTCGTGGAGTGGAGGCAAGTGATCTTCGGTGCAGTTGGTGCTGGAGGCTGGGGCTACTCGGAGCCCAAAGCATGACTTCGTGAGAGACCCAGAAGAGGATGCACTTGCAAATGCGTTTGGTGTCCAGGGGTCACGGTTCCACATTACCCACGACAGCTACGGGCCTCAGCTTTGCTGGAGACTCAGGGCAGCCTCGGGGAAGTCTAGAAATCCACCTCTGGTGATGCAAAGACTTCGGAGTCCGACGGGAGCTTCAGCGATGCAGACCGGACAATTGCTTCTTTGGTGCCTGCCAAGCAGGGGAGTCACTCCTTGACCCCAAGGGAGATTCTTCAGTCCTCTAATCTTGAAGTAGAGCGTCGAAGGTCCAGGATTCTGTGTCAGAGTTTCGTCCAGGTTAATCTAAAGTCCTTAGGACTGGGGTCCCCTACTTATACTAAGGTAGGGGTTGGACATACTCTGTGGCCCCACCAATGGGAGGGTCAGGGCAGAGGGGTGGTTACACCCCTTTCCCTTTGTCCAGTTTCGTGCCAGAGCAGGGGCTGGAAGCCCCTGAGCCGGTTTGAACTGGGGTATGCACAGGGACACCAAGTGTGCCCCCAGTGTAGAACTTCAAAGCACCCGAGAGTGCTCCCGCCCAGCCCCAATACACACTATCCTGTCTGGGGAGGTGGTCACACCTCCATGGGACAGGAAACCTATTGTCCAGGCCTCCCCTGCTGGAGTTTCGGTCAGCAGCAGGAGGCCAGACTCGTGTCTGCTGTGGCAGCGGCATCCATTTTGTGATGCCAGGGCTCTGGAAAGTCGGTACCGGGTATACCGGTGTGTACATGTCTTTCCCTCTAGAAGGGTGGAATGCTACCCCCGCCGCCAGAACTGGCGGGGGGGGTAGTATTCCAAGATGTTTGACACCAAACACGACATGTTTCCGTGCAGCCATCCCAAAGTTAGCATTTAACGCGAGGTTATAATGCGCTTAAGAGTATATGGTCAGGCTGCACTACAAACAGCATCAGAGAAGGGTCTCCGAATGCTGCAGAGGGGCCCAGCTCATGCAGGGGCACCCTCTCACATAGGAACCACGCACTCTGCCTTCAGGATTGATAAGGCCTGCCATAGGAGTGACTTATAGGTTTATATGTGTGTATGTATGTAGTGATATAGGTAGCCTATATCACAGTAAGGGGTGCATGCACCACCTTACCCAGGCTGCAGTAGTAGACCTGTGGTGTCCTTTTGGCTGGCCTTCCAGGGGTGGCATAATACATGCTGCAGCCCCTGGTAGGCCTCTGAGGTACCTATGCCCTGGGTACATAGTATACCATATACTAGGGACTTATAAGGGCACTCCAGATTCCAATCAGAGATGTGCCTAAGGCACATGGAAACCATTTTATAGAGGAAGCAGATAGACTGGGGCCCTGAATAGCAGGATCCCAGTCCAACTAAGTCATAAACCAGAAAAACACCAGGAAAAAAGTGGGGGCAACCATATAGTCAGATTCCACCTTCCTACACTAACCACATACAGACGTTTGCTTTTATACTCTGCGATGATTTCCTTAAGAGGCTTCTCCCCCAATTTGGAGGCAACCCTAAAGATCACTTCTATTGACCTTTGAAACTGTTGTCTGATATTATCTAGCTGCAGCCAGTTAAATCTACAATCCATGGGTGTCTCCAAGTAAGAAAAAGAGGACACATTTTGCACACAGGTTCCACTAATAATATGAGGTCTAGTCTTTGTAGTACATAGGCCCCAAAGCATATATAAGATTTTGTGAGATTCGAACAAAGATACAATTAATTCATAAAACATGAAAATGAGTCTAAAACTTTCTGTAGCCCCATGGGCGTTCCTGGCATTTGAACAGCATCATCTGCATAAAGAAAAAAAAGAGATTGGTCGCTTACCCACTTGCAGTCGTTCCTGTCCATGATTAATCAAATACCATTCCAAGGGGGATATTCACAAGAACGTGCGATAAACATCGCCAAAATAGGCTAACGCAATTTTCCATATCGCCGTCTATCGCAGGAAAATAACTCTGTACCAACGTAGTATTACCAACGCGGCGGTAACATGCGATAGTTTCCCGAGAACGCCTCAAATGTCCGCGATACAACTACCGCAACGGCGATAAAAAAGGAAACCCGAACGTGAAAAAAGTTGCGATGGGCCCCACTGCGATAAAAATTCAGCAAAAAGCAGCGCCAGGCCCGCAAGTCCCACAAGTAAGGCGGGAACAATCACTATAAAAGCGGCAAAAAAAAACACCTACAAAACACAAACAACTGCGAAGCACCATGGAGGGAGCCGGAGCAAGTACAGAGGACAACCAGAACCCCACAAGCCCCATGGAGGACCAGCCTTGGACCTCGGGGACAGGGAAGGGCAAGGTGAAGAATAAGAGGAACCCGCGTTTCAGTCCGCAGGAAAACAGGATCCTCATTACGGAGGTGACAGAACACCACCACCAACTGTTCATCACCTCCACTGTGACATTGGCAACTAAAAATACTATATGGCAGTCCATCTTGGCCAAGGTGAATGCAGTCGGAGTGAAGAGAAGGGAAGTGGACGACTGCAAGAAGCGCTGGACTGATGTGAAGCGCAAAACCAAGCTGAAAATCGCTGCCAACCTGAGAGCAGCAATGCAGACTGGAGGTGGAAGTCCAGCGACACACCAGGAGCTGGATGAGATGGAGGAAATGGTGACCCGAGTCATCATTGGGGAGATGGTGGCAGGAGTTGGTGGACCGGACACTGCACAACATGACCTGAGCCAACAGCAACAGGGTGAGTAACGACCAGGGTCTGGGGGGACGGGGGGAGATGGGCACAATGGCACACATGCACAATTAAGTAGAGCACATCTGCGGACAAACCATGCCCAAGAGTCACAACTCCGACCAAGAGCCCAATGTACCCAAGTCTGCAACATCTCAGCACTGTATAAGCACAGAAGTGAAAGGCACACCGCCTGAAAGGGAGAAGGGCCAGCCAAATCAGAGCTGAAGGGGCAACACACCCACAATGCAGCACACACACATAAGAATCAGAGCACCTCAGCATTGACAACAATGTGGTACAAACTGCAACACACAAGAGAACAGAGGACACAACTGCTGCCGCTTGTGTGTAGAAAATGGCCATTCACATTTGGCATAGCAGGAAACTGTGAGATGACAATGGACAAGTACAACCTCACATCCCTGATGGTGTAGAAATGCCAACTGTCCCGCATCAAATAGGAATCTCTTCACAAACAGTCACAATGTACATTGTCATGCAGTCCGTTAGTAAACTTGTACAATGCGTGAACATACATGTGAACACAGTGTCAATCTGCATCTCCCCTTCACATTGCAGAGGGAGAATCAACACCTCCTGCAGAGCAGACACAACAACTCAGCACTGATGACGAAGAGAACCTCCCCAACATCGACACCGACACCCTCCAACAGCTCATGGACAGCTTCGGCACCCCACCTCCAGTAGCAGGGCAGCCCAGCTGCATCGAGGAGACCCCACCCCCTGCACAGACCACACAGCAGGAAGCACCCACCACCACGGCTGTCTCCCAGGACCCCCACGACCAACACATGGCATTCCAACGCCGTGTGTTAGGGTGCCAGGAGAAGATGGCTGATCAGCTGCGGGTGGGGTTCGACCTCATGGCAGCCAAACTAGATGCCATACATGGGTGTCTAAGTCCCATCAGGGTCCACTTACAGTCCCTAACGGACACCCACTGTCCGCTCCATGCTCTCCAACAATCCATGGCTGACATCGCTGGAGTCATGACTCGGAGACAAGAACCAGTGTCTAGTCAGAGTGGCTCCAGCGATGTCAGTCGGGAGTTGGGGCACATGCGGAGGATCATGGAGAACATGGAGCGGATGCATGCGGAATGATTGGCTGCCACGGCTGCACACCAGCGGGATGTAGCTGGGATCTTCCATGCCCTGCAGATCCTCATCATGGCATTGCCGCCACATGGCCTGGCGCGGATGACTGCTGCTGCTACTTCTCCATCCATATCTCCGCCCCCTGAAGTGTCAGTGCCACACAGTGCGGCAGACCAAACACCACCACCCACATGTGAGGCACCTGACACATCAGAGGACGAAGATGATGATGAATCTGGCTTGGTGGTAAGATTGAAGTGGTAGCATACATCACCCCCATATGGCCTGTTTCAGCTTTTTTCTGCCCTCTGCATCATGCCCTGGAATAACATCTTCCACTGTCCCCTGTTACACTCAGCGACACTTACCTTGTACCTCAACATGGACTGCCATATTTGGATTGGTTACCAATGACACAGCAATCACACTGCGGACTGAAGTCTTCCTCTTCCGATGAACCTGTCCATCCCTAAAGGACTGGCTGGCCCTCCACGCGGCGACAATGTAAAGTGTGGTTTGCATGGCCCTGTACTGGTCCAGCTTAAACACCCCACTGAATGCAAATAAAACATTCAAATTCACACTGATGTGTCATGGCCCTGATCAATGAAGCATGAAAGTATTGATGAATGTAGGGACAGTGATTCCACATAAATGGTACTCCCTGGGTAATGCTATCAATGCGCATGTATGGCTGTGACCCAGATAGGCAGTGAGACACGCATCGTCATTCAAAACAACTCACATCACAGTTGAATACAAGTGAATGTGCGTAGACTTTATTAGCATATGCGTGTCAGTACGGGCAAGAGAAGTGCCACAACATGCGGACCAATGCAGCAGTATGTCAGAATGAGGAATGTTGCCAAGCGCTGCTGTCCACTCCCGGGGAGTGCCTCACCTTTCACAGGTGTGTGTTACCCCACGTGGTTGTCCACACACGTATTCGGGGTCCAGGCGAATGCAGCCATGTCCACTTTTGTTGTGGGATATGTGACCAGAACCCCAAGATGCAACAAGGTGTCGGGACATGTGCAATGGGTTCCAAACTGTTGTGGCTGCAGGTACGTAGTTACACGTCCATGAAAGCGATTGCAGCTTCGTAGGCAATCATTTCCAACATGAGGTCGTTGTCGACTCCATCGAACAGGACGGCGAGGCTAGCCATTAGCAGGTCTGGACAGATGTGTTGCGTCCACCCCCTGTCACCAATTAGCACTACAGCCCAATAGGGGAGCGGCTCAATGTGGTCACTGCACACGAGGAGTTCTGTAATTTCCCAGGTCCAGCTGCCAGCATGTATGCCAAGTATCCAGGCATCACATAGACGGGTATCACGGTGACACTCCTGGTCGTGGGCCAACAGGGGGCGCACACACTTGTCGAAATCCAGTTCGGCTACCGTCCTGTTGGATAGGCTGACATCCATTGACCACTCGAATATGCACAATCGACAATGCAACACAGGCTGAACGCAGGTGACATTGGCAAGGCAAAAGATTAGCCGGTAACTGACCCACAGCACTTCCAATGGCAGTGCCCTCAGTAAATGCAGCATATGTGCAGGGTACAGTTCCACGTGACAGGGGTTGTGCATGTGTTCGGGATGTTCTGCCGTTGCGTTAGTGGCCCTGGTTGAAGCTGCACTGTTCTGACCTGCGCCAGTTCTGTGGATGGAATGCCACAGCTCGGATCAATGAGTTGTTTAAGTGTGCAACGGTTGTACGCCTGGGATGGTGTGGGAGTAAGTGTGAAGGCCATTCCATGCAAGATAACTCCGAGCAAGGACTTCTGTGTGTGGGGTGTATATACGTTGGTCTGTCGTCGGGCTGTGCGTAGTGTGGGAGTCATCCTCAACTGCTATCGTATCTGTCAGGGGGTGCCGGGCACATGCAATTCCGAGGTCCGAGGTCCGCCTGATAGTTCAGACAAAGGAGCGTTCATCCCTAATGTCAGTTTGTCATCTGCTTGCATTCAGGAATTGTGATGTGGCTTGTCGGGTGTGGGGTGGGATGTGTGCGACTTTGGGATTCATGTTTGACATGACTTGCATGTGGCAAATGAGCGGCATCACTGTGTGTTACGTTGCCTCACAGCTGCTCCTCCCTCCCCGAGCCTATTCACTTGTGTACGCTGCGCGGTTGCATCACTTGCACTCCAACGGCACACCATTGTCATGCCTGTCTGCGCATGTCCACAAGCCTGACAACGACACTGTGATGTTGGCCATTGAAGGTGGGCGGCCACGTAAGTGTAGTCCTACGGTAAGGATATTGCGGACACAGATGTAGAGTTCATGCCTGGCTGAACTCGCGCTGCGATTAAGGCTAGACATTTGGCTCATGCTGCGGCAATGCAGATACACACAAAACTTGGCATGTATGAACCAAGACCCCGAGCGGTCTTGCGCTCCTTCATTTCTCTGTTCGTGCGAGACCGCCCTCCGGGTGCATGCTACATTGCAACATTGTCAATTGCGGGACGGGTGGCGCTGACACTACAACAGAGACACACGCATTGGTGACTTCCTTGTTCAGGCCAGAACTGAACCACGCCCTGAGCCCCGGGCTAATTCTACACACCCCTGCGCTGGACTGACGTACGCCGGCCCAGCCCACTCCACTTACGCTTACAGGGGGGGACGACAAAGCTACATGTCCAAGGTCTTACCCACTGCCTGAGGTGACATGCTTGCGTCCGCTGTCCACAGCACAATGTGATGTGGTAGGGCCAGGGGCCATCACGCATACATAATGACCACACGGACACACTTAGATGTATGGTGGAACTGGCTATGGGCATGTGCGCCCGGCCCCTTTTTATTACCAGGGTCACATATCCAGTGACGCCTGTGCTGGATAGGTGTGGGGTGAGTGTAAGCCAGCCATCAGGGAGTGGTTGGTGCTGGCAACAACTAGAACAGTGATCATCGGATCACACACACAGATTCAATCATAAAGGGTCCATGACTTGCAGTGCACTGAGGTAGGGGCACCAGAACTGTACTCACACACAAAAGATTACATCATAAAGGGTCCATGACTTGAGCTGCACTGAGTTCGTGGCACCAGAAGTGCTCGGCGGGTGCGCGGCCTGCGATGATGCATCGTCCGGGCGGGCCGCCCTGGAAGCAATGTCTGTTGCCTACTGAACTGCGCCAGCCATGAATGAAGACTCTATTTGAGTTGGGGGACCTGCTGACCGCAGTGTAGGCCGGAGGCAGCGGTCAGAAAGGGCCCTCAGCCACGTGGTGATGACTTGTGGTGCACTGAGTTGGTGGCACCTGAAGCGCTCAGCGGGTGTGCAGCCAGCGATGATGGCGTGTCCTCGCAGGTCAGGATTGGATTTGATTTGAGCGCCCTGCTGACCGCAGTGTAAGCCGAAGGCAGTAGTCAGCACACACATTACTCCACAGTGCTGTGTCGCTGGGTGCGCTGGGGGCCTGAGTCGCGGAAGGCAGCGATCGGCTGAGGAGGCTGGCAGTCACAGCGGCGGACTCGTGGCAGGGTGAGGGGCGCCGCCCTGGCAGACACGTTGGCCATCCCGGAAGTGAAACACGCCCAGAGCCCCGGTCTATTTATTCACACTCCTACACTGGTGTGGCGTACGCCGGACCAGCCCACTCCGCTTCCGCGTACGGGGGGGACGACACAGCTACATGAGCGAGGTCTTCCCCACTGCCTGAGGTAAGATGGTTGCGTCCACTGTCCACAACACTGCACACACCAGCAGTATATGTCCACAGGGACATGTCTGTGCTCTGCATACTGGAGTCTGTCCAGCACATCACCGCCACACTCGGCATTGTGTACATTCTTATTCATGGGTGACTTGCCTTGTTCACACATACTTGGTTCCCACCTCTCCCCACATTCTGCAATTGTGTGGCTGAGGGGCCATGCCGTTTTGGGAAGGTGAGCTGTCTTGTTCTGCGCTGCCTCGGTGGTAGTCCTGGGGAGTGGGGGGCGGGAGGAGGGGGCCTGGGAGTGGTGGCGGTGGGTGTTGTGGACCTCTTGGGTCTCCGAGCTGCATGATCATTAGATCCATGACATGTGTTGGTCTTCAGATGTGGCTCTGGGCTGGGCTCCCTTTCATACTGCAGATTGTCGTCCTGCTTAACACCAGTAAAATGCAGGTGTTAAATCCCTGCTGCTAACGCGCCTTATCGCCTGTTTTTGGGTCGCATCGCAGATCTGGCTGCTCGTTGTGAATATCGCGAAATGGTGTTTTCGTGTGTTTTTGCGCGGGTAAGCCTACTCTGCATATCATTAGCGTTAATTGTCGCTCTCATCCGTGGCGATGTGTTTTGCGGCAGCTATCGCAGGAAAACTGGTGATGTCGGCAGTTTGCACCAGCATGTGAATAGGGCGATAAGTCTATCGCCACTTTTGCGGTGCCTTGAGAATAGGCCTCTAAATTGTTTATATAAAGGGTGAATAAAAAGTGGCTAATACACAACCCTCTCCTCCCAATTTTGAATAAGTTGGTGCATCCCCCACTAAGGCCAAAATGAACACTGGCAGCTGTGCCCATATGGAATTGACAAAGAAAGTAGAATATCTATTCATCAACACCATGGATAATCTAATAGACCGGAGCATTTATTTATTAACACAATCGAAGGCACTGCTGAGATTCATGAACACAAGATACAATGGACACTGTTTAACTAGTGCCTATGTGGGAGTTAGCAAATGCAAAATCAGGAACTGTTCCAAAGTGCCAAACCCTTGTTGAAAACCATCCTGGACTTCAGAAAGAACAAAGTTCTCTTTGGTCCAGTTTTCCAGTCTGACCAGGAGGACTTTTCACAAAGGAGACCAATAGTGAGATAGGTTGATAGCATGTGGGATGATCTTTATCATCCTTTTTAAAGATTGGAACAAGCAGTGAGCGAGACCAAGACTGTGGAGGAATACTTTTGGCATCAGCCCTTAGGACAGTTGCCAGAAGTGGTGCCCATAGGTCAATATTATTTTGTACATGTTCATGGGAACTGCATTGGGGCCTGGCACCTTGCCTTTTGAACACTTTTTAATGCCTGCCTTAACTTCCGATTACTGAATGGAGAGACACAATTGTGGTGCATGAATTGAATCAATGCCAAAGTTACCACTGACTGATAATTACTCAGGGATAGTATAAACTTTACTAAAAATGTCCCACCCAACTTTTTGCCGGGATTACGGCAGTAAAAGTTGGCATGGGAATAGCATTCAAATATGGTGCATTAATTACTTTCCAGATTTCGCTGTTGTCATTTGGGCACTATTGGTCTGCCGCGAGGCCCAACCTTTATCTCCAATATGGGCCTTCCTAGTTTTTATGGCTGCACTATATTCGGATATACAGGCTTGTACCTGTGCTTCAATTTGAAGTGTTTTTAGGGCAGCCTTAAGATTTATGTGTGCTCTAGAACAGGCAGAGACAAACCAGCAAAACTGATTTCGCTTCAATTGATGCTCTGGGATAATGATAAACTTGTTGGTTGAATAACTAAACAGAACAAACTAGTACAAAATAACTGAGGCCTTCAATTCCTCATCTAGACAAACCAAAATATTAACAATAGATGATATAAACAGATCATTAAGGAGAGGGTGGATTTATGTTGGCCTATTTAATAATACTCCTTTATTACTGACAGCGCCTCAAACCTAAAAATGTTAACATTCCTTTGAATCGCTCTGTGGCCTATACAAAATGACATTAATAGAAGGTTATTATCACTGTCACAATTAGGTATGACTGTAAAGGCAGAAAAACAGAAAATGGACCCTCACCAATAATTGTAAAACAATTTGTGCTACCTGCTTCCCTAACAGTGAAAGTTGGTGCATCTATAGGTAGGAGGGTACAGATTAGAAGCAAGAGTAAGATTGTAGTTTACCAGAATCTTATTCAAAGCCTCGCCATAACAATCATGCTGAAACTTAGATTGATCCCCCCTTGCGTATTAACCATGCCATAGACCACTTTAAGTGGGAGATTACAAAGATGGGCACAAAAATCAACTGTCCACATAATCAAACAGGTTTTGCTTTTAAAGTCAAATCAAATCAAATCAAAACTACTTTATTTCAGCTACCCAAACCATAATCGTTTGCACCATTGTAAAATAAGCATACAATAAAATGATTGATAAAAAAATCAATTAAACAATAAAATATTATAAATAGTTCAAATCAATTGACTTAAAAATTTGCAAGTCACATCCAAAACAAATCTAAACCCCCCAAAGGATCAAACAAAAAACACAAAGCACCCCAACCATATCTAGGCCACCGCCCTCAATCAGTATCAAGAATACAGTACAAAATATTTATTTTAAGAAGCAGCTGCTTTCGAGTGTAGGGAGGAGGCCTTTCACTGAACCTGCCAAATAGCACCCAAATATTTAAGCCAATGCACAAACATATAATGGTTGACAGTCAGTTTTTAATATGTGCAGTGTGGCAACATGACTACGTGTACCCAGCTGCCTACAAAGAGGTGACAGCCAAGTATGTTGAGCGCGGGCATAGGCAGGGCATACAAATAGGACATGAGAAACAGTTTCCTTAGAAGCCTCAAATGTGGGGCAAACCATAGATTCAGATGCCACTGATTTAAAAGTAAAAGATTTTAGTGGGAGAGTACCCACTCTAAACTGGAAGTACAGCTTTCTAGCCAATGGTGCAGTAATGATGTCTAATACTTCTTAAAATCACAGGACGATTTAAAAACAAGGAACCTGCCAGCCATGGTGGCACTGGCTACATTGTGGGATTCATCGGCCAAAATGTTTGCCCACCCCCCCTGCAGCTTCTCCCATAATTCACCCAAGCCAATAGAAGTTAATGACTGCTTGATGTTACTGAGCCAGCTGATTTTGTGGAAGTGATCTGAGACAATAACATCCTGAAGGCCAGATGCATAGTGAGTAAGCTCAGGTGTACACCATTATCGCCTCCAGAATAGTAACGGCTCAGTCTACATTTGCCCACAACCGTTTTCATGCCCATATTTAAAGACAAAGGAAATATGGGAGTGCTTTGAGGGAGTAGGGCAATAGATCTCATAAATTTATTCTCAGACCGAATTAACTCACTAAAATTAGTGAAACCCCACAATTCTGCCCCATAAATGTCAGAATCCAATGCCTTTGCCTCATAAATTTTAAAATCTGGTGCTATCGGCCTACTAGAAGAAGCTTGATGTTCCTTTTGAATAGCCCCCACTATCCGTTTGTGCTGAATCACTGACTTAACAGTATGGAGCTTTCAAGACATAGTAGTGGATAAAGTGATTCCTAAAGAAACAAAGGAGTCTACCCTCTCAAGAGGAGTCACCTCAGAAACTAACCTTCCTTTGAAAGATTTATCTGGATTAAAAAACATTACCTTGGTCTTAGCGGTATTGATTTTGAAACGCCAGGACTGGCAAAACTCACCTAAAAGAGTCTGTTGTTTTTGTAGACCTCTTGGTGTCTTCGTAATCAGCAGAGTGTCATCTGCAAAGATCAAAATGGGGATCCTCGCTCCTGCTCCATCCGTGTTGGACATAGTAAAGCAGTGAACAATATCATTTAAATACAGCGAAAACAGTGTAGGGGCCATAACCTTGACGGACACCCCTTGACACGGGAATTCTCTCAGTAAGTTGTTCCTGGGAGACCCAGTGAATTTTTGCGTGGTTCTTTTCATGTAGTTGAACTACAATGGACAAGAGATCAGGGGGCATTACCATTGTGTTAAGGATGTGCCAGCGTTTCAAGCGAGGATCCAAGTCAAATGCAGATTTCAAATTGACAAAGGCAACATAGAGGTTGCCCTTGCCGATCACAACAACCTTCCAATAAATCAACGGAAAGCAGAAGACTTAGCCAATCGTTGAAACACTTTTCTGATACCCTACTTGAAATTGTCTCAAAATGCTATTTGCATCTATCCAGTCCTGGATTTTTGCTAGCACACACCAACTAAAAACCTTCTGAGAATGATCAATTAGGCTAATCGGCCTATAATTGCCTGGATGAGACATATCACCCTTTTTAAAAATAGTTAACACTTGGGCACCCCTCCAAGTATTAGAAATAGGGCCACCCTGAACAAGGGCGTTGGCAAGAATAAGTACATATTTAGACCAGGCTTCCACATCATAAAGAAAAATGTCTGCAGGAATGCCATCCGGACCAATAGCCCTACCATGTGTAATGGCTTTGAAGGAAGCTAATATGTCTTAAAGATCAAACATAGTCCAAGTACTATTCCAAGAGGGCAAAATCTCAGAACAGTCGATAGGGTATTCTGAATTGCTATCATAATATAAGCTCTTAAAGTGATCAAACCTATCCTGAGTAGAAACGGAGGGGCATATTATCAAGAACGGCGTTAAAAATTATCGCCGCTTTAGCGGCAGAAAACTGCCGCTAAAGCGGCGATAATGGGCTTGATAATATGCCCTTGAGAATTCCAATAGAAGTCCATGTTCTGGTGTGAACATGGGCTTCTATTGGAATTCTCCAGGGCATATTGTCAAGCCCATTATCGCCGCTTTGGCGGCAGTTTTCTGCCACTAAAGCGGCGATAATTTTATCGCCGTTCTTGATAATATGCCCCATAGTTCTTAGGTTCCAGGGTGGCAGAATTGCCAGCCCTGAAAACAAGTGATCAAAATGTATTAGAATCCCTAGCTAATGCTGCTTCCCCAAGGTCATGCCACCTTTGGGCTAATGGTATGGATTAGCCCTACATCCTTGGCCTTAATGGCCTGTCCTAGTTGACATTTGAGCCGTCTGCACTCCCCATTATACCAGGGACCTGGCTTATTTCCTGTTTTTTTTGTTTTATTAACAGGGATAGTAAAGTATACTAAGATGTGTTTAAAAAGGTCCAATGTAACAAACTAATAGTAGCCTTGGGATCCCCATAAACAGAGGACCCCTCAGAGAATTAATCAACTATCTCCTGAAATTCCTGATGGATAGTAGTTAAAACATCGGGTGAGGCAACAATATGATGCCACTTCAAACAGCCATATATTTTTCTAAATTAAAATCAAGGGCTTTAACAACATTGCTGCTAGAGATAAGGAAGTCATACCTAAATTTATCACCAATTTTTTTGCCAGCCAAAACGTATAGCCAAACCAATTGTAATAGGTGCAAATAAGTAGCGCCTCATCACCTTACCCGTAAATGAACAGAAATTAAAATTGATAGCCCTCTCTGCACCCTGCCAGCACTAGAGTGAATTGCTGCCATATGTAATGTAAAATAACCATCAATCTGAAAAATAGCTAGAAAACACGTTTCCGGCAAGTAGATAGGATCACATCTCTTAATGACTGTGACACATTTTGGGTTATCCAGATTCTTGTTAATACTAGCCACTCTCCATCAAATATAATTAAGGGATGCATTTAACTTTTTCTGTAGGAAAGTCAATCTTTTTGCCCTGATCACCCTCATTGTTTGACTGATGCTGGTGGTTACTGACTCTGAAAGTGCCCTGGGCTGTGCTAACTAGGCCCAGGGCCAGTGCTCTGTCCTCTAAAGGTATATGGTAATTGTTATAATTCTTATTGGTGAAGACAACCAACCTGTAAGTCCCTAGTATGTGGTAGGGCATGTAGGTTTAGACACCCCAGTGGTCTTAATGCACTTTAGTGTGCACTGCTGTGGTGTCTGGTGTCATTTTAAAGCCAGGCCTGCCTTGCAGGCTGGTTTTAAAATAAAACTATGTCAAAATGCGACTTTGGAATTAAAAGCACTTCCAAAGTCCAAAACTACCTGTTTATTACTTATAAGTCACTGATAAGGTCTGCCCAAGGTGCCCCAAGTATAGAGTGCATATTTATAAAAAGCAGGGACAATATCAAAGGTGTTTTATATGCCCTGGTTAGGAAAAACATCCAAAGTAGTTTTTCCATATTATACTGCTGCTACCTCATAGTCTAACATGGGGAAGCCATTATTAAATTTAACAAAGTCTTTCTTGGAATTGGAGCTAGCTAGCAATAGCAGTCAAAGTACCTAATTAATAGTCACATTAAATCCAACAACTTGCCAAAGTTGGATTTAATATAACTATTACAGGAAAGTAGTTTTAGAACTTACTATCCTGAAGTTACCTAAAACAGACCTCTAGCAGCCTCTTCTGATTGATCAGCCTTTGATAGCCTGAGCGAAGCTACTCCCTGAGCAGGTGTAAAGAGGCCTGGGGCTGCAACAATACAAATGAATTAATGAAGTTAGCGCACACCTATTCAGAGTAAACTCCTATAACAGTGAAATCCAAAGTTAAACTCGTATGCGTGCAAACCAGACAAAGGTGGCCAACCCCTCGAAATATAGAACAAAATATGCGAGTGACTCTTCACTCGACTTCTGGATGCACAGCGTGAATGACAATTCCTCACATAATCAAGATAGAAAATACTCAATAGACAATAAAGAATCTCAAGGAAGAAACACAAATATCTAAAGATAACACGCTAAAGTTGTAGCCTTTATTTGGCTCATTATACTTATGCATATAGTAATTTCAAACACAGTCGTTGTATGCAATGACACAAACTACAAAACTATGAAACATGTCAATTATGCATAGATCAACATAAGTGTCAAATCTCCATTTGATGATATGCCCAATGCATTTCGGGATTAACGCATCCCTTCTTCAGGGGCCACTGTAAAAAAATGCAAAAATGAATAAAGGACTAGTAATGTTGAAAACAAACACTTATAAGATGTACAACATACAGGGATTAAATGGTGAATGTTGCACCATAAATGCACATACACATGGCAACAAGAAAATACGAAACCGGACGATGTGAAGGATAGCAAACCAGAAATATTCCCTAGAGAGGACAGTATGGTGTACAGACCGAAAAAGAGCACCTCATGTGCCATGACAGGGGAAGATAACAACAAGCACAAAGTCACCAACCGAATGTGAAAATAAAGTAATTGAATGTTGCTACACCACTCTCGAATAAACCAACCGAAAATGACCAAAGGGTGATGGCTGGTGGCTTACATGATGTAAATCGTGATGTTCCACAATAGGAGATATAAAGCCAGTAACACAATCTGCAAAAAGGGGAAAATAAAGTTCGCTGTTCAAAAAAACTTGAATAAAATAATGCGAATACCATTGTGTGAACCAGATAAGATCCCCTACCTCTCTGGACGTGCGTGGAACTCGCACCACTCGAGCCTCAATGCCTCGTTTAAACGGAAACCTCCAATATCGTTAAGCAGCGAGGATATAAACCCTGTTGTGAAACCAAAAGGGTGCAAATTGAAACTGGATGCGTATAAACGTAACAAACTAAGAACACTTGAAGTAACCAGCATGTTACCTGAAAACGTGTGTATTAAGTCAGAATGGAAACGGGATCCGTTGACAATGAAAAAAGCCCTCCAGCATTAAACTGGGGTAGGAGGCTACTGGGACCTTCTTCGCCAACAGAGGTTGTACTGGCTATTTTCCTATCCCAGTTTAATGCTTATTTAAAACATGAATTATCTTGAAAAGGAGCAAAGTTGTAATTTTAACAAGAAATACGTGATATTATTGCATCCTTATATTATTTCTAACTCAAAATACCTTGTCCAAATCTAAAACAATGAGTTTTTTTAAGTGATCTAGTTCAGTTTTTACTATTTGATTTAAATTACCAACTGAAATGCAATAAGTGTGAATGATATATTCTTCAGCCATTGACATTTTGAGTATCAAACAAATTAAAACAATTAAAATTACATGAACTATTACATTTCATATAAGACAATGCTTTCTGTAGGTAATAAGTTATGTCTCTCCAGGTAAAAAGTACACTTTCTAGCCAAACTGAAGGTCCGCAAAACTCACGGTCCACCTACCTAATTTACAGTCGGACGGACCTTCAGGATGTCAGCAATGGAGACTACTACGTCTCACTTATTGAGATACCAGTGCACCCATAATCAGCTGACGCACTGGTGGTCTGACATTCTGGACCGAGAGCAGGACCTACTGGACCTGTTAGGGGTTGAGGTCGCTGGGCTTGGTGAATAGCTAATTATTAATATTATTATTACTTGTGTGTTCTATGTTGTTGCTAATATTCTTTTCCCAAATAGCAAGCATGCTACTCACATGTAGGTAAGTTACGTTTACAAATCTTATATTATGTGATCGTTATTCTAGATAGGTGCTCGGTGCTACCTAATCGTACTTGTTTGCGCTCGCTTGGGCAGGTTATGTAAGAACTTAAGTAATGCAGACTAGATACTCCTTTGTCCTGTTACTAAGATAGTGGTAGTTTGGATTAGTAATTTAGCGGTGCACGTCCTCTCACTTAAGTACTTAGAGCCTTTTTTGTAGCTCGTACAGTGACAAGCAACCAACTAATTTGGTGAATGAATGCGTCCATCCATGCATTTAAAGACAAAGTGCAGACTTAGGGGCTGATTCCGATCTCGGCCGGTAGGGCTCCGAATCGGATCCGGCTTAGCCGATCCGATTCGGAGCCCTATTTCCCGACCGATCCGTACGCGCGTCCGGACGAGCGAGTACGATGCGAAATCGCCGACCGACTCGTTCGCGAGACCCAACCGCTCCGACCGACTCATCCCCCGGTCTAACCGCACCGACCGACTCGCTCGGACACGACTCGCACCGTGCAATGGAGACGTTCCCCGGCCGGGTAAGTACGAAGCGCGCCGCGAGCAGTCCGACCGACACGCGCCGTCCGGCTCGAAAGAGCAGTCGGAGCCGTATTTCGAGGGTCCATGTCGGACCCCCCTGTACGTGTAGCCGCGCGAGTCGCTCACAGGGGGGACCCATGGGTCCCCCCCTACCTGTGCGTGTACGGCGCGAGTCGCTTTGCCGCGTACCCGCTGTAGGGGGCGCCCTTGTTCGCCTCGCACCCATTGAGGCAATGGGAGCCCGCGTACGCGTTGTACGACCGGCTCCCATTGACTTCAATGGGAGTCCGACCGAATTGAATACGATAGCATACGGACGCATCGTACTCGTTCGGTCGGGCTGCACAGGTCCGATTCGGTCGGAAATCTCTCCGGGTCCGGCTCGGTCGGAGAGATTTTCGGCCCGAATTGGAATCGGCCCCTCTGTGAATTGGCCCGTCAAAGGGGGTTGAGAATGATTGCGAATGAGATTGGAACTTAGAAGCAAACATCATTCATTGCAATTTATTAGTAATTCTAAACTCTTTGGAATAGGCGGGCTAGTTAGGTTTAGAAAATGTGGAATAAATCGATATGACGGTTGGCGATTCCAGTCTACTACAAATCAATCTGATTTAGGAAAATTCAATGTTATTACAATTGCTGTTTCCTGTCAAAAATTATTTTTGGAGTTATTATTTATTTACCACCAATCATTTTTTGTCTCTTTATGTCTTGCATCAACATCCAGGGGCAAGAGGTCATCTGAGGTGTGTGAGGGAGTTGGAGGTATCTTCCAGAGTGAAGAACGCTCCTCGACCGATGGCTCTGCTGGCCACAGTAAGTACTCCTATTGTTAATATTAATATATATTTTCCTAACTTGTAACGCTCCTTATTTTGAATTATTTATTTCTACCCATTTCCTAATTTTATTTATTTCCCAAATCCTCTTCGATCTATCCATTTCTAAATTCTTGTTACCTCTGCATTATCCTATTTACGTATTTTCTATATTCCTAGTGTCTGTATTTTACCTCAAGCTGTCTCTGTCTGTACTAGTCTGCCTGTAGCTTCCTTTCTTCTAGTTTTCTTCAGCTTTCCCTTTCCCCTTATATATTTGATGGCCTGCCTAGTGGTGGTACTGTAAGACTCCGAGAACCCATTGGTCATGGTCACGTACTATCACTAGTACTACTACTCTGTCGTGCAGATTGCATGGCCAAGTAAGGTATTCTACGCATGTTTGTTGAGATAAGAAGGCTTTCATTTACTTTCTCATGTCAGTAAAACTAGAGAGTGGCCATGGTCACATTGGACAACCCAAAATTGTGTCTTCTTCTTCATATCTAGGCCTAGTATTATTATCAGCAGTTCGTGGTGAAGCCATTACTGTGCACCATGGCTGGAAGGAAGTATGATGAAAACGGACCCATTGCATTTGCCAATCAAGACCTTATGTCCAGTTGTCCACTCTTATTTCTTTTCAAAAACTCAGGTTCATCAATAGCTCTAGCTACTGCAGTCCTTTACAGGTTGTCTTCTCTTCTTGAGAGAGTTTTAAAAAATTGGCATCAACAAAATGGCCAACATGATATTTTTGATAGAAGATACTGCCTGTATCTGGATTGTAGTGATGTGTGTGGTGTATTTTCAATTTTGCTATAAAAAAATAAAAAGGGGGAGGCGTATCTGGCATCTAAAAAATGTGTAATGTTTTTTCTAGCCACACCGACCACCAGTGCAGGGGCCAGCGGTGACGACGGCGCCAGCCAGGTTGCAGATACAGCAGCGGTAGGGGGTAAGTGAGCGGCAGTGGCGGGCAGTGGTAAGTCATATTGCTTGTTTAGTGACAATTATATACTCACTGCAAGGGTGTACTTACTTGTACTGTTGAGACTTGTGAACAGTTGAACACACCCCTCTTTACTTAGCAATGGCATATACAGCAGAAGTTGAGTAACTATAGCCTCTTCTATCTTCAACTCAGCAGAGAAAGTTTCATGAAGAGTCTGACCTTGATGAATTGATGGAAAAGGGAAAGAAGGGTGGAAGGAGGAAGGACGGGTGAAATGTAATATGACTGGAAGAGAAGGGTGCGTGGGTGAAAGGATGCATATACTATAGGTGGCTGATAGGATGCATGGGTGAGTGAAGGATGAATGAAAGCTGAAAGGATGCCTACCTGGGTGGGTGAAAGTGTATTGGTGAAAGGAATCCTCCGGTGGGTTTGATGGATCAAAGCAAGGACGCATGGGTGATTAAATGATAAATGTATGTTGGTGAAAGGTTTGTTGAGAATAAGAGCCATGTTTGGATGGATGGATGGATATATATATATATATATATATATATATATTATCTACTGGCGGTCGCCAGTAGATAGTTATAGTTACAACCTATTATCCATAGGAAATCCGCGACATTCTATTTGAAATAACTCTCTTGCCGGTTGACGTATCTTCGCAAAATTTTCAAACTTTATGGCCCGCTCCGGTCCGCTCCTACCCTGAAAGTCTCGGGGGATTCGTCAAGCGGGGGCCGAGAAAAAGGGGGTCCCAAAACGCGTTTTCCCCATGCAATTTTCCATAGGAAACTTTAGACACGGCTACAGCCCGAACTGCTGAACGGAATTACACCAAATTTGGCAAAGAGGTAGTTCTTGGTTCAGAAAGAACCCTTTTGTTAAATGGTGTAAATCCGTTCAGTAGTTGCTGAGAAAATCAAAAGTAAAAAGATAGTGATATCTAGGGCCGCGGATCCTCCCGAGCACGAGCTGGATGTTAATTGGCTGTCAGCTGGCTGTCAACATTCCGATTCAGGAAATGTTGGCAGCCATTTTGTCCCTCGGTAGAACCGAGGGACAGAAACAAGTGCGCAAAGCGCACAAAGGGGGCAGGGTAGAAACACCCTGACCCCCTAGGTCTGCTAGTTGCACCCCAGGGACCCTCAGGATTCAAGGGAAGTTAATCCCCCGACTTAAAACGCGCCACGGGGCGCGTTTGCACAGTGGTGAAGGGAGGGGGCGGGGCTTCAGGTGACATGTGTGCAAACAGGCCCGGTGGCTCATTTTAAGATGGGGAATTAAATCCCCTTCAATCCTGAGGGTCCCTGGGGGCCAACTAGCCCAACAGGTACGTCCAGAAAGCACCACAGAGCTGCGTTGCAGAGAGGTGTAAAAGGGGTGTGGCCTCTGTACATGTCTCTGCAACGCAGCCCCCTGGCGCATACTGGAGGTTCCTGGTGGGCTAGTTGACCCGTAGGGACCCTCATGATTCAAGGGACTTAATCCCCCAACTTAAAACGCGCCACGGGGCGCGTTTGCACAGATGTTACCTCAGGCCCCGCCCCTCCCTTCACCATTGTGCAAATATTCCTCTAAAATCAGCCGAAATCCGAATTCTGATTTACTCACCTGTTATCAGGAGAGACCTCAGTGCTGCATCTTTCAGCCCAGTACTGGTCCTGAAAAGTAATTTTAACCGTACTTACCGGTAACTTGAATTTCCTTCATAGGCTAACATTGACTGGTTTCACTTGGAAATTCTTCTAAGTGTGGAGTTTTGGAACTTTAAAATATTCCTCTAAAATCAGCCGAAATACGAATTCCGATTTACTCACCTGTTATCAGGAGAGACCTCAGTGCTGCATCTTTCAGCCCAGTACTGATCCTCAAAAGTAATTTTAACCGTACTTACCGGTAACTTGAATTTCCTTCCATAGGATATCATTGCCTGCTTTTTGCTGAAAAAGTTTCTAAGTGTTGATTTTTGAAACATACAAATATTCCTCTAAAATCAGCCGAAATCCGAATTCTGATTTACTCACCTGTTATCAGGAGAGACCTCAGTGCTGCATCTTTCAGCCCAGTACTGGTCCTGAAAAGTAATTTTAATCGTACTTACCAGTAACTTGAATTTCCTTCCATAGGCTAACATTGACTGGTTTCACTTGGAAATTCTTCTAAGTGTGGAGTTTTGGAACTTTAAAATATTCCTCTAAAATCAGCCGAAATACGAATTCCGATTTACTCACCTGTTATCAGGAGAGACCTCAGTGCTGCATCTTTCAGCCCAGTACTGATCCTCAAAAGTAATTTTAACCGTACTTACCGGTAACTTGAATTTCCTTCATAGGCTAACATTGACTGGTTTCACTTGGAAATTCTTCTAAGTGTGGAGTTTTGGAACTTTAAAATATTCCTCTAAAATCAGCCGAAATCCGAATTCCGATTTACTCACCTGTTATCAGGAGAGACCTCAGTGCTGCATCTTTCAGCCCAGTACTGATCCTCAAAAGTAATTTTAACCGTACTTACCGGTAACTTGAATTTCCTTCATAGGCTAACATTGACTGGTTTCACTTGGAAATTCTTCTAAGTGTGGAGTTTTGGAACTTTAAAATATTCCTCTAAAATCAGCCGAAATCCGAATTACGATTTACTCACCTGTTATCAGGAGAGACCTCAGTGCTGCATCTTTCAGCCCAGTACTGGTCCTGAAAAGTAATTTTAACCGTACTTACCGGTAACTTGAATTTCCTTCATAGGCTAACATTGACTGGTTTCACTTGGAAATTCTTTTAAGTGTGGAGTTTTGGAACTTTAAAATATTCCTCAAAATCAGCCGAAATACGAATTCCGATTTACTCACCTGTTATCAGGAGAGACCTCAGTGCTGCATCTTTCAGCCCAGTACTGGTCCTGAAAAGTAATTTTAATCGTACTTACCAGTAACTTGAATTTCCTTCCATAGGCTAACATTGACTGGTTTCACTTGGAAATTCTTCTAAGTGTGGAGTTTTGGAACTTTAAAATATTCCTCTAAAATCAGAAGAAATCCGAATTCCGATTTACTCACCTGTTATCAGGAGAGACCTCAGTGCTGCATCTTTCAGCCCAGTACTGATCCTCAAAAGTAATTTTAACCGTACTTACCGGTAACTTGAATTTCCTTCATAGGCTAACATTGACTGGTTTCACTTGGAAATTCTTCTAAGTGTGGAGTTTTGGAACTTTAAAATATTCCTCTAAAATCAGCCGAAATACGAATTCCGATTTACTCACCTGTTATCAGGAGAGACCTCAGTGCTGCATCTTTCAGCCCAGTACTGATCCTCAAAAGTAATTTTAACCGTACTTACCGGTAACTTGAATTTCCTTCATAGGCTAACATTGACTGGTTTCACTTCGAAATTCTTCTAAGTGTAGAGTTTTGGAACTTTAAAATATTCCTCTAAAATAAGCCGAAATACGAATTCCGATTTACTAACCTGTTATCAGGAGAGACCTCAGTGCTGCATCTTTCAGCCCAGTACTGATCCTGAAAAGTAATTTTAACCGTACTTACCAGTAACTTGAATTTCCTTCCATAGGATATCATTGTCTGGTTTTCAGCAGAAAAGTTTCAGTGTCGATTTTCACAAACTACAAATATTCCTAAAAATCGCCTGTATGACTTAAACGCATTCTTTCAACTGTTTACAGGAGATGCACCAGTGCTGGATCCAGGATCCAACACTGAGTAAGAAAAAGTAACGATAACAGTTTTTAACTTCTAAGTGAATTTCCTTCCATAGGATAACATTGGTGATTCTATGAGAAAAGTTTCTAAGTGTGAACTTTTAAAGTACAATAATATTCCTTAAAAATCACGACTGTAACCAAAACGCTTTTACTCAACTGTTTACAGGAGATGTCCCAGGACTGAATCTAGGATCCAGTAATGTGGTTAGAAAAGTAATCCATAAAGTAACTAATTGCATTTAACTAGAAATTCACATTGAGCTGAATGTTGCATTGTGTTTGAAAATGTGTTGCCCATTGCAACAACTGTAACTACTGTACTTAAAAGTCTATTGCCTATGTGCAAAGTAATTAAACTAAAGTAATTCATTCTGAGAAAGTATTTTTTGTAATGTAATGTATAATGTAATTACAATGTAATTTAAAAAATAAAATATGTAAAAAAAAATTGTTTCTAAAAAATTTGGAAATCAGTATAAAAAAAATTTATATAACAATTAATACATTTAAAAATTGTCATTTACAAATCCTTTGAAATTCACTGAAAAAACTGTAGGTTTCAGACATGTTATAGTTACAAATTAGCATTTAAAAAACCTTTGAAATTCACTGAAAAAACCATAGGTTTCAGGGACGTTATAGTTACAAATTAGCATTTAAAAACCTTTGAAATTCACTGAAAAAACCATAGGTTTTAGGGACAGTTATAGTTAGTTGGACATTGCACTCGTACAAAACCCGTGAAATTCCCCCGTTATAGTTAGTCCAGCTAACTATAACTCGCGCCCCGCAATGCACTGCTGATGACGTCACATATTACATCACTCATGACATGGTCAGTGACATCACTGATGACATCACTGATGACATCTCAAATGACATCACTGATGACATCATCCACGTGATAATCTCATGCACCTCCTCACACCCTAATATAACCTTTGATACACCCACTCTAAATTACAGACTGCCATTCGCAAAACCATAGACACTCCAACACCAAAAACTACATACCCACTCACTTATTCTTAGGTCTACGCACACATCCACTCACTCACCCGTACAGTCACTCATACTTACGGTCACTCAGTACAGGACTATCATATGCACTCATACTCCTATATAGACACTCAAACACCGCCACTCATCCATAGAGGTACTCACACACCTAGTCAGTCATGCAAATAATTAAACACACTACCATTTACTCACCTATACAGTTATACACACACCAGCTCACTTACTCATACAAATAGTAGCACATTCTTACGCTCTTATACAATCACTGATACAAGCACACACTCATCCATACAGCCACTATCACAATCACTCACTCTCGCTTATAGCTATTTATATACTCCAACACACATATATACTGCCTTTCACATATGTAGTTACTCACACATGTACCACTGGGACATACATTCACTCACTAACACACTCTTACACACACTTACCCACCCATACAGTCTATCACAGTTGCACTCTTGAAACCATCCACCCAGTGAATCACCCACTCACACATCTATGCACAGAGTTGCACACACCCCTCCCACACAAACACTCAGGCACCCATACAGATACTCAGACAAGCATTCAATAACTCATATAGACACTCATGTAGCTATTCACAAACACATGCAGCCACTTACACAGCAACAGACAGACGGATACAGACATTCACCCAGTTTAGTCACTAACCCATGCATTCAGTAAGATACGTTAAATCACTCACTTATAGAGTCAGTCACGCACCTACTAAATCATCCATACAGACACTTACACACCCACTTATTCTTCAATACGTCTTTTCCTATATATATTAAAAATATTTAAACTTTACAGAAACACACAGTCACTGGATGATGTCATCAGTGATGTCATCAGTGATGTCATTTGAGATGTCATCAGTGATGTCATCAGTGATGTCACTGACCATGTCATGAGTGATGTAATATGTGACGTCATCAGCAGTGCATTGCGGGGCGCGAGTTATAGTTAGCTGGACTAACTATAACGGGGAATTTCACGGGTTTTGTACGAGTGCAATGTCCAACTAACTATAACTGTCCCTAAAACCTATGGTTTTTTCAGTGAATATATATATATATATATATATATATATATATATATATATATATATATATATGGATGGTATTCATAGGTGAAGACTGAAGACTAGATGGAGAGAATGTAAAACTTAAATGGTGACTGAGTAGCAAAGCCAAGGGTGTAGAATACAAAATACTAGACGAACAATGCAATGATGAATGGGAAAATCCCTGGGAAGAAGAGTAAACAAGGAATGTTTTTTATCAAGGTTTTTGATGCAAAGGGTTGAGGTGGTATTTCAGACTACTCTCTTGACCCACAGTAGTTTTCAAGTGCAACATATATTATGCATCCTTCCTAGTACCCACCCATCATCATCAATCAACCCCCTCCGATTCCCTACCCTGGCATTTCGCCAGTGACAGCCATGGGTGAAGTGTTGGTTGCATGGTTACATGGGTGGCACTGCATTGTTGGCTGTGTAATGTGTGTCTGCTTCAGTTAATGTATGGGCCCCTTTACAAATAACATGGAAATGCGAAAAATAAATAGTTGTGTTTCCCTTCACTCCCAGTGCCCACTCGTTCACTTCCTAGTATATATGTAACTCCTTTCATAACTTCCTTGCTCTGTCCCTGCCTTCCATAAAATTTGAAAAAAACATTCTTTGCATGTTCCACTTTCCTCTGGCCAAGTCATATATTTTATTATTGCTTCCATAACTGATGGCGTCAGTTCAAATTTTTCCATTTCAGCAATTGCCGAACAAAAGCTTAGGCACTTGATGATGATGATGATCAATGAAACATCTACCTATCCGGCCTATTCCCTCTAACTTACCTGCAGTCGACTAAGTTAATAAATATTTTCCTTACTGCTAAGCAAATCTATTTTGTTAAGAACAAGTAATGTCAAATGTGGTGATGGAAGGTGAGGCCAGGTAGAAAAGTGGGACTAAAGCGTAGGTGACTTTGCATTTTGTGGATGGGATAGTCTGTGATGAACGTGCCAAATATAATATCATTTCCTTAATCCATACTATACTGTAGTGCATTGCTTTTCCCATAGACAGACTGTATCTCTGCATAATTGTCTTCTTTATAATTAGTTAGTAGAATCTCATGTGACGTATATCATTTATAGTAACTATTCATCTTCCTTGTTGTAGTCAGGGTGAAATTGAGGCATTTAACAGAGCATGTCCATGATAGGAAAAGAGATCATTGTCTTGTACAGCTGCCCCAATTGCAGATAGTAACAAAGTAATGCAACACTATTATGTCTGTCTAGGGCACAAGCTGAGCTGGCATGCCTACACTAATTTAGCTCAACAAGAGAGAAAAATACTTGTATACTCCATAGTGCATAATGCCTGAAACTCTAATCACATCAAAATCGAATAGCCGGAGGATACCAGGAACTGTACTGCTGGTGCCACTGTGCCATCTTTATAAATGTATGTGCTTTGCTAAGAGTATTGGTTACAATTTGTCTTTTTTCTTCCTTGATATAGCTACTCCTGCCAATCCGACTCAACCCAACCGGCAGGAGGTTGCAGCCAGGATCTGGTAAAGGAAGCTGGAGGCCATCAGGGCCGAATACCAGCGGCTGGTGGCCGAGGAAGAGGAGGCGGAAGCAGCTGCAGCTGAAAATGCCCCGAGCCCCAGCCAGGCCCCAGTGCCTTCGGTAGTCTGTCACCAGGGTCACAGGGCAGCTGCCCGCCGCCATTCCACTACTGCTGCTCCCCCTATTTTAGAGCCTTTCAGCTCTGCATTCTGCAGAGGCTGGCGCCCATGGAAGCCGGGCAGGAGAAACGTCTGGACAATTTGGAGAGGAAGCTCCTATCCCTCCGCTAGGCCTCTTTTGCCCCTTTTTTAATCTTTTCTTCGGGTGGGTGGGACTTGTTGTGGAGAGGGTGGGAATGTGGGAGTTGGGGCATTTTGGGGGTTTTCCTATTTCTTCTTTATGGACAATTTTGTTTTTGGACTTTTACTTTGGACATTGGTTGTGGTTAGGATGAGGGGTGGGCCATTTGTTGTGGGTTTACTATTTTATTTATATTTGTTAGGGAAATAAATGTTTTATAGTTGTACATATGATTTAAATCTATTTTTGGGGGTTACAGATTTACTTCGCACTGCTGCATTTGCCGCAGGCCCGCAGCCAGTTTTTAAAATCTGCTGATAGTGTAACAACAACAAAATAGTTCTACGGTACCGTCACTTGTCCTACTACTCTCTCCTCCTAGTCTTTGCAGTCTCAAACTATATTAACCCCTAAGGACTCGGAGGTGGTGGGTGTATTAATTTCTATTGTATATAGATTATTGCAGTTCAACAATGAATCCCCCACAGTTCTTCTCTTACCTGATTAGACGAAGCAATTGCTTCATGGTTTCCCAAGTTGCCATGGTGGTGGTAGTAGTAGCAGCATGCTAGCGCACTAGTCGAACAGTGAAAGCACTGGATCCAGAAGCAAGGTCTCACTCCCTCCTAGCTGAAATCAAACTGTATTATAAGGAATATTCATCGCATAGAACTAATAATTAAATTGAAATACAAACTGAGTTAATGCCGTTATTATATGCAAGCCATACAAAAAAATGAGACAGTCACCAGAGACTAGACTACTGGTACACAAGACAAAGAGAGACAATAGAGAAAATATGATAAACAATGCTAAATTAAAATAATCAGAACGGTGAGCTAGTAAAAGTTACAAAATGAAGTTGGTTCAAGCTACGAAGTGGACAAGCGTAACCTTTAAAGGATGATGCTGGTAATTATGTTCCTCTGAAATCATTTTAAATATTGAATACTGTGCGTGGGTGGCTAATCTAAATATTGCTAGGGTGGGCTATACTTGGAGCTGAAGAAGATCCTTGCCCTGCACAGAGTTGGTGTTTCTTCCACCACATCCACCCCACCATGTGTGTGATCAATTAATGATGTAAATTTAATTTAGTCACACCTCAATAAATCACACAGCCTGGCGTAAGAGGGTTAGGGGTTCGACGAATGGATGGCATGGGGGATTTGAGGGAAAGGCTTGACAAAGACAAACACTACACAAGGACAACATTCATCTTGGCAGCCGACCATTATAAATCTGTTATGGGAGGAAAAGGAAATGGAGGAATGATGATGAGTTGTGCAGGTAAACCAAATCAAATTGTCTGTTTACCCCCAGAGAGACTCAAGTTACATTATGTTCTGTGGTACCGAGCTTTGAAAGATAGCAAATAAAATTTAAATATCTGTAGGAGTCAAGTAAACATAAACAACACACACAGTTCTAATGATTAATGAGAAAAAATTATACTGTATTGCCAAATTGGGAGTTGCATCTGCATTCCTCTTGGACTGTCCGTCAATCTTGGGTGCCTGGCAGATGAGGTTCAGTAAGGTAAGTGTGAGTATGTTATATTGTTTTTCCAGCATGGCGCAGGGTAGGAGGGCCAGTTGATTGAAAAACAAAAATGATATTGAAGAATCAGGAGAAAAAAGTTAAACTGCATAAGGAGTGCACCGAGAAGACTCAGAGGCAGCATGGCTAAATGTCTGTTTCCAGTTACCTTCAACAACAGGGCCCCCACCCAACCACCACTTAGCTTTGGATTTGAGCCAGACAGCACTGAGCACACACACATCCATCAACATAGCATTTTCCCAATCAAGTAAAATCCATGCACCCCTGTCACTCACAACCACTACACAGAGTTGTGTAAGTCTGTTGTTTCTTTCAGGCCACTTCAAAGTCATCACCAAATTGGTTGATTTCAGTGAATTTGAAAACTTCCATCTTCTTCTGGTGGCAGTTCTCGAAGTAGTCATGCCCACACCCTGAATCATTCCATCATCACTGATCCTCCTGAGTCTGACTCCGTGTATGGTATCCAACTCTGTACCAACTGTGTCCCGAGTCCTGACTCAAATGCAATAGATCGGCCAGTACTACAATTTTGTTGTTGCACAACAAGAAGGGACAGATTGAGTCATTTTTTGTGTAGACTAGATTTGTGTTTGCATTATCTAAGGGAACCTTCTGACTCTGAGCAGTATAAAGCAGAATACAATAAAATAAAGCAGTATGGACTATGGAGTGGACACGATGAAGGAATTTCTCTATTTCTCAAAGGAGAAGGAAAAGAAATAACCTTCAGGGGAAAAATTGATCAGCTGTCGGTAGGCTACCACCATTGTAATTTATCACAAACACATTTTAAGCGTAATAGTTACAGCTAAACAAACACCCTGTGTCACACTGCCTGCCACCACATGAATCATCTCTTAACACACATCACAAGTTCACAATAAACAACACTCACTCAGCGTGCAATGCATGCCATTTACTTGTTGTTCCTGTCTGCTCACTATGATCGATTCATGGTACATTGCAGAATGCAGATCCATTTGTTCACAAAGCAGAGAATGGCCAGTTTTATAATGTCACATGGGGAGCAGTTCCTCCAGAGAACAAAAGGATAGATAGTCAAGACCCAAGGTTGAAGTCAGACACACATTTGTTTATATTCTCCATCCAATGCCCTTGAAGGGATATGGGTGTGGGGGGGGAGTCAGGACTTCTTCACTGCACACAGTTGCAACTCCAATCTGGCAATACAATGTGTCTAAGAGTAAGATGGTGGGGATGAATTAGTCAACCAGACACAAACAAATAATAAAGTAAATAATAATGTTCCCTTGTAAGAAAGAATGAAAGCAGATCAGTGATAGACAAGAGACTAAGAGAGAACGTTCTATGGCTTTTGAAGGCCCAGGCCTAGTAGTCAGGGAAGTAGAACTCATTCTCAAACTCTGGTGGTTCAGCCAGAAGTAGGTCATCTAACACACTACTTCCATGACTTGAGTCTCCCTCATCTTAGTACTGTGGTACTTCAGGTATAGAGTAATCCGGTGGTAAAAAGTGCTGATTCATTTTGATCATGGTTAATCTCTCCATGTTTTGGGGCGAGAGACTGGTCCTTCTCACAGTGACACTGGAACCAGCAGCACTGAAAACATGCTAAGCGGAGACACTGGCTACCGGGCAAGCCAGATAGTTTATTGCCAGACTGCTGAGCACTGGCCATTGGCGCCATTTCCCATACCCATACACCACTGGGTTTTGATCAAGGTAGACCTCTGTTGCGCCATCCAAATAGGCATGGACCATTCGCTCAATGTTCATTGCTGATGCTCCACTTTGCTCAACCTCTTTTGCCTTCGCCTCTGCACTTGACTTAAGCCCTGCCAGTAGAAACCGCTCAGTTGCAGATTTAGGGGCTGATGCTCCTGGTCTTGTTGTTGTTGTTGGTGTTCTTGTTGTTGGTTTTGGCTGCTGTGAGCCAACAGTACTGCCCTCAGGCTCTGAACTTGAAGATTGCCCCACAGGACTTGTGCCCTGGAGCAGTGAGCCTCTAATTCCCTGTCGTTCTTTTTCTAGCTCACTGCCTTGCTCAGCTATCCATGTTTTGTATTTTCTAACGTCCACGTCTGAAAAAGGAATGAAAGTGGATAGTAATGTTTGTATTGTGGCTCAAGAACTGTGGCACAGATGTAATTTACTTGTATTAGTAGACAAGAGGAGGATTAAGCTCTCCACTAAGTCATATGCATCTTTTTTTCCTCAACAATTGTGTACAATGCAGACACCTCTTTTAGCTGTTCCTGTAGCATGTGCATCAATGGGATAACTTGGTCTATGGTACTGTCCTCTTTACTGACTTCCCATGTGAACACCTCAAAAGGAAGCAGCATCTCTGTCAGGCATTTGACTAGGCCCCATTGGTCCCTCTCAGTGATTATGCCTTTCACAGTTGCATGCCCTCGTTGCATGACATATTCATTGATAGCTCTGTACTGCTCAAAGTACATTCAAGGCATTCAAGCATGTAATAGGTCAAGTTCCAATGTGTTGGCACCTCCTGTACGAGTGCTTTAACTGGCATTCTATTATCACGCTCAAAGACCCTCTGTTGTTTCCAGGCTTTTAATGAACGGCTGAGATGAGTGCAGATTCTTCTGCAGGTGCATAGTAAGTTGCTTACTTGGTCTTCTTTTTTGAGAAACACAGGACCCTGAAATAGCCACCATTGAACATGGCCTTAACTAAATTACTGCCATTGTCCGTGGCAACAAATACAATCTTAAGCCCTCTTGGTCGCAGCCATTCAAAGACCTTGTTGTTAAAGTCTTCCAAAATGTTTGCAGCTGTATGGGATTTCTCTATGGCGAACATGGCTACTGTTGCATGCTTCCGAGCAGCATTAAAAATCTCAGCAGTGTCAACACCTGCAGCCACATGGTCCCAACAACAACAACCAGCAAGAAGGTATGGACAACAACAAAGAAGACATGCAGGCCTATGGCAAAAGCATACTGGCTGGATACACAAAATGGCCGCCAGCCACATGGTCACTCACAACAAGAGGCAGGAAGCCTGTAAAACAAAGAGCACGTACAGTTCTATGGACAGTCCACTGACTATAACAAAATGGGCCCTGGCCAGTGGCCACATGGCATGTGGAACAAAAGCAAATGGTGGCCTATGGCAAACACACACACACACTGGCCAAACAAAGGAGGCATGGTAAAACAGAGAACACATCTTTAATTCAGCAAAGACAAAAACGAAAATTAATAGGGCTAAAGAAAATGTTTACAACAACACACATCCTTCAAAGGCATTACCCCACCCAGTCCTATACAGTATTTGCAGAAAGAAACATGAAATACCACAAACAAAACATTTTTTTATTTCAATCCAAATCCATCCATGGCATAAATGCTGTTTCAAATTCAACAGACAGTACAGAAACAGTTGTTTCATGCACCAATGACCAGCACTGGGCCTACTGGCTGGAAGTTTAAAAAAACATGGAGAAAATGTTGTAAACTGTGCAACATTTTCCTTTACAAAAGAAGAAAAATGAATTGCCAAGAAATCACCAGGCCCCTACTGAAAGAAAGGCCACCCACAGCAATAAATTGTAAAAATCCATTAAAAGTACAAATAAATCCAGGTGTATGTCACCAATCAAACAAATAAATCCAATGGGATATGCAGCAGACACAAAGAATGATCCTTCTTGCTCCAAATCCAAATGAAACGTGACCAGGAGAGGGACAAAGCACTGGGAAGAGCTGTCTGGACAACAACAGGAAGTTGGAGACTCTGGGGCACTTCCTTCCAGTTGAGAAAAAAGTTTGAAGAAAAGGAATCTTCGCACAAAAAAAAAACAACGCCAAATGTCAATTCGAGGAGGTTTGTAACTCCAAATCATTATTTTGGGAAGATTTTGATGCTTCTCGAGGAGAGAATCTTCCCCAGATTGCAGCAGCGGCAGATCCTGCGCGTTCAGGATCGCGTTTGGCAGAAAATAATCCACCGGAAGTCACTGGCGCGCCCGAATGACGTGTTGGCGACCACAAAATCTTACGGGAGCATGTGGCCAGCTAGCAAATCTTGTGCCACCCGAGCTTAATAACTACCAACGTTTGAGTTCAGGTTTAAATAACTGAACCCTTTCACTAGAATTAACAGGGTTAAAGCCTTCTTTGCCTGTGGAGGCAATGAATAAACCACTTTTTAACAATCATCTGTACAAGGCTACTTGTCAGCAATATACTAAGGTGGTTGGCTCATGTTCAACATTATAGCATGAGGAATTAGGAATGAGGAATTAGTGCTCAATATTGAATCCTGATGTATCAAGACTTTTTGGGTTCGCAGAATCTGCCCATTTGCGAACGCAAAAAATGCTTTTCCAATGTAGAAAACCCAATTTTGCGATTCAGTGATCTGTTACCGAATCGCAAAATGGGTTTGCGATTCGGTATTAGGAAGGGGCGTGTTTAGGGCGTCCCTTCCTAATACCGAATCGCATCTGTATGTATGAATGTTTTGTGACCGTAAATGCGGTTGCATAGCATTTGCATTTTACCACCTACTTCAAGTAGGTGGTAACCCATTTGCAAATGAATTTAAAAATGCTCTTAAAACCATTTTTAAGAGCAGGCAGTGGTCCCACGGACCACTGCCTGCTCCTAAAAAATGAAAAGAAAACTTTTCATTTATCTTTTTGTAAAACATCTTGTTTTCCTTTAAGGAAAACGGGCTGCTATACAAAAAAAAGATTGCTTTATTTAAAAACAATTACAGACATGGTGTCTGCTGATCTCAGCAGGCCACCATCCCTGTGATTTTTGCGATTCCTAGGGGGTCGCAAATTGCGACCTACCTCATTAATATTCATGAGTTAGATAATTTGCGACCCTCAGGAATCGCAAAATGTGTACTACAGACCTTCATACATTCCATTTTGCGATTTCCTAATTGCGAAGTCTTGTGATTCGCAATTAGGAAATCGCAAAATGGTATCTTCATACATCTGGCCCAGTAAGTATAAAGAGTTAGGGCCTGATTTACAGTTTGTCGACGGTCTGACCTTCACAAATGTGACGAATACCCTGTCCACTGTATGATAAGTGCATTATATCCTATAGCACTTGTGTTAGGTCGGACGGGCTATCCGTCACTTTGTGACTGAGTAATCCTCTGCCACACCCAGGCCCTCAGTGTTTTGCTAGAGTTTGTCAAAAAAAGAAATCCCTAATGAAAAGAGAACTTTGATAAATAGCAATGGAAATTAGAAAGGCAAGCTAGCAGCTTTTCAATTTTCTCGCAACACCTACGGCTGTGTACCACGCTCAGATGCTTTGCAGGTAACCCCATACAATATAAATCATACATATGCATACAAATATATGCCCGGCTTCACTGAGGCAATTGAGCCTTAATTGACTCTCATTATTGAGAGACCGAGTTTTCTAAGAAAAGTCAAAATACCTTTCCAGCAATGCGCTTTCTATAAAAGGTACAGAAAGTGATTGGCTAAAGACTACGGGAGTAAATATTTGCTGAAAAAAGTAATTTTTATATGCTCCTGTAGAACAGTGTTCTAAATTGTTTTAACCCTACATTGGATACAAGGTCAGTAATCATCTTTCTTTGTATCAACTCTTCTCTCGCTGCATTACAGACCCATATTAAATGTTAAATGTTTTAAGAGCTGAGTTGTAAATGCTTTGATGAAAGGTTTGCAAGTAAAAATAAGCACACATAAATGCTGTTTTTAAAGCTTCTTGATTAAAAGTCATTTCACAATTTTTTTTTAAGACAGGCTGCTTTATACCTGATTTATTTGTAACTCGTTTAATCCATAAATCTGAAGGAACACCTCAAAAGACGTCTGTTTCTGTTTCAACATATAGGCCATCTGAAGTGCAGATTGAACATAAGGTATTTCGCACTCTTCAGGCCTGCCTGCTCCTGTCACACATATCCATGCAGAAGTTATGGCATTCGGGTAGCAGAACAGATGTTAGGGAGCGAGAGAAAAATAAATAGAGATAAGCAGCTTTTGTAAGACGAACTACCATGCATTTTTACTGATAAAGATCTGGCAAATGCTCAGATATGCATATAAAATCTAGCAGAATGTAGAACAATGCACTATTTTGAAGACTCCAGGAAAGAATGAATGCAAGGTGGGGGTCATGCAAATAACAGTAGATTTTAAAGCATATTTGGGGTTAAATAGCCAGGTGTGTCTGGGAATGTGTCTTTAAGCCATCATTTTAGACAATTTGAAGTAGGGCCTGTTGATAATGATTAGATCTGAAGCCAATATCTTTTTATGTTACTAAATTGTATATACAATTGCCTTAATTATAGGGAATCATTAAATGTATATTATATATTTAGTAATCATTTACGTCCTTCCACATAATACACATAAAAACCACAAACAAGTTGACAACATAAATATAAAATTTAAAAACAGATCCACAAGATAATCCATAAAATTTGTATGTAAAACTCATTAAAATACAAAAGATAGAAAATCTCAAAATAAAACATCATAAAACGTTCCAAAAATTGACTCTCACTCATCCTTCTTCATTCATTGGTTTGTTGTTGTGTCATTCACATTTTTTCCCACTCACTACAGCATACATCATGGGGCAGTGGGTCAGTCCACTTCATCCAGGAGCTAGCTTCACTGTGAGTGTAAGCGGTCTGCTCTTTCACAAGGAACAATTCTGCAAACAAAGTAGTTCCATTGGTGGCTGGGGCTATTATGGCACTGTGTGAATTTTCTTTTATCTATTTTCTTATATTGGCAAAGATCTGGTGGCTGGTGGCTCCTTCTCCAAAAAATAAATACAAAAGCTATACACAAATCAGACCTACTAGCTTTGCCGATGCTTGTTTGTTCAACATCTCTGGTTTAGACTGGCACTTGGCTATAATTTATCTGATGTGCCTCAATGAAGGAAGCATCTTTTGAGGCCTCAGATACTTGAGGGCATAATTATCAGTATGTGACGCAGCGCAGCACGCCGCCTTGCTGCGCTGTGTGACAGGGAACGGGCAGGAAGGTGCTTTTTCCACAGTGCTAGTGCACAATGAAGACTGATTAAAAGAGCCCAGAAGAGGGCGTAGTTCAGCCCTCGAGAAACCTTATTAACACCCAAAGATAAGAGAGATGGTTCCTTACAGAGGATGATTTGCGTGACCACGTTCTCCACAAGAAGTAATGCCATTATGAAGGTGATCAACAAGCACTGGAGTTTGGTGTCGGATGATATCGAACAACCCAACCTACCCATGCACTCTTTTAAAAAAGCTAAGAGTGTGAAAGATCACGTGGTTCGCTCTTTTCTTGCTACCCCAGAGGCACCATCACTTCAATCTCTTTGGAATTTACCAGTAACATTGGGACATTTTAAATGTGGCCAGTGCAAGGCATGTCAGACAACTATCCAAACTAAGAAGTTCATCTATAAACATCATACGATTGACTTGAAATCCTTTACAAACTGCAATACTACCAATGTGATCCATGGGATTGTTTGTCTCTGCGGACTAATTTATGTAGGCCAAACACAGCAAAAAATAAAAGTTTGCATACTTCAGCATTGCAGCCGAATACGATGTGGCGTACAAGGGGCACCTCTAGTTGAACACTTCAGAGCTGCCGGACACACCCCAGACGAGCTCCAGTGGGTAATCCTTGAGAAAGCAACCTTGGGACCAAGAGGGGGCAGTATTGGTTTAATCTTAAACACAAGGGAAAGCAAATGGATGTCCCGCCTGGACTCAATACAAAATGGGTTAAACGAGGTAGATTCTAGCAATGTCCAACTAGCCTGCCTCATATCTGAGTAAAGTGATACCTGCCATGATGTATGCCTTTAGATACTCTGTGTGATTTTTCCGTTATTGGTTTACAATATAATTCTGTAACTACGTATTGAGTATGCTATGATATATAATGTATTCATATTCTGTGACACACAGCAACAAGACTATCGTTGATATAATGGACATTATGGCTACATTGAGAATACCAACCACAAAAGTGTATTGAGTACTCCAATACCGTATGTGTCATTTGTGTTACTAATATGTTTGAATTATTATCACCGTAATGACTACACTGTGTTTGCTTCAGATACTTTTTTAATTAAGAAATCTATTGTTTTCCTTTGATGTGTCCAAAATCAAACATTTTGAGCTACGCACTCTCAATACTATTTGTAGACCCTCCTGCGAGAGGGCTAACTGTATCATATAGTGGTGTGTTATTCTTAAGAACACTAATAGATCTTTGATCTGTAAAGTACGAGTGCGCTCGCTATCTATATCGCACTAGACAACGCAGAAGTCTATTCTCACTTTCCTTTAAGACACGCGATGCTCTTTCACTTTTTTACGAGCATCTAGCGTCTGCTGGCCTACATCACGCCCGCGCTCATGGAGATGGATTACTGTATTTAAGCCATAGATGTGGCATTGCTCCGGTTCCCTCCCCAGACACGGAGCCATCCCCGCGAGTACCGGTGAGTGTATATAATGAGTGCCTCTCTTTCTCTGTTGAATAGAGGTCTTGAGCACTTACCAGACTCATCCGTCAGTTTTCCGCTTTACAGCGGCTCATGTTTTTCTTGGTTCATTTGTAGATTTCGCACCGCCGGGCCACCTGATTGCTTCACGGCATCCCTGTATCTTGCGGTGAGTGTTTTTGCATTTTAGAGCTCCGAGTCACGTGACGGATTATTAATGTGCTTTTGTATCCGTACCGTTAGGTAGGCTTTTAATATTGGAATTCTTTTTCTCATTTTTTATTTTCAGACTGTGCACCTAACGGGCCTTTTCAATAACCTGAGGAATCTTACAGGTATTTCTTCCTATGACTTACGGTGCGGTAGTCGTTGTAAACCACACTTATGCTGATTTCAGGGTCCTCTATATCACGAGTTTTTTGTGTTCCGTTTTTCAGATCAATTAAATAAGAGATTGAACCAAGGATTCTGGTTCTAACCAGGCGGGAGATTTTGGAAGGGACATGTCAGATTGATTTCCGATTTCAGTAAGTGGCTTCATTACCGCACGTCCCCTAGCCGGCTACCGACCCTACAATGTTGGGTGGTTGTACTTATATGCACCTTATTCTTATAGGTGCTGTTCTTCCGCTCTCTTGTGTTTGCAGCCCACGCGCCCTACATTTTCCCACCAGCCTCCCCTGTGGGTCTATCTATGGTAATTTAAGGGATTGATGCCCTATTCTTTATTTTATAATTTTTTGTGGTCCTTCTGTGAACTAAGTTTTTTCATATTTAATCCCTAGGTGCCCCCTCCCCTTTCACTACAGTCCTGAGGAAGACCCCTCCATAAGGAATTCAAGGACCTACATTCTTTCGGGGGTCGAAACGTCGACACTTTATATCTTGGCAGTATAATCAACAGTGATTGTCTCACTGTGATATATTTCTTCTCAATCATGGCTATATATTATTCCTTGGATAATGTTATGAAGTTTCTGGCTAAATCATGAGCCACTGTTTCATGTAAATAAGAATATGTGATTTGCACAATACTCTATTTTCTTGTACCCCGTTACCCTCACTCAAATCACCAAACTTTCCCAACACTTTCTACCTTTTCCCTCTGGGCACTTTCAGCTTTTAAAGTGTTTTTGCATTATTGATTTATATAATAATATATGCTCAGTGTGATTAATTAACACTGTCATACAACGTGGTTTTGTCTGAGTATGTTTCTTAATTTCTGTTTATATTATGTGTGCTGTTGAATGAATACTTACTGGGACCATTCTGCATTGTACTGTCCTATACCCAGGTCCCAGTGACGTTTGGGTTTACCCTTTCTTGTAACGATAACTAGCGCCAATGCAGGCACTCTTGCACAGGGTGCATGCGTTGTAAACAGTATTTTTTTTTTCATGAAGGGGCACCTTCCTACACAAAAACAATCCCCTGAGGCATTTACCTTTTTCTATGCATGCTGCAGAATGCAGCACATTTAGAAAGAAGAACAAATAAGGAGAAATAAACATATTTTCCTTGGTACGCTTCCCCTGGGGAGGCCTAGCAGTTTTGGTATATTCCCAGGTCTACCACTTATGGCAAATCTGGGAATGCTTCCAAATTCATGGGTGTTGTGTGGGAACACCCATGCACCACCCATGGAACGCCTCCCTGGGGCAGAGTAAAGCAACGCAGCAATTTCTACTGCGTTGCGTTTCTCTGGATGTATCAAGCTACTCAGGGTCACGCAAGATGACCTTGCGTGGCTTGATAAATCACACTTATGGGTTGCGTTGAGCATGCACCCCGTTGCGTGGTGCAAAACCGACCTAACCCTTTAATGAATATGGCCCATAAACCTTACCGACCCTCTCACAGACTGCTTCTTGTGCTGGATTCTTGCTTTAGCCTGAAGTGAAACTGACCTATGACCTCCTCAAATGAGCTGGGGCTGAGGTGGTGCACACTGGTGATAAAACAGTAGAAATACATGAGTATACAAGGTGAAAGCTGTAGGCATAAAGGAGGTTGGAAGGTTTGAGTGTTATGCATAATTGATGGTAACTGGGGCAGATCCTGAAGAGGTCATATTCGTAATTTAGGGCACAATGCACATAAGGATGACTGCGCAAGCTCTTTGACTGAGTCCTGGGCACCCAGACACAATTACGACACTATTATATTTTCATTAGGACTGTAGAACACAGTGCCTAAAATCCTTTATATTGTTTTCTGGCAGAATTATACATTTTCTGCAAGGAGGAAGCCCTTAATAAGTCACAAAGCCATTAAGGTCACAGCAACCCAGCACAATATTATTCTTAGAAACCAATGTAGTGAAATAGTCACTGGGGTGTAGCTATTTCAATATGTGAGGAAAGTATTTATGTTTGATTTTTTTTTAGGTAGATACAGTTATTTTGAAAACGTTTTCTTCAAACTAATCTATGCGTTGCATCGGCTGTATTGATTGCTACTTAAAGCTAAAGGTGTGTGAAAAATAAGTTAATATTAATCGATTGTAATCTTTAGTTTATCACTGTCCCTAAAATAGGTTTAATGTACAATAATAAGATAGTAGTTCGTAATTATGGCATGCATACACATCTTTCTGTGTTGTATTTTGCACTCATAACCTGCTCATGATTTCCTCATACTCTGAATGGTCTACTGCATGAATTTCTCATCTTGATTTTTTGCAATACTCTGTTCTCTAAGCCAATAGCTGATTTTATTTTTTAGCTGGGCTTGGTGGCAATGTGAATGGGCAGTGAGATGAACTCTGTAGCCTTTCATAGATATTACCTTTGTAATGTGTTCTGGTGTGTCTCTTGACAAAGAGATTTTAAGGCTCATAATTATTACACTTTCATCAAGTGCATTTCCCCTCGTTGGGGGTATGGTCAAGATGGCGGCTGGAGCACTCGCATAGTTGCGAGCTCTGTTTGGCTGCGACGGGAGTCCTATCCGATCGTGCTGGACTTCCCTCACTCCGGTCACTGAAGTTTGCTGAGGGGACTGCAAAGGACCCTGTGCTCATTTTGGGGAGTGATGCTGCCTGTGGGTGCTTCCTGGAGCCTCCATGGCGCATCTGAGGCCCGCCGGCCATGAGCACTGAGGATGACTTGGCTGGGCATGGCTGCTGCATAACAAGAGTCTTTGGTAGAGCGTCACTGGTGAGTGCACTCACCCTGCTCCCGGGCCCTTTGAAATGCGAAAGCAGTCCCGGGATGGCTTGGATGCCTGAACGCAACTGAACACAAGATGGGGCCCGCTCATGTGCTGCCTCTCGGTGCCTGCTGGTGCTCCCCCCTTCTGGCAGTGGGGACTGCATGTGTGCTACGTTCGCTGGTTGCAGGGGCCAAAGGAGGGACCAGCGGGGATGGCTGGGCCTCTGCTAAGCGATACAGGCCCACACAAAATCAGAGGGCGGGCTGCAAGGCCTAACTGCAGCAACCTCCTGGTCAAGTAGTGGACTAGTATGAACAAGGGCCTGCCCACCTACCCTGCATGAGTGCTAAGCTGCAGGGTACTGGGGGCCCTAACACGGCTGGCCGTAGAGCACATGTTGGACACCCCAGTGACATAGTGCAACTTCCTGAGGGGGATTGCGATTAATCCCCATACAGAGAGGCTTTCCTACAGCGTCTACTGGATCCCTGAACTGAGCAAGGGGGCAGAGCTGCCACGCTATCTGCCCCCCCGGGGTCGCAACTGTTGGGAGGTAAGTGGCGTAGGAGTTGAGGAACCAGACTGTGTCAGTTCTGGTGCAGCTGCCACGCAAATGGAGGAAACCGACGGGGTGAGAGATGACCTTTTATATGAGCGGTATACCTGTTGGACCCCGGATCACAGTCCTGGATAATACATTGAGTGCCAAAATGGTAAAGAAGAAGGGGGCCAGGCTGAGTAAGGGACCAACGCAATCCTCCACGAGCTATGCTGGAACACCACTGCTCATGCCGTCGGCTATTATGGAACATGTGCAACTGGACACCAACGGCAAATTCACAGAGCTCATTACAGCAGCATAAAACTTAGAAATGTCCCTAGAACTAAAGTTGGACACATTGATAATAGATATGGGTATCCTACGAGAGAAGTACAAGAAACTGAAATCAAAGGTGGACAGTCATGAAACCACCATAGCAGAACTGCAAACCAACGTGACTACAGCACAAGCACAGATCGAGTCTATACAACACACAGAGGTAGAACTGGTTAAACGAGGTAGATTCTAGCCATGTCCAACTTGCCTGCCTCATATCTGAGTAAAGTGATACCTGCCATGATGTATGCCTTTAGCTACTCTGTGTGATTTTTCCGTTATTGGTTTACAATATAATTCTGTAACTACGTATTGAGTATGCTATGATATATAATGTATTCATATTCTGTGACAATCAGCAACAAGACTATCGTTGATATAATGGACATTATGGCTACATTGAGAATACCAACCACAAAAGTGTATTGAGTACTCCAATACCGTATGTGTCGTTTGTGTTACTAATATGTTTGAATTATTATCACCGTAATGACTACACTGTGTTTGCTTCAGATACTTTTTTAATTAAGAAATCTATTGTTTTCCTTTGATGTGTCCAAAATCAAACATTTTGAGCTACGCACTCTCAATACTATTTGTAGACCCTCCTGCGAGAGGGCTAACTGTGTCATATAGTGGTGTGTTATTCTTAAGAACACTAATAGATCTTTGATCTGTAAAGTACGAGTGCGCTTGCTATCTATATCGCACTAGACAACACGGAAGTCTATTCTCACTTTCCTTTAAGACACGCGATGCTCTTTCACTTTTTTACGAGCATCTAGCGTCTGCTGGCCTACATCACGCACGCGCTCATGGAGATGGATTACTGTATTTAAGCCATAGATGTGGCATTGCTCCGGTTCCCTCCCCAGACACGGAGCCATCCCCGCGAGTACCGGTGAGTGTATATAATGAGCGCCTCTCTTTCTCTGTTGAATAGAGGTCTTGAGCACTTACCAGACTCATCCGTCAGTTTTCCACTTTACAGCGGCTCATGTTTTTCTTGGTTCATTTGTAGATTTCGCACCGCCGGGCCGCCTGATTGCTTCACGGCATCCCTGTATCTAGCGGTGAGTGTTTTTGCATTTTAGAGCTCCGAGTCACGTGACGGATTATTAATGTGCTTTTGTATCCGTACCGTTAGGTAGGCTTTTAATATTGGAATTCTTTTTCTCATTTTTTATTTTCAGACTGTGCACCTAACAGGCCTTTTCAATAACCTGAGGAATCTTACAGGTATTTCTTCCTATGGCTTACGGTGCGGTAATCGTTGTAAACCACACTTATGCTGATTTCAGGGTCCTCTATATCACGAGTTTTTTGTGTTCCGTTTTTCAGATCAATTAAATAAGAGATTGAACCAAGGATTCTGGTTCTGACCAGGCGGGAGATTTTGGAAGGGACATGTCAGATTGATTTCCGATTTCAGTAAGTGGCTTCATTACCGTACGTCCCCTAGCCGGCTACCCACCCTACAATGTTGGGTGGTTGTACTTATATGCACCTTATTCTTATAGGTGCTGTTCTTCCGCTCTCTTGTGTTTGCAGCCCACGCGCCCTACATTTTCCCACCAGCCTCCCATGTGGGTCTATTTATGGTAATTTAAGGGATTAATGCCCTATTCTTTATTTTATAATTTTTTGTGGTCCTTCTGTGAACTAAGTTTTTTCATAATTAATCCCTAGGTGCCCCCTCCCATTTCACTACAGTCCTGAGGAAGACCCCTTCGTAAGTAATTCAAGAACCTACATTCTTTCGGGGGTCGAAACGTCGACACTTTATATCTTGGCAGTATAATCAACAGTGATTGTCTCACTGTGATATATTTCTTCTCAATCATGGCTATATATTATTCCTTGGATAATGTTATGAAGTTTCTGGCTAAATCATGAGCCACTGTTTCATGTAAATAAGAATATGTGATTTGCACAATACTCTATTTTCTAGTACCCCGTTACCCTCACTCAAATCACCAAACTTTCCCAACACTTTCTACCTTTTCCCTCTGGGCACTTGCAGCTTTTAAAGTGTTTTTGCATTATTGATTTATATAATAATATATGCTCAGTGTGATTAATTAACACTGTCATACAACGTGGTTTTTTCTGAGTATGTTTCTTAATTTCTGTTTATATTATGTGTGCTGTTGAAGGAATACTTACTGGGACCATTCTGCATTGTACTGTCCTATACCCAGGTCCCAGTGACGTTTGGGTTTACCCTTTCTTGTAACGATAACTAGCGCCAATGCAGGCACTCTTGCACCATGGTGCAAGGGTGCATGCGTTGTAAGCAGTATTTTGTTTTTCATGAAGGGGCACCTTCCTACACAAAAACAATCCCCTGAGGCATTTACCTTTTTCTATGCGCGCTGCAGAATGCAGCACATTTAGAAAGAAGAACAAATAAGGAGAAATAAACATATTTTCCTTAGTACGCTTCCCCTGGGGAGGCCTAGCATTTTGGTATATTCCCAGGTCTACCACTTATGGCAAATCTGGGAATGCTTCCAAATTCATGGGTGTTGTGTGGGAACACCCATGCACCACCCATGGAATGCCTCCCTGGGGCAGAGTAAAGCAACGCAGCAATTTCTACTGCGTTGCGTTTCTCTGGATTTATCAAGCTACTCAGGGTCACGCAAGATGACCTTGCGTGGCTTGATAAATCACACTTATGGGTTGCGTTGAGCATGCACCCCATTGCGTGGTGCAAAACCGACCTAACCCTTTAATGAATATGGCCCATAAACCTTACCGACCCTCTCACAGACTGCTTCTTGTGCTGGACTCTTGCTTCAGCCTGAAGTGAAACTGACCTATGACCTCCTCAGATAAGCTGGGGCTGAGGTGGTGCACACTGGTGATAAAACAGTAGAAATACATGAGTATACAAGGTGAAAGCTGTAGGCATAAAGGAGGTTGGAAGGTTTGAGTGTTATGCATAATTGATGGTAACTGGGGCAGATCCTGAAGAGGTCATATTCGTAATTTAAGGCAAAATGCACATAAGGATGACTGCGCAAGCACTTTGAGTCCTGGGCACCCAGACACAATTACGACGCTATTATATTTTCATTAGGACTGTAGAAGACAGTGCCTAAAATCCTTTATATTGTTTTCTGGCAGAATTATACATTTTCTGCAAGGAGGAAGCCCTTAATAAGTCACAAAGCCATTAAGGTCACAGCAACCCAGCACAATATTATTCTTAGAAACCAATGTAGTGAAATAGTCACTGGGGTGTAGCTATTTCAATATGTGAGGAAAGTATTTATGTTTGATTTTTTTTTAGGTAGATACAGTTATTTTGAAAACGTTTTCTTCAAACTAATCTATGCGTTGCATCGGCTGTATTGATTGCTACTTAAAGCTAAAGGTGTGTGAAAAAATAAGTTAATATTAATCGATAGTAATCTTTAGTTTATCACTGTCCCTAAAATATGTTTAATGTACAATAATAAGATAGTTGTTCGTAATTATGGCATGCATACGCATCTTTCTGTGTTTTATTTTGCACTCATAACCTGCTCATGATTTCCTCATACTCTGAATGATCTACTGCATGAATTTCTCATCTTGATTTTTTGCAATACTCTGTTCTCTAAGCCAATAGCTGATTTTATTTTTTAGCTGGGCTTGGTGGCAATGTGAATGGGCAGTGAGATGAACTCTGTAGCCTTTCGTAGATATTACCTTTGTAATGTGTTCTGGTGTGTCTCTTGACAAAGAGATTTTAAGGCTCATAATTATTACACTTTCATCAAGTGCATTTCCCCTCGTTGGGGGTATGGTCAAGATGGCGGCTGGAGCACTCGCATAGTTGCGAGCTGTGTTTGGCTGCGACAGGAGTCCTATCCGATCGTGCTGGACTTCCCTCACTCCGGTCAGTGAAGTTTGTTGAAGGGACTGCAAAGGACCCTGTGCTCATTTTGGGCAGTGATGCTGCCTGTGGGTGCTTCCTGGAGCCTCCATGGCGCATCTGAGGCCCGCCGGCCATGAGCACTGAGGACGACTTGGCTGGGCATGGCTGCTGCATAACAAGAGGCTTTGGTAGAGCGTCACTGGTGAGTGCACTCACCCTGCTCCCGGGCCCTTTGAAATGCGAAAGCAGTCCTGGGATGGCTTGGATGCCTGAACGCAACTGAACACAAGATGGGGCCCGCTCATGTGCTGCCTCTCGGTGCCTGCTGGTGCTCCCCCCTTCTGGCAGTGGGGACTGCTTGTGTGCTACGCTCGCTGATTGCAGGGGCCAAAGGAGGGACCCGCGGGGATGCCTGGGCCTCTGCTAAGCGATACGGGCCCACACAAAATCAGAGGGCGGGCTGCAAGGCCTAACTGCAGCAACCTCCTGGTCAAGTAGTGGACTAGTATGAACAAGGGCCTGCCCACCTACCCTGCATGAGTGCTAAGCTGCAGGGTACTGGGGGCCCTAACACGGCTGGCCGTAGAGCACATGTTGGACACCCCAGTGACATAGTGCAACTTCCTGAGGGGGATTGCGACTAATCCCCATACAGAGAGGCTTTCCTACAGCATCTACTGGGTCCCTGAACTGAGCAAGGGGGCAGAGCTGCCACGCTATCTGCCCCCCCGGGGTCGCAACTGTTGGGAGGTAAGTGGCGTAGGAGTTGAGGAACCAGACTGTGTCAGTTCTGGTGCAGCTGCCACGCAAATGGAGGAAACCGACGGGGTGAGAGATGACCTTTTATACGAGCGGTATACCTGTTGGACCCCGGATCACAGTCCTGGATAATACATTGAGTGCCAAAATGGTAAAGAAGAAGGGGGCCAGGCTGAGTAAGGGACCACCGCAATCCTCCATGAGCTATGCTGGAACACCACTGCTCATGCCGTCGGCTATTATGGAACATGTGCAACTGGACACCAAAGGCAAATTCACAGAGCTCATTACAGCAGCATAACACTTAGAAATGTCCCTAGAACTAAAGTTGGACACATTTTTAATAGATATGGGTATCCTACGAGAGAAGTACAAGAAACTGAAATCAAAGGGGGACAGTCATGAAACCACCATAGCAGAACTGCAAACCAACGTGACTACAGCACAAGCACAGATCGAGTCTATACAACAGACAGAGGTAGAACTGCCATGGTGCAAAGCAGATGACACGGAAAGCCGATCATGCAGCAACAATATCAGGGTGGTGGGCCTGCCAGAAAACGTTGACGGCCCAAGCATGCACCTGTACATGGAACAATGGCTGGTACACACGGTCCAGGGAGGTAAGACAACCACCTTTTTCTCTGTGGAGTTAGTTCTCTGGGTGCTGGGCAGACCCCCCCACCTGGGGTCCCTTGAGCCTGTTGGTGGCATGTTTGTTCAACTTCTGTGACAGAGACAACATACTGCAAATTGCCAGAACCAAGGGCACATGGGAAGTATAGAATAACACAGTCACTATGTTCCCCGATTATAGAAAAGATGTACATAGAAAGAGGGAATCTTAATAAACAGTCAAATAATGGCTGCAGCATCTTGGGCTCAAGACTGCATTAATCTTTCCAGACGAAGCTGAAGATACATGAGGGGACACAATGTTCTTCTTTCTTTCACTGAAGGAGGCCTGGGACTGACTGGAGGCCAGGGGAGAGAGGCCCCTCTCGGGTCATGATGAGGGAGGGAGAAGATGAGGAGCAGGTGCAGGATGGCCCGTAGACTCTGAGGCCAACCATACAAGGAGCAGGCAGCACAATCAAGAACGCAGGTGGTGGCCGAGCTGGAATGTTCCAGGGCACCTAGCCCCAGTTCTGGGAACTTTGACTCTGACACACCGATCTCACAGAATGGATCCCTCCCTGACGAGATCCTGAAGTTCTTATGGGGTGGCACCCAGATCAGTCTGATGACACCGGTTCTCCTGTTAATTCCTTTGTCGCTGTATCTTTTTTCTTAATGGTGTGAACAATAGTGAACGAGCCAGTGCTTCAGGCTGGTTGAATAGTGACTTGATGACCCATAGGGGTGGGTTGGATACTTGATATGGTGTGGTGCTGAGATTAGCTTGTAGTAGACCAAAGTAGATGCTATTTGCCATGAAATACCCCACACCACACACAGGGATCTTTTTTTTGGCTACAAACTTTTCTAATGTTATTGGCTGGATTCAGCACCATTGTGCAAATGCTTGGTGAGTGGAGTTTCGGGGAAATGTTTACTATGAGGTCATGTGTTGATTGTTATGTGTGACAAACCACTCCCTCCTTTCCCACTCTACCAGAGACCTATGTACTGACAGACACACAGAGTCGCCATAGCAGCACAGGACTATTGACTGCTGACGTGGAATATGTAAGACATAGGCACATATGTAAAGAGGCACAGCATTTACGCATACTTGAAAAGGCGTCAGTACACTTTGCATGTTTACAGGAGACACACTTAACGATAGTGTAACTTTCAAAATTGTGTAAACACTGGTGGCGTGTGATACTTGGTAGGACTTTTTTAGGGTTTGCCTGGGGAGTTCTGGTGTGGATACCCCGTACGCATTTTAGTTCACTAAGATAGACCCAGAGGGTTGCTACGTAGTGGTGAGGGGCTACTGGATGGGGAGCCATTGGTCTGCGAGCCGTGTATGCCCCGAACATGGAGTAGTCTGCTTTCTTCACCTGCCTAATGCCCTCGCTCCTGAATGACCCCACAGCGGCCACCGTATATTTTGGAGATTTTAAGTGTGCCCCGGATCTAATGAAAGAGAAATCCACACCCCTGATTCCTGGTGTGCATTCCTGTGCTGCTTCCCAGCAGCTACGCACACAACATGCAATTGTTGGAGGTTGCTACATCCTGAGGTCAGGCAGTACTCACATTTCTTAGGAGTTCATTCATTACACTCACAACTAAACATGGTGTATAGCTCCCTTGCCCAAATTCATAAAACTACATGGGTGGAATATTTGGGGTGCGCCCTCTCTGACAATAACCCACTGTTGATTTTGCTTGCAAGGGGGAGACCCTGACAGAAGTTCCCAATTAGGCGCCTGCCAACGACTGCTCTGAATGATGCGTGGTTCTGCGTGCAAACAGGGGAGGTCATAGAACAGTACTTTAAGGAAAACAAGCGTTCAGCATTAGATGTGCTGGTTGAGTGAAATGCATTTAGGGGGGTGTGCATGAAAATGTATATGAGGTACGCAAGGTGCTGACTGAGGAAGTGCTTCGTACAGAGGACTGCATTAACATTTTAGAAGATGAGTGTGTGACACACCCAGACAGCGGAGCAGTGCTAGCAGACTTGAGGAAGGACTATGGGGCGCTTTTACACAGATTGTCCAACTTAGACTGCAAAACCTGCCTCCAGCACTAACATGAAACAGGGGACAAGGCAGACAATCTCCTGATGTGGCTGCTGAAAGTGAAATCTCCCCGTACCCCTATAGCTGCTGTCCGCTTGCAATCAGGGCAAATGTTGATCTCTCAACATGAGATATGAGGGTTATTACAGGAAGTTGTATGCTGATACTCTGGAAGTGGCACAGGAAGCAGCAATGGCATACCTAGAGAAGATAGGGACCCCCATCAACCTTTTGCACAAGCGGGACCTTGAAAGCCCCTTATCCTTGGAGGAAATAAAGGAAGCAATCACTCAGATCACGTGGGGTAAAGTGCCCAGAACAGATAGTTTCACGAATAAGTTTAATTCCACCTTCCAGGCCCAGCTGGCCTCTAAATTGTTGCAAGTGTATGATGCTGCATTGAACCGTGGGTCCCTCCCAGGCTCCATGAGGGAGGCATTAATTGTGTTGCTTCTGAAACCTGGCCAAGATCTCCTGAATGTGATGTCCTACAGCCCGCTGTCCCTCTTAAATTCACAAGGTCTTTGGTAAAGTGCTTGCCAATCGCCTGATCACAATGGTTGTCCTGCTGGTGCACCCCGACCAGAACTGATCTATACCAGGCAACATTATGTTCCTTAACCTGCGCTGGCTGGTCCACATAATGGACTGGGCAATGCGCATGGAAGTGGATGGTTCGGTCACATCCCTAGATATTGAAAAGGCGTTCGATACACCAGTGTTGCCTTATCGCATGCCGGTAATGAGGAGAATGGTTATCGGACTGACCATTCTAAAGTGGGAGACACTTCTATATACAACACCGGTTGCCTGACTGCGAACCGGGGTTGTGTGATCTTGGACCCTATTCCAATTGGTAGGGGGACACAACAGGGGTGCCCCACATCCCCCATACTCTTCGCTCTAGAAATGGAGCTACCGGCATGCTTGCTGAGAGATCGGGCGCTGCAGTGGGGCCTCATGGTGCAGGGGCTCTCACATGCCATATCACTCAATGCTGATGACGTGCTAATACACCTGAGAGCTGACCTGGAGGTGCTCCCTGAGGGGATGATGGAACTGGAGGACTTTGGGCAAATATCAGGGCTTTGTATTACTTGGGACAAGTCCTGTTTATTTCCTTTTCACTACTGATGGAAGCCCAGCAAGCGGCTCTGTCAAGAGCAGGCTTACAATGGGAATTCAACACCATTAAATACTTGAAGATCCAGGTGTACCATGGGGAGATTGACAGTGGATGGGAACCTTGACAAGGTGATAACCTCGATTCGCCTCACTCCCTTTCTTGACCAGACTACCATTGTCGCATATGGGCAGGATTGCCATCTTCAAAATGTTGGTGCTGCCCATGCTCCTTTATTTCTTTACGGCCATTCTGATGGTCTTACAGAAGCCCTTATTTGGGGAACTACAAAGATTGTTGATGGAACTAGTGTGGGGAGATGGCAGGTGCTGAGTGGCTCTTTGCAAGCTTTACTCCCCCTTAGAGGAGTGAGGATTGGGAGCTCCCAATTCTGAACTGTATTACCCTGCAGCTCAGCTGCAGTGGCCGATGCATTGGCTGTCTCGAGCTTTGCCATTGGAGTACACAGGGTTAATGACCGACCTACATGGTTGGTCCCTCTTACATTGATTACTGAATGTCACCCCAACCAGAGACACTGACAGTGTATTACTGTGCATAGCCCTTCAACGTTGGCCAATGCTGGAATATACTACCCTCTGTATGATGTATCGGACCAAAAACTGGGAGGAGACGGGGATCCAGACATAGGCAGACATGACATCGGATTGAGGTGCAACTTTGTAGAATCGGTGGATGACAATGGGCTGGGACCGGAGCAGTTTCTGCTCTGCCCTGAGGGGGTGATGAGGAAGATGTGGGGCACTGATCATAGTTTACCACTCATGGTAGTCCCACTGGAAGCACAACTGATGAAGGGGGATGTGGCAGGGCCATTACCTACCTCAATGACGAATTGAGGCGACAGTCTCCAGGGGGAACAGGCGCTCTTAAGAACTGGTGGAGCGCTGCGCTAACCATGGATATAATGGGCAAACTGTGGGGATGCAGTCTCCGAGCAGTTTGATGGGTGTTGCAAAATGCTTGGTTCTGACTTGTTCAGTCCAATTTCCTCCACCAAACCTACTTGACACCAGAGAGAATTGGGAAGATATATTAAGGGGTGAGAAGTGAGTGTCCCAGGGACCGGACGGCCAGTGCAGACTTTCTTCACATCTTTTGGTCATTCCCAGTGATATCCCAGTTTTGGATGCAAGTGACCCAGAGTGCATCAGAGGTTATGGAATGCCTGCTTCTGCTGGATCCCTTCCAGTGCTTACTAGATACAGGTCCCATTACCAGAAAAACTAAGGGCCTCATGCACTTCCAGAATCTGCACTGATTTTAGCAAAAAGATGCATAGCGATAGCATGGAGGTCTGACATGACTGAGTTGGCTGTACACAGGGCACTGCGTGATGGAGGCTGCAATACCTAATTGGCGAAGCTAGACACCAGGGGGCAGATTTACAAGCCCCTTGCGCCACTTTTGCGTCACTTTTAACATGGGAAAAGTGACGCAAAAGTGGCGCAAGGGGCTTGTAAATCTGCCCCCAGGTCTGATGGACGACCTCCATGAGTGCACTTCTGGCCCCTCTAACAGCCGTTGGGTGAAGGGAAGAACTTGGCTACTGTGTTAGAGTGCGAGGTCCGGATGACTGGTGACACAGAAGCAGAAAATCGGTCCACATGCCATGAGCAAGATCACTAAAGCAGAGGGCGGTCTGGAGAGGTTTATGGAGTCATGAGGGGGTGGGAGGATTGGGACCCACACACATGGTTTGTAACAGTTTACCTGTTTTCTTATGTTGAACAGGAATATGGTTATCGTTGTCTTTTCTTTTTCTCTGTCCAATGGCGATATAAAGTATATTCTCTGCTCAAATCTACTGGTAACACCCCCACCCCCTCAAGAAATGTCACACACACTGGCAATGGGACCTTTAAATGTTGCATTGTATCTCTGATCTACTGGGCGTAAAATTCATTCAGATAGCTTCCCTCTCTATCGACGGTAGCTAGACATGTGAAGTAAATGTTAATTTTCTATCTGCTAAAACCACTGAACATATTTGCAAAAGGAAAGTGCACTTCCCCTCTTGAACAACTAAACCTTGCACTCATAGAAAGTTCTTCTTCTCAATGCAGTCTTACAGAATTATACGGACTTATTCATCTTCAGCATGTTCATGCTCTTCACTATAAAAAGCCTTCCTATTGTCTTTGTCAATTGGTTTTTATGTGTCCTTTAAAGCGTGGTCTTTGGCAAATCCTTTCTCGTGCAAGATCAGACAATTTTCAATTTCCCTGTATTATGTTAAAAATAATTATTTTGTATTTGTTTTTTAAAATACTGTTAATATTTCTAAATGTCGTACTGAGAAGCATTTTTATTTATTCACAATTAGAAAGTGAATTTATTTTGCAAAAACAGGGAAAATACCATTTTGATATATCATATGACGTTGTTCCCTGCCTGTTTTTATCTACTGTCAAACTTTTATCAAATCATGTCAAAATTAGGGTTTCTAAGGAATTTGCTTTTATGTCACCCTATTTTTATTCTACTTAGTTGAATGCTCTGACCTCGCCAATGACCATCACATCCCCCTAGGGTTTTTGACTCAAAATGTGATAGGAGGGGCGAAAAATGAGTGAAATATTATTGTTTTTGAATTCATGGACAAAACATTTTTCTCACCAAAAGCTAAGGAGAGATCATGGATCTCATTCTCAAAACCCTTCTGTTTCTACCGTCCTCACTTACAAATGTAGCCTAGCAGGGCCGGATAGGCTGTAGTGGGCATCGGGCGTTTCCCTGGGAGGCTGGAAGGGTAGGGGCCGGTTTTGGAGAAGTGAGGGCCGGTTTTGTTACTGGGGCCAGTTCTGCAGCAATATCGGCCCGCAGTAACAAAAGCAGCAGTGCAGGACGCCGGTTTAGTTAAGCAGCAGTGCTTCGCACCCCCTCCCACCCGACCTCCCGTGGGCCCGTCCGATAAAATTGCCAGGGCTACTTTGTGTTTCCAGTCCAGCCCTGTAGCCTAGCTTGACTTTCCTGAATCATAAATCCTGGCAAGGTTTAGGAACACAGTGGTTCCATGGGGATGTGTTAGGGGGACATTAGGAATGTACAGAACACCCACATAGTTGGAAAATAAGGCCCAGATTTACCAAGACTTTGCATTGGGTTTGTGCTACTTTTTTTTAACACAAACCCAATGCTAACATTTTTGCTTACATATACAACTGTATACCGTTTACTCTTTTTACCATTACCATATATTTTATCTAATCTCAATACACCTCATGTTACTGCTGTTGTTCTTACTCTGTAAAGCGCTCTGATAGCTTTGGGTCAAGTTGGTGTTACATAAAACTCATAAATAAATAAATAAGTCTGAAAATCTGCTGGTGGGGTTTACAGCGCAATTCGTTATTTTGCGTCAGGGGGGCGTTTCCATGGGTATGCAGACATAATATCGATGTCTAAATATCGATATACCATTATATTGATGTTTAAATATCGATATGACAGAATATCGACCATCAAGAATACCGTCGACCAGAATATCGACATGCAGGTAAGAAATATCATTTTAATTAATATCGATGTTAGTAATATCGTTAGTAAAAATATCGTTGTTAATAATATCGTTTTTTTTTAGGGTTTTGTATGTTAGTATATGTGTTAAAAGTATAGCTTATTTTTGTAGTGTATGTTTGAATTTTTTACAAGTAATTAATTTTATGTTAATTTTTGCGTATTTTAGTTCCGTAGCGGGTTGTGGGTTTATAGGGGAATGGGGTGGGAAGTAATTTAATTTTATTATATTTAATAATAATATTTTAGAAGTTATTAATTTTGTAAAAAACATTAATATTGCGTTTTAGTTCCGTAGCGGGTTTGTGGGTTTATAGGGGAATAGGGTGGGAAGTAAATGAATTTAAATTAATTAATTAATAATTTTATTAATTAATAGTTTTTATTTAATAATTTATATTGTTAATTGTGTTAATTAATTTGTTATTAATTATTAATTGGTTATTAATAATTACTAATTAATTGGTAAATATGTTAATTGTGTAATTTTTTGAAGAGTGGGTTGTGGTTTTACAGGGGAGTAGGGTGGGAGGTAATTTAATTATATTTAATTATTAATAATTTTATTAATTGATATTTATGTAATTAATATTTTATACTGTTAATTGTGTTAAAAAATGTTATTAATGAGTTAATAAGTAGATATTAATCATTAATAATGAATTGGTAAATATGTTAATTGTGTAATTTTTTGAGGAGCGGGTTGTGGTTATATAGGGGAGTAGGGTGGGAAGTAATTTAATTATAATTAATTATTAATAGTTTTATTATTTAATATTTATGTAATTAATATTTTATATTGTTAATTGTGTTAAAAAATGTGATCAATTAGTTATTAATTGAATATTAATTATTAATAATTAATTGGTAAATATGTTATTATATGTAATTGTGTAATTTTTTTAAGAGTTGTTTATGGGTTGATAGGGGAGTAGGGTGGGAAATAATTTAATTTTAATAAAATTGTTATTTTATTTTTATATACAATATTTATTTAAAGTTATTTTATATAGTTAATTGTGTAAACTAATTTATCTTTGATTGTTTTTAATTTGCTTGTTAATTGTTAGTTAATTAATTAATTGTTAAATAATTATGTTAATTATGTAATATTTTACAATATTTGTGGTGACGTTTATAGGGGAATACAGTGGGAGGTAAATTATTTTTGAAAAATTAATTATTTGTTAATTAATGTTAATTATTTTGCAGGACTGGGAATACTAAATTATTCCCCTCCGCTATCCAACACTTTCCCTACTGTTACACTTGGTGGAGTGGGAATAGTAAATTATTCCCACCCGCTATCCAACACTTTCCCTACTGTTGCACTCGCTGGAGTGGGAATAGTAATTTTTACATACCCGCTATCCAACACTTTCTCTACTGTTGCACTCGCTGGAGTGGGAATAGTAATTTTTACCCACCCGCTATCCAACACTTTCCCTACTGTTGCACTCACTGGAGTGGGAATAGTAATTTTTAACCACCCGCTATCCAACACTTTCCCTACTGTTGCACTCACTTGAGTGGGAATAGTAATTTTTACCCACCCGCTAACCAACTCTTTCCCTACTGTTGCACTCACTGGAGTGGGAATAGTAATTTTTACATACCCGCTATCCAACACTTTCCCTACTGTTGCACTCGCTGGAGTGGGAATAGTAATTTTTACATACCCGCTATCCAACACTTTCCCTACTGTTGCACTCACTGGAGTGGGAATAGTACTTTTTACATACCCGCTATCAAACACTTTCCCTACTGTTGCACTCGCTGGAGTGGGAATAGTAATTTTTATCTACCCGCTATCCAACAGTGGGAATAGTAATTTTTATCTACCCGCTATCCAACACTTTCCCTACTGTTGCACTCACTGGAGTGGGAATAGTAAATTTAACCCCCGCTATCCAACACTTTCCCTACTGTTATACTTGGTGGAGTGGGAATAGTACATTATTCCCACCCGCTATCCAACACTTTCCCTACTGTTGCACTCACTGGAGTGGGAATAGTAAATTATTCCCCTCCGCTATCCAACACTTTCCCTACTGTTACACTTGGTGGAGTGGGAATAGTAAATTATTCCCACCCGCTATCCAACACTTTCCCTACTGTTGCACTCACTGGAGTGGGAATAGTAAATTATTCCCCTCCGCTATCCAACACTTTCCCTACTGTTGCACTTTCTGTAGTGGGAATAGTAATTTTATCCCCTACGCTATCCAACATTTCCCTACTTTTATAGTTAATGTACTGTAAAATATATATTTTTAAATAAATATTAATTTTAATATTTTAATTTACTATATATATATATTTTATTTTAATATTTATAGTACAGGTTTATGTGTATATATATATATTTATAACTTTTCATATGTTTCTAACATTTTATAATTAAATAAAATAATTATTTATTAGTATTATTAAGTTAATATATATATTTAAAAAAAATATGTATGTTTAATTTTTTTATATTACATTTATCATTTATCAGTTTTAAATAATTCTAAATATGTTTTTATTAATTATATTTATTATTTAATGATTTTTATATTATTTTTAAGACATTTTAAAAAAACGATATTTTAAACAACGATATTTTAAACAACGATATTTTGGTTTCGATATTTTTGTACTTACCAATGTAGAGATAGGCTGTCGATATTCTGTCCATCGATATTGTAGACTCGATATTCCTGTAACTCGATATTCTGTCCGTCGATATTCTGTCAGTGATCCGTTTCCATGGGTAGTGCATGGGTGCTCCTATGTGGCCTCTCATGCGTTCTGACGCAGATCTTTAGCACCAAAGTCCTGCTTCTCCCTGAGGCAGTCATAACGAGGAGAAATGCTTTCATTTCTCCTAGTTTGACCCACCTTGTTTGTATGCTGCATTCTACAGCACACATACAAGGAGGGAAATGCTTTATAGCAGTGATACTCAAAGTATGGCCCGATGGCCACGGCCCCCCTGAACTTCACATGCTGCCAGCGGCGGCCGGCACAGGTAAATTTGGTGAGGCGGGGCAGGGGCTTTGGGGGGGGGGCAGGAAGGGGGAACCCACAGATGACGGAATAGGTATAAGTAATACCTATTCCGTTGTCTGTCGGGCACCCCCTCTGTCGTGCCCTGCCCCGCCCCACTGCACTTACCTGTGCTGGCCGCCGCTGCATGCTGCATCACTGTGCTGCTGCTTACTTCACTGAGCACTAACATTCAGAAAGATGTTAAACAAATGGGTAAGCATTCATTTATAGGTTAACTTAAGTAAAACAAAAAAGTAAATACGTTGTTTTTAAACACACCTTGCAATAAACACATACAAAATATGATATAAAGACTCTTCAAAATTCAAAATTAACATGCAGAAGCATTTCACCTTCGTACATTAGATTATATCAGTGCATTGAGAAGATTTTTTTTTTTTAAATGATAGTTTTCAAACATGAACGTAGAAATATTTATGCCTCCCCTCACCCTGACAACAATGCCAATAATAAACTTAAAGGCAAGTCAGTTGTCATGTGCAACCTCTGGGTGGTTTGGGTTGTTGTTGTGCATGGACAACACAATAGTTTATTAAATCAAACACAAGAGATGGTTTTGTTCAGCTCACAGCACACATCCAGAACCCATGAATTTCAAGGTGCTCATACATGTGATAATGAAAAAAAGGAAGTGAAGTAAAACAACTGCCTCGGATCACACTGTGTGGTCAAGTGAGGAAGCTGGGACTGATCCCAGGTTTAGCGATTTCACATCATGTATTTCAGCAACTAGTGGGTATCTCTTTCCCTCTCTCATTATACATAAAAGTTAATGCTTTGTCTTTAATTCTTGGTGCATAAGGTTAGAGTGTGGGTGGCAGACCGAAGCAAAATGAAGGATCGGCTCGTTTTGAGCTTCAGGGTCCAAGAGAACTTTGAGGTGAGCCAGACAGTTGGCTCTCCCACCTCTATCACTTAATGGCAATTAAGAGGACAAATCCATAGGAAGGTTAGGATTTCACTACCATTAAACACTTTGGTGAAGCATGAGTGCAACACCACAGTGGAGGACTCTTTGTTTCAGGATTCATAACTTTTTCACTACACCGTATTTTAGTGAGTGGACTATGAGACTAGATATTCTCTCCTCCATGGGTAAAATCAAATGATTGTTAGGTTACAGTCCTGCTTTCTCATCACATACTTGTAGGACTTTTGTAGAGGATCTTTATCCAGCACTTGGTACCTTAACTGAGCCTCTATCTGTGCACTCATAATGTTTACAGATAAGAGACCAAAGGCATAAGGAGATTGTGAGGCCTAAGATTCAATTTTATTCCAATGCAATAATCAACTTATCTCTTTTCTACAATTGACATGCCCAAGGTAACAATAGCAAGAAGAGAAGGATTACCACAACGTGCGGTAGAGGAATAGCGACTCAAATATGGCATAACGCAGTATTTTCAAATCTATGCCTAATTTAGAGGGCAATATGGAATAAAAACTCTCAAAATAACTTCATGACTTACTTTCTACACCATGTACATGATTCACTTCCCCTACGCCAAACTTACACCACCGATCCCCAGCCTGCTGGCATGAATGTAGCCCTCAGTCCTACCACACAGACCATTCTTTTTGGCACCTGGAAAAATATTTGTGAGTACCTAAGCTTTAAATTATAGTTGTGGTGCAAGAAGAGACCCCTTTCTGTACAAAAACGTAACTTACATAAACGCAGAACCCCTTGCACTATGGAGCAACGGTGTCTGTGTTGGCTCATCACAGCCAAAAGTGTGCCATCTTAGTAGATATGGTGTTGTTCTGCTATCTCCTGTTCACTCCACATAGCACTGAAACTGTACTTGCTATGCAGTGTTGAGTCATTTCTTTCCAAATATTAATCTAAATGTGGGTTTGCATTGTCATTCACCACCCAAAGTGTATACCACAGTTATGCCCAACAAATGGTTCGATTAAGGGGCCGATTCCGATCTCGGCCGGTAGGGCACCTAACAGTATTCGTCCGGAAAAAAACCCAGCCGAATGCGTGTTTCCCGACTGATTCGTACACCCGTCCGGATGAACAAGTACGATGCGGATAACAACCCATTTCCCGAGCGAGCCGTACTCACCCAATCCAGCTCCTGTTCCCCGCCCGAGCCGGATCCGTAAACGCCGAATCGAGTCGCATGGAACCAAATACACAGCACCTTCCGGCCGGACTAGTACGATCCGCGCTCCGTACGCGCCGAACCAGTCGCTACGTCCGGCACATTTCAGCATCCGGGAGAGCCGCACATAAGCTCCGTTTCGCGCCACAAGACGATCCACGGCTACGAGATGAACAAGCCAGCGACGAGTACGAGTCGAAGACACGAGAAACCCGAACGAGACGATCCAACCATGAATCCCATCGCGCAGGTCCTACCTATACTCTACATCTATTACCGGGACCGGCACGGACGCGTACGGCGCAGACGGTAAGTCAAACACCAACAATACAAACAAACTACACGTACCCAAAATATGTCACACACACATAGGGATGCACAAATGACGTACACTAGCAACAGCACAACCATAGGGGTGGGATGGGCATCACCAATGCCATACACACCCATAGGGGGATGGATGCCTACCACTACCACCACCCCTACTCAGGGGGGCTGGATGCCTGCCACTACCACCACCCCTACTCAGGGGGATGGATGCCTACCACTACCACCACCCCTACCCAGGGGGGCTGGATGCCTACCACTACCACCACCCCTACTCATGGGGGCCTGGATGCCTGTCACTACTACCATCCCCACCCATAGGGGGATGGATGCCTACCACTACCACCACCCCTACTCAGGGGGGGATGGATGCCTACCACTACCACCACCCCTACTCAGGGGGGCCTGGATGCCTACCACTACCACCACCCCTACTCATGGGGGCCTGGATGCCTGTCACTCCTACCATCCCCACCCATAGGGGGATGGATGCCTACCACTACCACCACCCCTACTCAGGGGGGGGCTGGATGCCTGCCACTACCACCACCCCTACTCATGGGGGCCTGGATGCCTGCCACTACCACCACCCCTACTCAGGGGGGGGGCTGGATTCCTGCCACTACCACCACCCCTACTCAGGGGGGGGCTGGATGCCTGTCACTACCACCACCCCTACTCATGGGGGCCTGGATGCCTGTCACTACTACCATCCCCACCCATAGGGGGCTGGATGCCTACCACTACCACTACCCCTACTCATGGGGGCCTGGAGGCCTATCACTACTACCATCCCCACCCATAGGGGGATGGATGCCTACCACTACCACCACCCCTACTCAGGGGGGGCTGGATGCCTGCCACTACCACCACCCCTACTCAGGGGGGGCTGGATGCCTGCCACTACCACCACCCCTACTGAGGGGGGGATGGATGCCTACCACTACCACCACCCCTACTCAGGGGGGGCTGGATGCCTGCCACTACCACCACCCCTGCTCAGGGGGGGGGGTGGATGCCTGCCACTACCACCACCCCTACTCATGGGGGCCTGGATGCCTGTCACTACTACCATCCCCACCCATAGGGGGCTGGATGCCTACCACTACCACCACCCCTACTCATGGGGGCCTGGATGCCTATCACTACTACCATCCCCACCCATAGGGGGATGGATGCCTACCACTACCACCACCCCTACTCAGGGGGGGCTGGATGCCTGCCACTACCACCACCCCTACTGAGGGGGATGGATGCCTACCACTACCACCACCCCTACTCAGGGGGGGCTGGATGCCTACCACTACAACCACCCCTACTCAGGGGGGGCTGGATGCCTGCCACTACCACCACCCCTACTCAGGGGGGGCTGGATGCCTGCCACTACCACCACCCCTACTCAGGGGGGCTGGATGCCTGCCACTACCACCACCCCTACTCATGTGGGCCTGGATGCCTGCCACTACCACCACCCCTACTCAGGGGGCTGGATGCCTGCCACTACCACCACCCCTACTCATAGGACGGGTAATGCATGACACAACCAGCATACTCCCACATAAGGAATGACAGAAAATTACATCCCCCCAACACCATGACAAGCGTGTGTAGTCTGTGTCAAATGCCTACAACACTGAACATGACATTGAACATACAATGTGACCCACTATCACATGTGTCACACATAAATGTGTGTGGCCTCCACAATGCAAGCAGACCATGACCACTGTGGCCATGGGGTCGAACACCCCATCATCACAGTGACCAAAAGGTAAGTGTGGGGTCCATAGCTGATGTACCGCTTGAACAGTGTGGCCATGGGGCCTAAAGCCCCATCACCACAGTGACCAAAAGGTAAGGGTGGGGTCCATAGCTGATGCACCTCTTGAACAGTGTGGCCATGGGGCCTAAAGCCCAATCACCACAGTGACCAAAAGGTAAGTGTGGGATCCATAGCTGATGCACCTCTTGAACAGTGTGGCCATGGGGCCTAAAGCCCCATCACCACAGTGACCAAAAGGTAAGTGTGGGGTCCATAGCTGATGCACCTCTTGAACAGTGTGGCCATGGGGCCTAAAGCCCCATCACCACAGTGACCAAAAGGTAAGTGTGGGGTCCATAGCTGATGCACCTCTTGAACAGTGTGGCCATGGGGCCTAAAGCCCCATCACCACAGTGACCAAAAGGTAAGTGTGGGGTCCATAGCTGATGCACCTCTTGAACAGTGTGGCCATGGGGCCTAAAGCCCCATCACCACAGTGACCAAAAGGTAAGTGTGGGGTCCATAGCTGATGCACCTCTTGAACAGTGTGGCCATGGGGCCTAAAGCCCCATCACCACAGTGACCAAAAGGTAAGTGTGGGGTCCATAGCTGATGCACCTCTTGAACAGTGTGGCCATGGGGCCTAAAGCCCCATCACCACAGTGACCAAAAGGTAAGTGTGGGGTCCATAGCTGATGCACCTCTTGAACAGTGTGGCCATGGGGCCTAAAGCCCCATCACCACAGTGACCAAAAGGTAAGTGTGGGGTCCATAGCTGATGCACCTTTTGAACAGTGTGGCAATGGGGCCAAAAGCACCATCACCACGGTGATCATAAGGTAAGTGTAGTCATGGTAAAAGCTGCGAAAGCCAAACTGTATGTATGAATCCTGGTCACACAACAACAAACACATCAGTGGCATAGTAGTGCTTGTGTCCCATAGCAACATAGATTTGGCGGGGCAAACAGTGCAGTGTCACAGAAACATCGTTTTGGCCATGTGCATACAAACATCACCCATGGGGGACCACATTGTCAATATTCACAAATAACACAATGACAGAAGTGACCATCATAATGCTGAGCCACATATCTGCACCAATGGACACACAAATGTAGATATCCTGTGGAGACTGTCGATGTCAGGTGAACAAATACCATACCATGGCATCAATGGGACATACAAACCATGATCATTGTGCTGACTGATGACCTAGGAGTCCCAGGGACAGCTGGGGAAAGCCACCAAACAACATACAGACAATGGCACACTACAGAAATGCCAATGCAGTGGTGCAAATGCACAAACACAAACAGGCAGACTCACACTGCATTTCAAACACAACAGGTGATGGGGGTGTGCCAGTGTCCCCAGGCAACCACACAACACATGAGGAGGCCTGAACTCCAATCACACAGATGTGTATACAGTGCCATACAAAAGTTACTCATGGATCGGATACCCCTATGTGGGCAATCAGGCATCGTCAGCTGAGAGGGAGGCCAAATTACACATGTCACACAAGCTTGTAGGAACAGCAACTAACACAGCAAGAGACAGACCCACCACAGCACTACCCCCAGGGACCCCACATTGTGCTGACACTAGCCTGCATGACAATCCCACTGTGATGACAAAGGTAGATGTCGTTCACACTGTGAACCACAGCCATGTGTCCTGAGCAACAAACTACCATCACACCTACACAAGCTCCAATCAATCAGCACGGCCTGCCAGCCAAGGCCAATATGGAGGTAGGGGTCTAGCCGTGCAACAACTCACATTTGCACACTCAACACCACACACCCTGATCTCCACCAATGTGCAGCAGTGAAGCTCACATGGACTGGTGACAGTGCACATGCACCCATGACAATCCCAGGGGTGGTGGGGGGAACTAAGGTGCAGATACCCATCACACATGGCATGTCAATAAGACTCGTCAATGTCTGACACACAGCACAGTACGCCGTACATGGGCATGATGTGAAATCCACCACAATCAATGGGATCCTGGCCATAGTCACACACCTACGAAGAAGCCAAGGTGACACACAAAGAACACACGTACACAACTTCCAACATTGCAGCTCTGACCCTGAGGAGTGGCAGCAGTCACACACACACCGTGTCACAATCACTGAAAGCTACCACAAACTGAAATTCACATGACTTGTGTAAACAACAAGTGCCAAGGGGAATCCTGAATGTGTCCCATCACCGTTTGCCCACATCCCCAGCCCTGACAACAAAGACAACCTGGGATGACAACCTCATGAACATTAGTTTGCCATGCAACCACATCACAGAGAAACCAGGTCCAAGATGCTGGATGAACACAGACCAACTCTGCAAGCAACACAAACAGGAACATCCCTAGGGACACAGCCTGTGTAGGAAAAGGGAAGGGAACACGCACAGACATGCTTACACAACACACAACACGGGCACACGCAATGTCACGGGATTACACACTGCATTGAGGGAACTCCACTCCTGTGGAAGGTCCGCTGTGCCAAACCTTGTCTGTGCACGACTCAAACATGTCAGCAGGACACTCCGTCAGTGAGTCAACAACTACAACACACAGAAGGCTCTGCTCACATCAGCCTGGGTACGGGAGTGTCACGTCAGTCATCTGCATACACCCAAAACACGTGTCAAGCCAGTTGCACTGTATACACAGATGAGTCCTTCAACATTGATGTGCAAAACTGCATGTCGAGTGGAGATGGGCACACAGTCAGGGAAATCGGAACATTGAACAGTGGTAAGCCCACCAGATGTACATCAGTGTAAGACAAAGATGTTCCTTTACAAATGCAAAACGTACATCCCTGTGTCAAATGCTGAACATTACACCCTCAGACTGCAGCAAAGGATGCCATAGATCCAGAGTAGAACAGGACACATATCCCATGGACCACATGGAGTCCATCACAGCAACACTTCATTTTCCTGATCTGAACACTATAACAACTGCAAATGCAGGATGCTACTCATCTACATCATGTACATCAAAAGAAACACCTCAATTAAACAAAAAGAGGCTTTATTCAGCTAATGTAAAATTAAAAGTTGACGTCCAAAAGAAACTAAGGCCAATGGCCAGTCCAAAATCCATGTCCCAACAGGGTGACAAGTGACAACTGGTCACCCATTGCTTGCCTGCACTGGTACGGACAGGGGACATCCCCCTTGGAGGGGCATACAAGGGGTAGGCCAGGCACCGCAGGGACAGGATCAGGGGATGGCTGAGTGAGGCAGTGAATGGGTGGTGGGTGCAGGAGTGTCACCGGCAACTGCAGTGGAGGTGTCTGACTCAGGGGGGGGCCAGCACCACCGTGCTCCACAAGTCAGTTGGTGTGGGTGCTGCAACCACTGCAGTGGGCTGGTCTGATGTAGTGGACTAGGTCCCCACTGCAGTGCCCAAGTCAGACGGGGTGGTTGTGGACTCCACTGCAGTGCATAACTCCAAGGGAGTGGAACGGTGGGCAGATGAGGTGGGCAGGACAGAGGGGGGGACCCGGTCCCCACACCAGTGGCACTAACAGGCAGAGCATCTGGGTTGGGTGTGGAAGAGCAAGTGGCAGGGGGGGAGGGCCTAAGCAGTCTGGGGATGCGGTATCGGTGCGTGGGGGAACCTGGGGCAGGGTGTGGCGGGGGAACCTGTGGAGTGGTGGCCTGGGGGATGGAGGAGAGAGACTGGGTGGTGGAGCTGCGTGGTGGTGGTGGTGGGGTCTTGCTCTTCCTGGTCCGGGGGACTTCCTAATGGGGTCCTGTGTCTGCCTGCGCCTGGGGGAGGGTGTCCGGGAGCGAGGGGCACTCCCCTCTTTGTGGGTGGACTTCCTCTTCCCCCGGTATGCTGGATCAGCAGGATTGGAGGGGAAGAGGCCGAGGTCACACAGGAAGAGCTGCTGTGTATGTGGGGTAGCAGGTGAGGCAAGGGAAGGGGTCTTGGAGGGAGAGGATTTGGAGGACTGCGGAGTGACTGTGGATGCCTGTGTGTGTGTTCCCCATCCCCTGTGTCTGTGATATCAGTCCCCTGAGGATGCTTGTGTGCACGTCTTGCCTTTCTCTTGGGTGTGTCTGTGCTGCTTGTGTCTGTGTGTTTGGGTGATTGTGCAGGTGTGCATGTGCTTTGGACAGGTAGGGTGGCAGGAAGTGTGGATGGGGCAGAGGTGGGAGGGGTGAGGGACTGTTGGAGGAGGGACACTGCTGCCGTCAGGGAGGAGTCCATGGACCTATTGCTCCTCTGTAGGGCAGACATACCCGTCGAGATGCCCTCCATGAACGACACCAGCTGTGTCAACAGAGTGGTGTGTGCATGGAGGACAGTCAGCATTGCTGTCTGCCCTACATGGAGCTGCCGAAGGAGGTACACAGACTCCTCACTCAGGGCAGCAGGGGACACAGGTGCAGGGGGTGCGGTGCCTGGCATGAAGGAGACACACTCCCGAGCACAGGAGCCTCCACGGACCTCAGGAATGGGAGCCAATGGGAGGGCAGTGGTGGTGGTGGCGGGGCCAGACAGACTAGCTTGACTTTGGTGGCTGCTGACACCCGCCTCCACAAGGGAATCATCCTCCGAGCTGCTGTGGTCCTCAGCTGAGGTGGATGGTGCTGAGGACTCCTCGGTGTGGCTCCCCTCGCCCTCCGTGCCACTGGGTCCCTCTGACCACTCGTCGGACGCTGACCCAGTCTGGCTCCGCTGCTCCTCCTGGTCCGTGGAGCTGTCCCCTCCTGTGGCCGTGGATGTATCTGCAAACAATTAGGGAAACAGACAAACATCAGTCACCTGCACTGAACGCACACACCACAGTAAGTACAGCACATCACAGAGCCAGCCCAGGCATCCTTAGTTGAACATTGCCTAAAGTCCTCACACAGATTTGTGGAAGCCAATTGTCAGTCTGATGGTCAACCATGGGACTCACACCCCTCCTGCCCTTGCACCCATCTGTCTGGTGCCTGTCTGATGGTAAGACCCCAGTGTGGACACATGCACCACCTACATAGTTGTTGGACATTGCAGGGTACACAGTGAAGTATGTGAACATGCACACAACACATCTCTTGCCACTAAGTCAGTGCAGGTGTCCGGATGGAGGGCTGGCCAGAGTCTAAATAGAAATGCATGTGATGCATACCAGCACCACACACCATGATGCACCCATGTCCGGATAGTCAATGCCACAATGGGGTGCATGTTGCACATGTCACTCCCCTGCAGGATCACTCTTAGGAAGTTTAATGCCATGACACAGGCATGCGTGCAAAGTCATACATCACTGTCTCCAGTCACATGGGCATGGCAGCCAGCCAACAACAGTCTGCACTGTGTCACAATCCTAGGACATGGGGAATGCAAGTTATGTAACTGACAAGTGCACATGTCCATCCCCCAAAAACCACATCATCAGTACTACTACTTGTCCACGTCATACCAATTGGACATATGGGGGACATGAAACACAACTCTCTGAACATGAGCACCTCACAGTGTGCTGTGAATGAGAAACAGCTGCCTGAAAGTCACAGTCGCATAGACCTGTGTGCACAGTCAAGTGATCAGACACCTAAAAATCACAGAAGTTTCGTCTATCATGGTCACATCTCCGCTGGCATGCTGAGCCCTAACCGATAAACATACCAGTAGTCCTGACAACGAGGACACAGCACAATGACACAGAGGCAGACACCTGAGGGAACATTTCACTGATCACAACATGCCAGATGGTACACGGGAGTGGGAGTACAGAGTGTATTGTTTGCCCTGGAGTAGGCATGACTGTCCAGCTCCACCTGTAAGAGGAATGAGTCCTGGACAGTAGGCATGTGGCTAAGCACGTGTGACACACTTGATACACATACTCCTGAGGCCCAAACATTGTTCCCACTGGCAGCATGGGTGTGTGCCAAATTCCCCAGGGACATGTGGTGATTCAGATCAGCAAGTGGACCACATATCAAAGTTCACCCAGATTACATGTTAGAACTTAGGCATTGTGTAAGCAATTGACCCACACATGAATCCCACAACATAGTCACGGGAACAAATGCTGTCCACCACCTTGAGCGAAGCTAAATGCAATGACACAGTCCCCAACTGACACAATTTCCTGACTGTAAGGGCCACACATATGCGTATCAGAGGAGAAGTGGGCATGTCACAAATGAGGGACATGGGTCCTGGACCACATGACTGATGTACTGTGGAAGTTTAACCAGGCCAGAGGAGGGCACATAGCATGTCAGACAAAGTGCACAGTGCAGTCATGGACTCACCCCCTCCTTGCTGCTGTCTGGCCTTCAGCTGCCCATCCAGGTCAGGGAAGACCACCGCCAGGATCCGGAGCATGTGGGGGTCAGGGTCCGGTGTCCGCCCCTCCTGCGAGGAAGCGACAGCTTCAGCTGTACCCTTGCGATCCTCCGGGTCCAGCCACGAAGGTCCTGCTACCTCTTCTGGCAGTTGCGGATCCTGCGCCTGTAGACCCCCACGGATCTTACTTCCCGGGCGATGGTCAGCCAGATTTCCTGCTTCTGGTGGGCATCGACCTGTGAGGATGACAAAGTGAAAAAGGCCATTACTACACATGCAACATATCCGTGCATCACACAGTTGGATATACATGTCTCAATCACAGGGGCATATGATGTACATAGGCAGTGCAACAATGGCTATGAACAGTTTGCCAGCAGTCACTACATGGTGTCATTGCATGGGGAGTAAACCTTTTTGGAATGCACTGTTACTGCACTGTACCTGTTCAGTGCATGTAACTACACACTTTGGGGTGTGACAACTACTCAGTGAGCATGCTAGCCAGTGGTGTGCACACTGTAAGTCCTGCTAGTCAGACAACATGCACAATTGGTAAGGCAGTGGACAGCACACTCACCTGCTCCCCTGGTTTCCCATACAGCTTGCTGTACTGTGGAAGGAGGCTGTCCAGCAGGGCCTGGTTCTCCTCAAGGCTGAGGCTGGGGCTCTATCCACAGTACGTGCCATTGCAGTAGCCAGAGGATGCAGAGACAGCAGCAGTGTTGTTGGCAGATGTCGTCCTGGAGCATGTAGTGCAGGCAAGTGAGCTCTCAGGGGAACAGCCAGCATTATATGTGTGCTGCAGAGGCAGATACTGTCCCATGTGTCCAAAGTGATTGGTCCAAGTCGTTTGCATCTTCTGAATCTGACCAATCCATGGAATAGCAGCACTAATACATGTCCACAGCATCCTTCAAATCTTCAAATTCATGACATCCATGATTTTGCAACATTGTTGTGGCTGGCCAACTGAATTCACTGCATCACTCGTTGGAGCCACGAAAACGCGTCCGTTGCCATGCCAGGCCCCAGCCAATGCGTGCGCACCGATCGGTCCGTTGCTGTACAACGCGTATTTCGGGGTACAACGCGTACCCGCACACATCACATGCAATGGGCCAGCCGGGCACACCAATTGGTCCATTGCTGTACAACGCGTACCCGCACACAACACATGCAATGGGCCGGCCCGGCACACCGATCGGTCCATTGCTGTACAACGTGTATTTCGGGGTACAACGCGTACCCGCACACATCACATGCATTGGGCCGGCCGGGCACACCGATCGGTCCATTGCTGTACAATGCGTACCCGCACACAACACATGCAATGGGCCGGCCGGGCACACCGATCGGTCCATTGCTGTACAACGCGTACCCCCGCACACAACACATGCAATGGGCCGGCCGGGCACACCGATCGGTCCATTGCTGTACAACGCGTACCCGCACACAACACATGCAATGGGCCGGCCGGGCACACCGATCGGTCCATTGCTGTACAACGCGTATTTCGGGTACAACGCATACCCGCACACATCACATGCAATGGGCCGGCCGGGCACACCGATCGGTCCATTGCTGTACAACGCGTATTTCGGGGTACAACGCATACCCGCACACATCACATGCAATGGGCCGGCCAGGCACACCGATCGGTCCATTGCTGTACAACGCGTACCCGCACACAACGCATGCAATGGGCCGGCCGGGCACACCGATCGGTCCATTGCTGTACAACGCGTACCCGCACACAACACATGCAATGGGCCAGCCGGGCACACCGATCGGTCCATTGCTGTACAACGCGTACCCGCACACAACACATGCAATGGGCCGGCCGGGCACACCGATCGGTCCATTGCTGTACAACGCGTATTTCGGGGTACAACGCATACCCGCACACATCACATGCAATGGGCCGGCCGGGCACACCGATCGGTCCATTGCTGTACAACGCGTATTTCGGGGTACAACGCGTACCCGCACACATCACATGCAATGGGACGGCCGGGCACACCGATCGGTCCATTGCTGTACAACGCGTACCCGCACACAACACATGCAATGGGCCGGCCGGGCACACCGATCGGTCCATTGCTGTACAACGCGTACCCGCACACAACACAAGCAATGGGCCGGCCGGGCACACCGATCGGTCCATTGCTGTACAACGCGTACCAGCACACAACACATGCAATGGGCCGGCCGGGCACACCGATCGGTCCATTGCTGTACAACGCGTATTTCGGTGTACAACGCGTACCCGCACACTTCACATGCAATGGGCCGGCCGGGCACACCGATCGGTCCATTGCTGTACAACGCGTACCCGCACACAACACATGCAATGGGCCGGCTGGGCACACCGATCGGTCCATTGCTGTACAACGCGTACCCGCACACAACACATGCAATGGGCCGGCCGGGCACACCGATCAGTCCATTGCTGTAGAACGCGTACCCGCACACAACACATGCAATGGGCCAGCCGGGCACACCGATCGGTCCATTGCTGTACAACGCTGTACCACGCACACAACACATGCAATGGGCCGGCCGGGCACACCGATCGGTCCATTGCTGTACAACGCGTATTTCGGGTACAACGCGTACCCGCACACATCACATGCAATGGGCCGGCCGGGCACACCGATCGGTCCATTGCTGTACAACGCGTATTTCGGGGTACAACGCGTACCCGCACACATCACATGCAATGGGCCGGCCGGGCACACTGATCGGTCCATTGCTGTACAACGCGTACCCGCACACAACACATGCAATGGGCCGGCCGGGCACACCGATCGGTCCATTGCTGTACAACGCGTACCCGCACACAACACATGCAATGGGCCGGCCGGGCACACCGATCGGTCCATTGCTGTACAACGCATACCCGCACACAACACATGCAATGGGCCGGCCGGGCACTCCGATCGGTCCATTGCTGTACAACGCGTATTTCGGGGTACAACGCGTACCCGCACACATCACATGCAATGGGCCGGCCGGGCACACCGATCGGTCCATTGCTGTACAACACGTTTTTCGGGGTACAACGCGTACCCGCACACATCACATGCAATGGGCCGGCCGGGCACACCGATCGGTCCATTGCTGTACAACGCGTACCCGCACACATCACATGCAATGGGCCGGCCGGGCACACCGATCGGTCCATTGCTGTACAACGCGTACCCGCACACAACACATGCAATGGGCCGGCCGGGCACACCGATCGGTCCATTGCTGTACAACGCGTACCCGCACACAACACATGCAATGGGCCGGCCGGGCACACCGATCGGTCCATTGCTGTACAACACGTATTTCGGGGTACAAGGCATACCCTCACACTTCACATGCAATGGGCCGGCCGGGCACACCTATCGGTCCATTGCTGTACAATGCGTACCCGCACACAACACATGCAATGGGCCAGCCGGGCACACCGATCGGTCCATTGCTGTACAACGCGTACCTGTACAGGTTAGTCGCATATGTCACCATGCTTGTCACTGGTGAACATATGCCAGCCACATATACCTGCCAGAGACACAGGGGCACACCTACAACACCACACCCACTCCACACTGTTTCCTAAGGCATGTAAGGCTGCATTACCTTTTCTGTGTGGGGGTTGACATGTGGTTTCTGTGGTGGCACTGGTGGGCATCCACACCCAGGCTGTGCATGTGTTCATGGGGACAGGGTCCTTTGTGTGTTGTGCACATGACCACTGTGATGTGCAACAGTTCATTTCAGAGCATGTGGCATGGTCACATTTCCAGGTTGTGTATGTGTGTGACATGTCACATACCCCCAGGGTCCCATGGGGGAAGGCATGTACGTAACAGGATGACCCATTGCCACAATAGTGATGTCCCTCCACAGTCTGTGTGCATGCTGTGTTTCCGATGTCTCTGATTCCATGTGCACGATGGGAGACAGTCTCCACAGCAACGTTGTTTGTGCATGGACTTTGATGTTGTGCGTGTGTGTGTCACTGACATCCATGTCTGTCCTGCGGAGGCAACAGGGGCCACTACCTGTGGGAGTCATGTTTGTTTTTCTGACGTGTACATGATATGCCATGTCATGCCAGTGTCCATGTGGCAAGACAGGGTCCCTGGGAATCTACCTGTCAATGTGCTGTGATGCCTGTGGCGCATCTGTCCAGACATGTCACTGTGGTGTGTGTGTGGAACGTGACAGCAGTAAATGGGTACTGTGATACAGCCTAATGAGTTTCCCATAGCACAACCTGGTACCTGTTGTGCACACATGTTGTACTGAGAACTTAGATGATGGCCATGTAGGTGCGAGTTATGTCCGAACAGAACGGCACACACATCAAGTACTTGTGTCTCGTAATGATGTATCATGTGAAATTGAGTATGGTGAAAGTCACATCTGTGGGGTGACTGACAATCTTTCTTTCTTCATCCTATGCACTGCAGGGCTCCAGCTGTCCATAGACCATTCCCTGACCTGGCAACGATGGTGGAACGTGACAGCATCCGACGGTACCGCTTCACCAGGCAGCTGATTGAGGATTTGGCAGTGCGCTTGGCACCACATCTGCAACCGGGCCGGCCGTACCCTACGGCGCTGACACCCAAGGTGAAGGTAATGGCAGCCCTACACTTCTTTGCCACCGGTACCTTCCAACACACTGTGGCGACTGATGGTGGGATGTCACAGACTATGTTCAGCCGTGTGCTACGCGATGTTTTGGTGGCTATGTTGAGGAACCTGAACCAGTTAATCTATTTCCCCAAACGTCGACAACTCACTGACGTTAAGAGTGACTTTTATGCCCTGGGGAGGATGCCACATGTAATTGGCTCCATTGATGGGACACATGTGGCTTTGGTACCACCACAGGCACATGAGCAGGCCTACCGTAACCGCAAACACTACCATTCGATCAATGCACTGGTGGTATGTCTTGCAGATATGACCATCACACATGTGTGTGCCCGTTTCCCCGGTTCCGCTCACGATGCCTACGTGATGAGGAGTAGAGTAGTCGCATCCCGAGGATGATGTCACAGATGCCGAACCTGCGTGCCTGGCTTGTCGGTGTGTACTGACTTTGTACCATTGTGTGTGTTCTGCTATGTTGTATTCTGCCCACTTTTTGAACTCAGCTAATGTGCAATTGTCTGTCTGTAGGTGACTCCGGATACCCCAACATGCCGTGGTTGCTGACACCCCTCAGGAACCCTGTGACACCAGCCCAGATGCGCTACAATGAGGCACATGGTCGGACCAGGAGAGTGATCGAGCGGACCTTTGGTCTCCTGAAGAGCCGCTTCCGCTGCCTGGACAAGACAGGAGGGGCCCTCCCATATGCCCCAGCAAAGGTGTGCAAGATTGTCATCGTTTGCTGCATGCTCCACAACCTGGCAGTGCGGAAGGAGTTGCCTCTCATCCTGGATGACGATGACCAACGTCCGCCACCTGTGGAGGATCCTGGCCTGGACCACGATGCCAGTGATGATGATGATGATGGTGGTGATGTCCGCACACAGCTCATCACCAACTTCTTCAGCTGAATGTGAGTATCCAGGGAGATGCAATGTGAATGATGTGAGTTTGCATGATATGTGTGGGTGGTGCCCTGGTGCTGTTTTAGTGTGGCCATGTGCCACTTGACTGGATGCGTGCAGCGATGTGTCCTTACAGGTAGTCTGTACTCCCCAACAGTGTTGACATGCAAACGTGCTTTTGTGTAGGTATCTTGTGACATGTTTAGGGCATGAGTATTGCAGTTCTGTCCGGTTCTTCAGTGGTTTTGACTGTGTGTCATGTCTGTCTATCACAGGGTGCTTACAGAGTTGTTTGGTCAACTTGGATCCCCCAACACCATGATTCAGCTTTCAGGGTGGCAGCAGTCGTTTCCCTACAGGTGATGTGCCACACACCCCTGGACTTCATATCTTCTGCACTTGTTGACTGTGTGGCCACTGTCACGTGGGATTAACTTGCATTTGTAGTGGTAACAACATGTTACAAGTGTGTAATAAACCAGTGCTTCACTTTGGGATGTGCGTTGTCTGTGGTCACACATCTGACTGACATTTGCTTACTGCACCTGTGGGCTAGTTGACACAGACTCTGAATAGGTGTGGTGTCTGTGCATTCCACTGTATTTCCTGCCAACATCACTGTGGGCGATGAGTCCGATGGCCCTGGTGTCTGTGTTGTGTAGCCCTAGTGGTGTGTCTCCCTCATATGTGTCAAGTCACCATGACTCACACGACGGTGTTGTACTTGCTGTAGTAGTTAGCATACACAGTGTAATTTAGCAGAACATCATCACCATAACAGTATCCACATTTGAATAACAACAGTGGCAAGTATGGTGTACTAATGATTTTATTTACAGATATGTGTGTGTGTATAGTGCACAGGATGGTGGGTGCTGTACATTGGGATTGTGATCCAAAGTTCCCAGATGAGTTGGAAGTCTTGGTAGCAGAAATGTCCTGAGTGAAGACCACAGTCATATGATACATTAGTCCAACTTGAACTCCCCATGTCATGTGGGAAAGTAGTGTTGCATTCGACAGGGTGAAACGTTTGCACACAAAGGAGAATTTCCGGAACAGGTGTTGGCTTCCTGGGGATGTACGTGGCCATCAACCTCTCAGTTTTCCTTCCTCGGACAACCCCTCTTCTTTGGGGGGGACCCTCATGTGCAGGCTGCTGCGGTGCAGGGGACTCTCCGCCAGAGTCCTCCTCCCTCCCTGTGGCGGTGTCAGTTGTTGCAGCACCAGATGTTGTGGGCACACAGGGAGGTGTGGCAATGTTGGTGCTAATCTGGCGGAGGCATGTCAATATGTCCCTATGCACCGCTGTGAGTTCTTGCAATGTATCCCACTTGGACTCCATGCCCGACATGTGTGTCTCCACACGGGCCATGTGTGTCTCCACACGGGCCATGTGGGAGTCCAAGCGGGCATGATGGGCAGCCTGCTGCTGTTGTATGTCCTTGAGGATCCCCACTACCTGTCTGACCTCTCCGGTGCTATCCTGGTACGCATCAGCGATGCGTGCCAGTTGTGGGTCATCATGCAGTCCAGACCCCTCTGCAAGCAGCGACCTATGTCTACCACCCCTCCCACCACCCCTGGCGACACGTGCAGGACCTGCGGTGGCACGCACAGGTGACCCGAGGCCCACTTGGGGGTTGTTAGTGGTGTTGTCATCCATTGCTCCACGGTGGGCCTGGGACCCTGTGCTGTTGTCAGCGGTGGTCCTTGGTCTGTCCGTGTCAGCGGGGGTGGTCTGTATGTTGGCAGTTGTTGGATGGGTGGGTGCAGGGGGTGCAGATGTTGGTCCAGCTGGTGCTGCATGATGACTCAGACCGGAGGTGCCAGGTAGGTCTTCGCCATCCGAGGTTGGCAGAGGCTGTTCCACACCAGTGAGCTCTGTGTCCCCCGGAGCCTGGGACAGGGACTCCTCCTCGCCTGCTGCTGTGTGCCCATCATCGTCACCTGTATTTGGAAGAGACACACATTGTATGTAATGTTTCTACAGGCATCAATGGTTCACACACCTGACAGTTGTGACTGTACCTCTGGATGCGGGCATTTACATTGTATTGTCCTAAGTTGTCACAGTAAGAGGTTGATATTGGTGTAGCACATTGTCATGCATACCTGGGGCATTTCACTATGAATGTTGAGGTGTGTGCATGGCCAGCATTGGTTGTATTTGGTGGCCATCCGGCCATCCGTCTCCAACTGGCCCAGTTATCCCACCATGAAGCATGCCACCCTTGCAGTGGGTTCAGGTTGACTCTTAGGATGTCAATCAGTGGTGTTGTGCTGTTTGTTGTTGCACAGTTCCCAGCAGGGCCTTGTGCTCCCCACAGCAGTAGCCAGTGTCAGCCATCTTGTAAGTCCTTGTCCACTCCCTGTGATGTGAGCATGGTTCAGAGTGGTGTTGATGGGCCAATTGTGAGGCTGACCAGTATCTGTGCCTCCAACTCCCATCATGCTATTGGCTACACCCCCCTTCCCAGCATGCCCGTACTTCCTTCCTTTGGACTGTGCTTCCCTGTGGGGTAGTGTGCCTGTGCTGACAGGAAGGCTGACAGTGTTGTCCTTGCGTTTGTTTGGCTACAAGTCCCAGGTGTGTCCCTGTGCTTCACACAGCATTACCCAGGGTGGTGGTTCTTTGTGGGATCTTCATTTGGTATGTGAGGCATTGCATTCTCCCAGGTGGGTTATGTGGAGTTTGTGTTGAGGGGTGTGTGAGGTGAGCTGCTTGTAACTATGGTCAGTGCTGTGAGTCCTCCTTCCCACCCAGCCAGATATCCCACCATGCTACGTGCTTGCATTGCAGAGAGTGCAAGTTGCCTTTCAGGATGTCAGGCAGTGGTGTTGTGCTGTTTGTTGGTGCACAGTTCCCAGCAGGGCCTTGTGCTCCACACAGCAGTAGCCAGTGTCAACCATCTTGTAAGTTCTTTTCCACTCCCTGTGATGTGAGCATGGTTCAGAGTGGTGTTGATGGGCCAATTGTGAGGTTGAGCAATATCTGTGACTCCAACTCCCATCATGCTATTGGCTACACCCCCCTTCCCAGCATGCCCGTACTTCCTTCCTTTGGACTGTGCTTCCCTGTGGGGTAGTGTGCCTGTGCTGACAGGAAGGCTGACAGTGTTGTCCTTGCGTTTGTTTGGCTACAAGTCCCAGATGTGTCCCTGTGCTTCACACAGCATTACCCAGGGTGGTGGTTCTTTGTGGGATCTTCATTTGGTATGTGAGGCATTGCATTCTCCCAGGTGGGATATGTGGAGTTTGTGTTGAGGGGGTGTGTGAGGTGAGCTGCTTGTAACTATGGTCAGTGCTGTGAGTCCTCCTTCCCACCCAGCCAGTTATCCCACCATGCAACGTGCTTGCATTGCAGAGAGTGCAAGTTGGCTTTCAGGATGTCAGGCAGTGGTGTTGTGCTGTTTGTTGGTGCACAGTTCCCAGCAGGGCCTTGTGTTCCACACAGCAGTAGCCAGTGTCAGCCATCTTGTAAGTTCTTTTCCACTCCCTGTGATGTGAGCATGGTTCAGAGTGGTGTTGATGGGCCAATTGTGAGGCTGAGCAATATCTGTGACTCCAACTCCCATCATGCTATTGCCTACACCCCTCTTCCCAGCATGCCCGTACTTCCTTGCTTTTGAGTGGACTTCACTGTGTGTGAGTGTGACAGCAATGGCAAGATGGCTGACAGTGGTGTCCTGCTGTTTGTTGGTGCACAGTTCCCAGCAGGGCCTTGTGCACCCCACAGCAGTAGCCAGTGTCAGCCATCTTGTCAGTCCTTATCCACTCCCTGTGATGTGAGCATGGTTCGGGGTGGTGTTGATGGGCCAATTGTGAGGGTGACCAATATCTGTGACTGCAACTCCCATCATGCTATTGGCTACACTGACTTCACCAGCATACACAGATTTCCTTCCTTTAAGTGAGCTTCCCTTTGAGGTGGTGTTCTAGTGGTGGCAAAATATCAGGCAGTGTTTGTTGGTTATATTTGTACCACTGCCTTGCTCTATTTGTTGTGTTTGTACATGTCATGACACAGTTACATATCACTATGAGATGGCATCTATTGTGTTAATCTAACTGACATACACATCTTGGGATGATTATCTTTTGGTTGCTGTTGATTTGCTAGGGGTGGATGGTTTGACTGTCCCCTTGAGAGTGTTGTGTGTGTATTGGCACACAATATTGTGTATATTAGTTGTGTACTCACCAGGCTCTGGGATGTCTGTTAGTCCATATACGCTCACTGGTGGTAGGATGGCCCGCACCTTCTCCTCCCAGGGCCTGAGGTATACTGGTTTTGCAGGAGGGCCACTGCCGGTGTGCTGGCTCAGGAGGTAATCCTTCTTGAGTAGGTCTCTGACCCTCCTGCGCACATCATACCACCTGTTCTGGATGTCTTCCTTTGTGCGCAAACATGGTGATTGTGCGTTCACCCCGTCGACGATCCTCGCCCACATCTTGGTTTTCTGCGACATGGGGGTCTGTTGGACCAATGTGCCAAACAACTGTGGCTCTACCCTCAGGATCTCGTCTACCATGACTTCCAATTCACTATCTAGGAACTTTGGATTCTTCTATAGGGGCATGGTGATGGGTGGTGGTGGTGATTGATGTGTGTGTGTGTGTGCAAGTGAGGGTGTGTGAGTGTAGGTTTTGCTGTGTGTGTGTGAGGGTGCTATTTGTTGAGGTGCTAATGGTGTGTGGCTTTTGTGTTGGATGAGCTGTGTGTGTGTCTGTGTTTGCTGTGTGATGGTGTTGTGTGCTGGCAGGCCAGTGGAATTTGCAAAGGATCATGGTAGGGATTTGTGGGCTTTATGTAGGTGGAGTTGGGGGTGTGTCCTTGTTCCATTTTTTTCTTCCACTGTATTTATTGGCTTTGTCATTCCTTGTTTGGCCCTTTTATTTTTTATTTTTTCATTAGTGATTATTGTGCATGTAGGAGTGGTTCTTCTGACCGAGTAGGACTTTGCAGTTGTCTCGTGCGCGCCTGTCCGAGTCGTTCCCGCTGTGTTTCAGCTCTGTTTCATATGCGGCGTACGCGTCGTTCGCGGGGTATTGTGTTTGTTCGGCTGGCTTTTGTATGCGTGTCGGTCGTACGGCTTGGGCTCCGTGCGAGTCGGTCTGATTTTGCACCCATTGCATCGTACTGCGCGGGTCGGAGTTCGCGGGTACGTTTCGTTCGGGTTGTTTCCTGGTGCGTGTCGGTCGGTGCAATTCGCGTGGTTTCCCAGCCGGATAGCTTGTTTCCGGCCGGGTCGGTCGTTCGCCTTGAGTTCCGTGCGAGTCGGTCGTGATTTCCATGCATTTCATCGTACTTCCCAGGTCGAGCAACGCCGGTACGTGTCGGTCGGACTATAATCCCGTACCGAGTCGGTCGGTATTTTTTCGGCCCGGATCGGAATCGGCCCCATAGTGTTCATTCATAGTGGTAAACTGCTCCCAACATCCTTCTATGTTTAGAGGGTGAAGGGGAAAAATGCCTCCAGAGGAAGATACTCTCCAGGTGGAGAAAAAAATGGTTGAAAATATGCACATGCACATTTACCCTCAGTCTACACTAAACCTGTGTCCTGTCCCGCTGTGCATTTTCTCTAGACTTAGGGGGATAATTTTTAATCTTCATTTTTTTGCATTGGCATTTGTCATTTTACGATGAATTAGCAGCGGAACCGCAAATCTGTGGTCATTTTATTAAAAAAAAGTGTTTTTTGCCCTGCACTTTAATGTATTTTAAAGGGGAGGGGCTGCATGCTTTCAGGCCCGGTCAGGACCCCACCCCTGGGAGCCAATATCTTAAATAAAGGGGAGTGGGGCTTCCCCATCCCCGAGCCTCCTTGAGGCTCTGAAGACCCAATCCCCTTGGGCTGGCTCTTTTACAGTGTCCGAGGGGCCCCAACCCCTGGAACTCTGTAGTTCCCCTGCCCATGAGAGCATGGGCAGGGAACTATTATGTGCTGTACCCAGATGATGAGTCCCCAATTGAGGCAAAACTGTTCCTGGGCTGTGTGTGTTCCAACTCAGGGAGGATCGGGCTTGCCAATGCGGGCTGGACTGTTGCCATTAGTAACAGTGTTAAGACTGATTTGCATATGGCAGGGTCTAAACTGAGATGGCATGGTGAAAAACAAATTAAAGAAGGAGGGAGTCACCCCAGTGTCTAGTAAAGGGACGGGGTACAACTACGGCAAAGACACAAGTGTCCCTATATTCTAAAAAAGGACAAATACCTAACCCTGGACCGAGTGTCTATTAAGATGTATGCTTACAAAGTAAAAATGAAACTATTCACTAAAAAAGACAGTTGTCTGGCTGAAAAACAGTTATCAATCTGTATCCTTATACAGTATAATGCCCAGAAATTTCTTTGTTAAAAACACAAAGACTAGTTAAAAAAGTTTTATTAAAATAATTTGTCACATATTCATACAATTAAACAGATAAAAACATTACTATTCCTCCCACTATAGGTTACAATCTCATTTTCTTACACATATAGAAAGTCATAATCTCATTTCATTACACATATAGATAAAAACTCTAAAAACAGTCGACGCAGCGTTTCGGTGACACCTCAATGTTTTCACCTTCCTCAGGACTACAAAAGTTTTCATCAGATCTAAATAATAAAAATACATTGTTTAGCAATATATACTCATCATAAACTTGTCATACTAAACATACCCTTTTCCTAATACTGTTTTCAGCATATCACTAATTTTATTCTATACATCAACTACTATTTCTTTACACTCAGTCCCCCAAGGTCATATTAAAAATTGTGACCTACTTTATGTATCACTTTTCTTTAGTGTTGAGTCGTTGTGTTGATACACCCTTTACATCAACACACCTTTGATTTCTTAAAATAGAATTAGGATACGTATAATATGGATGCCACGGTGTTTCTGAGGTACCCTTGGTGACTTAACAGAACACTCATATATACTTTAAAATTCTCCATCTACTCTGTTACCATATGATATATGGGCAAGCTTAAAGAATATCTTTCTAAATTCGGTTATACAAGCTTGTTTTTGATTGTATGGTGAGTGGGGAACAAGCACTCACTTATATAAAAAAATGAAACCATTCAATATCTTTATTTGTCCTCCCCAAAAAAACAATTGCTAGCAGCGTTTTGTAACGACTACTACTTTTTCAAGGTATAAATCTATTATTATTTTATTCTACGAAACTCATCGCATACCTTTTGATAACAGTTGTAAATTCTTTCTAGCTGTCCGTTAGAGCCACCATACTATTCGGGGTAAAGGAGTTAGAAATAAAAACTCGACACTGTCTCCGTCTGAAAAAACGAGACATATTTATCACATATTGCTATAATTATTAAGCCTACTATGTTTAAAAAATGTATTTGTATTCTTAAAACACGCTTACCTATTCAGATCAGACAATATGCCGTACTGTGTAAGTCGCTTTAATTTAGAAAAACAGGAATCGACGTTTTAAACATTGACGATGCCTTTGTTATATATTGAGGTTCATTTGTTGACCTTAAGCGCTTTAGGTAATCTATAGGGAAAACAACGTGCATAAAGATTTCTTTTAAAATGAATAAAAACCATAAAATCGACGTCTACATCTACACACTGTTTGTTATGGGGTAATTCGATTATAACAGAAGTATGCGGCATACGATATGGGCTCACTAAACTCTCCATAAAAGCCATAGACCTTTCTGTTTAATTATAGATTCAGAATGTCTTAGCGTTATCAGCTATGCAGGTTTATATAACGCTCCTCACCAGTGTTTATTGCTTATATTAATTATATTTATATCCACTAAGTCCATATGTTAATTGAACCTCTACTTTCATTTGGATCGATGCACTATTTCACATTCACTCAATAGCACCAAGCTTATAATGTCACATACTACAGATAGAAGCGGTCAGAGTTACAAATACAATAAACCGCCTCATCCATTGTCTAAGTTCTCTTAGGAACAAATCACTTATGGGGGTATATATCCTCAAGCCAATATTTAAGATTAATAAAATATCTTACTTGAGACGCTAGAGTCAGGTATATTTAGTATGTTTTAAATTCTAAACAAACAAACTCCATCGTCTCCTACTCACCGGATCGGGAAAAAGCGGCCTCCTTGCTCTAACGGACTTCCGTAATCAGGATGTATTACGCTTCCGGGTTCCCGACCTATTTATGTTACTCGTCGGTGATCACGTGACTGACGTCACGTGGAATGTTTAAACTTACGAAAATAGAAAGTAATGAGTAAAAACGGCCGCTACCTCAACATTTACATGCATTAAGGTAATATCCTATATTGGGTGCTATCACCCAATACAAATGCTGTTGAAAACTATCAACATACCTAATCTATTAAAACATTGTCCGCATTTGTAAACGCTACCAATGGCGGCCATCTTGTAGTGTTGAACTATCATTACAACAGACAGAGTTTAAATACTATCATATTTTAGAAGGTACTATAAGGTATCCTTCACAAGAGATTATGGCTTCAAACTGGCTTAAATGTCAAAAGACTACCGCTGTCTACCATATTAAAATATTATAGTGTTATTCCGTGTCTCTCGACAACTCTAAACAAAGAAATTACGAAAACAATTCGCACAGCTGATTTTTGCTTCATAATTTGAGTAAAAAACATATCGTTTAAATTGTAATGATTTGATTTGAGGAACAAGAAAGGATGATGAGAAAAATAATATATATAATGAAAAAAATGAAAAAAATAATAATTAATGAAAAAAATATATATGGAAGTTGTTATATATGTACAACAAACCCCCAAAAAACATCATCATTTATCTAACCAACTACATAGATCACAACTCAAAAGTCTCCACTAGGTGGCCAGACTGGAAGGTTTGGTATTAACACACAGGGATTAACATTACTAGGATACAAGGTATATTACTGTTATTCATTTTGTTTAATTTATTTCATTTATTTCATTTCACGTGATCACCGACGAGTAACATAAATAGGTCGGGAACCCGGAAGCGTAATACATCCTAATTACGGAAGTCCGTTAGAGCAAGGAGGCCGCTTTTTCCTGATCCGGTGAGTAGGAGACGATGGAGTTTGTTTGTTTAGAATTTAAAACATACTAAATATACCTGACTCTAGCGTCTCAAGTAAGATATTTTATTAATCTTAAATATTGGCTTGAGGATATATACCCCCATAAGTGATTTGTTCCTAAGAGAACTTAGACAATGGATGAGGCGGTTTATTGTATTTGTAACTCTGACCGCTTCTATCTGTAGTATGGGACATTATAAGCTTGGTGCTATTGAGTGAATGTGAAATAGTGCATCGATCCAAATGAAAGTAGAGGTTCAATTAACATATGGACTTAGTGGATATAAATATAATTAATATAATCAATAAACACTGGTGAGGAGCGTTATATAAACCTGCATAGCTGATAACGCTAAGACATTCTGAATCTATAATTAAACAGAAAGGTCTATGGCTTTTTGGAGAGTTTAGTGAGCCCATATCGTATGCCGCATACTTCTGTTATAATCGAATTACCCCATAACAAACAGTGTGTAGATGTAGACGTCGATTTTATGGTTTTATTCATTTTAAAAGAAATCTTTATGCACGTTGTTTTCCCTATAGATTACCTAAAGCGCTTAAGGTCAACAAATGAACCTCAATATATAACAAAGGCATCGTCAATGTTTAAAACGTCGATTCCTGTTTTTCTAAATTAAAGCGACTTACACGGTACGGCATATTGTCTGATCTGAATAGGTAAGCGTGTTTTAAGAATACAAATACATTTTTAAACATAGTAGGCTTAATAATTATAGCAATATGTGATAAATATGTCTCGCTTTTTCAGACGGAGACAGTGTCGAGTTTTTATTTCTAACTCCTTTACCCCGAATAGTATGGTGGCTCTAACGGACAGCTAGAAAGAATTTACAACTGTTATCAAAAGGTATGCGATGAGTTTCGTAGAATAAAATAATAATAGATTTATACCTTGAAAAAGTAGTAGTCGTTACAAAACGCTGCTAGCAATTGTTTTTTTGGGGAGGACAAATAAAGATATTGAATGGTTTCATTTTTTTTATATAAGTGAGTGCTTGTTCCCCACTCACCATACAATCAAAAACAAGCTTGTATAACCGAATTTAGAAAGATATTCTTTAAGCTTGCCCATATATCATATGGTAACAGAGTAGATGGAGAATTTTAAAGTATATATGAGTGTTCTGTTAAGTCACCAAGGGTACCTCAGAAACACCGTGGCATCCATATTATACGTATCCTAATTCTATTTTAAGAAATCAAAGGTGTGTTGACGTAAAGGGTGTATCAACACAACGACTCAACACTAAAGAAAAGTGATACATAAAGTAGGTCACAATTTTTAATATGACCTTGGGGGACTGAGTGTAAAGAAATAGTAGTTGATGTATAGAATAAAATTAGTGATATGCTGAAAACAGTATTAGGAAAAGGGTATGTTTAGTATGACAAGTTTATGATGAGTATATATTGCTAAACAATGTATTTTTATTATTTAGATCTGATGAAAACTTTTGTAGTCCTGAGGAAGGTGAAAACATTGAGGTGTCACTGAAACGCTGCGTCGACTGTTTTTAGAGTTTTTATCTATATGTGTAATGAAATGAGATTATGACTTTCTATATGTGTAAGAACATGAGATTGTAACCTATAGTGGGAGGAATAGTAATGTTTTTATCTGTTTAATTGTATGAATATGTGACAAATTATTTTAATAAAACTTTTTTAACTAGTCTTTGTGTTTTTAACAAAGAAATTTCTGGGCATTATACTGTATAAGGATACAGATTGATAACTGTTTTTCAGCCAGACAACTGTCTTTTTTAGTGAATAGTTTCATTTTTACTTTGTAAGCATACATCTTAATAGACACTCGGTCCAGGGTTAGGTATTTGTCCTTTTTTAGAATATAGGGACACTTGTGTCTTTGCCATGGTGAAAAACAAACAATGGGTTGGATTGCTATCCCAAGTTATTTCCAGTGGTTAGACTTATTGCAAGCAGACTCCAATCACCTTTTTTATGTTTTGTATACTTTAATGTGCTCCTACCCGGCAGGAGCAGCCGGCTGCTGTCGAAGGGTGAGAGCACATACGTTTCTCTCTGCTCACCCTGTTGCCGGCAGGGCAACACTGAATTGCTCCTCTCTGGTGAAAGCAAATGAAAAGCTGCTCCTGTGGGATGAGACCAATACCGGCTCCTGCTAGCACCTGGAATGGGTGCTGGTAGCGAAGCAGGCTGGGCTGCAAGGGCCTTTATGCTCCCTTCACAGCCCCCAATGTAAACAAATGCTGCGGGTGCACTGGGAGGGCACTGGGGCACCCCAGTTATTAAAAAAAAAAATGTTGGCAGATCCAGCATGGCGCCTGGGGCCACTTGAAGAGAGTCTGTGGCCACGGGGTCAGGGGCTCTGCCCACAACAAAAAAATAAAGATGTGGTGTCCTGAGTGGGAACCAGAGCACCACCTTCATAAGAAAATAAAAAACAAAAAAATGAGCAAAAAAAACCATTAATAAATAAGCAATAGGAGCAGCACATTTATTATTCACTGCTCAGGCATGGAGGGTCATATAATGCCCTGCAAGGGCTTTTTTCTTATATATTTTTAGAGCCTGGTGGTTCCCCTAGAAGGGGGAGGGCCACCATAAAGCATGTATTTTAATGCTGTGCGGGTCTGCAGGGAGTGAAGCAGCCCAACAACAACATAACAAAAACACTAAGTCTCCTAGGTCATTGAATCCATGACCTCAAGAGAGTTTACCATATTTTTTTAAGGAACTCCAAGCTAGAGCTCTATGCTCTTTAGCTAGAGTACACCTTGTGATTGTTTTTAAGGCTGTGATATGTGGCCTGAAAAATGTTAAAAGAAATTCTCAAACTCATGTTGGTTTTCTTTATAATTCTGTATTAAACGCTGTTAGAAATGGGGTTTTTGGTTGGCAGAGGTATGCATCCTGTCCAAGCAGGAACCATCACTCTAGTCAGGGTAAGCTAGATACACACTATAAGATAACCTGTGCTTACCCTCTGGTGGCTTCACAAAGCAGTCAGACTTATCTAAAGAGGCAATATGTAAAGTATTTGTGCAACACAGACACACACACAGGAACTCAATGAAAACACCACAAAAATACTCGACACAGGGTTATAAAAATAGATTATGTTTTTATGAGTAAAACCAGTCTAAAACGGCAAAAAATACAATAATTAGAACTGGAGTTATGAGTTTTTAAAGATTAAATTAAATATGGTGCTTAGAGTCATAAAGCGCTGACTGGGTCACCCTAGACTGTGGTAAATCTAAAGTTCAGCCCGACTGCGATTGAGGGCAGGCCGGTTACAGGAATCACGCATGCCCTGCTGAAAAAGTACCTTGGATGGAGGAAGTGTCGAAGTCGAGGCGCCACCAGTAGAGGCCCGTGCAGGTAAGCGCTATGGGGCATATTTTTTTAAGGAACTCCAAGCTGGAGCTCTATGCTCTTTAGCTAGAGTACACCTTGTGATTGTTTTTAAGGCTGTGCTATGTGGCCTGAAAAATGTTAAAAGAGATACTCAAACTCATGTTGATTTTCTTTATAATTCTTTATTGGATGCTGTTAGAAATGGGGTTTCTGGTTGGCAGAGGTATGCATCCTGTCCAAGCAGGAACTATCACTCTAGTCAGGGTAAGCTAGATACACACTAAAAGATAACATGTGCTTACCCTCTGGTAGCTTCACAAAGCAGTCAGACTTATCTAAAGAGGCAATATGTAAAGTATTTGTGCAACACAGACACACACACAGGAACTCAATGAAAATACCACAAAAATACTTGACACAGGATTATAAAAATAGATTATATAGAACTGGAGTTATGAATTTTTAAAGATTAAATTAAATATAGTGCTTAGAGTCATAAAGCGCTGACCGGGTCACCCTAGACAGTGGTAAATCTAAAGCTCAGCCCGACCGCGATTGAGGGCAGGCCGGTTACAGGAATCACGCATATCCTGCTGAAAAAGTACCTTGGATGGAGGAAGTGTTGAAGTCGAGGCACCACCAGTAGCGGCCCATGTAGGTAAGCGCTATGGGGCAGGGAATGGGTGAAAGTGACAAACGACAGGATAGGGAATGTAAAATAATAAACTCGGCAATGCGGTGAGTGCAAGGTAAGTGGTTTTATTTATTTATTTATTTTACATTCCCTATCCTGTCATATGTCACTTTCACACCCCCACCCCGCCCCACCGCGCCTATCTGCACGAACCACCACTGGGAGCCGATGCAAGGTGCGGAGGAGGTGATGCGTCGTAGTCAATCCCATGGATGTAGGCGCTGCATCGGTTCTGATCAGCGCAGTCAGTGAAGCCTTATCAAGGATCCTCTTTGTGTTGCAGGCGATGCGTCATCATTGAGCCTTTATGATATCCCTTAACGGTTGCTCTTTAAAGTGTTTTTATAGAAGGATCGAAGGAGCGTCTCCAGGTGTGTTCAAGGACCTTGCAGTTTTTTCTGGCCAAAATAAATGTCTCATTGAACCAAGGACTGGCATGCGTTCTCTTACCACCGGTCGGTCTGACAGGGATACACATATCTAGAGCATGAGTGAGCCTGTCATGGAAAAGACTATTTGCACCTCAACATAAGAGGTCAACTGTGGGCACTGAGTTCAAAGAAGATCTAAGAATTTTTTGGAGTCGAGCTTGTGCCATGGGCATTTAATAATAGGGTCTGAGTAAGAGGACTGTTTAAGGCCTTCTAAACAGATGGACAAGGACATTAAAAAATGGTCCAACCAAGTCATAGGGAGGGGGGTAGAGACTTTTAAAAAGTGAAGGTTGGAAAGGACAGGGTCAAGGAGGTGCCTGGCTGAATGTGTGGCACCAGAGACACGTTGCTTCATCTGGCACCCTGCAAGATCATCTAAAAAATTGGTGATATTGCCGTCTTGGCAGGCGTCCAAATGAAGATTAAGATCACCCACAATATTAAAGTTAGCTGACTTAATGGTCAGTGTGGTTACCAATTTGATTAATGCCTTCCTAAAGGTTTTGGATGGGTCAGGAGGTTGATAAAGGAGCAGCCCTGAAAAAGGAAAATTACTATTAAGAGTCATTTTAAAGAGAGAACTTTCACAGTCGGGAATACTCCCGGATGTAATGTTACAGGAATAGGTCTCTTTAAAAATCACTGCAATGCCCCCACCTCTACCGCTAACTCTATTAAAGTTCTTGAAGTCGTAGCTTGGGGGAGGAGTCAGAACTACTTCTGCTGCGGAGTCCTGGGTAAGCCAGGTCTCCGTCAAAAACAAAATATCTGGGGTCTGATCCTGGATTAGGTCAAACACCTTGGCATGGTGTTTGACCAGAGAGCGGCAATTCAGACAGAGGAGTTTGTACTCTGTGACCTGGGGGGCAGCTTAATAGTAGGGCCATCATCACCTTTCTTAAAGCCACAGAGCTTGCAGTGGAAAGTCACCCATCTGCGACCCAGCCATGCTCATTCCAAAATGTAGGGTGAGTTCTAAAAGAATGAAGCTCCATCTGAGAGTAGACCAACCTGTGAGCGTTCAGAGAGGCAGAGTGGCTGGCGTCGTTCAGGCACGGACGGGCGCTGCGGCTTGCATAAAGTACCCGGGGGTCAACAGGCTCCTCATGAGCTTGCCTCTGATTACACAAAAACAACCAATCAGCGTGAAGCAATGCCGTCAGGCTGAGTTGCCGACTAGGAACTTTTAGAAAAAAGAGTAAAAGGTCACAGCACAATAATTAGCACAAAATTAGCAACAGACTAGACTAGACTAGAATTATCACATACATGTAAAACAGCAGGCAGGCAAGAGATGAGCACGTCCGCACTGTGGCTTGCATAAAGTACCCAAGGGGCTCAACAGGCTCCTCCCAGGCTCGCCTCTCATTGGACAAAAACAACCAATCAGCCAGAGCAATGCCGTCAGGCTGAGTTGCCAACAAGGAACTTTTTAAAAAGAGTAAAAGGTCACAGCACAATAATTAAGACAAAGTTAGCAGCAGCGTCTGACTAGAACTATCGCATACATGTAAAACAGCAGCCAGGCAAGAGAAAAGCGCGTCCATGCTGCGGTTTGCATAAAGTACCCGGGGGGCTCAACAGGCTCCTCTCGGGCTTACCTCTGATTGGACAAAAACAACCAATCCATGCGAAACAATGCTGTCAGGCTACATTGCTGACAAGGAACTTTTTCAAAAAGAGTAAAAGGCCAGAGCACAATAATTAGCACAAAATTAGCAGCAGCTTCTGACAAGAATTATCACATACATGTAAAATAGCAGTCAAGCAAGAGAGATTATGGCTGGCCCTGCACCATTGCCCATACTTTTTTTGTGTCAACCCAAACTTGCTGACTAAGATGGTCTTCATAGTAATGTAACATGTCTGATTCTTTACCCTAGTGTAGGGAGCTTTTCCCTTCTCACTGTGGGTATATACCTCCATAAACTACCACCCCAGAACTCCTCTGGGACCTTCTGTACTCTCAGAGCCACCTCATAGGCTGCAAACCACGTATCTATGTCATCCCGCACTCAATAACTGGCCACCAAATTCTTGGGTATCCTGACTCTGGACTCACCAGTGGATCCTACAGGTATGCTGCCACCATTGCTGTTGCTGGACCCCACTTGTAGGGCTCTTATGTCCAGCTCTCTCAGACTCAGCTCACAGGACATCTTCCTCTCCTCCTCTTCTCTTCTAGAGCTTGTTCTTTCTCCAGTTTAGCCAGGGCCTGATCCTTCTTTACCTCTCCAGTTTGTCAAACTCCAATTTTAGTTTCCTTTCCTCCCTCCTTTGGGGACAGGTTCTTGGAGGAGACACTGCTCCCTGCTCTGGGGATTACCACTGCTTCCAGCAAGATGCTGTCCCCCTCTACAGACAGTTCCAGAGCCACCTCACACTCTAGAATTAGGTAATGCTCCTCCTCTGGAATTTACTTCTCCTCTTCTTCTGGGACCTCAGGTTCTGCATTCTTGGCCTCTGCCCCGGCTCTCAGAGCTTTCTGCAGTTCCACCTTCCTGGTGAAGCATCTCGTGGACACATGAAATCCTTTGCAAAAATCTTTAAGCTGGGCCACAGTATAGGATTCTAACTTGGCCAGCTCAAAATCAATAACTGCAGATGCAGGTGTGGCTCCTCTAGAGAGAGAAATGGTTTGGCAAAACATTTTAAACTGCCAATCAGGGAGAATGGTCTTAGTATGGAGTTGTAGTGAACAATGAGTTACTTAATCGTATTGTACAAACACAAGTCCTATCCTCACAGCTGATCACCAATGTTAGAAATGGGGTTTCTGGTTGACAGAGGTATGCACCCTGTCCAAGCAGAAACCACCACTCTAGTCGGGTTAAGCTAGATACACACTAAAAGGTAACCTGTGCTCACCGTCTGGTAGCTTGGCTCAGAGCAGTCAGGCTTATCTAAAGAGGCAGTGTGTAAAGTATTTGTGCAATACACACACACAGTAACACCATGAAAACACCACAAAAATACTCAACACAGGGCTAAAAAAATAGATTGTATTTCTATGAGTAATACAAGACAAAAACTGCAAAAATCCAGATGGCAGAGTACAGGTGCTGTTGCAGGGTAGGAGTAGGCCTTTGATGGCCCTGAGACTTTTGAACAGGGGGCAATCCAGCAAGCCCTTGAAGTCACTCTGGGTTCAAGTGAGATGGGTCTAATCATTTTCCTCAGCATGGCAGAGGGTAGGAAGCAGCTGGCAACAGGGAGCACATCACAGCAGAAAAGCAGTTCTTCCAGAGTAGCAGTCCAACAGAGTGGCAGTCCTTGTTCTTCTTACTGGCAGAGTTCTTCACAGGTCTTGGTAGGGTCAGAGACCCAGTACTTATACCCAGTTGTGTCTTTGAAGTGGGGGTGATTTCAAAGAAGGGGGTTTGAAGTACGCACAGGTCCTTTCTTCCCTGTCCTAGCTCCAGACTATCAGTAGGGAGCAATCAGCCCTTTGTGTGTGAAACAGGGCACTGCCTATTCAGGTGTAAGTGTCAGCTCCCCTCTCCCTTCCTGCTCAGATCAGTATGCAGACACACCTAACCTTCCTGTGTTTGTGGCTGTCTAGAGGGAATGCCCAAAGTGTATTCCCCACCCCAGATGTGTATTGGAGACAGGGTGCAAGCACACAGAGTAGTAAGAGCAGAGAAATGCCCACTTTCTAATAATGCTATACGACAAAAATCGGGTTCTGTAGGGAAACACACAATTTCTTTTAAGATAGGTTATTCTGGTTCTGATTAACTAGAACGTGCCAATGAAAGGTGTGACAGATGAATGATTTTGAACAAACAATATATCAAATTAATAAACACCTTTTCAGATAATGCAGAAATGCAAAGTGCTACACATCACTGACATAGGACTGTTATGCAATATAAAAATCAATAGTAAACATAGATAAGTGCCATATAAAAAAAATGTGGTCACATAAAAAGTAATACAACATAACAAACAATTGACAATGTACAGAAAACAAAAATAATCACTCAATGTGTCCATTTAGAACTCTTTAGTCTGCTCCAATATATCCTCATGCCTAAGCAATAGATAGGTAAGGTATAGCACCAATAATCAGTCAAAAAAATATAAAAAAATAGGCTTATTGGCTTTATCAAGGAGTCTGCACATCAACATATATAAAGAAGACCAATTGTTTTTGTCAAAAAATCACCAATAATTTTAATCAAATGTATGATTCATACATTACATACATTCTATAAAAGTGGCTGTCATAAAATGCGTTTGTTTGGCCTGTCATCCTTAGGGTGTTCTTCCCCAAAACTTTTTGCATGCTTACCTCCTCTTTTTGCTGATTTTTTTGTTGGTCTTAGGACTCTGAAAACTTTACCACTGCTGACCAGTGCTAAAGTGCATATGTTTTTCCCCTAAACATTGCAGCATTGGTGTACACCCAACTGACATATTTAGTTTGCTTGTAAGCCCCTTGTAAAGTGGTATACCATATACCCAGGGCCTGTAACCTAAGTGCTACTAGTGGGCCTGCAGCACTAAATGCGTCACCCACCTAAGCAGCCTTTCAGACCTGTCTCAGGACTTCCACTGCAGTGCCTGTGTGTGCAATTTACTGCCACTTTAAATTGGCATTTAAAACTACTTCCCAAGCTTGAAACTCCCATTTTATTAAACCTAATTCACACTTAAGATAGCCCCTATGTAGCTCTAAGGGCAGGGTGCTGTGTAGATGAAAGGTAGGACATGTACTGGTATGTTGTGCATGTCCTAGTAGTGCCAAACACCCAAATTCGTTTTTTCACTACTGTGGGTCCTGCCCCTTTCACAGGTTAACATTGGGAATTCCTTAAATTACCTTCAAGCTGTAATTCCTAATTGCAGAGTAGCTGGTTCATGTTTTATATCTTTGGATTGGTAATGGCCAATCCTCTTTAATGACAAAGTTGGATTTGACATTCCTAGTTTAGGAGTGCCACTTTTAGGAAGTAGGCATTCCTCTGCTCTTAGCTCTTTGTGTGCCTTACCGCCTGTCTCCAAATACACGTCTGGGGTTAGTGTGACAGCTACACTTTGTGCATTCCCTCTAGACAGCCACAAACACAGGATACTTCAGGGCATATGCGTTTATCTGCATACTGATGGGTCTTCCTAGGTAAGAGGGAAGGGAGGAGCTGACGCCTATACTTCAATAGGTAGTGTCCTTTCCTCACACAAAGCAGTGATCAACCCCTCACAGATAGTCTGGCAGACAGGACTGGGCTGAAAGGGGACCTGTGCACTTCAAAGCCTTTGCTTTAAAGTCAACTCAACTTCAAAGGCACTTTTGGGTATAAGTACTGGGACTGTGACCCCTTTAAAACAGACACTACTGAAGTTATAACTAAGCTCTGCCAGAGGAGCTGCTGTGCTGCCTAATGAACTCACCTGGACTGCCTTTCTGGAAGTACAGCTTTTCTGCTTGATGCCCTGCTGACTGTTGCTCTCTGACTCTGTTGAAGGAGAGCTGCCAAAGTAATCTCTATGGCCTTGCCCCCTGTTCCTGAAGTCTCAGGGCCATCAAAGACTTCACCTGCCTACTGTTGCAGCAGGACTCTGCCACTCGGGAGTCTGACAGCTGTACCGTTGCCAAAGATCAGTGCGTGCTGGAACGGCAGTGTGCTCTGGGAAAAAAATGAACATTTCACTTATTAAGGATCGAGCGTGCCGTTTTTGCAAAAGACGCCGCAGTGCCAAGGGAAGCCCTTTTGCAGTGCGGCCCCGCCTGGCTGCCTAGACCAAGATCGAGCACTCTGTTTTGTTGAGTCTGAGCGCCCTGTTTCTGCAACAGATGCCGCAGCGCAGAGGAAGCCCTTTCAGCAATGCCCTTTTGAGTTGCCTTGAAAACAGAAAGCTTTTTCACGTCAGCTACACCTGCATGATCAGAACCAAAGCTGCGCACCGACACATCCCTGCTGATGAAGAGGAAGGTACTTGGAACAACGAGATCCGTGAGATCGCTGCAGCTGACCTGCGCGACATTGCGGGTGGCTAGTTCTAATGAAAACATACTGGTTTTAAGAGACCTGCATAAACGTACTCATCACAGACTTTTGGAGTACTGCTTGCGCATTCCAATGTTAAGAAAGCCGATGTGCCATTTTCTAGCATTACTGTAAGGAACCCAATGGAAGCGAATGTGTTTCCAACACTATGCTTACTTTTATGCCTTTTAATGTCATAACATGAAATGTCTTCAAAGGGATTTTTGTCGTTTTGGTCTTGTTTTGTTAACAATACAATAAACTATTTTTATAAGCCTGTGTGGAGTATTTTAGTGGAGTATTTCTTGTGTTATTGTGTGTGCGTGTGTGTGTTGCACAAGTACTTTACTGCATTTATTCTTTTAAAATTCAATATCTCAACTTCAATATATTCGATTTTTGTTGATTTGGTCCTGTTCTGTTTATAATATAATAACCTATTTTTCATAAACCTGTGTGGAGTCTTTTTGCGGTGTATTAAATTGTGCTACTGTGGGTGTGTGTTGCACAAATACTTTACACATTGCCTTTTTAGATAAACCTGACTGCTATCTGCCAAGCTACAAGAGAGTGAGCACAAGTTAACTTTTAGTGTGTATCTAGCTTACCCTGACTAGAGTGGTGGTTCCTGCCTGGCCTGGGTGCATACCTCGGCCTAGCAAGAATCCAATTTCTAACAATAACATAAATAGCAACCCAACTAACAAAATGGAGGAAATAGAAAAGACTTAAATCTACCTGGAAAAACTGAAAGCTATAGCGGTTTCTTTAGTCTTCAATACAGGCAATTTTAATCTCAACTTGATAAGTTCGGTCTATAATGAGGACCCATAAGAGGACATTTATGATTGACTGGATTACCTGCAGGGAATGAAACATTGTATTGTTAATCAGGTAGGTCCACCACTTTTAAGTATATTACGTGCCTTAGGTATGTGAGCTGAGAATCATTCTTCTGACCCATCTTGTAAATATACCCAAACTTTCATTTGGAGGATGGCTGATTTAGATTACACTTTTCTGTCACTTGCACTGTTCAGCTATGGTCTGGATTTTGCTTGTCATTCTTGGCAAGAAAGTGGTCACTATCCACAGGCATTAACATTTACTTCCATCACATAAAGAGCTGATATAACTGTGGCAGTGCAACTATTTGTCGGGATGAAACAGAGAAAGTCAATTGAGTGGGATGTGAAAGCAGTTGGTAAATGTAGAAAATGGAAAAGACGCTTGTGGAGGGACAAGATGATGCCATTTCTTCAGGAGTACCATACACATTAGCAGTATTGTGCTGGGAAATCATGACATTGTCATTAATGGATGTATTGGTTACAAAAGATTATGTCCCTAAGCTAATTCGAGCCAACAGGTCAGCTAGTCAAGGTGTGTAAGGAAGTAGAAGTATATTAGTCAAATGGTAAAACAGCAAGTTGCACTAGAAACTTTGTTAGGTCACCAGAAACATTGTCAGGTAAAGGAAGCAAAAATGGTGTGCAAGAAGACAAAACAGGATATGAAGAGTTGGTGTGCAGAATCATAATGAATGATAGCCCATGACAATACTAGATGACCAAACCAAGATGATTCTTGTTGTTTAATATTTTTGAAAACTCACGAGTGAAAGAGGCTGTAGTAATGTAGGACCCTCAAGGTGGCTAGCTACATAGCCAATCTGTATGTTGATTCATCAGTTCATGATACTATATATAAAAAGCTGAAGTAAACTTAACCCATCAAAATAAATTACTTGGAAAACAGAGTGTGGTCCATCAAATTTTAGGCTGATAGTCCTTCTGGATATCAAAGTTAAGGCCTATGTGAAAATCCTCATGGTTCAGTTAGAGAAATGGATTTCTGACAAGAACTTGGTCCATTGTTGTCAAAAAGACTTTCATTCTTCATGTGGAACTATGAACAATGCTGTCCTTCTGACAATGTTGGTTCCCAGATCTCTTGGCATTGCCAGGGAGTACTTGCTAGCTTCTTCTGCAGACTGTAGTTTGGCATTTGATGTTGTGGACTGAGAAAGGTTGGCTGCAGTCTGTGGGATGTGTGGTCAACATTTTAAGCTATGCAATCATTCTAAGCAGACATCTGTGTATGAGTGAAACTTGTATTATGCTGCTCTGTGTCACAATGAACGACAGCCAAAAGGGAATGACAAAGGGTCGCTTTGTTATGCAGGCTCTACAGTGCAGATCTAGGAAGAGCCGTTTTAGAAAACCAAGGGGCATATTCACAAATAGTTATTGCCACGTTAGCGGCAGCTTTCTGCCGCTAATGCGGCGATAATTTTATCGCCCTATTACCAAGCTGTCGCTAACAGCCGTTAGCAACAGTTTTTAGGCAAAAACGTCCGTTGTAAAGATCGCCACTTCTGTTAGCGATAATTATAAGCAGGAGAGGCGTACCCATGCAAAAACGGCCGCAAACACCACTTCTCCATATTCACAAGGGGATCCTTGAAGTTCTGAAGACCAAAAAAACTGTCTCTAACTGCAGTTAGAGCCAGTTACTTAAGACCAGAAAATAGCCGGTCCTAAAAATGGGGATAACACTTGGGGCCTCATCTCTGCAAGTTTTGGTGCTGGACAGCGCTGCAATCAATGTTGCAGCGCTGCCCTGCGACAAAACTACAGTGCAGGAATGCGCACCATCAATAAGATAGTGCGCATTCCTGGGCCCCAGTCATGAAAAGTGTTGCAGCGCTGCGAAAAGACAGCGTTGCAACACTTTTCACTACGCCCTTCTTGGGACAGCATGGATGCGCTGTATACACTGGACAGCGCTCCATGATGCAAGTAATGACAGATACGTCAGTAATCCTGACGTATCTGTCTGTGCTAAAGTCACGCATTGCTGCAGTCATGTCACAACCATGACGCAACTCCATCAATGCATGGGGCCAGCCTATCCCTGTGGCAATGCGTCACCCTCACGGCTGCCATCAGGCAGGCGGAAGGTACTGACACAGTGCCGTTCATGAGGGGTGCCCGAATGTCGGCGGTGTTGGAGATCCATCAGTGGTGGTTGCGCTCTGCGGTGTCATCGTTTGGAAGCATTGGTGGAGTGTTGGTTCGGAAATAGTTGACGAGACGTTCTTCAGTGGCCTTGATTCAGCTGTAAGGGGGTGCGATGATGGCGGTGGCGTCCGGTGGGCAAGGTGAAGACGTGGTGTTACCAATGATGGTCGGTCCAGGAGAGTCCGGTGTTGTGGCTGTAGTTGAAGTTCCCGCTGGCGGAGGTGACGTGCTCGACCGTGTGTCCTGCTATATGGCTTGTTGAGGTGACTGGCTGCTTGCGTCTGATGTAGCGGACCTTCTCTAGGAGGGGGTGGTGTTCTGGTCACTGGGGTTGTCCAGGTGGAACTTGAGTTCACCGAGTAGGATGTTGTCGGTGGATGGGAGACCCAGGGGTGCAATGAGGTCTACATTGGTATTGGAGAATGGGGGGCCATGGCCCGGGGGGCCTGCACATGAGGGTGCCACAGAGGATGTACTTGGGCTTGGTCCAGATCTGGGAGTTGAGGTGGTCCATGCTCACCCTTGGGTCATTAGAGTGCGTGGTCAGTCGGAGTGTGCTTCTGAAGGTGATGGCAATATGTAGTATCCTAGTATCCTGTCCATGTTAATGTCATACCAATTTAACCATCTACTCAGCCAGTGGAATGTTGCAGTGATGATGCGCTTAGGAATGTTTGGGCCTGTGAGGAGAAGTCTCAGTTGAGAGTGGGCTGAGCAGCATGCTGGCTGCTCCTGGTGGGGCTGATCTACATATCCTGTAACTAACTACAATAAATCATCTTGAACTACATCAACCTGCGTGGACATGATTACTACAATTTATTGGCAACGAGGATGGGATTCGAACCCACGCGTGCATAGTACAATGGATTCTGATCTACGTGTCCTACGTGCCTCCATTTAGTGGTTGGATGCAGTTTTGTGTTGTCGCGTCTTTTCTCGCCAACCACGTGTGGTGTGAGTTATTGGGAGCATCATTTCTGCTTGACTCGTCGAGGGATCCAACGTGCCTGGAGCCACCCGGCAAGCATCTTTACAGCATGCCGCCATCTTGGGATTGTAGCCTGCTGGCACTCTGTGTAGGCTTGAAATGCACCGGGGAGTTTTCTTCCTGCTGATGTCTACCAACCATGTTATACTGGCACACAGTATTACTTTCTCTTCAGCCTTGTTGCCCAGTAACGTTCTACATTAAACTCTTTGGCGTTTCTTATGAAGCCGGTCACGGTGATCGGCACACCAACTCCATTTGTCTTCTTGTGCGGTCTTAGTCGCTGTGATCCGCACACCTTTCTCGTCATTACTCCTAGCGAATTGTCACACAGTTATTCGCACACCTTCTATTGTACTTATTCAAATGTCTACAGAGGACTTGTTTTCTTTGGTATAATGCCTAATTTCCTCAATGTGTGGCAGTTTTTATAAGTCTGCTTCATGTTAGCCAAGTGAGGATGTTAACATTAGTTTGGTCACAGTGGCACAACTCGGGTGAGACGTCGCTCACCGGTGTGGTATATAGTCTAAACTGAGCAGTTTTGTTTAAAAATGTTTACGTTTTAAAATGGTTCTTTCGCAAGTGTATTTAACCATACCCATTTGTATTTGTTAGGTGGGTGTTACAAGCTTTATTGGAGGGGGCATGTTCTCTCTGTACGTGTCACTCTACGAATGGGTTCTAGTCCCATGTCTTCGCTGTACGTGTCATGTTACAAATGGGTTTTAGTTCCATGTCTTCAATGTACGTGTCACTTTACTCATGGGTTTCAGTCCCATGTCCTCACTGTACGTGTCACGCTACAAATGGGTTTCAGTCCCATGTCCTCACTGTACGTAGTCATGTCCTCACTGTACATGTCATTTTACTAATGGGTTTTAGTCCCATGTCCTCACTGTACGTGTCACGCTACGAATGGGTTTTAGTCCCATGTCTTCACTGTACGTCCCATTTGCTCGCAATACATTTGCCTTCATGGGCCTTCTACCCTCTTTCAGGGCATCTATGCATAGGTGTTATTCCTTTTGCATTAGTTAACCACCTCTATCCTTAAGGATTGGTTATGGGTTCCTACCCATTTACATTAGTTATCTATACCTTACTTCCTTTTCGTCTTAGACTAGGTCAGTGGTTTTTGTCCCATAGTTCTCACTTGGGTCGTATGGGTTTTAGTCCCATTACTACACTGCACTGTGTTGTCTACATGAGGTTGTTTTTACAAGGGCTATCATTTCATGGGTTTTTGTCCCGTTCGTAATAGTTTTGACCCCTTTTTCCTCTTGGTAGGGGTTGGTCTTGTGTTATAGTCCTCCCATTTTCACATATGTTGGTTACGTCTTTACTCTTATATAGAGTGTGTCTCATGGGTCCCAGTCCTATTTGACTCAACGTTATGTCTTCTTTTTTGTTATTACATTGTCAATTTTGCAATGCAATGTTATGTTTATATTATATTACAATGTTAATTTTATAATGGGGAAGTATGAGTGATTTCATTATTTTCTCCTCATCTTCTCTGTTTCTTTCGTGTGTTCAGTTTTCCTCGTGACGTCTTTCCTTCTTGTCATCTGTGGATTCTGGACTTTATCCTTGTGTCAATCTTTCTTTGTCTTCTGTCCTTCTCTTATCGTAGTGTGTTCTTCTTTCCGCCTGAGACTACTCTTTCTTCTCCACTGGGTGTGTGTCTGGTTTTAGTCCAGTGTTTTGTCGTGTTGTGCTATGCCTTGCTTTCTCGCTTGCCTGCCTGGCCGGTAGTAACCCTGGGCGTAGGTCACGTAGTAGCGCTATGCGTAGCTACGCAAAGTGCACTTCGCACTACGCGAGCTATGCGTAGCACTACGCGAACTGCGTAGTGCGGTAGGAAATGCTGTTCGCAATGATTGCACAGTGCCGGATGCTTGTCCGCACTGTGCAATCATTGCAAACGGCATCTTGCACAGTGCAAGCGGTCGTTTTCTGCCACTCGAGTAGATTTGTACTCGAGCGGCAGTTTTCTCAACGCGGACTGGTAGTTTGTCATCGCGAGCGGTCGCGAGCGTACGCGACCACTCGCAATGAGAAACCTGACCTCCCCGCATTGAGAATCTCGCCAGGAGGTTTATTTTTCACGCTCGCGATCGGCAACTTGATGTTGCTGATCGCGAACGAGGAAAAAGTCTCGCCGGGATGTCATTTTGCTCGCTCGCGGTCGCCAACTTGACGTTGAGGACCGCGAGCAAGCAAAAAATGCCCGCTAAGCTATGTGTTTTTGCACTGTGCTACGTGCAATTCGCATAGCGCGTAGTTGCGCAAACTACGCAAACTACGCGAGCGTAGCGTAGTTTTCCACCCAGGCCTAGCCGGTAGGTGTGTCTGAGGGGTAGTCATTGGTGCTTTCATGTTTTGTTTTTTCCTCGTTGTTTTCTTTCTCTCGGTCTTCCTACTCTTTTCTGTTGTTATTTATAGAAGGGAGGATGGGTTATATGTATCTGTTTTTTTCATCTGTCGCTTCCTCTTTTTCTACTTCCACTTATCTTTCTGTTCCTTCCTTGTTGTTCACTTCTTTGCATCGTTTATGATGTTTCTGTATTCCTCTATTCCTGTTTTTCTTTCCTCATTTACAGTTCTCCTTTTTCAGTTTATTATCTTTATTGCTTTTTTTTATATAAGAAAGGGGGATATGTAGTATCCTGTCCATGTTAATGTCATACCAATTTAACCATCTACTCAGCCAGTGGAATGTTGCAGTGATGATGCTCTTAGGAATGTTGGGGCCTGTGAGGAAAAGTCTCAGTTGAGAGTGGGCTGAGCAGCATGCTGGCTGCTCCTGGTGGGACTGATCTACATATCCTGTAACTAACTACAATAAATCCTCTTGAACTACATCAACCTGCGTGGACATGATTACTACAAAATGCCTCCTCCTTGACGGTCGGGGTGCTCCTTGCGGGTGATACTGCAACCGTCAGTGATGGTGATGGCGATGTCCGGTCCGGAGCAGAGGTTGGTCCTGGCAGGCGAGGTGTCATCCAGGGTTGATGGCGAGGAGGGTGCTGGCGTCGTAGCGGGGGAGTGTCCAAGAGGAAGGCTCCTTGGTGCTGAGCGCGGTCCAGGGGCAGACGGACACAAACGGCGTAGCCTATGGGTTGCCTTTGGCACGGGAGACGACCATTACAATGCAGGCAGTACATTGTCAACAACGCAACTCCAACAAAGCAGGTGCCGTTACATCGCATTTGATTACAACGCATTGTGAGGTCAGTAATGGGGTAATTAAAAGTTTTTTGGGTGGGTATGGGTTTCAGGTGTCTGATCAGGAAATTGGGGTGTGCTTTGGGGTAAAATATGAATATTGGGGTGTGTTTTGGGGTAAAATATGAATATTGGGGTGTGTTTTGGGGTAAAATATGAAAATTGGGGTGTGTTTTGGGGGCTCAAAAAGGAATTCCAGGGTTCACGGTCGGGTTTGGGGTGCAAAGGTTAGTTTTGGGTTGCACTCACTGAAGTGGGAATAGTGATATTTATGTCTCCGCTATGCAACACCTACTCTACTGTTTCAATGTGCCTAGTATTAGTATGCATTGGAATGGAATGCAATGTTATGGCATGTGTCGCAACTATGTAGGTGCCTTTGGCACACGAGTGGTACGCAAGCTGTGCATGGGGGCACAGCGTCCGCCATTGAGAAGTGCTGGGGGGGTGCTGGACAGCTGCGAGGGCAGCCAGGTGGTAGGGCATCGGGTGACTCAGAGGTTAGTCTGGGTGGTGGAGGACAGGTGCCGGCGAGTGTCCCCAGTGTTGGGTCGCCCATCCATGAAGGGTGTGTGCCACTGGGCGGTCCTTCAGGGCTAACCATGAGGGGGAGAGATTGAAAGCTTTGATAAGGCAAGGCGGGGGAGTGGCCTGGGAGAAAGGCTTGATGTCAGGCAACCTTGAGCGTGGAGGGGCATATTTATTTATTTATTTAAAAAGTTTTGTATAGCGCGAACATGACCCAAGCGGGTATCAGAGCGCTTTACATGAAGGTTGAGGGGGATACAGGTCGATAGCGTCGGGAGAAAATTAAGGCAGTTAAGGCATTTAAGGCAGTCTACATCAGAATCAACAGTGACAAGAGGACATACGAACATGGGCCGTGACAGAGGCCGGTAGCAGTTACGAGAAGTTACATTAGGAACAGCAATAACACAGTAGGGGCGATACAGGGCCTTAGCAGAGGTCAGTTGGTAACACATTACGCTAAAGCAGGCAGGGCGGCGAGGGAGAGAGGCTACTAGTTCAGTACATTGTTCATCAGTAGTGCCTTCACTTCCCTTTTGAAGGCAAAAGTTGATGGAATCAGTCTTGTTTCAACCAGTAGGGAGTTCCAAATTCTCGGAGCAATGCCGGAGAAAGTGCATTTGTAGGTTTTCAGTTTTTTAAAGTTCTTTGGCTTAAGGAGCAGAGTGCTGGTGCTCCTAGAGGTCCGAGCACTACCAGATAGTTTGAGTTTATTTTTCAGGTACAGAGGGGTATTGAAGTGTAGTGCTCTATGGGTCATACAAGCAATTTTTAACTGGATCCTTGCCTCAAATGGGAGCCAGTTGAGTGCTTTCAGGTCCGGCGAGATGTGGTTGGATTTCTTGGAGCCAGTGACAAGTCTAGGCACAGCATTCAGAGAAGCTCGGAGTGGGGCTAGGCTGAGTTTGGGGAGACCGCATAGAGTGGCACTGTCGTATTCGAGTCTTGAAATGACAAGTGCTTGCACCGCCGATTTGAAGTCATCTTGTGGGAGGTAAGGTTTGAGTTTTCTTAGGATGCTCAGATGGTAGTTCGCTCCTTTGGTCGATGCTCTAATGTGGTCTTGCATGTTTAGATTCTTATCTAGTACAACACCCAATGATTTAGTGGAGTCAATGATGTGTGGTGTGCAGTTGAGAGCAGTGAGGTTTGTGAGGAAGTTCACCACAGTGGGGGTTTGCCTAGTGGGTGAGATGAGGAGGAATTCAGTTTTAAGGGCGTTTAGTTTGAGGTGGTTGGAGGTTAGCCAGTTTAAGGTTTTGTGTAGGGTTCCGTTGAGTGACTGGATATCATCTGGTGAAGATAGTTTCATGTACAGTTGTGTATCATCCGCATACATGTGGTATTGGATGTTGGAAACTTTGAGGATTACAGTCAGTGGTTCCATGAAGAGGTTGAAGGGTGCGGGGGAGAGTAAGGAACCTTGTGGGACACCAAGTGTGCAGGGACTGGAGTTGGATAGAGTTTGATTGGATTTGACTCTGTGTTCTGTTGTGGAGAAAAGAGGCAAACCATTGTAGGACAGTGCCTGAGAGTCCCATCCTACCTTCCAAGAGGTTAAGTAGGTTGTCATGTTTGACCGTGTCAAAAGCAGATGAGAGATCGAGAAGTATTAGTAGGCAAGCTTCGTTCTGGTCAAGCATAGATAGGGCATCATCCACTATATGAGTGATGGCCGTCTCCGTTCTGTGGCCAGAGCGGAAGCCCGATTGGAATTGATTGAGGAGCTGGAAATGGTCAATGTGTTTGCGCAGTTGATCATGTACACATTTCTCGAGGAGTTTAACCAGGGTAGGAATGTTTGTGATTGGACGATAGTTATTCAGGTCTTCAGAGTCAGCCGTGGGTTTTTTGAGAATAGGAAGAACTAGGCCCGCCTTCAGGCAGTCCGGGATCTCCCCTTGGAGAAGCGAGGCGTTGATGATCTTGGACCCGAGCGGGACTAGTGTTCCTATCATTTCTTTAAAGAAGTTGGGGGGGAGGGGGTCATTGAAGTGATTTGAGGGTTTCAGGGTCGATAGGATGCTGAGGATGGCAGTGTCGTTGAGGGGAGTGAATTGGCTCCAGGAGGCGTCGTTTTTGGGGGAGAGGAAGGACAGCGTAGGAGGGGGGCGGGTAGGGAGGAGTCAGGAGAGGGAGCGAGTTTGGTGAGAGCCGTTTTGAGGTCAGATTCGATCTTATTCGCCTTAGTGAGGAAGAAGTCAGCAACTGCGTCACAGTTCGGCTGAGGGCAGGATGAGATGTGGGTTGATTGGCCGGAGGTGTTATTAGATTGTGACTTAATCGGCTCAAAGAGTCTTTTTGGACGATTTTTGCTTTGTCAAGTTGGGTTTTAAAGAAGTTTGCTTTAGCCGTTCTGAGTTTATTGTATCTGCTCCTTTTTAGTCTAAGAGTTTTTAGTAGCTCAGTTGATGGAGTTGATCTCCATGCGCGTTCTGCTAGTCTAAGGCTGCGTTTGTCCGAATTAAGGGTGTCATTAAACCACGGTTTGGAGTCTTTGATGGGTATCCTTTTTAGTTGAAGGGGGGCAGTTGCATTCAGGGCAGACAACATGGAGTTGTTATAGTGTTCAGTGAGGTCGTGAACGTTGTCCATGTTAGCAGGGGGCCGACGGGAGATATTGCAGTGAGAAATGAGCTCATTTATGCTGGTACTGTGTAGCGATCTTTTCCACTGTTTAAGTTTTAGTGGTTGTGATCTTTTGGAGGTCCAGCTTTCAAGGATACGGAAGGTGATATAGTGATGGTCAGACCAGTCGCAGGGGAGAATAGAGTCGAATTGAATGGAATTGGGATTGGGATTGGCGATGATTAGGTCTAGGGTCGAGCCTAGTTTGTGCGTGGGATTGTCACAGATTTGGGACAGGGAGAGATAAGTTAGGAAGTTTTTGAGACTGTTAACTGCCTGATCATGCGGATCATTCCAGTGGATAGAGTGCCCTTATGGGAGGGGCATAGAGTGCCCTTATGAGGAAGCACCAGCCAGCATGAAAGGGGCAAGCCTGCCCCGAGGGACACAGAGGCAGGCAGGAAGAGTATGTGCACAGTGCAGCCTGGAAGGAAACCCCTAGAAGGGGGGGGGCGGAAGCAACACCAGGCATCCAGGGAACGGAGCTCATAAGGGCCATTTGGGAGCCTAGGCAGGGTGGCCCTTAAGGGGTGGAGGGGCGATCGTGGGTGGGGAGGGGAACAGGTGCCTTGCAGTGTTGTCCTTGAGGGGGCATAGAGCACTCTGGAAAGGAGGTCCGTGAGAGAGCACCGGGCAACCTGGGAGGGTACCTGGAAACCCTGGAGGTCAGCCCATCTGAGCACCTGGGTGGTGAGCCCACGAGAGACCACTGGGCAGCCTACAAGGCCGGCCCTTCATTGGGCACCTGGAAGCCTGGGAAGGCAGCCCATGACGAGGGCATCCTGGGAGGTCAGCCCATGAGGCAGGCACTAGGCATCCAGGGAGGGCAGCCCTTCACGGAGCACCTGCAAACCTGGTGCCCATGAGGAGGGCGCTGGCAGCTCTTCGCCGAGCACCTAGAACTCTGGCGCCGTGAGGAGGGCAGTCCTTCACAGAGCACCTAGAAACCTGGGAGGTCTGTTCATGAGGAGGGCACCCTGGGGGACAGCCTTTATGGGTGGCACCTGGGTGCATGAAGGGCATCATACACGAGGGTAGAACTGGGCATCCTGAAGCCCACGAGGGGCACACTTTGAAGCCTGGGCGGCTGGCCCAAGAGAGGAGCACCTGGGGAGGTGCAGACTTCGAGGTCGGCCCTGGCCGGGCAGGGAAAGGAACCCCCAAGAAGGGCACTGCAGAGCCTCCGTGTGCAGTCCTCCAGGGGCCACAGATCAACCTGGGTAGGTATCCCATGAGGGGGCATCGTGCAGCCTGGGAGGGTGCACTGAGCTTGATGTCCCTCTGTGGGCCTGGAGGGAAGGCGAGGTGGGAGGAGCACGTGAACCTAGGTGTGTAGTTCATGATGGGGCACATGGTAGTCTGGATAGGCAGCCGTGGTGGTGGACACCAGAGAGCCTGCACTGTAGTCTTTGAGGTGGCACTGGCCAGCCTGGGAGGGTAGACCAAGAGAGGGGCACCAACGAGCCTGCCCCAGGCACTCTGGAGTGCTGCCAAGACATACCCCTAAACGTGTTAAGTGCAAGCTTAGGCCATCGAGAGCGTGAATCATGCCCATGCAAGGGCCGGAGCCCGCCCTCTCCTCAGCATTTTCGCAGCCACAGCCTCAAAATGTAAATATTTTATCAGGACAGGCAGCACTGAAATTAAAAGACTGCCTCCGTTGCCACGGCTCCCCCGGGCTGCAGGTTCTAAATGATGCGACCGTTTTTTAACATGATCTGTTCGTGTTAGAACTGAAACGATCTGGCCCTGATAGGGCTGTCAGTGCTGCATGGCTGTCAGTGGACTGGCCAGGGGCGCTCCCTCCCCCATCCCTTGGTGGGCCCCGTGGGTAGATGCACAGGTCAGCCCTCTGAGGTGGGTGAGGTTAGAGGCGCCCGCTCCCGGAGGCCTGCTGTTCCCATGGCTAATCTGGCTGGCGTAGGGCATGAATAATGCATCCATCCCCTGCAGCTGGTGCCGAGAGGCAGGTATGTGCACGGCGCAGTGTACTATGTCCACGTCAGAAACCGATGAACGGCACCTACTACCAGAGAATCCACCCTCGTTCCTTCCCCACACAGGAAGCGGCGCGCAACTTCTCTTCGCCTTCTCCAAAGGGATAAAAACAACATAAATACAAAAAAAATACCACCACATGAACATCAGCCTTGGGGTGGCTTCTTTTTCCACCGTAATTTAGTGTAGTGAACAAGCCGAGCTTTCCAGGGCATGGGTGTGACAAGGACCACACGAGAATGCAATGCACCAAAGGTAGCCCCAAGGATGGCACGCAGGGTACCTCTCTGGTTTGCTTGTACATGTTCAGTGCATGTGTGTATTTACCTCTGTGACTGTATAAACTAAACTGCACGTGCGGGCTAGTGTTTGAGTGCGTGTTCCCTCCTTCGGTATGCGCCTTAGTCTGTGCTGGTGTGTGCACCTGTGCTTTTTGTGAGCCCTTGTGATGCAGTGCCGGCGCGCATGCATGTATTGTGTGTATGCGTATCTATCTGGCCTGGATGTTAGAGTGAGGGAATGACTGCACGTACCTGTGCACGTGTTTGTATGTACATGCCTAATTTTTATATAATTGCCTCTGTGAGTTTACCATGCTGCTGTCAATGTTAGGGTTTGCGTGTTCCTGTGCTGTGTATTATACGTGCTTATGTCTTCTATGAGTGTGTGTGTGTGTGGTTGTGTTTAGGTGTGTGTATGGTATTGTACTTTGGTTTTGCGAGTATGCATACTTCTGTCTTGTATGTGTGTGTCAGTGTGTGTTTATGTGTGTGTGTGCTCTTGTGCTGCGTGTGTGCGAGTATGCATGCTTCTGTCTTGTATATGTGTGTGTTTATGTGTGTGTGCTCTTGTGCTGCACATGTGCGAGTAGGCATGCTTCTGTCTTGTATGAGTGCATGTGTGTGTGCGGTTATGTGCGTGTGCTCTTGTGCCGTATGTGTGCATATGGCTGCGTGTTGTGGATGTTTGTGTATGCTTGTATTGGTGTGGCCCACACACACTAGAGGCAACAATGGGCATTCACGCGCCCACACTATGCACCAGTCACTGCAGTGCCCATCCCCCAACAAGCAATACAATTACATGCCAATCATGAATTATTGAACGCGCTTCACCTCTTCCAAAACACAGGGGTGTCCCTCCTTCGACCGGCACAGGTCCCTTATTCCGAGCGGTGTTCCCTGGCATGCAAGTGCACTGACTGCTAAGTCATAGGGGCATATTCACAAAGAGTTATCGCCGCGTTAGGGCCTATCGCTAGGTATCGCCCGCTAATGCCGGATTTCCTATTGCCATCGAGCTGATGTTAGCGGCAGTTTTCACCGCCGTTCTCTGATACTATCGCCATGTAGCGACGGCTTGTTAATACGCTGCTAACATGGCGATAGTTTTTAGGGTTAGGCGGCGATAAAAAAACTGCCGCTAACTGACGTTTGCGATAGGTATCGCAGGTCCTTGTGAATATGCCCCCAAGCCCTTTCCTCCCAAAAATGGTGAGCAGAATTTTCCGGTATTTGAACATGCAGACAGCATCGTTCTTTTTTACCAGACTGGGATTTGTCTGCATGCATTTTTGAACATGTTGGATACATACAATAGTGCAACAGGCTTATGCTAATTAGTTATGAAAACAACATCATAACCTTTCGTCATTTTTAGAAAGATGCCAGCATATAGGATGTTGGCCCTATGTCTCTCACTAGAGTATGCAGCTATAATTATAAGGCGGGGGGAGTTCTGTAATACATTTTCACTTCATTATTCTTCGTCCAAAATAAAAATAAAAGGATCATCATTGTCCTGCAAGTCCTACTGCTCCACCAGTTCTAAAGCTTTTAAAATGAAATATGCTTCCAGCTGTATGCTACGAACAGGAGGGATTCCCTGATTGAGTTGGTCCTGTATTGGATTTACTACAATGCAACTCATCGACTAGAACGTTTTTACTGCTGAAAGCAATGAGTTAAGCGCAGGCGAGAATTTATTTTGACTTGGTTAAGCAAACACTGGATGCTAAAGTGCCTTTTTTGAGGCACTTGTATTAAATGGGAAATGCTGAACAGAACTCGTTAAAAACATCATATGAAAGTCATTAGCGGTGATAGTAAGACATCTTTAAACCACTATGCTGCTTTACTGAGAACCACCCTGTCTTAATTGCATAACAACAATCAAAGGGAGGAGAGATCACTCTGTGGTGAGAATTACTGTCAATGGATTGAGCCCCATCTAGCTAGAGATCCACAGAGCTACTGACACAGTCCATTGGAAGTGCAGGAAAGACACCACATAACTTGTTTCCACTTCCTCTGATTGACAATTGACGTTGGCGCACATTGTATGTGCTAGTATGCTAGAGATGTTTTTGGCTATGTCAGGAATTTCACAAATATGATCTCTGTAGACGAAAGTGGTTGTATATTTTTGCTTAAATAGTGATATTTTTCAAGATCTAGGTAAATCTAGTAAACTGAAAAAAAATGTTGAAAAGAGAATTTATAAGCTGTGTTAAGGTGGTGACATAAACGTGAAACATTGTTTTATGTTCTTTTTTTAGCTGTATAATGCTATTGTAATAAATACCTTTTGCAGTAGAGTTTTGTTTACATTTGGTTACATTTATGAAATCTATTTGATGGGTAATTTCAATGCTTCATATTGTAGTTCCTATAAACTGGTTTTAAAAACACTCGGACCGGTTCACAAAAGCATTTGAGAATGAGAAGTAGAAATACAGGGTACTCTTAGGCGCGCCTACATTTCTATGTGAATCGGCCACGAAAACAACCAACTTCATATTAGTAAAAGTGCAAATAGGGCAAGGTCCTTTATATTTGCACTATTTGTATATTATTATCATTATTATAATAATATTCCCACTTCATACCGATTTTAGATATTTTGTGTCCAATTTACAGTCATGTAAGAGTAGGTAAAGTAGGAGGAGCACTCTACTACGTACTCTTACACGGCTTTGTGATTTGGCCCCACTGTCTCTTATTTGCAATGCACTGTACTAGGAGAACTATGTATCTACATGCCTTATGTTCGTGTGTATACTTTAACCTGGATGGTGAACTCTGCTCCGTTCGTGGAGTTTGCAGAGCTTTCTGCATTTGGCACTCCGAGTGCTCCACAAGGAGTTCCCAAAAACTCGCTCAACGTCAAGTTGGTGAGGAAAATTCACCTCCCGGTGAGATTTTTCCTTGCTCGCGCTCGCCAAGGTCTAGTTGGCGAGCGATGAAAATCAACCTCCTGGCAAGATTTCTCAACGCGGGTGGTCGCATTTCTCAATGCGAGTGGTTGCAACAGGTTGCGACTACTCGTGTTGAGAAACCTTCCGTTCACGTTGAGAAAGCTGCCGCTCAAGTAGAAAATCTACTCGAGCAGCAGAAAGGAAGCTGCGCCCTCTTGCGCTGCGCATGGTGCCCTTTGCGATGATTTTACAGCACAGGACAAACTCCCGGTGCTCAAAATCACAGCTAATGGCATGACCCTAACGCACTCCGCCGCTCATGGAACTCCGCGTAGCACGGCAGAGTTTTTTGTCACTTCACGGAGTCCCGCATAGCGGAACTCCGCCCCGACTTAGGGGCCGATTCCGATTCGGGCTGGAAATCTCTCCGACCGAGCCGGACCCGGAGAGATTTCCGACCGAATCGGACCCGTGCACGATGCGTCCGTATGCTATCGGACTCGAGTCGGTCGGACTCCCATTGAAGTCAATGGGACCCGGTCGTACAACGCGTACGCGGGCTCCCATTGCCTCAATGGGTGCGAGGCGAACAAGGGCGCCCCCTACAGCGGGTACGCGGCGAAGCGACTCGCGCCGTACACGCACAGGTAGGGGGGACCCATGTGTCCCCCCTGTGTGCGACTCGCGCGGCTACGCATACAGGGGGGTCCGACACGGACCCCCGAAGTATGGCTCCGACTGCTCTTTCGAGCCGGGCAGCGCGTGTCGGTCAGACTGCTCGCGGCGCGCATCGTACTTACCCGGCCGGGGAACGTCTCCATTGTGCGGTGCGAGTCGTGTCCGAGCGAGTCGGTCGGTGCGGTTAGACCCGGGAACGAGTCGGTCAGAGCGGTTGGGACGCCCGAACGAGTCGGTCGGCGATTTCGCATCGTACTCGCTCGTCCGGACGCGCGTACGAATCGGTCGGGAAATAGGGCTCCGAATCGGATCCGGTTATGCCGAATCCGATTCGGAGCCCTACCGGCCGAGATCGGAATCGGCCCCTTAGTATACTTTACAATTAGTACAGTAGCAGGTTTCAAGGCAAACTTGTGAGAATTCCATGTATGCACAAGCAAATATGAATACACATGTATACTTTTTCATTCGATAATCTGGGGAGCAAATATAAGTGCTGTTTTTTCTCTCCACAATTTTCCCTCTGTACATTCTTTTTTTTGATGTCAAGGTAGGAGGAGGTCAGGGAGAGGTTTGTGAGTGTGCACAAACTGGCAGGTCATACTGGAAGACCCACTCATCACTTCTCGGAGTAGATTTGAGAAAAAAAGTAAGGAAATCCTTTTGCAACAGAAAACCAGCTTTATTAATTCTAATGGGTATTTTGCACTCGAAAAAAGGCCATTTTCTTCTGTAATCCCAACTTACACGTGCACATAGCTTTGTGAATCAAGCTTACTGCGTGTGTGTGTCCAATGTTGGAATGTTCCAGGAGGAACAAACAGTCGTCACAGGAGCATCATGGTTTTCTTTTTGTCTTCCTTGCAATCTTTATCATATTTCTGACAAATCAGTTCCTGTATGAGGGTACAGTAGAACTCTAATCAAACTCTTATCAATTCACTTTCGGTGGTGTGTTTCTAACATTACTCACAGCACAATTGTAACACTAACTTCCATTTTTTCTAGAATCAAAAATTTGTCACAAATAAGTAGCAATACACCTATTTGCAGTGTGCCTTGGGGCGACCGTGCCAAACTGAAACCAATTAGAAACGTCACCAGTTTTGGTCAGTCATAGATGGCGCTTCCTTCCTTCCTTGCAGCAAAGAAACACATTCCTGGGGACTTACTGCGCCATGAAAGAGGGGAATTCCATCCAGCCCTAACTCTGTACTGTATAAACACCACTGACATCCTGCCATACAACCATGCACTTTATTGGGCAGGAAACGAAAACACAACCTGGAGATTTGGTATAATATCACATGGCGCTGACACGAGTTGGTTTGGACGCCAAGCTGCAGCTAGACTATAGCCAGTCGTCGTGAAGGTGTTAAACAGCAGTGTACGAGCATCGTGCACATGCAGCGCTCAGGTCTTGCTATTAATAACGCCATTCATTTTGTAAGGTACAATGAGCCTAGTGATGGAACTTGTTTCACAGTACGACCTTTGTGTTGCTTCACTGCCTTATTATCAGACCTGTGGAAGGAGCATTGAATGATGGGACGGTTTAGTTCACCGAAAAATCTCACATAGGCATTCATAGACTTTACACTCGTCTAATGTGGGATTTTGTGCCAGCTGAATACTCGCTTGCAAATTAAATACAAAAATCAATCAATCAAAATAAATTATATTAAATGTAAACACTCTTTTCATTCCCTGTATCTGAAACAGTGTTTAAGAATCACCTTATTCCTTATGTTTTTCATGCTGTTAATACCCAATGTTTCGAATGCCAGTGACGTAAAAGCAAATGCATACATATGTATGTTTAAAAAATAATTTATTTTGGCTTTGTACGAAATCACACATGGTAAAGATTCCCCTAAATGTTTCCAATTGGCGTACGTTGGAAACCCCCCAAATGAATGGGCCGCCTTTATGCTGGCACGTGCAATTTGTACGCAACAGTGTGTTATTTTTCAGCTTGCACTATAGGCCTCTGTCTTCGAATCCCCCACAGCTCTGTGCTCATAAAGCACTCTATTGAGGTACATACCTCAGACCCTCCATGACACAAAGGAGGAATGGCATTCAACGGTATAAGATACGTCTTTTAGACATAACTAAGGGGCAGAATTACGTTCCCTGGCGCATCCCTGCAAATCAGCAGGGATGCGCCAGGGAAGATGCGTGACTCAAGTTTACCCTTGCGCCACCACAGATGCGCCGCATTTACAATGCGGCGCATCATGGCGCAAGGATAAACAGATGCGTGACGCATCTGTCGGCGGAAGGGTGGCGCAGTACTGGAGTCGTGTCGCAAGTGCGACGTAACTCCAGTACTGCTCAGGGGTGCCCTATACCTAACATGCTGCGTCACTCCTTACGCCTGCTTGAAGCAGGCGTAAGGATTTGACGCAGCAGGGACGTAAAAGTGACTCCGTGAAATCTTGTAGATTTCACTGCGTCACTTTTACGGGGCTTCCTTGCGCAGGAACGCCCCCCCCTGCGCCGGCACGCCCACATGAAACCTGACGCAGGTTTCATGTGGCGCAGGGCTTTACAACGTGACGCATCTCCCTAGATCCGTCACGTTGTCAATCCCCCGCAGCATGGCGCATGATTTGCGCCGCCGCTGCGTCACAAAAGTGACGCAACGGCGGCGCAAAAATGGCGTAAGGGGCTTGTAAATCTGCCCCTAGGTCTTCGAGGTGCACGCAAAACCAAAATATATATTTACATTAATCATATCAGAGGTATTTTGCCAAATTCAAACACCTAGGGCCGGAATTGTAGTGCCTGCGAACGCACGCAGAACGGAGCTGTGAGCTCGAGTTTGCATGTTTTTAAGCATTTATGAGCATTGGAAAGTGCAAACCAAGGTATAGAGCAACGGCACTGAACATGGGTGGGCACCCAGAGATACAAGCCAATCATTGAAGAGTTTCGTATTCAAGGACCGTATTATAATGGGTTGGTTCACTGCAGGGCTGAGCACTTGCTTTAATGCACCTGCAGTGCATAAAGTGAATTCATGTATGCCTGTTTTTTTTTTTCAAGGTAGTGCACTGTTTTAGACAGCACAGCTCCGAAAGAGGCATGCCTTGCTCGATGTTTCTGAGCTGCAATCTTTGAAAATCAATCTCTAATTTGAAAAAAAACGGGTTAAATAAATTCCCTTTACACACTGCAAGCGCATACAAACAGTCACCTAGCTCTGAAACGAGCCAGCATACCTCATCATGAATCAGCCCCAGATCATTTCATAACTGAACAAGCATTTGCAATGCAATAGGTCTCGCATTTGCGAAAGTTTGAGCTATTGGCACTGTGAATGACAATGCCTTTTATTTATGTGTTAGTTTTCAAAACAGATAAATAAAAGGCATTGTCATTAACTATGCCAATAGCTTAAACTCTCACAAATTTGAGACCTATTACATTGCAAAGGCTTGTTTGTAAAAGTGCCCCATGCCGCGCTTTTACTTTAATGGCAGCCGCGCCCCTTTCTTTAGATGAGCCATGCCTAAAGAAAGAGGCGCAGACGCAATTAAAGTGAAATCGTGGTATGGGGGTGCTTTTACAAAAAAAAGCATATGTTTCTCAAGTTGACAAACAAATGCTTTTTTTTTGGCAAAAGCGTCCCATGCCGAACTTTCACTTTAAAAGGCAGATGCGCACCTTTCTTTAGACAAGCCGAGTCTAAAGAAGGGGGCATGGCTGTCGTTAAAATGAAAGCGCGGAATGGGGCGCTTTTAGACAAAAAAGTTAACAAATAGGAAGAAAAAAAAGCATGCAGCCGCATTTCGCCCCGCAAACAACAAACCAAATGCATGGCCACAATTATATCAGCTGAGGCGTGCAGTGCTATGAAAAGCAAAAAGGAAAGCGTTGCGAGAGAGCGTGTCCTGCCTGCAACAGCAGGCAGAAAACCATTCAACCAAATAGTGCTCGGAGGCTGTAATTAAAGCCTCCCGAGTAACAACACACGAAAGAGGGCCAGTCCTTAAGGGAGGTTACAAAATGAGACAAGGTAGTACTAAGCCTATTGACCAATGAAAAGTCAGCTTACAAAGGACAGTGACAGGGGCCGATTTAAAAAGATGGACGGAAAATGGACGGACCTTCAAGTTCATACCTGAATACAGTATGTCTCGCAGAGCAGCACATGCGCTGCCCAGGCTCGACCTAAAAAGGGTTGAGGCAGCACTGATTTTGATGGGGGGCTGTTGCTGCAGGCCCTAGATGTCTAGCTAGAGGTGGACTATCTTTTTTTCTTTTCTTTATGGCAGTTGTTTATTTTTCTTCTGGTGATTCCCTGACTTCTCATGTCTAGCTGTCCAACTATGGCAGTCTCATATTTTAAGAAATCTTGTTGTCTATAGTACATGTAATAACTTGCAATAATTATGCAAATTGATCCATCAAGGCTTGGAACGACGCATTCATGCTTGCTGCACTGTGTTTAAGCTGCTATAACCAGAGCTTTTGTGCCAATGACCTCATTACAAGTGGCGCCTTAATTTTGCTGATGCCAGCAAAAGTAGTTACCAGTTCAACTGGAATTATGGGGTCCGTGGGAACACATCTTTCACCAAAAGATTTTAGGTGCTGAACACAGCCAATCTCTATGTGCAAAAGTTCAGAGGTGTTCGAATCTGGGTTGTTGGTTGACTGGGGTGTGAGACCTGGTCAAGCAGCAACCGCAATCCTAGTCTGGGTAAGTCACAAGAAAACCCCAAATTAACCTGTGCTCACCTCCTGGTAGCTTGGCACAGAGTAGACAAGCTTAACTTAGAGGCAATGTTTAAAGTATTTGTGCAACACTTCAAAAGGTAAAGCAGTGAAAACAACACACAAGAAAGAGCCCACACCAGTTTAAAAAAATAGAGCTTGATTTAATAAATAAAACAAGACCAAAATGACAAAAAATCCAATTAGTTGAACTGGAGATATTGAATTTTAAATTTTATAGTGAGAAATAGTGTCAAAAAGCACTGCGCACTATTTTTTATTTTTTTATTTTTTGTGTTTTATAGAGCACGAACTTGACCCGTTAGGGTATCAGAGCGCTTTACAGGATTACAACTTGTATACAAAAGAACTTAGTAAGGGGGTGGAACATTTGGGAAAAGAAAATAAATATATACATTTTACACGAGCGAGAGGTCCAAGAGTCTAAGGGAGGGATGCCCGGAGGTGTCGGGTGGATACAATCTGGTGAATCCAAGGTGTGGCAGTAGTAAGGTATAGCACAAGTCGCTGAGGTGAGTGCAGTGCAGGACTTAGGCAAGGAATTTGCCCATTAGCAAGGTTTTTGGCCTCCTTTTTAAAGCGTGCCAGCGACGGAATTTTTCTGATGGCGGGCGGGAGTGAGTTCCATATTCTTGGTGCAGCCCATCAGAAAGCCCGATTGTACGTTTTTTTCATTCGAAAGCACGGAGGCTGGAGCAGGAGGTCTCTGGCGGACCGGGAGTTTCTGGTTCTTCCGGATACCACTATTTTCTGGGCGAGAAATGCAGGGGAATTCGTGTATAGAGCTTTGTGAGTGATACAAGCGAGTTTAAGCTGGATTGTGGCCTCAAGAGGAAGCCAGTTAAGAGCTTTCAGGTGTGGTGAAAAGTGGTCGAATTTCTTTGAGCCTGTTAGGAGTCTGGCGGCAGCGTTAAGGCAGGCTTTTAAGGGGGCCAGGGAGATCTTGGGGAGGCCCGAGAGAGTAGAGCAGCCATATTTGTGTCTGGAGATGAATAGTGCCTGGACTGTCATTTTGAGGTTGGTAGCGTCGAGGAAGGGTTTCAGCTTTCTTAGATAGCTCAGGTGAAATCTGGCGGTTTTGGCCATCGAGTTGATGTGGCCACGCATATTTAAACTGCAATCTAGGGTTATTCCAAGGGATTTGGCAGAGTCCACTATGGTCGGAGTGCAGTTTAAGGCAGTGATCGCTTTGGTCCATTCCTGAATGTGGGGGTTGTTTTTGGTTGGGGAGATTAGAAGAAATTCTGTTTTTTGTGCGTTAAGTTTGAGCTGGTTAGATGTGAGCCATTGGACAGTCGACTTCAAGGCCTCGTTCAGGGAGAGGATCTCTTCGGGAGAAGAGATTCTGATGTAGATCTGGGTGTCGCCGGCATACATGTGGTAGGAGATATTGGCGGTGCGAAGTACTTCTGCTAGCGGTTCAAGGTCAAGATTAAAGAGGGTAGGGGACAGGGTTGATCCTTGGGGGACTCCGACCATGATCGGAGAGGGAGCGGACAGTTTACCGTTGATTAGGAATCTCTGAGAGCAGTTCTGTAGGAAGGACCTAAACCATTCAAGAACAGGGCCATCCAGTCCCATCCTGAGTTTGAGGCGTTCGAGGAGTATTTCGTGATTGACCGTATCGAAGGCCGAGGATAGGTCTAAGAGGATTAGGAGACAGGTTTTGCCTTGGTCAAGGGCTTGGAGGGCCTCATCCACGATGTGAAGAATGGTGTTTTCAGTGCTGTGCCCTTGCCTGAATCCCTATTGGAAGTCGTCAAGTAGGTGGAAGTTGGTGATGTGTTGGCTCAATTGCTCTTGCACACATTTCTCCAGAACTTTGGCCAGGAGTGGGATGTTGGATATAGGTCTAAAGTTGTCTGGGGAGGCAGGATTCAGCGTGGGTTTTTTTAAGATGGGGATGACTTGACCGGCTTTTAGAGAGTCAGGTATCGACCCCTGACGGAGGGAGGATTTGATTATTGCCGTCCAACTAGGAATGATAGATTGAGAGGCGGCAGCTAAGCAGTTAGAGGGGAGTGGGTCATTAAAGTGGTTGTTTGGGTTTAAGGAGGCTAGAATTTTTGAGACGGAGAGGTCGTCATAATCTTTGAAGAAGGACCAGTGTGCATGGTTTTTGGGTGGTGTCTGGGGAGGCAGCGCAGAGAGATGAGGCACTACCATAGGGGGTTGGGAGTAGGTAGCAGATCTAAGTTCGTTTCCTAGGGCAGTAATTTTGTCGGAGAAGGAGGAAAATTCCTCGCAAGTTATTAGAGATTTAGGGGCTTCTTTAGAGGTTTTGGCCAGTTTATTGGATTGGTATTTGACAATTTCAAAGAGCTTGCAAGGTCTGTTCTTGGCGTCCCCCAGCTCTGATCTGAAGAATTCTTTTTTTGACTTGAGGATGTTCTTATTATAAGCATTTCTGGTCTGGCGAAGAAGTTTTAAGTGGGCGGCTGATGGGTGCTGTCTCCAGATTCTTTTTGCCTGCCTGAGGGTTCTCCTTTCGTTGTTGAGGGATCCATTAAACCAGGGGTTTCTGTCTTTGATTTGGGTTCTTTTTAGTTTGAGCGGAGCAAGATCATCCAGAATGTTAGATATAGTTTTGGTATAGTGTTCTGTGAGGTTGTTGACCATTGTGATATAAGGGAGGGGGGGAGGTCAGTCTCGCAGCGTGCAGCCAGTTTTCCAGGATCAAGGTTCTTAGTGCCTCTGATCCAACGTTTAGGAATCACAGGTTGCGGTGCCCATGTCTTGTGGGTGCCAGGCAAAAGGAAAGTAATAGCGTGGTGGTCAGACCAGTCGCATGGGTCTATAGAGATGATCTTGACCACAGATTCCTTAGCAATGATCCAGTCTAGAGTGGCGCCTTTCGAGTGTGTTGGGAGTGTGCATGCTTGGGTAAGGGCTTGTTCGGCTAAGAAGTCTTTGATGGTGTTGACCTGGGGATCCTTGAGGTCGTTCCAGTGCAGATTAAAGTCGCCAAGGAAAATGTCTTTAGAATTTGAGGAGACCTTGGCTGTGATGATTTCCATCAGATGGCTAGTGAAGGCGTCATTCTTGCCTGGGGGGTGGTAAAAGATGTGCAGTCTGCACAGTTGGGTGGCGTTGCTGAATATGGAGAGTGCGAGGTATGTTGTATTCCTCTTAGGGTGTCCGTATATAGGTTTTCCTGTATCATGTCCTTATATAGGCACAATTCGCCCTGCCCTTATATAGGCATAAAATCCCAGTTCTTATTTAGGCATTACACCTTGCACTCCAAATACAGGCATGATCTCCGACATCCATCCACCCTAACGTCACAACGAGTTCTTGAAGAACAGACCCTTAGGCTTCGGGAGTTTCCCTAGCACAGGACTATTGATTTCTTCAAGGACTCATCTATTATGCATGAACCGTTATACCTTAGGGGTTCATTCATGACGTCTTCCGCTGTCCGATTCACGTCAATGCTAACATTCTGAGGTACCTCTCAGGTATAAATATACCTTCCCTAGCCCTTGTAAACTAGAGGAGACCTCGACTTCAGAGGAGCCCGTTTCCCGGCCTCACGCACTGAGAAGACGCTGTCATCCCTGCACGCAGAGAGTCCAGCTTCCAGTGATCTGACTTCCCTTGCGGGGTGTTGGAGTTCGAGTCTGGCAAGAGATTCCTACCTCTCTCATTCTTAAGGTATGGAGCTGACTAGAACCTAGAGGGACTCTTGGCATACTAGGCATACTGGGCGTAACATACTCTTAGTATACCATAGTAAGGAATACTTCACCTACTTCATACCTCTCCTACACCTAGGTTAGGTTAGGTACATTGGGGTAGAACTAGCTTAGAAACGCATCGTATGAGTACTCGCATTTTTAGTCTGTGTTTATGTAAATGAATATCTACTAAAGATCATGCTAGCGCAGTATTATTTATTTCTACTGCTTACGCTGTACATTATTTATCTTGCATACTGTCTTGTGATCGTAACAGCACATTTTACTTACACGAGAAACAAGACTGTTCAATAAACCTTTTATTGAAACGCCCGTCTATTCTTTCTGTGTAACTTTGAGGAAAACTAAGCATGCACGATTGAGCTGAGTGAAATAGCTATCTATTGTTTCCACGACTCTGGGACACGTTCTGATTCTAACGGGAAACAAAGTGCTCATGTTTTGCGGCTGCCAGAAACTACTCCCTTTTTGTTTGTCAAGGAGTTTCTAGTGGCCTCTGAGCTAGCTGGCACAAGTAATTAAGTTTAATATACTCGATAGGGACATACTGACCTTAGTCCTATGTCAAACCTATAGGGGATATTATTCCAATGCGCAGAGCCTATTAGGGAAATAGGAGCTACACTACATGGCAACCAACATTTGGTAAGGCGGTAATTCAACGCTAGATACTGAGTAACTCAGCCGTGCTTTTTCTCTCAGAGACCCCTACCCATATACTCCAAAAGACGTCTGGAGTGGGCAGGGTTAAGTATCCGCCACGGCTACATAGGGAAACACCCTATATATTAGCTATTTGGTTTGCTCAACGTTGAAGGATACAGTGTTCCAAAATATTGTGCACCTTATCTTTGTTTCCTTGAAACTTGTTCTACATTTTTCGAAAAACAAAATGTCCATAACAGGGGACGAAGCCACCGGAAACGGTGGAGCTGTGGCTGATCCAGCCCAAGCAGCAGTTTTTAACTTTACCGGTTTAAATGAAACCGAGGAGGGTGTTATAGACATCCATCCAAACTTAAGAAGAGCCATCACTTTAAAACTCATAAAACATGGCCTACCACCAAGAGGCGGTAGAGCAGTTTTCGTGATAGATGCACACGAATCCTTTCAGACAGAGGTATTCTATTCATGGGTAATATTTCCTGAATCAAATTCAGTTACAAAAATGTTTCACTTCTACAAAGAAGATGATCCACCAGAGGAATACATTCCTTTCGAGGATATAGAAATTCCATTAACATACCAGGAGCATCAGCTCTGGTATAAAGGTGCCCTAAAACATCACAGAAACATTACCAGGCTCAGTCCACTAGGTAGACCAGGAGCAACATGGCCGATTCTAGCCGGCTACACACCTCATCCTGACATGGATATAATGTCAGATGAGGAACTACTTGTTCAACTACAAGAATTAATAAAAATATACAGACAATTGGTCCAATATGTCATGCGGACTGTCACAGTCCAACCACCATTGACACTTCCAAATCAAACTCCTCAACAGGGGAATACACTAAAAGTACACCACAGACTCTATACGCAGTCATGGGTAAAATGCCCACAAAACGTGAGCAAATTCCATTCTGGATAGCTAAAAAATTACTAAAATCGAAGCAGTATTTCCAAATACTAGCCCGTATGAGAAACACAGAATCCTAACAATCAGTTTACCGATGGGGATCACACCACAACTGGAAGACTGCACCACTTGGGGCTCAGTCTTTGCTGCCATCTATACTAAAACACATGGTATTCCGTCAATTGCGGTAATACCTGATGTCCTGAAACAAATTCAAAACGAATACGGGGCAGAGCCTGCTCTAAATTTAGGTACGAAATTACTGAAAAATTTCGACCAGGTCTCAACAATAATATTATCTAATATTAAAGGGGAGGCAGTAGCAGTGGCGATCCGCCAAAAATTAAGGGAATTCGATGTTACAGAACATCAAACTGAACTACCCAGAATAATTGAACAATCTTATGCAGAATTAGGCAGAGATAGTTTGGGTGGAAGACCAGTGAAGCCAAAACTATCTGAAAGTCCTGAGAAGGACTCTATTAAACAAACTCCTACATCTTCTAAAAAGAAGTGGGAGACTAATAAACAAAACCTCAATTCTCCAAAAAGAAAGTAGCTGGTCTAAAGATCAGACATGCCGAGAATACTGAGAACACAACTCAAGAACGGAGAATGGGCTCAGACAATGCTGGACAGTGCAGCAGAAGTCACAATAGCTCGCCAGAACCTGAAGGAACTTCTGGAGATAGTGGACTTGAATGAGTACATTACAGTTGAGACTGTGGACACCAGGGTTAGTACTCCACAAAAGTTATATGAAATAACACTCCGGATGGAGGGAGACATACCTAGACAGGTGAAAGCACTTTTTTGGGAAAGACTATCAAGGGGCTATGACATACTTCTAGCAGAAAAAGACTGGCCAGCACAATTTGTCAGGGAGTGCCCACATGGCGAGGACATTATTATGCCTGCCTTCTCCAACTATATTCCAATACACCTAAAATATACATATGCCAGGAAATGGGCAGTAGCCCAGGCCCCAGCATTGTATAAAAATCATGTAGGATGGGATGAGGACTCCCCTCACCATAAAATACATCTGAAACATGAACCAACTGCACAGAGGCAGTATACAGTAAAGCAAGAAGCTAAAAAACAGGTCAGGGAGATCTTAGATCAACTTGAATACCAAGGGGTGATTGAAACATGCACCTCCTCAATGAACAATCCTTTGTTTCCTGTCTCCAAACCAAACAAATCATATCGTCTAGTTTTGGACTACAGACACTTAAACACTTGTTCTAAAACTTTTGCAGTGCAAAATGCACATAGCACAGCATTAATGAATAACATTGTGCGTAAAAAATATAAAACCACATTAGATATCTCAAATGGTTTCTTTTGTCAAAACATAGTACCTGAAAGCAGGTACTTAACAGCATTCTCCATCATGGGGACCCAACGTCAATTTTGTCGACTCCCACAAGGGTTCAAGAACAGCCCAGGTTTATTCTCAGCGAGGGTAACGGAGTTACTACAAATTTATGACAATGAGGCATTGTCCTATGTCGATGACATCTATCTGACAGACGATGACCTGGACAAACACTTGAACAGGGTGAGTACCATTATACTGGGCTTCGCCTCTGAGGGCTACAAATTCAACTTTAAAAAGTCCAGAATTGCGATCTCAATGTCCTATTTCTAGGATATGAGCTTTCAAGTGAAGGCAAGAGCTTGGCAGCTAACTTTCTAGAGAAATGTGCGCTGCTCCAACCTCCAAAAACGCTAAAAAACTTACAATACATTCTGGGTTTCCTCAATTTTGGAAGAACATACATTCTAAATTACGCAGAAAGGGTTAAACCTCTCTACGCATTAATCAAACCTGATTTTTCAATCAAAAATTGGACAAACGAACACACAGAAATCTTGCGTTCACTCCAGGCTAACATGTTAGCAACAAATCACTTACAAACACGCGTAAGTCAACGCAGCCTGGTGATCCGAATAATTTTGGGTCAATGTGGATTCACCTACTTAACATTTAATGAAGGTGAAAAAGTACCAATCGCATACAAATCTCATTTGTATACACAAGCGGAAATGCGTTTCACTTCAACTGAAAAATTCTGACAGCAGTTCAAACCGCTGTAGCAAAAGAAAGAGCCTTAGCCCAAGGGAAACGCATTATTGTCGTAACCCCGGTACCAGCTTTAGAAGCGGTCACAAAAGCAAGCATTCCAAATGCTAAAGCATTACATCCAAGATGGATACAATGGGTTAATTCTCTTGCTGCAACAGATGTTGAATATGTTTTTGATCCTGATTTAAAAACACAAGCATTCCTGCAATATGAACAAGAATGTCCTCTGCCCACTGAAATTCTGCCTCTTGATCAGTACGAATTCATAATTTACACTGACGGATCCGCACAGCCCGCAACAGGGAGTAAGCAAGCTTACAGTGCAGCGTGTGCAATCGTTAAAGGTCGCATGCGAGATGGCATCTTCAGACCTATGGTCACAAAAACCCAGTCTCTAGGAGATTGTACAGCTCAGTGAGCTGAACTACAAGCATTCAAACTGGCACTTGAAAGTACAGATCGAGAATTCCCACACTGATAGTGTGTGATTCCTTTTACTGTGTTCAGTCGTATAATGAATATATACAAAACTGGCTTGAAAATGGTTTCAAAGATGCGAAAGGTGGCACAATAAAGCACAAAATGCTTTGGGAACAAGTAGATCAGTTGAAAAACGAACTACCAAAGGCTCATGTGATCCACACACTGAGTCATCAACGTGATGGCGTTCACGTTGCAGGAATTCATTGGCTGACGAAGCCGCAAAGGGGGCTGTTCAGACGGCTTCCGTAGCTGCGATCACTCGCTCAAAAACGAAAATAGACGGTGAGATAATGTTGGCTGTCAATGCTTCAAGCAAGGGCAGCAGTGCAGCGTTACCAAAAAGTTTCCACTCAAGTACTCTTATGTAATTGATGCCAACAACGTTCCTTTTGCTCGAATCCCTGGAGTGGGGGATAGGGTAATTCCAAACAAGGAACGTAGATTAGGACTAATCCTAGCAGCACACGAAGGGATAGCTTCTGCCCATGCAGGTGTTTCTGCAACAGTATCTTTACTCAAGCAAAGATATTGGTGGCCTGGCATTCGGAAACAAACTAAAAACTATGTTTTAGAATGTGATATTTGCCAACAGATGAAAGTCTCAACAGTAAAACGTCCTGCGCAGACACCCCTGTTAATTTCAGGCAAACCATTAGCTTGTGTTTACCTGGACCACTGCGGTCCCTTGCAAAGGGACGGTAACTATAAATATATCATGGTTGCAGTGGATTCATGCTCTAGGTTCCTATGGATATGGCCTCAGCGCTCGGCTGACGCTCGAACTGTTATAAAAGATTTGCGAGTCTTTATCGGCACATACGCAATAGGCACACTACATTCTGACCAGGGCGCTGCGTTTAGCTCTCGGGCTTACAAAGAAGCCATGGCCAGTCTGGGCGTTGCATTGCGGTACTCCTCTCCATTCCATCCTGAGGGAAATTCGGTTGTGGAAAGGAAAAACCGGGACATAAAGCAGTCTATAACAGCTAGGGTATTAGGTTCGGGTGATGGGTGGGTCAAACATCTTTATGGGGTCCAGCGCTTATTAAACAACCTGCCAAGAAGTTCTCTAGGGGGGGTCACTCCATATGAGGTCCTATTTGGGACAAGAATGTGGGTACCAGATCTCGATGACATAGGCAACGTGGTGGAAAATAAAACGTTTGATATCAAAGATCGTTTGGCTATTTTACAGGAACTGAATGAGTTAAGAACGAAACAAAGCAACGTATTCCTGCAGCCAACCACCACTGGGGAAAAACCGGCGGTCCCAGCAAGGCCTGTCTGGATTCTAAAAGTTGGGGATCTAGTCAGAGTAAAGATTGCGGACAAGAAGGAATTTGGACCTTCTTACAGACAACCAGTACCTGTCCTAGCAGTTCAAGGAACAAGGACAGTACTTCTGCTGCCCCTTGCTGGAAGAAAGGAGAAAAGATATGTGTCCATCGACCTCATCAAACCACAGTATGTGGCCGATACTAAATAGTAGGCCTCGTGGACTCCAACCTAGTAGCAGACGCCCTCCTCTCGCTACTATCCAAGAGGTTCAGACTGAAAGACTGATAACCATCGAGAATTCAGCAGTAACAGATGAAGGACTAAGCAACCATGCAATGGAACTCATCCCTCTTGAAAATCAAGTAACAGTTCATCCAAATACACCTGTCTACACCAATGTAGCAAGGGATCAACTGGTTCCAGCGATTTCTACAAATCCTGATGCAATTCCAACAATTGACAGAACTGCTTCTGGCTATTTCATTAACTTTGATACGTTTTCAGAAGATCCGAGTGAACCTGAAACGACGCCAGCATCATTAACATTCAAGCAGCAAGTACAAGACTTTCTTCACTTTCTGAAAAAGACTTATTTGGTTTCTCCATGGATTGAACTCTGGATTACATCTGGACTTTTTGTTTTCCTGCTCTGGCTAGCTTTGGTTACAACTGTGAGCGTGCTTATAAGTGGCAGATACATCCATGTGAATACTGAAGGAAAAGACGTGAACGTACTTTTGAAACCTCATAAATCTTCCCATCGTGAAGCAAGAGACTTGTCGACAGTGAACATCACAGCCGTTCCTATACAGGATGGTATAGTGTGGGACAAAACAGATTTTGATATCTTTGGCCCGACGGAACAATTGAACATTCCACATTTGTTTAAAATTTCACTAAGTGATCTCATTTCGTCCAGTACCTATTCTGATGATTGGGACTTTGAGACTGTTAATGACATAATGTTTGACCTAGAAAAATCTGCTGCATTTTCTAAAAATGAATATTTAGAGGGTTCATCAGACTATGAACAGCTGTATTGCTATAACCACTATGGTCATCATTATTTGCATAAATCTGCATACCCTAGAAATGTGTTTATGTTTAACCAATGGGAGCATTGTCCTACACCACCACAAGGTAGTTCAAAAACATTTGCTAACAAGTTTCCATATTTTTCAGGTTACAATACATCTGATCCAGAAATGTTTTACTATAAAAATGTAAACAAAACAGGACTGAAAATGATGTTAACTAATACGAAACAGATTTACTCTGCAACATTTATTGCTCAACTGTCTAGACAGGGTTTCGACTTATGGAAAGACACAATAGATACAAAAACTGTCCGGGGGTACTAAAAATTGGCAAGTGCAGGGGATAGAAGCTTTATTTAGAGCCTGTGTCATCCCTGAACAAATAATGTTTTTGAATGAAACTATCCAACAAACATCTTGTCTTGGATTAGCCAAGATAAAAGAGATGAAAACACCTTTTGTACCAACACCTGCAAGTGATAACAATACACAGGCAGCGGTGACAGTTGACAATATACTACAACTCAACAGATCTAATCCTGATTGGAGAAAATGGTTGATCTGGCCCACAGACACGAACAACTGTCAGGAAAGATTCCTGAATAAAACTCAGGGCTTTACTATTCATAGGCCAGACCCAAGATACATCCAAAGACAGCATCCGGGAGTAGTAACAACATACAGTGTAGGAAAATTGTGCCTCGATTGGCTGCAGAAATCTACACTACAGGATGTGAAACAACACTTATCCTTACTTAAAGAAGACGCAGACCTCAGGGAATTCTTGCTTGGACCAAGAAATCCCGTCAAAAACGTTTCATATAGGCCGGCATTTACGCTGCTTATAATGAAGCATGGAAAGTATCAAAGATGGAGGCCGCAGAACGAATATGTGAACTTGATCGTATTAATTTAGAGAAAACACTCACTGTGGTCGACAATGGGTTAACAACTTTGTCCTCCAGAATATATTCATTGGACAACATTGTATCCTCTGCTATCGACATACTAGAACAAGATTTGGCGATGTTACAGCAAGGCCAATCTCAATTACGTTCTATTGTGTTATTAAGCTGGACGCTGCAATCTGTGCGTGCGGGCTATGTGCCTTGGCGTTTTATCAACACGTCAGCTCTGTTTGCAGAATACAATCTAACTGATAAACAGATCGAACTGGCACAAAAGGAGCAAAGTATACAGTGCTGAGCATTGAAAAACTGGAAAAGTTACCATTCACAGTAGCAGAAAAACCAGCTACAGAATATCTCATTCATGGCAAAATCTCATTACCTGTGACTACTTTTCAGTTTCAGTATTGCCTCAGACAAATGCAAGCAGGCAAATATGAAAGGTTGGGTAAGGAATACATTAAGACATCTTGGGATTTACCGTATACATATAGATGTTGGAGTGGGGATCGTGAAGTGTTTTTGAGATGTACACACTGTAAAAGTGCACTGAGCGGTTCACTGATATGTCAGGACATTTCTTTACACGGGGCTTGCAATGGTTCTGTGGCAAATTTGTCTTGCCATCAGCAGGGTACACCAGCTGCTGTGATTAATCCAACGTTTGGACAACTTTCGAATGGGAGTTACCTCATGTTGAATGATCAGAGTTGCTGCGGCATGTTGCCAGGCATCCCATATCTAGTAACGGTCAACTCCAGGGTCACTTGCTGTATGCAAGTATTGTTTGCCCCAATAGACACAGTCAGGGAGTCGCCTTTGTGGCCTTCGCTGAACGTCTCTTTTATAAGATTTGATACTTTGAGCAGAATGAAAGCCATGCTTTTACAGCAAACAGTGCCTTTGACCTTGGCCAAAGAAACCTATGATCTACAAGTAGCAAGGACTTCGGCTGAGATACAGACTTTAATACGTACAAACTGCCCTATACATTTCGTGGAAATGATAGGACGTATCTTTAACATGTCTGATACAAGCGGAATTGTACATGTATTTAAGAGCATCTGTTCCGGTCTGTTAGCATCTTTCCAGGCAATACTCGGAATCATCCCGAACTTTGCACATTCGGTGTTTGGTGGCATACCATTAATTCTAGCACTTGTTTCTCTTCCTGCTATTACGCTATGGCCAGCCTATTCGCAGACATCACTCCGAGCGAAATGGAGAAAGCTCTCCTTGAACGAAAGTGCCGTGAGCGAATAGTACAGCTTTGGGCATGACTCGTCTCACGGGACCTGAATACCACGTGGTTCCTGTCATTCAGACCAATCTGGCAAGATTGCATCTTACCTGTTCTACGATGCCTGCTATGCGGTGAAGAATGCGTGTTAGACACCTGTCTAACATTTCCATCAGCAACGCCAACGGATATCGATACTCTGCTGGACCCGATAACGGCCCATGCTCTGTGTTGTCCCCAGAGGCTACCAATCCTGATGACAGCATTCATTGAGATCTCACAGACGCTTCCGGCTGCTGCTGAGGTACGGGAAAGATCTACAGGCACACAGTAACAACGGACGCGAACATTGCTGCGGCATCCTATGCTGAAAGCGATGCTTCACATCTCTGTGCAATTAATCTACTACACGAGGTTTTCCAACCGACACCAACTTCAGTGGACGATATTTTGTCTACAGAAATAGATGATCTCATGTTTACACCAGACCCGTAAACTGACTCTGATTCAGCCCACAGTGTTCCAGAGATGCAGTAACAATTTGGCCTTCATACTTCAAGAACTTGGAACTCTTCCCAAATTGAACTTTTTCCCATTTTTCGAACTAAAATGGCAATTCAATCTGCTTGAAGTAGAACTAGCCTTATAGTACAGACTTCGCAGTACTTCCACAGACACTTAGTCATCTTGTTTGTCTAAAAAGTTCATTCATTTTCATGACATGAAATGACTTTGATTTTGAACTACTTATCGATCGTTTTCTGTCACATGTAAATTTACTGCTTATTTCATTCAAAATGCATTTTATTTCCAAATATATGCCTGAACTGAGAAAAGCATTGCTTAAAATGTACAGTACCTTTTGCATTTTAATAGGTTTTTAAATGCTTTTTAAATGCTTTTAAGAAATGTTATTAGCAATATGCGGTACTCCGTTTTATGTTTAGCATATTAAATGTTTAGCATTTTATTATTATCGTACACACGAAAGTGGAGTGGGTGTTATATTCCTCTTAGGGTGTCCGTATATAGGTTTTCCTGTATCATGTCCTTATATAGGCACACATTCGCCCTGCACTTATATAGGCATAAAATTCCAGTCCTTATTTAGGCATTATACCGTGCACTCCAAATACAGGCATGGTCTCCGACATCCGTCCACCCTAACGTCACAACGAGTTCTTGAAGAACAGACCCTTAGGCTTCGGGAGTTTCCCTAGCACAGGACTATTGATTTCTTCAAGGACTCATCTATTATGCATGAACCGTTATACCTTAGGGGTTCATTCATGACATCTTCCGCTGTCCGATTCACGTCAATGCTAACATTCTGAGGTACCTCTCAGGTATAAATATACCTTCCCTAGCCCTTGTAAACTAGAGGAGACCTCGACTTCAGAGGAGTCCGTTTCCCGGCCTGACGCACTGGGAAGACGCTGTCATCCCTGCACGCAGAGAGTCCAGCTTCCAGTGATCTGACTTCCCTTGCGGGGTGGTGGAGTTCGAGTCTGGCAAGAGATTCCTACCTCTGTCATTCTTAAGGTATGGAGCTGACTAGAACCTAGAGGGACTCTTGGCATACTAGGCATACTGGGCGTAACATACTCTTAGTATACCATAGTAAGGAATACTTCACCTACTTCATACCTCTCCCTACACCTAGGTTAGGTTAGGTACATTTGGGTAGAACTAGCTTAGAAACGCATCGTATGAGTACTCGCATTTTTAGTCTGTGTTATTTATGTAAATGAATATCTACTAAAGATCATGCTAGCGCAGTATTATTTATTTCTACTGCTTACACTGTACATTATTTATCTTGCATACTGTCTTGTGATAGTAACAGCACATTTTACTTACACGAGAAACAAGACTGTTCAATAAACCTTTTATTGAAAAGCCCGTCTAATCTTTATTTGTAACTTTGAGGAAAACTAAGCATGCACGATTGAGCTGAGTGAAATAGTTATCTATTGTTTCCACGACTCTGGGACACGTTCTGATTCTAAAGGGAAACAAAGTGGTCATGTTTTGCGGCTGCCAGAAACTACTCCCTTCTTGTTTGTCAAGGAGTTTCTAGTGGCCTCTGAGCTAGCTGGCACAAGTAATTAAGTTTAATATACTCGATAGGGACATACTGACCTTAGTCCTATGTCAAGCCTATAGGGGATATTATTCCAATGAGCAGAGCCTATTAGGGAAATAGGAGCTACACTACAGGTATTTGCAGGAGACTGTTGGATCTGCCAGAAGTTCAGTTGCGAGGAGGTTAGAGCGGTAGATGCAGGCAATGCCTCCCTCTTTTTTATTTGATTGCCTGTCCAGTCTTGCGATGTTATAGTTAGTAGGGACTAAGATGTCTAGGCAGGGAGATGAGAATTCATTGAGCCAGGATTCTGTCAGGATTGCTAAGTCAGATTTTTGGCTCAGGATGAGATCGGCGACATCCGCGGCATGTTTTACTGCTGAGCTACAGTTAATTAGGAGGCCGGTTAGGGGGGGGGTCAGGGTGTGTGTCGTGCGTTGGGGCGGAAATGGGTACTAAAGCTAGGTTGTTGTTAATAACTCCTCTGTTGAGGAGAGTAGCTGATCTGTTAGGGTTGATTGCAACCGTATGGATAGCGTGTTCGTCACTCGAGTCCAGTGGCCTAAGGGTTTCAGGGGCAGATTCGAAGTAAAGAGGAGGACTAGAATTTCCTCTTCCTAGAGGTACAGTGGACTTGGGGTTACAGGGGCAGAATTGTAGGTACGGAGGAGGGCTAGAATTTCCTCCTCCGAGAGGGGGCAGAGCTGTTTGCGAGGGCGAAGGTGTCGCAGGGATAGCGGTAACAGGTAATGGGGGTCTCGGTGAGGGGGAGTAGAGTTCATGCGGAGCTTGAAGTTTGAGAAGGAGAGTTCGGTGAGGTGAAGGATGTTCTTAAGTTCCAGAATGGATTTATGGATGCTCTGAGTTAGTTTGGCTGCTCTATGGTGTAGGGTTTCGACGTCCCTAAATGAGGGAAGAGCTTGTGGGCAGGGGGTCAAAGGTTTGGGAGCGGTTCTGTTAGCCAACCCTGGTAGCTTGGTAGTGGGGCTAGGTCGACCTGTATCGTGAGCACTTAGAGGAGTGTTATGAGAATGACTAGGCACGTTTGGCGGATTGGTCGAGGGATTGTTGTGGCGGGTGTTTGCTACCCTACAAGTGTCTGGCCTATGAGTCACTATGTAGGTGGGGGTGGGCCCTGGTTAGGGGGGGCAGCGGCAAGATCTCCTTGACGGAAGGCGGAGGTTGAGTAAGGGTGGGAGGAGAATCCCTAGTAGTAATATGCGGGTCGTTGCCTGGTGGGCTGTTAAGAGTGGGGAACGGCAAGAGTTGGGTTGGTCTAGTTTGCACCCTCAGAGGGAGTGGTGAGGGGCGGGGGGGGAGAGATTGGGTCTTTGTTGTAGCTAAGCGGGAGGCTTTTATCCTTACCCGTTGGGCTGCGTTGAACCGGGCGCGGCATGGTGTCGGGTGGTGCAAGTTGGTGTAGGGGGAGCGTGGAAGGATGAGGGTTGTGCACATGATTTTTGAGGAGGGTGAAGAGGTCCGCGAATTTATTGAGTTCTTTGGTTGGAGCTTGGATCAGGACGATTCCATTTCTGTATGAGGTGACGGTAAGGTCAGCTCGCAAGTTTGAGGAGGGCGCGATCGTGAGCTTAGTGCCGTACGGAATGTTCCTGGTTTTGTGTACATTAAGGAGGTCCGAGAAGGTTTCTCGCCAAAGGGATGTTTTCCTAGAATAGAATATGAGATCATTAAAGATTGTGCCCTTGTCAGCGCTATATCGTAAGTCAGAGATTAGGGTCTCCGGGTGTCTTTTCAGAATGGAGTGTTTGAAGGTTTTAGCAGCGGATTTGGAGATATTAGGAAGATAGACAACGGTGTAGGAGTTGTCTCCTGTAGCGGTCAGGCACGGTCCTGCCATACTGGCGAGAGAGGGGAAAACTTTATGGCCAGTAGAGAGCTAAGGGAGGTTGCAGGTGTGGCTCCAGCAGTGAGGGTCCCTACTACGGAGTATAGACACTGAGGTCCGCAATAATGCTAGGGCTCTGGTAGTGAAGGATAATGCTTCGGGGCATAGCCAGGCAGTCTGCAGAGTAGGAGGGCATCCAGGGTAGGGGAAGCGTGCATAGGATCCTGTGGCCAGCCCGTGTGCATGTAGCTAGGGTGTAGTTGAGGGCAGGCTAGGCCCTGTTGAACTGGCGAGAGAGGGGAACTTTGAGGAGAGAGCAGGGGGAGAGCAGGGAGAGATTGCCGGTGCTGTTCCAGCAGTGTGGATCCCTACTCCAGGTGTACCGGCAGGGAGGTCAGCCATAATGCAGGGCTCTGGCAGTAAATGATGTAGCACCGAGGCATAGTGCAGGCAGTCCGCAGTGTGGCATCCAGAATAAAGGGGAATCTCAAAGGGTTATTGGTCAGGTGCACCGGCAAGCCATCCTATCCGGTGAAGTCGCTAAGTGCAGGAATCACTCTAATTAGGATCCCAAAGGTGATCGCCTTGGAACGCAGGGTCTGGCAGGGCACTGTAGATGGAGCACAAGCCGCACTCGCCGTGGGCCGAGGTGGCAGTAGGAAGCACGTAGCTGGCACCGCAGGTGTGCAACCGTGGGGGCGAGGGTGAGGCAGAAGCAGGAGACCGCTGAGGCAGGAGGCTGAGGGGGAGATGCTGCAGAGGGCCCAGTCCGGTGGGCCGAGGTGGTAGAAGGGAGGCACGTAGCCAGCGCTGCAGGGCTCAGGGCCGCCCCTCTGCAGGCTGCGAACCACAGAGGCCAGAGGCCGCGGGGTTTAGGCAGCAGTGGGTTAAGTCTGGTGGGCGTCTGCTGGGGCTAGGCTGCAGCGGGCCGAGCCGGGCCGGGTCCGGGCCCACGCCTCAAGCCCCGGACTGAGGAGACACAGCAGGGAACCAGCCAAGGTCGGGCGCGTACAAGCCCGGACCTCGCCAGAGCCGCCAGGCCACGGACCCCCAAGAACCCGGCCGGGTAGGGAGCGGAGGGGTGGAAAGGATTCAACAGTGTTAGTGACCGGACTCTGGGCAGGTCCAGCGGAAGCAGTGTTGAGGGTAGTGAAATGGCAGTGTTAAGGGTAGTGAAATGGCGCCGGAAGCCAGAGCCCTCCTGCTGGCACCCGGCGAGCGTCGATTCTCCGGAGGCAGAGGGGAAAGACTCACCGTCCCAATGATGGTCGCGGACTCCGGGCAAGTCATGGGCGACGCAGGGGCATCCAGGGCCACCCAGGAAGACCTAGGTCCTCTAGGGGCGGGCGGGCACGGGATCGTAGGAGCCAACAGTGGGGAGTCGGGCTCCAGGCAGGTCAGAAGCATAGTAGTGTTGACGACTGCAAAATGGCGTCTGGTCCGAAGCCCCCCTGCTGAGACCAGGCAAGCGATGATCATCGGCGACAGAAGGGAAGGACTCACCATCCAAGTTTGGGCCGCCGGACACCAGGCAGGTCATAGGGCCGCAGCTTGCCGGCCGCAAGCAGAGACTCGTCCCCAACGGAGATGGTCAGCAGGAGCATTCCAGCAAATGGCGCCGGCATCCAGGGCCACCAGCTGGGACCATAAATGAGACTTGAGATCCTCTGGCGATCCGCAGGCACGGGATCGGAGGAGCCGACCTTGGGCGTCAGAAACCAAGGGCTCGTCTCCAGCCCCGTGGATGTCTACCTTCCGCAGCAGACGGCACCGGAGCAGGAGACCAGCCGAGCAGCGCCGGGTCCGGACAGCGAGGGCACAGTCCAGTCACAGCCGTTGATCCCGCGGGTAAGTCTGAGGTCCAGATGATGCCTCAAGGATATGCTTCGGAGTGAATAATTAGCCGGGTCCAAGGGCAGGAGGGTGGAAGGCCGATGGTGCGGTTTAGACGGGGATAACTACCTATGCGGTAATCCCCAAACCGGGAGCTCCTCGGAGGCTCCTACTCGGCGGTGGCCATCTTTTTACACCATATTGGGGATATCTTGTCATGCCGGACCAAGACAAAGGTACCAGTTCAGTCAGATCGCATAGGAGTGCGGGCTGGCTGAGGGACCCAGTCAGGCCTGCTGAAGAGAGTACCTTAAGTCCTGATTGCGGAGTGTTACGTTGATATGGGTCGAAGATGGGCCCCGCAGGAAAAGCGATGCGCCGGTCCCAGGATGCAGCAACTCTGGTCCTGTTACGTCAACATTGAGGATGCTGTGGATGGGGCTTGCGTCCGGAGTCATCGTCGATGCTGCTGTTGACAAGATATACGAGAACCTGTGCTGTGTATGCACTGCACCACTGGTGAGATGCGTCAGTTCCAAGAAAATGCGGTGGAGGATTCGGGTCTTTGCAATGGGCCCAATCCATGCAGCAGTGGCAATGTGTTGGTTCTGCACGGGATGCGCTGCTCATCAGAGTTAATGCATCAGTTTCGCTGGCAAGCACCTTAGTCCGACTACCAAGGGCACCATTTGGCAGGACAGACTCACAGATGGCAGGTGCAGGTGGAAGATGGTTGGAAGCCTGTTATGTCCCTGAGGCTTCAGATCAGGAGGCCAGCCAACTAGCCCTTGGAGGCACTCTGGGTTCAAGTGATGCATGTCCAATACTTCTCACCCAAGCAAGAGGGCAGCAGGTCAGCACAGCAAAGCAGGCGTACAAGAGAGCACTGTCCAGCAGAATGGCAGTACTTCAGCAGCACAAAAAGTCCTTCTTCCTAGCAGAGTATCCACAAGTCCAGAATATTACTGAAATGGTGGTGCCTTAGGTCCTTCTTTTATAAAAGTTTGCCTTTGAAATGGGGAGAAGCTTCTAGAGGCATGCCTTTGAAGTGCACAGTTGCCCTGCCTTCCCTGTCCTGGCTCCAGAAAGAACACATTCTATTCAGGTGTACTGCTGCTGGGCCCAGCTCCTCACTCCCATCCTGCCAGTGATGGCCCACTCAGTCACACCTAAGCTCCCATTGAGAGTTGCAGTCTAGGAGGTTCACACAAAGTCCAACTGCCAACTACACACAGTCTTGTGACCAGAGACAGGCTACAGGCACCAAATGACTAAGGCAAGAAAATACCAACTTTCTAAAAATGGCATTTGTAGAATTGTAATGTAAAATCTGACTTCACCATGAGTTAGGATTTTAAATAAGGATTCCAGAGACACCAAACTTGAACCAGTATATCTTCTCATTTGGAAATAACACTTATAAATGTTATACGGCAATCCCAATGTTATCCTATGAGAGATATAGTTAGAGAAAAATTAATGTAAGAGTTTTTAACTACCATGACATGTAAAACTCAAAAGCACATGGTCTGCTCTTTAAATACAATGCAACCTACCCTCCGGGCTGTCCAGGGCCTACCCTAAGGGCGATTTATATGTATTAAAAAGGAAGGTTTATTTTGCCAGGTCAATATGGCAGGTTAAACTGCTCACACAGGCTCTGCAATGGCAGGCCTGAGACATGTTTAAAGGACTTCTTAAGTGGGTGGCACAGTCAGTGCTGCAGGCCCACTAGTAGCATTTAATTTACAGGCCCTTGGCACATGTAGTGCACTTTACTAGGGACTTATAAGTAAATTAAATATGCCAGTGTTACCATATTTTAGGGAAAGAGCACAAGCAATTTAGAAATGGTTAGGAATGGTAAAGAATGCAAAGTCCTAAGGTGAACAAAAACAAAGTAAGCAAAAACAGGAGGTCTGAAGGCAAAAAGTTAGGGGGAACTACACCAAGGATGCCAGGTCTAACAAGAGGAAACCAAGAAATTACAGGGGAAAATGGGCATGGAATTAAAATCCCCAGTAATACCTTACTTCTTGGTGAACTCTCAGGGTCCAACTTGTAGTGGGCCAGATATTCCCCACCCCATAGTTACTGATACACCATACCAGTTACTCCAGGGGTAGGGAAAATCCATCTCATTTACCATGCCACTCATAATAAGCGCCCAAGTCAGGAGGTCAGAAATTACAAAATTAGGACAATGCTGCAGGCAGATGATTCTCACAGCCCACGTCTGCACTCGTGCAATGAGGTCATGATGAGAATACATCATATATATATATATATATATATATATATATATATATAATCTACTGGCGGTCGCCAGTAGATAGTTATAGTTAGGACCTATTTTCCATAGGAAATCCGCAACATTCTATTTGAAATAACTCTTGCGTCGGTTGACGAATCTTCGCGAAATTTTCAAACTTTATGGCCCGCTCCGGTCCGCTCCTACCCTGAAAGTTTCGGGGTGATTTGTCAAGCGGGGGCCGAGAAAAAAGGGGGGTCCCAAAACATGTTTTCCCCATTCATTTTCCCATAGGAAACTTTAGCCACGGCTACAGCCCGAACTGCTGAACGGAATTACACCAAATTTGGCAAAGAGGTAGTTCTTGGTTCAGAAAGAACGCTTTTTGTTAAATGGTGTAAATCCGTTCAGTAGTTGCTGAGAAAATCAAAAGTAAAATCACATATATATATCTATGGCCGCGTAGGGGCCGCGTACCCTCCCGATCACAAGCTGCATGCTAATTGGCTGTCAACACTCCAAATCAGGAAGTGTTGGCAGCCATTTTGTCCCTCGGTAGAACCGAGGCAGAGAAACAAGTGCGCAAAACGTACAAAGGGGGCAGGGTAGAAACACCCTGACCCCCTAGGTCTGCTCAGGGGGTCCCACGAGGACCCCCTGGGCAGAAAAAAGCATTTTTTGTTTAAAAAAATCGGCGGGATGCGCTTAGGGTGCGCGGATCCCGCCGATAAAAAAGAAAAATCGCAAGTGCGCAAACGCACAAAGGGGGCAGGGTAGAAACACCCTGACCTCTAGGTCTGCTCAGGGGTCCCACAAGGACCCCCTGGGCAGAAAAAAGAATTAAAAATAAAAAAAATCAGCGGGATGCGCTTAAGGTGCGCGAATCCTGCCGTAAAAAAAAAAAATCGAAGCGCGGTCTCCCGCGCTTCGATGCTATTTTGCCCCTGGGTGGGCCAAGTCCCGGGGGCATGCGGGGGGTGGGTTTATAGTTAATGGGGGGGCCTCTAAGGCCCCCCAAGCCCCGGGAACCACCACCCCCCGGGGCTTTTAAAAAAAAAAAAAAAATACCTGTGTGGGGGCTCCAGCCCCTACACGCCCGGGACCGCCACCTCCCGGGGCACTACATGTTTTTAAAGGGGGTCCGTTTCGGACCTCGAAGCCCCGGGACCACCACCTCCCGGGGCTTTGCAGAAGTGGGGAAGGGGGCCACGCGGCCCCCTCCTGGAGCCTGTGGTGGCCCTGGGGACCGCCACCCCCAGGGCTGGCTCCTGCAGTGTCCCGGGGTGCCTACCCCGGGACACTGCTGTTTGCAATGGCAGGACGGGAGCCTCGCGGCTTCCGTCCTGTCATTGCAAACTAGCTTGCTTCATTGAAGCGAGAGCAGGAAACCTGCTCTCGCTTCAATGAAGCAAAGCAGAATTGCTTTTCCATAAGGGAGCTGCATGTCAGCAGCTCCCCTTATGGAAAAGCAATGCCGGCACCCGCAGGACACGGGGAGCCGGCGGGAAAGGGCAGGGATTGGGGACCCCCCCACGGTCCCCAACGAGTGGCCAGGCCCCGGGGGATGGGGTCCCCGGGGCCATTAGTGGCCCGGGAGGGGGGCCACCAGCCCCCCTCCCCAGAAATAAAAAAATAATTTAAAAAAAACAAAAACGTAAAGGCCGGGGGATGGGGTCCCCGGGGCCTTAAATGTGCTGAGGAGGGGGGCCACACAGCCCCCTCCAAAGATTTAAAGAAAAAAAAAGAGGGCATGCCCCGGGGATGGGGTCCCCGGGGCCAATAGAGGCCCAGGGAAGGGGGCCACGCGGCCCCCTTCCAGGTTTTTTTTTTTTAAACAAAAAGAAAATCCTCAGGCCCCGGGGATGGGGTCCCGGGGCCAAAGTGGCCGAGGGAAGGTGGGCCACGCAGCCCCCTCCCAAACAAAAAAAAAGACCGGCATCGTGCCGGAGGCCCCGCCCCTCCCTGCAGCAGTCTGCAAACGCGCCCCCTGGCGCGTTTTAAGAAGGGAAGTAATTCCCCTTGAATACTGGGAGTCCCTGGGGCCAACTAGCCCACCAGGAACCTCCAGTATGCGCCAGAGGCTGCGTTGCAGAGAGGTGTATAGAGGCCACGCTCCTTTCTACACCTCTCTGCAACGCTGCTCAGGGGTGCTTTTTGGAGGTACATGGTGGGATAGTTGGACTCCAGTGACCCTCAGGATTCAAGGGGACTTAATCCCCCAACTTAAAATGCGCCACAGGGTGCGTTTGCACAGTGCTGAAGGGAGGGGGCGGGGCTTCAGGTGACATGTGTGCAAACAGGCCCCGTGGCGCGTTTTAAGATGGGGAACTAAATCCCCTTCAATTCTGAGGGTCCCTGGGGGACAACTAGCCCATCAGGTACGTGCAGAAAGCGCCACAGAGCTGCGTTGCAGAGAGGTGTAAAAAGGGGCGTGGCCTCTGAACACCTCTCTGCAACGCAGCTCCCTGGCGCATACTGAAGGTACAGGGTGGGCTAGTTGGACCCCAGGGACCCTCGGGATTGAGGAGGAATTAATTCTCCAACTTAAAACGCGCCACAGGGCGTGTTTGCAGACATGTCACCTCAGGCCCCACCCCCTTCCTTCACCATTGTGCAAAAATTCCTCTAAAATCAGCCGAACTACGAATTCCGATTTACTCACCTGTTATCAGGAGAGACCTCAGTGCTGCATCTTTGAGCCCAGTACTGATCCTGAAAAGTAATTTTAACCGTACTTACCAGTAACTTGAATTTCCTTCCATAGGATATCATTGACTATTTTCACTTGGAAATTCTTCTAAGTGTGGAGTTTTGGAACTTTATAATATTCCTCTAAAATCAGCCGAACTACGAATTCCGATTTACTCACCTGTTATCAGGAGAGAACCCAGTGCTGCATCTTTTAGCCCAGCACTGACCCTGAAAAGTAATTCTAACCGTACTTACCAGTAACTTGAATTTCCTTCCATAGGCTAACATTGACTAGTTTCACTTGGAAATTCTTCTAAGTGTGGAGTTTTGGAACTTTATAATATTCCACTAAAATCAGCCGAACTACGAATTCCGATTTACTCACCTGTTATCAGGAGAGACTTCAGTGCTGCATCTTTGAGCCCAGTACTGATCCTGAAAAGTAATTTTAACCGTACATACCAGTAACTTGAATTTCCTTCCATAGGATATCATTGCCTGCTTTTTGCTGAAAAAGTTTCTAAGTGTCAATTTTGAAACTTACAAATATTCCTATAAAATCAGCAGAACTACGAATTCCGATTTACTCACCTGTTATCAGGAGAGACCTCAGTGCTGCATCTTTGAGTCCAGTACTGATCCTGAAAAGTAATTTTAACCGTACTTACCAGTAACTTGTATTTCCTTCCATAGGAATCCATTGTCTGGTTTTCAGCAGAAAAGTTTCAAAGTGTCGATTTTTACAAACTACAAATATTCCTTAAAAATCGCCTGTATGACTTAAACGCATTCTTTCAACTGTTTACAGGAGATGCACCAGTGCTGGATCCAGGATCCACCACTGAGTAAGAAAAAGTAACGATAACACTACTTACCTGCTAGGTGAATTTCCTCCCATAGGATAACATTGGTGATTCTATGTGAAGAAGTTTCTAAGTGTCAACTTTTAAAATACAATAATATTCCTTAAAAATCCCTACTGTAACCAAAACGCTTTTACTCAACTGTTTACAGGAGATGTCCCAGGACTGAATCTAGGATCCAGTCCTGTGGTTAGAAAAGTAATCCATAAAGTAACTAATTGCATTTAACTAGAAATTCACATTGAGCTCAATGTTGCATTGTGTTTGAAATTGTGTTGCCCATTGCAACAACTGTAACTACTGTACTTAAAAGTCTATTGCCTATTTGCAAAGTATTTAAACTAAAGTAATTCATTCTGAGAAAGTATATTTTGTAATGTAATGTATAATGACATTACAATGTAATTTAAAAAATAAAATATCTAAAAATAAATAGTTTAAAAAATGTAGTAAATGAGTGTCAAAAAAATAAATATAACAATTAATACATTTAAAAATTGTCATTTTCAAAACCTTTGAAATTCACTGAAAAAAACCATAGGTTTCAGACATGTTATAGTTAGGAATTAGCATTTAAAAAACCTTTGAAATTCACTGAAAAAACCATAGGTTTCAGGCACGTTATAGTTAGAAATTAGCATTTAAAAAACCTTACAAATTCACTGAAAAAACCATAGGTTTTAGGGACAGTTATAGTTAGTTGGACATTGCACTCGTACAAAACCCGTGAAAGTCCCCCGTTATAGTTAGTTCAGCTAACTATAACTCGCGCCCGCAATGCACTGCTGATGACGTCACATATTACATCACTCATGACATGGTCAGTGACATCACTGATGACATCACTGATGACATCTCAAATGACATCACTGATGACATCACTGAAGACATCATCCACGTCATAATCTGATGCACCTCCTCACACCCTAATATAACCTTTGATACACCCACTCTAAATTACAGACTGCCATTCGCAAAACCATAGACACTCCAACACCAATAACTACATACCCACTCACTGATTCTTAGGTCTACACACACATCCACTCACTCACCCGTACAGTCACTCATACTTACGGTCACTCAGTACAGGACTATCATATGCACTCATACTCCTATATAGACACTCAAACACCGCCACTCATCCATAGAGGTACTCACACACCTAGTCAGTCATGCAAATAATTAAACACACTGCCATTTACTCACCTATACAGTTATACACACACCAGCTCACTTACTCATACAAATACTAGCACATTCTTACGCTCTTATACGATCACTGATACAAGCACACACTCATCCATACAGTCACTCTCACAATCACACACTCTCGCTTATAGCTATTTATATACTCCAACACACATATATACTGCCTTTCACATATGTAGTTACTCACACATGTACCACTGGGACATACATTCACTCACTAACACACTCTTACACACACTTACCCACCCATACAGTCTATCACAGATGCACTCTTGAAACCATCCACCCAGTGAATCACCCACTCACACATCTATGCACAGAGTCGCACACACCCCACCCACACAAACACTCAGGCACCCATTCAGATACTCAGACAACCAATCAATAACTCATATAGACACTCATGTAGCTATTCACAAACCCATGCAGCCACTTACACAGCAACAGACAGACGGATACAGACATTCACCCAGTTTAGTCACTAACCCATGCATTCAGTAAGATACGTTTAATCACTCACTTATAGAGTTAGTCACGCACCTTCTAAATCATCCATTCAGACACTTACACACCCACTCATTCTTCAATACGCCTTTCCCTATATATATTAAACATATTTAAACTTTACAGAAACACACAGTCACTGGATGATGTCATCAGTGATGTCATTTGAGATGTCATCAGTGATGTCATCAGTGATGTCACTGACCATGTCATGAGTGATGTAATATGTGACGTCATCAGCAGTGCATTGCGGGGGCGCGAGTTATAGTTAGCTGAACTAACTATAACGGGGGAATTTCACGGGTTTTGTACGAGTGCAATGTCCAACTAACTATAACTGTCCCTAAAACCTATGGTTTTTTCAGTGAATATATATATATATATATATTTTTTTATATTTTTTTATTTATTTTTTTAACACCAAAGAAATTATGCGTCACTCCAGGAGTTCGATGTTCAAATTCTTTAATCACACTACCAACGGGTTTCAACTAAGGAGTCCTGATCACGGTTGGATGAGTCCTACATTCATTTCACTATATACTGACAACCCCACTTTGCTATTGATGAAGCATTGTGGGATATGTAGTTCTGACAATTTTTAAAAGACACTTTTATGTTTCACTTCAAAACATCATATGTTTCAGTTGTGCATTTGATAGTTAAGGTCATTATACCACACTCTCATTTTATAAATACATTATCTCATTCAAATACATGATTAACTAGCCATCAGACTTCATGCATATATTTACTGTGTTCTTTCAGCTCAGTGCATTTACAACCAATTTTCTCTTCACCCAATTTATGGCTGAGTGCCATTTGTTAGAGACATTGTTCAAATAGCATGGTGCGTCCATTTACCAACTCACATAGTTTTTTGTAGCAGACTAAGTGCCTATACTCGGCTCAGTACCAATAATATTACAAAAGCCTTAGATCGTTTGTGCCTTTCACACCATCTATCTCTTCATTCGATAATGTTGATGTTGGTGAATTATATTTCACACAGAAGAATGATGGCCATTATTTTTGTCTTTTACCTTCTTTGCTCTTTTAATTCTCATAACCTTTTTATAAGGAAGTCAGATCGCAGCACTTATAATGAACATGTTCTTCCTGAATTATAGATGTACATATAATTCTTCATCTGCATTCAAGCCCTGTGGCTGATTTGTTCTGAACCATATTATCAGCCGGGACTCTAGGCGTCTCAGTTTGAGGGTTCTGTCACCACCTCTCTCATGTTTTGACACATGCGCTATGCTGTAATAGCTCATGTTTTGCTAGTTGTATCCTTTATGAGTTTCTACATGTTTGGCTATGATGTAGTTTGTATCCTTGCTTTGCGCCGCTCTGATGTGTTCCAATATTCTTTTCTTTAACCCTTTCACTGCCAGGCCTTCCCCCGCCGTGCCACTCCTTTTTTGGCTATTTGGGGCAGTTTGCGCTTAGGCCCCCATAAATGTTTGTCCACATAAGGTATCCACGCCAAATTTGTGTCCTTTTTTTTCAATATGCTGAGGATTCTAAAGGTACCCAGGGTTTGTGGATTTCCCTGGAGGGCACCGAGAAATTAGGCAAAATACAGCTACATTTTGTTTTTTCTGCAAAAATGGGAAACGTGCTGCAGAAGACAGTATCTGTTTTTTCCCTGCCAATGGTATCAACAAAGGGTTTGTGGTACTAAAATCACCATCTTCCTAGCTTTCAGGAACAGTAAAACTTTTGTAAGAAAACCAAAATTTTCTAAACAGTTTTGTCATTTTACTGGGACATAGCCTATTTTTCCTAGTTTTTGTGCTTTCAACCGCCTTCCAGTTAGTGGTAGAAATGGGTGTGAAACCAATAAGAGATCCTGGAAGGATAAACATTTCTGAAAAGTAGACAAAATTTTAAATTCAGCAAGGGGTCATTTGTGTAGATCGTTCACAATTTTTTAATAGTAACTTACAGTTGAAAATAAAAAAGATTTAAATTGAGACGAAAAAAACTACCATTTGTGCCAACATTTTCAACAGTAACTTCTTTTAAGTATGACTGATTTTTAAAAGCAGTATACCGTTACATCCGATGGACCCTTCTGGTTGTGAGGATATATAGGACTTGTAGGTTTACTAAGAACCCGAGGAGCCCAGAGCCAATAACTCAGCTGCGTCTGGCAATGGTTTTTAATTGTGTACCAAGTATATAGCAATTCATTTGGTAAAATAGAAAGAGTGAAAAATAGGCACCAAGGAAACCTATATATTTCTGAAATGGGAACTAAATATAGAATTTAGAAGCAGTGGTAATTTGCACATCTCCAAAATTGTGGGTAACCATACAAGCATGTGAATTCAAGGACATTTTCCAAATGCCTTGTTTTTTTTACGTATTGTCTTACATTAGGAAGGCAGAAATGCAAAGAAACTCAATTGGTAATAACACTTGTTCTACTATTCTGTGTTCCCCTAAGTCTCCCAATAAAAATGATATCTCACTTGTGTGGGTAGGCCTAGTGCCTGCGACAGGAAACGGCCCAACATGCAACGTGGACACATCACATTTTTCCAGTGAAAACTGACCCTTTTCTTGCAATGTGCCTAGCTGTGGATTTGGACCCTAGCTCAGCCGGCACCTATGGAAACCTAGCAAACCTATTCAATTTTGAAAACTAGAAATCCAGGGGAATTTAGGATGGGGTGACTTGTGTGGCTCTCACCAGGTCCTGGTACCCAAAATCCTTTGTAAACCTCAAACTTTGTCAAAAAACTACATTTTCCTCACATTTCTGCGATGGAAAGTTCTGGAATCAGCGGGGAGCCACAAGCTTCCACCCGCCCAGCACTCTCCAAAGTCTCCCAATAAAAATGGTATCTAACATGTGTGGGTAGGCCTAGTGCCTTCGACAGGACGACCCAACATGCCTACATGGACACATCACATTTTTCCAGTGAAAACTGACCCTTTTTTTGCAATGTGCCTAGCTGTGGATTTTGAACCCTAGCTCAGCCAACACCTAAGGAAACCTAGCAAACCTATACATTTGTGAAAACTAGAAACCCTTGGGAATCCATGAAGGGGTGATTTGTGTGGCTCTCATCAGGTTCTGTTACTCAGAATCCCTTGCAAACCTCAAAAATTGTCCAAAAAACACATTTTCCTCACATTTCTGTGACAGAATGTTCTGGAATCTGCGGGGAGCCACAAACTTTCACCCACCCGACATTTCTCAAAGTCTCCTGATAAAAAAGGTACCTCCTTGTGTGGGTAGGCCTAGTGCTCGCGACAGAAAACAGCCCAAAACGCAACATGGACACATCCCATTTTTCCAGCAAAAACTGACCCTTTCTTGCAATGTGCCTAGCTGTGGATTTTGAACCCTAGCTCAGCCGGCACCTATGGAAACCTAGCAGACCTGTACATTTTTGAAAACTATACACACAAGAAAATCCAGGATGGGGTGGCTCTCACCAGGTTCTGTTACCCAAAATCACTTGCAAACCTCAAACTTTGTAAAAAAAAAACAAATTTTCCTCACATTTCTGTGATGGAAAATTCTGGAATCTGCTGGAAGCCACAAACTTCCACCCACCCAGCGTTCCCCCAAGTCTGCCGATGGAAATGGTACCTCACTTGTGTGGGTAGGCCCAGTGCCTGTGACAGGAAATGGCCCAAAACGTATTGTGGAGGCATAAAAAATAATCAATTACAAAACAACCTGGTTTTGCTGGGGGGTCACCTGCGTTTTTGGTCCCGGTTCGGCAGCTATGTAGGGAAACCTACCAAATCCAGACATTTATGAAAACTAGACATGCGGGGGAGTCCAAGGATGTGTGGCTTGCATGGATCCCCCAACGTTTTCTTACCCAGAATCCCCTGTAAACCACAAAGTTTGCTAAAAAATCTCATTTTTCTCACATTTCTGGGGGTAATTGCTGTGCCGGCATAGATTTCCTACCACCGAGCGTTCCCCTTGTTCTCCCGAATAAAATGATACCTCACTTGTGTGGGTGGGCCAAGGGCCTGTGACTGGAAAGGGCCAAAAACATAGGGATTAAAGGTATAGCACAGCTATATTTTTAAAAAAAATACGTTTTTAGCCAATTCTGCATTGTACAGCCACAGAAGTGAGGTATTATTTTACTGGGGAGACCAAGGGGAACGCTGGGTGCTAGGAAATTTTGCTGGCACAGTGATTCCCACACAAAAATGTGCAGAAAAAGTGATTTTTTTCCAGTTAAATTTGAGGTTTACAGGGGAATCTGGGTAGGAACACGTTGGGGGATCCACGCAAGCCATACCAAGCCATACCTCCCTGGACTCCCTAGGGTATCTAGTTTTCAGAAATGTGTGGGTTTGGTGGGTTTCCCCCCGATGGCCGCCGAGCCCAGGGCCAAAAACCCAGGTTCCCCCCTTGCAAAACCAGGTCGTTTTGTGATAGGTAATTTTGATGTCTCTACAATACGTTTTGGGCCCTTGCCTGTCGCGGGTACTTGGCCCACCCACATGAGTGAGGTACCATTTTTATCCGGAGAGCTTGGGGAACGATGGGTGATAGGAAATGTGTGTCAGCCCGGTGATTCTACAGCTTTCCCACACAGAAATTTGAGGAAAATGTGTTTTTTCAGCTACATTTGAGGTATGCCGGGGATTCTGGGTAGGAAAACATTGGGGGATCCATGCAAGCCATACCTCCCCGGACTCCCCAGGGTGTCTAGTTTTCAGAAATGTGTGGGTTTGGTAGGTTTCCCTAGATGGCTGCCGAGCCCAGGGCCAAAAACCCAGGTGCCCCCCTTGCAAACCTAGGTCGTTTTGGGATAGTTAATTTTGATGGGTACACAATACGTTTTGGATCCTTGCCTGTCGTGGGTACTTGGCCCACCCACACGAGTTAGATACCATTTTTATCGGGAGACCTGGGGAAACGCTGGGTGGTAGGAAATTTGTGTCAGCCCTGTGATCCCACAACTTTCCTACACAGAAATTTGAGAAAAATTTGATTTTTTTTCAGCTAAATTTGAAGTTTGCAGGGTATTCTGTGTAGGAAAACGTTGGGGGGGTACACGCAAGTCATACTGCCCTGGACTCCCCAGGGTGTCTAGTTTTCAGAAATGTGTGGGTTTGGTAGGTTTACATAGTTGGCCGCCAAGCCCGGGGCCAAATACCCAGGTGACCCCCCTTGCAAAACCAGGTCATTTTATGATAGGTAATTTTGAAGTCTCCACAGTACGATTTGGGCCATTTCCTGTTGCGGCCACTATGCCTACCCACACAGGTGAGGTACCATTGTTATCGGGAGACCAGGGGGAATGCTGGGTTGTAGGACATTTGTGGAGGCCCGGTGATCCCACTATTTTCCCACACAGAAAATTAAGGAAAATATGATTTTTTTAGCTATATTTAAGTTTTGCAGGGGATTCTGGGTAGGAAAATGTTGGGAGATCTACGCAAGCCACTCCTCCCTGGACTCCCTTGGGTATCTAGTTTTCAGAAATGTCTGGGTTTGGTAGGTTTTCTTAGATGGCCTCTGAGCCCGGAACCAAAAACGCAGGTGACCCCCTTGAAAAACCAGGTCATTTTGTGATAGATAGATGGGCACCTGTGTTTTTGGTCCCGGGTGTGCAGACATCCAAGGGAACCTAAAAAACCAGACATTTCTGAAAACTAGACACCTGTGGGAGTCCAGGGAGGTGTAGCTTGCATTGATCCCCCAACATTTTCCTTCCAAGAATTTGCTGCAAACCTCAAAGTTAGCTAAAAAGTCAAATTTTCCTCTAATATATGTGTGGGAAAGTTGTGGGACCACCGCGCTGCACAACTTTCCTACCACTCAGCGCCCCCCTCAGTCTTCCGATAAAAATGATATCTTACTTGTGTGGATGGGCAAAGTGCCTATGACATGGAAGGACCAAAAACGTGTAGAGATTGAGGGGGGCCCAAAGCGGGTCCAAAAGGGCAGTTTGTTTATCTGTTTTTAGGCTGACGCTGCTTTCGGCACCCACCCAAGTGAGGTATCATTTTTCTCGGGAGACCATGGAGAATGCTGGGTAGTAGGAAATTTGTGCTTGTGCGGTGATCCTATAACTTGCCCACACAGAAATGTGAGGAAAATGTGACTTTGTAAGTAAATTTGAGGTTTGGGGGGATTCTGGGTAAGAAAACGCTGGGGAATCCATGCAAGCCACACCACCAGCCAAGAGTCAGTACACGCAGACCACCATCCACACACACCACCAGCCAAGCGCCATCCATACACACCGCCAGCCAAGCACCATCCATGCACACCGTCAGCCAAGCACCATCATCATACACCGCCAGCCAAATGCTATCAATGCACACAGTAAGCCAAGTAATATCCACGCACACCACCAGCCAAGCACCACCCACGCACTCTGTCAGCTAAGCGCCATCCCCGCACACTGCCAGCCAAGCAGGGCCGTACTGGGAATAGCAACAAGGCCCTGGCAGATTTCTGCTCGGCCGGTCCTGGGAGGGGGGGTGTGCTAGTAAAATGCACCGCTCGTGCTTTTGTTACTGGTGCCCGAAATTGCAGAACTGCTGAAAAACCTTTGTCCAGTGACAAAACCGCCCCCCACAGCCAGATAACCGTCCCCCACCCCTCCGGCCCACCGGGGAAACGTCCGGTGCCCGCTACAGCCAGTCTGGACCTGCAGTCAAGCACCAACCATGCACACAGCCAGCCAGCACCAGTCCACGTACACCGCCAGCCAAGCACCACTCCACGCACACCACCAGGCAAGCACCAATCTACACACACCGTCATCAAGCGTGAGTCCACCCACACCATTAGTCAAGTGCAGGTCCACACACACCACCAGCAAAATGCCAGCCAAAGGTCAGTACACGCAGACCATCAGCCAAATTCCAGTTTACACACACACACAAACTCTCCCTGGTTTCTAGTGATTTTCTGCCCCCGCTTGGGTGCAGATGAGAATAAAAATATCACTTAAGCAGACAAAATGTGTGCCTAAAAAAAAGGGAGCAACCCTTGCCTATGGGGCTTCTCACTGGAATGCCCATAAACATATCCCTGGTGCCTAGTGGGCTTACGGGGCTATTGCCCTGATGTCTTCCGGTGGGCAGAAAGCCTTTTTTGGTGGAGGGGCATTTGCATGTCCATTCTCTGCAGCCCCCACCCCTACGTATATCAAAAACATCAAATTCCCTAGTGAGCTTTCTGCCCCCTCCGGGGGGCAGATTAGGGACTATTGCCCCCATCTGCCTCCCGGGGGAGGCAGAAAGGCTGTGGCAATTTTTTGTGGGGGGTGGGGGCATTGGCATTCCCATTTTGGGCATCCCACACCTCTATGTATAAAAAAAATCCCTGATGCCTAGTGGGCTTTCTGCCCCCCAGGGGGAAGATCAGAGGCTATTGCCCCCATCTGGCTCCTGGAGGGACAGAAAGACTGTGGAATTTTGTGGGGGGGCATTGGCGTGCCCATCTCGGGCAGCCCCCACCTCTAAATAAAATAAAACAAATAATCCCTAGCATCTAGTGGGCTTTCTGCCTCCCAGAGGGACAGAGAGACTGTGGAATTTTGTGAAGGGCTGGGGGATTGGCATGCCCATCTCGGGCAGCCCCCACCCCTAAATAAAATAAGACAAATAATCCCTGGCATCTGGTGGGCTTTGTGCCCCCAGGGGGCAGATCGGGAGCTTACCCCCATCTGCCTCTGAGGGGGGGCCAGAAAGACTGTGGAATATTGCAGGGGTGGGGCATTGGCATGCCAATTTATGGCAGCCCCCACCCCTAAATACAATTAAAAAAAAGAATCACTGCCACCTAATGGGCTTTCTGCCTCCAGGGGAGACAGATCGGGGTTTATTGCCCCATCTGCCTACCGGAGGGGGGTAGAAAGACTGTAGACATTTGCGAGGGTGAGGGCATTGGCATGCCCATCTTGGGCAGTCCCCACCCCTAAATCCAATTTAAAAAAATCCTTGGCATCTAGTGGGCTTTCGGCCCCCCAGGGGGGGGGGCAGAAAGACTGGAATTTTGCTGGGGGAGTGGGGGCATTGGCATGCCCATCTTGGGCAGCCCCCACCCCTAAATAAAATAAAAAAAATCCCTGACTTCTAGTGGGCCTTCTGCGCCCCCCCCCCCCCGAGGGGGCAGAAAGACTGGAATTTTGCTGTGGGGTGGGGGCATTGGCATGCCCATCTTGGGCAACCCCCACATCAATTTTTTTTTAAATCCCTGGTGTCTAAGGTGCTTTCTGCCCCCCCCTGGGGGGCAGATTGGGGCTACTTCCCCCATCTGTCCCCCGGGGGAGGCAGAAAGACTGATTATGCCAGAAGGAATTGTGGAAGCAAAGGCCCTTGCCCAAGGGGCTGCTACCCCCTCACTAGTGCCTAGTCGGTGGATCCCTACTTGGGGATCACCCTCCTGTATTCAAGGGGCTGAGATAGCCCCCTTAGCATGTAGAAAGTGAAACTGAAATGAGCCTTTCAGCTCATTTCAGTTTCGGTTTCTAGGAAATTACGTCAGTGTGATGTGAGGGCTGATCGTCATTTCACAGAAACCAAACATACAGCCTTGGGAGATGGGGAAGCCCTTCCCCAGCTCCCGAGGCTGTTGGGGGAAAAGGAAATCCCTCTGGTACGTGCACCAGAGGGATTTCCAATGCCATGTGATCAGACTGCCAGGAGTCGTCCTCGCACAGGAGCACTGGTGCGACGGACGGCTCCTGGGCGTCCGACACACCGAAGGGGTTAAAGGTTCTGACCTTACCCAAAAAGCTATTAAAAAATAAGAAATATATGAAGGTTTGGAATTGACAAACAAGATGTGGGAGGAAGTTAATATATTAAATTTAAGAGAGTTGAGAGGTGCTAATTGGCATTGAATGCTATTTTTTCGCAAATGGTTGCTAAATAGAACCCCGCATTTTTTAGCACAAATCAACCCAGCTTTCCAGGCCACTGTTTTTGGTGCTCTGATGGGTCTGTTGCCAATTGGGTGCATGTAATAGATCACTGTTAGTTTATTCAGGGATTTTGGAATTAAATATTACAGTATCTGGAGACTGAATGACAGGTCAGCTTAGCCCCAAGCATCTGGTTGAACATTTTAGGGTATGATCCCGCTCTTGGCCTAACTGTTAAATGGATAAAGTTATTATATATAGCTACAGCTGTGGCCTGGTCCCTTTTACTCTTAAAATGGTGAACCCAGCTGGTCCCCACAATGAGGGACTGGCTGCGAAAAATGGGGCAATTTAGAAACAATGAGCAATTATATGCAATACGAAATGGGGGGGTGAAGAAATTTGACAACATGGGGACGGTTTACATTTGAAAAGCAATTTGAAACAATGAGCAATTATATGCAATACGAAATGGGGGTGAAGAAATTTGAAAACATGGGGGCGGTTTACATTTGAAAAGCAATTTGAAACAATGAGCAATTATATGCAATACGAAATGGGGGGGTGAAGAAATTTGACAACATGGGGACGGTTTACATTTGAAAAGCAATTTGAAACAATGAGCAATTATATGCAATACGAAATGGGGGGTGAAGAAATTTGAAAACATGGGGACGGTTTTCATTTGAAAAGCTGGGGTCAGATTAAATGTCTTGATCATGTCACTTTGCGATCCTTTGCGCACTGTGCTCTTAAGGCACTTTATGAACTCTAATTTGATCATCCTTAAAGGCAGCTGTATTTAATGTATTTATTATTTTTGCTGGCAGCTATTTGTTGAAGAGTGTTTTAGTCCTTACTATCTCTTTAACTTACCCTGGATATATTAGGTTATGAAATATGTATTTATTAGCATTACATTTATTGTTGGTGCATGAATAATATTGTTTTGAATTTATGCACTTGTAACACAAATTTTTGTTCCTAATAAAAAATTTAAAAAAGGACACAAGAGCCATTCCTAGATGTGATATGTGCTTTAAGGTGTACTTAGTTTGGTCACAGTGGATCGTTTTTGTGGAGCTTTGTATCAATGTAGTTAGTTGAAGAACTCTGTGCCATTACATGAAAAAATGGTGGAACAGAGAAGAAAGAAAGCTTGAATGCCTTCCCTTGCAGATTAAGGGGGCCGATTCACAGAACTAATCCGAGACAAAATATTAAACTTACTACTTCTGGTATTCACAGAAGGCACTTATGATTTTTGGTATTCACAGAAATCACTTACGACTCCTAACTTTACGTCCGCAGTCGGGCTGGGATCTCCGCACCCGGACCGTACTCTCCGGCCAGGGCCGTACTCTACGGCTCGAGCCGTAATCTCCGGCTCGGGCTGGATAAAGTGTAATCAATGGGCTGGAATGCAATTTTTACAAAAAGGAACATTAGGAATGTGTGATAAATGGTAGAGGAGGTCATGAAAAATAGTCTGGGCAGGGAAAAGGGTATGGCCAGACACTACATCATAACCCAGAAAAGTTTGCTCCTTTGTATCATGGTACATGCAGTGCACAATTTGCTCTCCCCTCAGTGTTGACTGTGGTGTCAACACCACAGTCAACACTAAGGGCGCTCCCCTTAGTGTTGAGTGCTGAGAGGAGCGCAAATTTTTCAGAGTACGGCCCTAGCCGGAGAGTACGGTCCGGGTGCAGAGATTCCGGCCCGACTGCGGACGTAAAGTTAGGAGTCGTAAGTGATTTCTGTGATTACCAACATTCGTAAGTGCCTTCTGTGAATACCAGAAGTAGTAAGTTTAGGATTTTGTCTCAGATTAGTTCTGTGAATCGGCCCCAAGGTGCACTAACAATGTAATGAACATTCTAGGAATGTTGAATATGTTTGTTGTAAAGTAAAATAAACTGTTTTTAAATGGAGACTGGGGACTAATAGAATGTTTTTCTACTATAGATCTCGCCTTCATGTTCAATTAATATACATTGTGAGAAATATAACAAAGGTTGTGTGTCCTGAAAAAAGTGGATGAAAAGAACCTGTTTTCTCTGAGATGTTGTATCAGCATCTTTTTATGAGCACTTCACCAGTACACTGCTGTCATAGAAAAATGACATTTATTTAGTCCTATGATGTCTTTATGTTTAACCGCTGGCATGTTGGTTGTATGTGTGTTGTGCACATGGAGTAAATGGAAAGTGTGAAGTGAGAGACTGGCTGAAACTTTTTTACAAGACTTTATTCGCTACACCTAAATACGTCTAATAATATTTTTCTACTATGTTTTGAAAAGTGATTTAGAAGAATTTTATGAATTTGATTGTGACAATAAATATTTATTCCTGACTTCATGACAAATGCAAGGGGTAATTTATATACTATTGTGTATACTATGGAAAAAGAATGATTGAGATGGTAACACATTTCAGCATAGACAACTTTTTGTGATTGTAGAGTCTATGCATAGAGTGGGGCACATCTTATTTACCAAAAGACTACTCAGCAGGATATATATCATCACATCAGCACCTTCCAAAGCACCCAATTGGTTCAAGAATATGTACAGCTGGCATCTGGCCCAAATATACATTCTTGAGTCTGTGCCATGGACTGAGAAGGTTTCATTTGCTTAGTAAGGATAATGATTTCCCTGTGCTTAGTATATCATATTTTACATAATTAAAAATCAATCAAATAATGAATCAACAGTTAATAATACATTGTTAAATATTACCTAATTAACTTCCCACCCTAGGCCCCTACAAACCTAGCAGCCTGCAATTAAAATATAAGTAAAATAAATTACATAATTAAAAATTAATGAAATAATTAAGTAACAATTAATAATTATTGGATAATTATTACTTAATTAACTTTCCAGCCTATACCCCTACAAATCTAACTCCTCACAAATTACATATAAGGAAAATAAATCAGTATTTTATATTTTACATAATAAATATCAATCACATAATTAAATAAAATGGATTAAAAAATTCAAAATTAATTACTACTTAATTATCTTCTACCTCTATTCTCCTACAAACCCAACAACCCACTAAGACACTATAAATTTCAATTAGAAATTAAATCAAAAATTCTAAATCACTTAAAATGTCAAGCTATATTTAAAAAAATAATAACATTTATATAAACAATAGTAACACATGAAATTATATATCAACTCAAACACATTCAAATAATTAAAAACAATATTTTTGACCACTATATTATTGAAAACGATATTAAAACATCAATATTATTTAAAACAATATTACTTACCTCAAAAAACAATATTTCTGTCAACGATGTTTGTACACCTTGACATTTGTGTGTCACGATATTTAATTTTCGATGTTTCCCGATATTTCTGGCTGGATATTTTGCCCAAACACGTATTTGAATTGCTGCTTTGAGGAGAATATTTGGTGTATCCATTTTACCAGACCATTTGTTGAGTAACCAAGTATTGAACAAAAAATGCAACACACTGCGGAGATCAAACACACAACACTTACATCAGTAAATAAAGATATGGGGGCAGATTTACAAGCCCCTTGCGCCACTTTTGCGTCACTTTTAACATGGGAAAAGTGACGCAAAAGTGGCGCAAGGGGCTTGTAAATATGCCCCATGGTTTGGAAAATCCCCCTTAGGGTTGCTAGTTACCTAAAAAGACTCCTGCAAAAAATATATAAGTATACAAGGAGTTTGATTTGAGTTGGCAGAAGATAAGAGAAAGAAGTAAACGATTCCTATTTGCCCTTCAGCTAAATACTCTTTTAATGAACATGCAGTTTAGCAATATGTAATTTAATGGAATTCCATTCTCTGTCAGGTAACCAGAATGCTACTTTTTTGCGGCAGTCATCCTTACACAAAGGTGGAATAAAAGGCACAATTATGCAAAACAGAAATAGCCATAAATACAGTCAGCGAGTGTGAAAGCTTCATATTATGCGAGGTAGATATGATGACAGAGGGTGATGATTACAGCTGGAGTGTTTATTTCGAACTATTGTCTAAGTATGGATAATGGCGGGTCTTCCGTCATAGAAGCGTAGCAGATATATACCTCGGGGTGTTGCCTTTGATAATCTTCTGCTCATGGAGATGCACGTTAATTCCTTGACCCGGTAGTGGATAGTAGGAAGAGTAGCTATAGGCTGGGCTGTTGTCGGGTTGCGGCTCAACCGCTACAGCTTCTCTTTTAGTTGACTCCTAAAAACTCTCAGGGGCCTGTTATTAGTTCAGAATCATGCCGTGTCGGCTGCGGCTAGCTTGCGGATATCCTTGGGCCCGGTTTATCACCCGCTATAGAGCTTGGCTGGATCACCATGGTAGATAGACTGAAGTTTCGCACCCTTACAATGATGTAAAAGGTGGACCAGCAGTATAGACTAGTCCATTAGAATGGAAGGATAATGGCCTTTCCTCCAGGTAGTTCTCTACTGTCTTCCGATACAATTTTCTTGGAGACCCATTGGGGGTCAGTAGTGCTACGAGGGTGATCATGGTTAGCTGGTGGGGTGAATTCCTATGTGAAATCAAAACTACTTGTGAGTTACACTATTTTAAAAAGTGCGTGAAAAGCTCCCTTCGTGGTCTAGTCCTTCCCTGAAATCTGCTTAACATTTTCGTTTTGGCCCGTTAAACGTTTATGAAAAGCATACTATCTAAAAGCTTTCAAGAATGTAAATAGTACCATCATGTACAATGATATCAAATGGACAAAATACATTTGTCTAAAAATGTCACCAACCAATAAAATATTTGATTAAAATGTAAATATTTCATTAAACAAATGGAATTATTGATTGACGTAATAGGGAATATTAGCTCTAAAACAGTACACATCCACGCAGGCTCTCCTTCACGATTTGATTTTATGACTATACTCAGGCAAAAGCAGTTTCTAGCTAATTACTGCCGGGCACACTGCGTTACTCTTGAGGGCTGAGGGAATCAGCGTCATGCAGCTGCTTGCAGACTCAGACAGGTCCAAGTTTAGGAGAGCATCTTGTTGCTGGAGTCACGGCATACTTATTCCTCTTCAAGACTATTACATAACCCGTGTATTATTAATGCTGTACGTTTCGTTTTATTTATGTTTGTAAATATAGCTCTCGTAAAGGATGAGGGTCCGTGCAGTATCTGCAACTTGCACGCGTTATAACGAACGATACTCTTTCGAGTACATTTTGCCTGTTTTTCACCAGAGGTACGTTAATGTTCGAGAGGAGACCCCAGTGCAACTCCCTTCTTTATTATGTCTAACTGCACATCACTCTTTAGTGTCTGATGTGAGACATGCCTCTCTCTGGCGCGACAGCCAATAGAAATCTATTTGTGCCAAGATGGATTGCCCTTTTCCTGCTCCCCCTCTCTTTCCAGTGGATGCATTTACTTAATCTTCCCTGCATTACTCCTCCTGCGAATTACCACACTCCTCGGAGATATTTTGTGCCATTTAACAAATCGTATTGGTTAGGATGACTGAATTCCTCCACAGCCGGTTCCAAAATGGCGTCATAATGTGACAGTGCCCCTGCTTAGTAAGAAGCTGTCTTCCTCAGGATTATACAGCTACCTCATGCTGATGGATGTCTGGCCAGCTGTAAAAAATTTCAGATCTGTTCAGTACATTATGTGCCACTTAAATTGTACGATTTTGGATGATGATTAACCAATACAGAATTTCAATCACTTCTCAGCCCTCTCGTTAAATGTAGGGACTGATTAATTAAAGAGACTTTCCGTTTATGAAGCCTATGCTAAGTGAAGTGGCAGGCATGAGCAAGAGAAAAGGCCAAAGTGCAACGTACTAAAGAGCATCGCACGTCACAATTTTCATTACGACTCGTTGTGCACACATAACAAATGCATGCTAGTTACAAAAGTAAGGGGGCTGTAAAGGAGTGGTCCTCCTTACTTGTGATTAACAATGACATGTAGTGATGGTGGTATGTGACCACTTAAGCTATTGCAAGAACTGGAAGATTACCAAATCACACGTTAACCAGGAGCAATTCATAACGTGGAAGATATCCATAAGAGACAACTCCCCTACTTTGGTGGGTTAAGAAGCTCTGACTGGGTCCCTAGTCAGACCTTTAGCAGGCCCAGGGTAACAGTAGCGGCCCGTGGTGGGAGTGCTGCCGGGCGGTGACGTGGGGATGGGGAGGGGCAGGGTGGGGGGTAGTAAACTACAGATTACGGCCGATTAGAGGTAAGTAAACATATAAATAAATAAAACGAATTTCGTTGCGCGCGCTGCATCACATTTGCCGATGCAGCGCGCGGAACGAAATTCGTTTTATTTATTTATATGTTTACTTACTTCTAATCGGCCATAATCCGTAGTTTACTACCCCCCGCCCTACGTCAGCGCCCGGCAGCACTCCCACCACGGGCCGCTACTATAGCACACATTTTATAAAGTTTCATATATTTCTAGAGAATGTTTCTAAGTAAACAAAGCTTACTTTTGCAAAGGATTAGAAATTAGTCTTTTTAGTGGGGAAATTACGATTTCATACATGTAGAATCAGCATTTAAACTTGATCTGGACCCCTTCAACTTGTATTTCCTTTTCAGTGAATGTTTGCTGCAAAATGTTTTCTTTTGTTATAGAGATGTTTCAACTTCTACATAGCCTATTGTGTAGATATTAGATTTAAAAGGTTAGAAGTTTACAAGTATACTTGGGAAAGTGACTCTGAATGAGAAGCTGACCCATACTAAACATTTGTGGATACAAAATGAACCCTGTTGCTTGAAGAAATTTTGCATTCTCAGTGAGAAGATGAGTAGTGTTCCTGTTCCCAGGAGGGCATTGAATGCTGATTGGCTGAAGGAAGACTGAAGCTACAAATGTTACCAACTTTCATAAAATGGGTATTTTATATAAGTGCTTGTCCCTAGAGTAGGTTACCCCCCACTAGCAAGAAGCTTATACCTAGACCCTACTCTACTCCACATTGCTCTGAGACTCTAGTGAGTTTTTTGAACCTCTCTTTATGGGACGTTCTGTTTGATATTTTTGATCTATTGAATTGTTTTAATGCTGAATCTTTATGCTTACTCTCACTCGTTCTCGAATTAGAACTCTTTATAGGTTCTGACTGACTCCTTTCCTCCATATTCTTAGAATAGAGAATCTTTCATTAATGGAACGCGCATAATTTATTTATTAATTTCATTATATACTTTGATTGGCTTTATAGGATTCTAATGACTAAACTTGATTAATAAATTTGTGATCGATTAAACATGATTTACTAAAAGATTTTGATTAATAAAACCCTGAAAACTTACACCTTACTTGCTTTATTGACTCAAAATAATATTAATGATTATGATGGATAATGCATTTGATGTATTGACCTTCTTTTCTAAAAAACGATGGCAAAGATCCATTGCGGCATGACAGACCGGGAATTAGCCCGGATGATTGTAGAGTTAGAGTCAGAGTTAAAATAATGCCAATGTCCCATTGCCCGAACCCCAGAACTTGAAGACTAACAAGGTGCAATTTTCAAAGGCGGTTGCTGAATTGGAGGAGTGAGTATTAATAGGGTTATGCTTTGTAGTTGTTGTTATTGATTTTGCTGTGTAATGCAGTTGGATTAATTATTGATGCTTATGTGTTTTTGTGAAGTTGGGCTCAGCGTAGACTACGATCCTGGGATAGAGATGTTGATACTGATATTGAGAAGTGTAGAATACACTATATGTGGTTTTTGTCTGCTAGAGATTTGTGGTGTAGGTCGTGAGGTTCTGTAGACTACACAATTCAGATAGGAACTGTAATGATTTGTTGTGATTGTACTAATATTGATTAATGTTAGTGGAACCTACCAACGCAGAGGTGAAGCTGAATTGATTAGGGTGATTACCCACTAGTCGAGATTTCATTTGCATATGTGAAAACTCTTTATGTAAATATAGTTGGAGGGTGTTAAAACCTTAACATTCTGATTGTTGAATTGCATTCTTTTTTAGAGGAGCAGACAAGGGTTTGTTTATTTTGTATTTGCTTAAAGTTGAGGAAATGTGTGTAGGAGAAAAAATTGTAAAAGGAGGGTGAACTGCTGCGAGAAGTGAGATCATAGTATGCCGCGCTGTGATTGGTTGGTTGGTGTACTGTTGCACTGCTAATGGTCGATGACGAAACAGAATGCTGCATTGTAAAAGGTTAATTGTTGTGTAAGTACTGCATTGAGATTGGTTAACGAGTCTTCAAGTATTAAAGCTTTAACAAAATTAGAGAAAATAAATCTGAGTTTACGGAAGAGAATCTGTTAGAAATTGAGGTTTCTGGTTGGCAGAGTATTCACCCTGTCCAAGCAGGAGCCACAATCCTAGTCAGGGTAAGTCAGATACACAATCTAAATTAACCTGCGCTCACCCTCTGGTAGCTTGGCACAGAGCAGTAAGGCTTAAATTAGGATGCTTTGTGTTAAGTATCTGTGCACAATTTAATTACAGAAACATAGTGAAAACACCACAAAAAGACTCCACACCATTGTAGAAAATAGAAAGTATGTATCTGAGCAAAACAAGACCAAAACAACAAAATTCCAATTAGTAGAAGTCGAGATATGAATTTTAAAAGATTAAATCCCAAAACAGTGCTGGCTATAGGACCCAAGCAGGGTCTGCTGAATAAGTACCTTGTACAAAGCAAGCTCGGCGTCGAGGACTCCCTGCGTCCATTCCGATACACGCAGTTGGGTCAAGCCTCACCGTCAGTGTCAATGTATAGGTGCTGCTTCCAAGTCGAGCCTCAGAGTAGGTGCTAAAGGGTTGGCACTGCATTGAAGTCGTGCCTCACAGCGGCGTCTTCAGATCAGTGATGTGTCATCGCCGAACCTCGCAGTTGGGATCCGCATAGTCATTGAATCGGCATTGCATCAGATGGCACTACACCGGTTACGATTGCCACAAAGGGGCCAATGTATCGATTCATGCAGAACACAGTTACAGAACCTACTTCTTAGGCCCATGGCTGCAAGGGGCACCTCAGGCAAGGGTTGGCCTTACAGATGGCAGCGTCCAGCAGCACCAGCAGAGTTGCAAGAAGTCTTTTGTGGCCCGATACTTCAGGGAACAGGAGGCAAGCCAACAAGCCCTGGAGAAACTTGGGTTCAAGGAAGTAGAGAGCAGGTCCAGTCCCTCTCACTCCGAGGCAAGAAGCAGCAGGCAGCAGGCGAACACAGGAGAGCTGGTAGCAATGTGGCAGTCCTTCCTAAGCAATCAGCAGGCCAACACAGCAATGCAGGTAGCAAAGTGGCAGTCCCCCCACACCCTACAGCACAGCAGCTCTTCTCCCAGGCAGAATAACCTTGGTTCCAGCAAAGTTCTGATTAGGTAGTGTCAGGGGTCCAGTATTTATACCCAAATGTGCCTTTGAAGTGGGGGAGACTACCCAGAGGCCTTTGAAGATCACAAAGTCCATGTCTTTCCTACTTTTGCTCCAGACTCACTACAGGGGGATATGCAGCTCTATTTGTGGTGACAGGCACAACCCTATTCAGGAGCAAGTATCAGCTCATCCCTCCCAATCTACCTCAGGAAGGCCCATCAGCCTGGTGATGGGCCATCAGGAAGCAAATGTCATAGCTCAGCTCCCTTTGGGAATGCCAAAGCCCAGCTTTCACCCAACCCAGACATGTATTCAGAGACAGGCAGAGGCACTGAATGGTTAAAGTAATAAAATGGCAACTTTCTATAAGTGGCATTTTCAGACTTACAATTTAAAATCTGACTTCACCATGAGTAGTGAATTTAAATTGTGAGTCCAGAGACACCAAACTCCAACTCTGTATCTTTCTCTAATTGGAAATTACACTTAAAAGATGTTTCTAAGACAATTCCGTTGTTTACCTCTAGGAGAGATAGGCCTTTCAGTAGTGAAAGATTAATTTTGCAGTTTTTCACTACCAGGACATGTAAACCTCAAAAGTACATATCCTATCTTTAAAATACATTGCACCCTGCTCTTAGGGCTGCCTAGGGCCTAATTTAGGTGTGACTTATATGCAGTAAAAAGGAAGGTTTAGGCCTGGCAATTAGGTTAACTTGACAGGTTGAAATGGCAGTTTAGACTGCATGCACAGGCTCTGCAGTGGCAGGCCTGAGCCATGTTTAAGGGCTACTGAAGTGGGTGGTGCAATCAGTGCTGCAGGCCCAATAGTAGCATTTAATTTACAGGCCCTGGGCACATTTAGTGCACTTTACTAGGGACTTACAAGTACATTAAATTTGCCAATTGTGGATAAGCCAAAGTTACCATGTTCTGAGCATATGCATTCTAGCACTGGTTAGCAGTGGTAAAGTGCCCAGAATCCTTAATCCAGCAAAAATGAAGACAGCAAAACAGGAGGCCAGAAGGCGAAATGTCAGGGGAACCACGCCAAGGATGCCAGGTCTAACACGTGTCCCCCCAGCTGAAGGTGGGGAGAGCTACCCAACCCCTTGGGAGTTTTCTTCACTAAGGCAGAAGAACCTGGAGGGACCATCAGCATTGGTGTGGTCTGTGTCAGGATGGTGTTCCACCATAAAGTCCATTCCCTGTAGAGAGATGGACCACCTCAACAGTTTGGGATTCTCGCCACTCATCTGCATTAACCATCTAAGGGGCCTGTGATCTGTCTGAACACAGAAGTGAGTGCCAAACATGTATGGACTTATCTTCTTCAGTACCCAGACCACAGCAAAGGCTTCCCTTTCAAGGCATGCTCCAACTCTGTTCCCTGGGAAGTAGCCTCCTAATGATAAAGGCTGAAGGCTGATCCAGGCCCTCTTCATTTAGCTGTGAGAGCATGGCTCTTATGCCATGCTCGGAGGTGTCCATCTGCACAACAAACTCTTGGGAGAAACCGGGGGCCTTAAGCACAGGTGCCATGCACATGGCTTCCTTCAGGGTATCAAAAGCTTTCTGGCACACCTGTGTCCAGATCACCTGACGTGGCTGCTTCTTGGAAGTCAGCTCTGTCAAGGGGGCAACAATGGTGCCAAATTCCTTGGTGAACCTCCTGTAATATCCAGTGAGGCATAAAAACGCTCTCACTTTGGTCTGGTTCTTGGGGGGTTCCCAAGCCAGAATGGTATTAATTTTGAACTGCAAGGGCTGCACCTTGCCACCTCCTACTTGGTGTCCCAAGTAGACCCCAGACCCTGCCCTACTTGGCACTTACTGGCCTTGATAGTCAGGCCTGCAGTCTGCAGTACCCAAAGCCCTTCCTGGATGTGGTTCAAGTAGTCCTCCCAACTAGAGCTGTAGACCACAATGTCGTCTAGGTAGGCAGCACTGAAGTTCTCCAAACCAGACAGAACCTGATTGACCAGCCTTTGGAAGGTGGCAGGGGTATTCTTCAACCCAAAAGGCATGACTCAGAACTGGAAGTGCACTTCTGGTGTTGACAACGCTGACCTCTCTTTAGCCCTCTCGGTCAAGGCAATCTGCCAGTACCTGGATGTTAAGTCAAACGTGTTGAGAAACTTGGCAGCTCCAAGGCAATCAATTAGCTCATCAGCTCATGGGATGGGGTGTGTGTCAGACTGGGTGACTGCATTGAGCCCATGGCAGTCCACGCAGAACCTAAGTTTAGGTGTGACACCTGGAGGGGCAGCCTAGGGAACCAACAGCACTGGGTTGGACCATGGGCTGTTTGAGGACTCAATAACCCCTAACACCAGCATCTTGGAGACCTCCTTGATGCTAGCCCACACTTTATCAGACAGCTTGTCAAATTTGTCTTTACAGGTGTGCTGTTCCCAGTATCAATATCATGGGTACACCATGTAGTGAGTGCTCAGGTTAGGGAGAACAAAGAGGCAATCTGCCCCAGCAACTGGGGGCAGTCTCTCTGTTGATCTAGGGTCAGTGTAGGGGAGAGGCTGACACCCCCACTGACCCATCCTGATCTTTGGAAGATAGGAGGTCGGGGAGAGGTTCACTCTCCTCTTCCACCCCATCATCAGTATCCAGAAGCATGGTAATCTCTGAGCTCTCAAAGTGGGACTTGAGGTGGTTCACATGTAGGACCCTCAAAGTGTTCCTAGGAGACTTGAGGTCCACCAAGTAGGAGACATCAGTCTTGTACTCCTTCACCTCATAAGATCCAGACCAATGGTCTTGCAGGGCCCGTGGCTCCACTGGCTCCATTACCCACACCTTTTTGACCAGGCTGAAACTCAACTAGAGTGGTATTCTGGTCGTACCATCATTACATGTCCTCCTGGCTAGCTTCCAGGTTCTCCGGTGCGAGCTTTCTGAAGCGGGCTGTCTGGTTGCGGAATGGCAGCATATAACTAATTACATCCTGGGGTGACTTCTTAGGGGCTTGCTCCCAGCCTTCCTTTACCAAATTGAGAGGTCCTCTCACAGGCTGTCCATATAGAAGTTCAAAAGGGCTGAAGCCATCCCCCTTGTGTGGAATCTCCCTGTAGGCGAAAAAAAGGCATGGCAGGAAGACGTCCCACTTACACCTCATGGGTTCAGGTAGACCCATATTCATGCCTTTGAGGGTACGATTGAACCTGTCAACTAACCCATTGCTTTGGGGGTGATAAGGAGTGGTGAACTTATAGGTCACAGCACACTTCTTCCACATGGCCTTCGTGCAATTGGACATGAAGTTGGTACCCCGTTCAGATGTCACCTCCTTATGGAAACCCACACAGGTAAAGATCACTACTAGTGCCCTGACCACGATGGTCGCAGCCACCATCCTCAGAGGGATAGCTCCTGGGTAGCGGGTGGCATGTATCCACCAAGACCAGAATGAATCTGTTGCCCATGGCTGTCTTGGGATCCAGAGGCCCCACAATGTTGATGCCAACCCGCTCAAAAAGGGTGCTAATGACAGGGAAAGGTTGCAGGGGGGCCTTGCACTTCCCCCCTGACTTGCCACTTGCCTGGCAGGTAAGACAGGACCTACAGAACGCATCTGAGGCCTTCCTCATTTGAGACCAATTAACGTGCGTGACAAGGCTGTCAAAGGTCTGTCTTGCCCCAAATGACCTGCCAGTGGCTCATCATGAGCCGGAGCAGGTAGAAAGACCCCGAAGTGCTGGGTACCACCAACACATGTATTGCACTAGGCTCAGGAGCCTTAGGCTTACTGTACAGAAGATCATTCTCCCAGTAGATCATGTGCTGCCCAGAGGTATCACCAGCTGCCTAGACCTCAGCCTGCTGCTGAAGACTCTCAAGAGTAGGGCATTTTTTCTGCTCCTTGCAGAACTCTTCACTGGAGGGACCCACTTCCTGCTGCCAGTTGGTCAACTCAGGCAGGTTCCCTGGTTCAGCCACATCTTCCCTTGTAGGTACTGGGGCGTCCCCATCAGGTTCTGCCTCCTTCAGGACTGAGGGGGTCTCAGGGGCGGGTTTCCCTCGCCCCTTGCTCTTCCTCTTTTTGGCAGGTACCTGGGCCATTCTTCCAGGCTCCAGGTCCTTCTGACCGCCTTCACGAGCTGCCATGGACCATGTTGTGAGGCACACCCACTGAGGCAACCCCATCATCTCCAAGTGTGACCTGAGCTCTAACTCCTTTCAGATGGTGTGCTCCAGGTCATTGCCCAGCAAACAATCCACAGGCATGGACGGACTCACAGCTACCTTCAGCAGACCAGAGGACCCCCCTCTCAAAGGGAACCAGATCCACAGGATAGTGGCTCTCACGGTTGTCAGCAGCAACAACTTGGTGGAACGTGTTAGGGCCTACCTACTCTGAAGACACCCTATGACACCTGATGGTTGTCATATTGGCTCCTGTGCATCTCAGAGCCTCTACCCTCTGCCTATTGATGGCCACCCATTGAGTGTACGTCTTAGCATTGCCAGGCATGTGGGTTCTCTGTACCATTTCCCCATCATCCAGGTACACTAGGGTCAATTCTACACTCCCCCCAAAACTATATGGGGCAATCTCCTCCCCAATTGCTGCACTAGACAACCCCAGTGACTGCCCATGTCAGGTGGCTCAGTAAGGCCTGTAAGAAACAGTGACATTTTAACATGCACACATTTCTTAAGTTGCCTTCTCTTTCATGCAATGACTTATGACTCACATTTGCTTGCGTAACAGTGCAGGGCTAGTTTCCACGAAACCGCTTTGCTTAAAAAACCTCTCCGCAAGAACGCTATCACGACACCTTGAACATTTCGTACAAGGCCCGACACACAGTGTACAAATGTTGTTACTTGTTATTTCGTTCATGGGGTGACTTTGCTATCACAGAGACAATAAAAAATGTCAGCTCAGCTGAGGCATCAACATGGAAGCATGCATGTCATTGTTATAAATACACATGCACTCCCATGCTCAGGAGAGAAGCACTTGGCTGTCACTTGCGAGGTCATCACTGTGTTGGCATTTCAGCTTAGCTGGTACCTATTGATCCCTCTGCGAGGATGGATGTCCAACCTGTGACCAAGACGGGGACCTACACACTTTGCATTCAGGGAAAGGGTAGTTAGATCATCCGATAGGGAATTCTTGGTTAACCATACACACCCTAGACAACTAGGTTAGGGAACGTATAGTAGGAGTACATACTCAGTACTTATATACCAGCATATATAAACTGTTTTAGTACGATGGTGGAATTGTTCATTCTCCTCACCGTCTTTATACTTCTAATCACTTTTATCTGCTTCTGTCTATTGATCACTGCAGCACATACATTTTATTCAAGAATCACAATGGTTCAATAAATATTGAAAAGGCCCCTCTGTGTCTTTCTTGTGCATCTCTCTGAGAGCACATGAGTGACTGAGCTAAAAGGTGCTGGATCTATTACCATGATTCCTGGGAGAGATCAGGGTTGTCATTTTCTGAGGTTGCCCAAACCGTTCGCCACCCATGTAGGTTAGAGGGGCTTATGGGGGCACTGTGAGCTAGCTGGCCGTTAGGACAACATATCCTGAGGGGGTGCAGAGAATCAGTCTGGCACCAATATCAACATTTATGTTGCCCAACAAGCGCACAGTTTCTACTGGAAAAGTGAAAACCATACAACACCCACAGATGGGGGCTGTGCCCACTTGGGACACTTAGCATCCCCATTGTAGTGCCCTTCCTGATGGCATTCATTGGCACTCATTGTCAGTAATCATGTACCTATGCCAAGACTTCCACAGGAGCAGAAGATAATTCCTCAAATTCCAAATTCTTCTGCAAACAACATTCAAGTAGATCTGTTACTCACAATAAAGAGGGGGAAAGGGATTGGGATAAAAGAGAGACTGCCACTGGATGGTGTCACTTCCTTGCGCTACTTCTACTGGTACCTAACACTTCTATCTTGAATCAAGCTATTTTTTCTACAACACCTGTTGGTAGAAAGCACAATTTGTAACTTCTATGTATTGCTAATCTTACAATTCACTATTTGTTACATTTTACCTTTCTCTAATTACCTTACACAATCAGTGGATTTGCTGCTCTTTTGTAGGTTTTTAGATTTTTAGAATTATAACTGAAGATTAGGCTCATGCACATGGATTCAGTATTTGAGTTGGTCTAATTATTCTTGCCTTTTATTTTTATCTTCTTCAATTCAAATTGTTCCTCATCAGATAAATTCACTTGTGACCTTTGCCTCTTCTTCTTAACTTATCAAAAGAGTTGCTTCAAATAAGTCTCTAGTGGAGATGCCGCTGGACTAACTAGAGAGTTTTATTTTTAATCAGATCACTGATCCACTGAAGTAATGTCAAATAAGGATTCAAAGTCCCTGTAAGTACATTAGTTCTTTCATAGAATTACTGTAGCATGAGTTCTTTTCAGATGGCTGAAGAAAATGAAAATATCCCACTGGGACACTACTCATGGAGTTGCCATCAGATTCAGCAAGCACAGCTTCTGAACTGGCACCCAGCAGAGACACCACTCGTAGAGTAATGAATTCAAACTGAAACGCGCATTAGGAAATGTGCAGCTTGGATGTTCAAGAGCAGTAGCGTAGGAAAGACGCTACCCCCTTGAGGAATTCTCCTCAAAAACACATGCACGAACAAGGAACACTGCTTCTCCTCATGATTTTACAATTGAGTTCAAGCACAATAACGGCAACACTTGTCTTCGCACAGAAAGTCTAGGCCGGCTACTTCAGAAAGACCTTTTCCCAGTGGCTGCCATTTTGGAAACAATGCACAAGTGGCCTTGTAACATTTTAATCAGCATTACCAGCAGCCCCAATGAAGGGGATCAATGGTGTTTACCTTGCGGGTACTTTAACAGTCTTTTGAACCTTAACTTCTTCGTAAGCTGCACCTTCTTATTTATGGTATTGATTTGTTCAGACCTGACACTCATAGCACTTCATGGAAGCCTTCCCTGCAGACTTATTCTAAGGGAACCATTTCTTCTTTTTTATCAGAACTAGTTTGGGGCCCTTTTGAGAACTCCTTCCTCTTTTTGCCCCCTCCTTCTTCTGGTGAGGGACCTGCCTACTCTTGTGGTGATCCCACCCAGATACCTTCCTGTGGACCCTTGTGCTGACCCAGCAGTTCTCCTCCTTAGAAAGCTCTCTGGGGTCAGTGAGAGTACTATCAATAAGGTATTGGCACAGATCTGGAAAGCAAAGACTGAACATGTGTTCTGTTGCAAACACATTACACAGCCCCTGGTAATATTTGACCTCACTGCCCTTCACCCAACCATCCAGTGCCTTGCAAAAGGAATTAACACAATCCACCCAGGTCGGTTGGAAAATCTTCTGACTATCCCTGAATTTCTGTCTATCCTTCTCTGGAGTCAGACCAAACTTCCTGATTAGGGCCTCCTTCATGGGGGGGGAGGGGGCGGATTACCTCATCCTGTCACTCTCTTCTAGGGCCAGTAAAGTGGCTCTCCCCTCACTAAGGATATGTCCCCAAAGATTAGCCCCCCAATCTGCCTCAAGGACCTTGTGTATTTGGAGTACAATTTCATAGGACTCAAACCATTTGTTTATGTCGTCTCCTACCACAAAACCAGGCACTAGACACTTGGGTATATGGACCCTCCTGTCAGAGGGCACGGAAGAAATGCTGCCATCACCACTGCTGGACTCCACCTGCCTGGCTTTGAGGTCCAGCTCTCTCAGGCCCAATTCCTGAGCCAACATCATCTTTTTCTCCTCAATAGCCAATCTCTTTTGGTTCTCCTCCATCTCCAAGGATAGTCTTTTCTCATCTAAGGCTTTCTCCTTGTCCAATTTAAGCATAGCCAGCTTCAATTTAAACATTCTCTCTTCCCTCCTGTCCTCCAGCTTCTCTGGGGACAGGCCTTTGGATGACACATTGCTCCTCGCTCTGGAAGAAATCCACATTCCTGCAAGTAATTTGCCCTCCTCCTCTACCGGACAGAAGTCCAAGGCCTCCTCTTAGACCATGGACCAAATCATTCTCCTCAACCAGTTCTTCCTCACTCTCCTCTGGGCTCTCATTGAATGCAGCATGAACATCTGAGAAGGCTCTGAGTGCTTTTTGCAGCTCCACCCTCCTGGTGGTTCTCTTTACAAGAAGCCCAAAATCCTTGCAGAAATACTTGAGCTGGGCCACAGTATAACCCTCAATTCTGGTCAGCTCAAACTCCATTCTTGCAGGTTCAGATGCAGAATTACCAATCAGTGACATGATTGTAGGAAAAAGCAAAATTGCCTATCAGGGAGAATTTAAAATTTAAAATTGCCAATTGAAGAGAGTAGGAAAACGATGTCAATGGGGATCAGAGACCATTGATTTAAATTGGTCTAGATGTGAGCAGTAGTGTACACCAACTTACTGTTAGGTACTGCACAAAAACAAGTCCTATCCTCACTGCAGATCAACAGTGTTAGAAATTGAGGTTTCTAGTTGTCAGAGTATGCACCCTGTGAAAGCAGGAGCCACAATCTTAGTCAGGGTAAGTCGGATACACAACCTAAATTAACATGTGCTCACCCTCTGGTAGCTTGGCACAGAGCAGTCAGGCTTAACTTAAGAGGCAATGTGTAAAGTATTTGTGCACACTTCAATTATAGTAACACAGTGAAAACACCTCAAGAAACCTCCACACCATTTTAGACAAATAGAGAATGTGTATCCGAGAACAACAAGACCAAAACAACAAAAATCTAATCAGTAGAAGTGGAGATATGAATTTGTAAAGATTAAATCCCAAAACAGTGTTTAGAAATGAAGAGCGCTCAAATGTTACCTGAGGTTGTGCTACACTGGGGTAAGTCCAAAGTTCAGGCCGACCACAATGGAGGGCAGGCTGGCTACAGGCCCTTCGCATGGGATGCTGAAAAAGTACTTTATACGAGGTGACTTCAGCATCAAGGGCTTCCTGAGATATTGAAAGATTGAGGGACAAGCTATACTAAATGAATCAACCTCCTAAACCCACACAGTATCAGGCTTCAAACATTTGGGAGGAAACTGCTCATGCTAAGGAGAGAGAGAAATTCCAGAATAAGACTAGAAGAGCAGTGCATAATTATGCAGATGCTCGATGGGATGAAGAACAACAGAGGTGGAGGAAAGCCATAGTTGAGGGGACTAGTTTGAACTAAGCTATTTCTACTGACAAACATGAGAAGCATGATGAGGGAGCTGCAAAGAAATCAGATACTGAGAGTGATTTTGGGATGACATTTTCGATGCATTGTTAGCTGCACATCCACCACCATATGTGGCCCCTGTAACCAATGCTGAGAGAACTTTGGCAGTGGCTACAGCCCCTGTTGACCTGCATATAGTTCAAATTGAAAGGCCATTACAGATGGCACAGCCCATTGTACAACCTGTCTATCAAATATTGTGCCCGTGCGAATTGAGGCTGCTTCTATAGTGATGACTCCAGGTGTTACTGCTCAAATTGTAACAGTACAAGCACCCGTGACTAGGGTTGTAACAGCACAGCCATTAGGAGGGCTTCCTGAGATATTGAAAGATTGAGGGACAAGCTATACTAAATGAATCAACCTCCTAAACCCACACAGTATCAGGCTTCAAACATTTGGGAGGAAACTGCTCATGCTAAGGAGAGAGAGAAATTCCAGAATAAGACTAGAAGCGCAGTGCATAATTATGCAGATGCTCGATGGGATGAAGAACAACAGAGGTGGAGGAAAGCCATAGTTGAGGGGACTAGTTTGAACTAAGCTATTTCTACTGACAAACATGAGAAGCATGATGAGGGAGCTGCAAAGAAATCAGATACTGAGAGTGATTTTGGGATGACATTTTCGATGCATTGTTAGCTGCACATCCACCACCATATGTGGCCCCTGTAACCAATGCTGAGAGAACTTTGGCAGTGGCTACAGCCCCTGTTGACCTGCATATAGTTCAAATTGAAAGGCCATTACAGATGGCACAGCCCATTGTACAACCTGTCTATCAAATATTGTGCCCGTGGGAATTGAGGCTGCTTCTATAGTGATGACTCCAGGTGTTACTGCTCAAATTGTAACAGTACAAGCACCCGTGACTAGGGTTGTAACAGCACAGCCATTAGAGATTCGCACTCCGACTGCTCCGATTAATGTTGTTCCAGATACTGTAGCTCAAGTAGCGGTTGGAGGACCACCTGTGACCAGACATCACAGAATTCACAAATTGTTACTTGTACACCACCACAAACAATTCAATCATTGAGAGAAGGGAGAGGAATTTACCTTACAGCACCAATGAAAGTGGGTGAGATCAGTTTATTTGAAGAGGGATTTTTCCCCCATGGTTTGGAGATTGCTGAGAATAAAAGGACAAAGTTGGGTTATCATTACACAAATGACAGTAAAGGAGAGATCATTGAATGTCCTGATATTAAAAATAGAATTAAAAGAAATAATTAGAGGTTGTTTTGAGCTTGAACATGTGAAACAGTACAAAGAGAAGGAACAGATATATTTGTGTAAAGAATGACTAGATGTGCAGCAGCCACACATGATAAACTGGCAGATTTGGCCAGACAATATGATGTCGATATTTCAAAAAGTGTTCCATTTCAGAAACGTTTCAGGGTACAATTGGATAATGAGCCTATTGAGACAATGGATTCTTCAGTAATTCGATTGCACAGCACTGAAAAAGTAAAATGCATTTGTCGATGGGGTGGTTTTGAGAAATTGGAATATAAATGGGCAAAGAAGACTCAAAAGAAAAAGAAACAATCAGGGACAGATGAGGTCAATTATAAACCATTTACAGGTTCTCTAGATGAAGGAGAAGCTTTGGCTTATCCTTTGTGTGAAATACAAGGAGGAGCATATGTTCATGTACCTTGGAGCAGAGGAGAACTTGCAACATTTACAAATAATTTTCCAAAATTGAGAGACAGGCCTGTACAGTGGTACACACAAGTTGACAGATTTGTTAAACTTTCTAAATGTGTTGTAGATTGATGTGAATACATTCTTTGACATTGTGGTCCCGAATGATTTGTGGGCAGAATGTAAAGTTGCGGTGCAATGGGCGATTGTAGAGCCAGTGAGAGATTCTAGCAATAAAGCACCAGCTACTGAGGTTATGGAGAAATACGAAACAGTTATCACATTTCTGAAAGGCAAGGTTTCTCCAAAAGATATTGATTGGGTAAAAGTTAAAATGATCTCACAAAAGCTAAAAGAGTCAGTGCATGATTGCTATGAGCAGCTTCAGATGTTTCAACAGCACAGTACAAGGGAGTATCCCGAATCCAGTGATATGGGATTTTTTGTATCTCGGTTTATTATTGGGTTAAGACCAGACATCAGTATGCATATACAACAGAGTGTGATTTGCTACCAAGCAAAATTGTTGGATGAAATCCTGAGATATGCAAAGTATTGCAGTGATGAACAAGAGATGAAGCAGAAAAAGCTTCAGGAGAAATTCATGTTTTCTCAGACGAAGCTTGCTAGCAAGATTTTCAGAATCAGTCATTTGCAAGAAATTTTGGTGGTATGCAAGGTGTTGGTTTACATGCTGGAGTATAAGGTACTCAATGACGATTTGGTGTTTCACAGGGTAGAGGTTCCAGTTGATCCGAATTCTGGTGTAGATGTTGCAACACTGAAGAAAATTCCCCCTTACCACCTTTGTAATAAAATTCAGCATTGGAAGAGGGAGTGTAGACTTAATCCAGATGGAATGAGCGTAAATGTTCAAATGGAAATGTAGAAGCAAATTCCAAATCAGAAACAGGTTCCAATGATGCAGGTTCCACAAGCCCAGATGGTCCCACAAAATATGGGAAAACCCAGATTTAACCTAAATCAGATGCCCAAAGCAATTCTAAATCCATTTCAGAATCAGAACAGATTTCAACAATTCCCGATGTTAGACAGTGACAGCTTTGGCTCGGACAATTCCAGATGACAGTGCCTGAGGGTGGAGGAATATTGCGTGCTTTGCGCAGTCTTGGAGGTAAACCAGAGTGGACCATTTGTAGAAGGAGATGTAAATGGCCACCAAGTGTGATTTTTAATTGACACAGGTGCTACCAGATCCACTGTTAGAACAGCGGAAGTCCCAGACCTACTGCTCTCGAAAAAGAAGATCCAAGTTGGAGACGTTTCATATAAACGGATTACTAATCCAGTTTCAGAAAAGGTCCCTTAAAAAATAAGTTTGTTTGAAAAAAAACATCAGTTTTTCTTTTGTGATTTTAGTCTTGTAAACCTGTTGGGGGGGAGGGATTTATTGTGCAAGCTAAATTGCACTATTTACTGTGCACCAGATGGTGTTGAGTTCCAGACACATGATGAAGACATGGAGTTTAAAATGACTCGACAAGAAACAACTATAGGATTGTATCCAGTGGGGAAAGTGAAAGAACTGCCTCCTGACCTAAAAGAAACAGTAAACCAAGAAGTATGTACAAGGAGAGCCACAGGGAGAGCCCGCAGCCTCAACGGACCCTGCTGCCCCTACATCACTAGATCTGGTGTATTCTACTCTGAAACAGATGCAGGGAGAGGCCAGATTGGAGAGTCGTAGGGCGCACCACGCTACCAAAAAACTGCAGTGGTCTCTGCGCAAAGTAAACAAGATCTGTTCTGATATGGCGGAGAGGGTCTCTCATGTGGCGGAAAGAACTGTTGCATTAGAGGAGGAAGTGGGAAAGCTGCAGGTACATAAGGAATCGCAGGAGAAGCTCTCAGAGGATATTGCCTTGAAATTAGAAGATTTTGAGAACCGGCAACGTAGAAACAACGTACGGCTACTGGGTCTTGCCGAGAACATTGAAGGAGAGAATATTTTGTCATTTATAGTCACACTTCTAAAAGGAGCATTCCCCGACCTTGCCCAATGGAACTGGGACATGGAGGTTCAGAGGGCGCATCGCTTCCCAATGTCACAAAGGAAAGGCAATACTTCAGGGCAAGGGGAGCGGCCCAGGGCAATCTTAATCTATATAGGCAACTTTCTCCTCCGACAGGCTATCATGGACAGAGCACAGCCAGACGCCAAATGGACTTTTGAGGGCCATACTTTTTTTGCGCGGCCAGACTTTTGTCATGCCACTGTCGAGAGGAGATGGAGACTGCGGCAGATGATAACCCCCTTTCAGGGGATGGGTTGTGAAGCTTACTTACTGTTTCCTGCGCGGTTCAAGGTTATTTTAAATGGGATGGTGCAAATGTTTTTCTCTGAAATTAAGGCACAAGAGTACCTGACCGAGTTGAAAGAGGCAAGGGGGAGGGCTGGAGTAATGAGACCGTCTCAGGGGGATCCTACAGTTGGCTGAGAAGTTCTTAGAAGTTAAAGGGTACAGTTTTAGCTAAGTACTATCTCCTTGAACGTCTAATTAGTTAATTACTTGGTGCTCTGTTTTTCTCTGGTCTGTCTTATTTTTGCTAAGGCTAATAGTATTTGGAATACAGTGGTGTATTTCGGGGTTGGGGTGGGAGAATTCACAGCAGCTTGAGATGTGAGCTCGGCTGCCTCTCATAGGTCATGGCTGACCTATTTGCCTGTGTGGGTGGTTGGAGGGGGTGGGGGAGGGGGGGTTCGAAGGGGAGGGTGGGGGGGGTTTGGGGGGATGGGGAGGTGGAGGGAACAGCACAGCACAGTACAGTACTTGAGGTTTAAATCTATAAATGAGTATGGAAAAGGAAATGGAAAGATAACAGTGTGTCAAAGAATCTGCTCAGGAGGGCTAAGAAGTCTAAAGAGGTATAACTGGGCTGGGAAATCTTCTACTTTGAACTAATGAGTTTACGTGTAGCGTCAATAAATATCTGTGGCCTGAATGACTTGCTTAAGAGGCAAAGAGCGGCAATTATCCTGAAAACACTACGTATAGACGTATTATGTGTCCAAGAGACTCATATAGAAGGCACTAATGGCAGTATTATGGAACAACTCGGGTTCAAGCTCATTGTTAACACCACACAAGGTACGAAAACAAGAGGGGTTGCCATCCTTTCCCGGCGTAATGATATAGTTTTTTTTTAAAAAGCTGTCCGATAGATGGGGACGCTGGGTATTGGTGGAAGTTATGCTGCATGAGGAGGTATTTACTATTTGCTCAGTTTATGGTTCAACCAGGGATGAACCGGAAATTTTAGAATTTTTGGATACTGAGCTTGCATCTTGGCCTACCCCAATAATACTGTGTGGGGACCTTAACATTAACGGTTTGGGAGGGCTCTGGGGGGCAGCGGGAAGCAACTATATGGGTTGGAAGAAAAGGGTCTTTAGGGCACTCACCAACCTAGTACAGAACAACGGGTGTGTAGATGTGTGGACGCATTTTAATCCTGATGATCCTGGAAGTGCGTTTTACTCTGCTCCCTATAAAGTAGTGGTTGGGTTAGATTACTTTTTTGTTTCATATTCACTTATTACTAGATGTAAGATAGAGAAACACCCCCGGATAATTTCGGACCATAACCCTCTAATTTTAACGATTGCCATAGGGAGGGGGGATAAGACAGAAAGGGTCTGGACCTTCGAGAGAGCACTCTTAAAAGATATAGAGTATATCCGACATATGAATGAATGGATCAAGGGCTTTTTGGATATTAATAGGAAGAGTGCTGGTTCTGGGGCAGTGTGGGACGCGTTCAAGGCTGGAGTCAGAGGGGAGACACTGAGCTATAGTTTGTACCGGCAGGGGAGGGAGCTACAACAGGAGAAAAAGCTTTGCAGGATTTTAGTGGGGGTGGAGGAGGAACTTGCAGCGGCAATAATGTTGGGGAAACCTTTGGATGATATTCTGCTCAGGTTGGCTCTAGCTAAGGCAGAAATAGGGGATATTGCTGCAGCTAAGGCAGCTGAAAGGTTTCTTGCCAGAAGAGAGCATTGTTATGAGTATAGCGAAAGAGTGGGGCACACCTTGGCAGTCCAACTGAGACAAAAGAGTGCGGCGGGGGAGGTCCATGAAATTGTAGATAATAGCGGGAATCTGATTGAGGGTCTATCTGGGGTACGGGATGTATTTCAACAATTCTATAAAAATCTGTACAGTGATGAGCAATCGACAGAGCAGTGGTTAATTCAAGGGTATTTAAGGAAAATCCCAATACAGGGTATTGCCCCTGAGGATAAGGATGCACTAGAGGCCCCATTGACACAGGAGGAGATCTATGCGGCAGTTGGTAATCTTACTCCTGGGAAAGCAGCTGGACCGGACCAGATACCCCTGGAGTTTTATAAAACGTTTCTGGATGTAATTGGTCCTGATTTGGTAAATATAATGTGCCAAGCCCAGCAAGGGAGATCAGTTCCCGAGTCTTGGGCCGAGGCAGACATCATTGTATTTTTAAAGAAAGGCAAGCCAGCTAGGAGCCCAGGGTCTTATAGGCCTATTACACTCATGAACAGCGATGCAAAAATCTTCTCTAAAACCCTGGCGACTCGCTTAAATTCTATTATTGGAAAAACAATCAACCCTTGTCAACATGGGTTCATACCGGGGAGGGGAACAACACAGCATATCCGTTGGGTTATTACCTTGTTTGATGCTGCTGAAGTCTCAGGGGACCCTATGGCTTTGGTGCTTATGGATGCGGAGAAAGCATTCGATAGGGTCTCCTGGGACTTTTTCTGGTCTGCTATGGGATGGTTTGGTCTGGGGAGCAGCTTTATTAAGGCAATTCAGGCTCTATATAAATCTCCGTCGGCTCGAATTAGACTGAATAGGGGGTATACTGCACCTTTATTAATTAGACGCGGTACAAGACAGGGCTGCCCATGCTCACCCCTCCTCTTCGCCATATATATTGACCCGCTGATCAGGAAACTTGGGGCTAGTAATGGAATAACATCTCTTACTTATCACGGTCTGGAATCAAAAATCTTGGCATATGCAGACGATGTCGCTGTGGTCACATCCAATGCTCAAACTGCCTTAGCCGCAATAGAAAGTGAAGCGCAAGCTTTTGGTCTGATTTCTGGGTACTTATTAAATAATCAAAAGACACAGATAGTTAAGAATAGTTTGGCCGTATTGGATGATCCGCGGGTGACGGAATCAGCTGTGTATCTTGGTATAGATATCACACCAGACCTGGGGAAGTTGGTAGAGAAAAATATTGAGCCAATACTTACAAAGACCAAAAAAGATTTCGATAGATTTCATAATTTGCATATGTCACTGGTGGGTCGGTGCAATGTGGCCAAAATGGTTTTTCTGCCTAAAGTATTATACATCTTCAGGGCAATCCCGTTGGAATTTGAGAGACGTTGGTTTATAGCGCTTGAAAATGTAGTCAACAGATTTATCTGGGCACATGGTAAAACCAGGAGGGCTTTAAGGTATATGTCACTGCCAAGAGAAAGAGGGGGCTGGGCAGCCCCAGATTTTAAGATGTATTACTGGGCTGCGGCCTTTCAATATATGAGCGGGTTATTTGGCAGTAACGTTTCAGATCCCTGGTCTAGTATAGGCTTACCAGATGTATATACACTACTGTTAGGAGAGGAGGCAGAGAACTGTTTCATGAAGTTCAGCGAGCCTAGTTATTTAAAAAAAACAAGATTTAAAACTTTGGCAGCTGCATTTAAGCTCTGGTCCGCGCTTAAAAAAAGACGGGTCTCGGGAGGATACACTTTTATACTCAAATGTACAGAAACCCCACGTTTCCGGGAATTTTCACAGATGCAATAATGTCAGTCTGGGAGGGGTGTGGGCTTTAGAAAATAGGGGATCTCTTAGGTCAGGATGGAATACACGCATTCTGCGAAATTCAGAATAAATTCGGTATTGAAAGGAGAAATTTTTTTAAATACCTATAGATACGTAGTTTTCTTGCTGGGAAAAAGGGTGAGTCGAATGGTTTCAAGGAAGTTAAGGTTATTGATATTATAAGAGATAATAAGAACTGCTCCATTAAGAGAATATATGCAGAACATTCGTTACTCAAGTCGGATGATCTGGATAAGCATGGGAAGAAATGGGCAGATAAACTGGGAATAGATGAAAATCAATTTCTTGACTCCCTAGAGCTAGGACAGACTATTTTGTGTTCTGCGGGGCTTCAAGCGCAGCACTTTAAAACAATATTTTCACTGTACTATACTCCTGCGAGGATTGCTCAGTGGGGAGGACAGGGAGGAATTAGATGCCCTCGGTGTGATGGTTTGGACGCTGATATAATTCACATGTTTTCAACCTGCCCTCGCTTAGATACCCTGAGGCGTGCAATTGATTTTTTTTTTGACCAAACGCTCAATATGAAAGTTCTGCTTACTCCTGAACTAATACTTTTAGGGATAGATAGTAATGAAACACAAGATGAAGCTGTAGATCACCGTGTTGCTTCTGGCCGCGGGGGAGGACTGCAGAGACCAGGCTGAATAGCGGCAGGAGCCGCGTCAACATCCCGCGCCAGCCGGCGCTTTAAATACCTGACTTGCCTCCCGCAGTGCGGGAGCTGTAGATCATCGTGTTGCTTCTGGCCGCGGGGGAGGACTGCAGAGACCAGGCTGAATCACGACAGGAGCCGCGTCAACATCCCGCGACAGCCGGCGCTTTAAATACCTGACTTGCCTCCCGCAGCGCGGATGCGCGCGGGCTCGCCCGGTCGAAGCCCGGGCCAAGGGCGGGCCCGTCTGCGCCCGTCCGAGACCGGTCGAGGCTGGGCTGGGCCAGCCCTCTAACTTTGAAACCTGCGGTGAGACTTTTCCTCCTATTACTGCTTATGATTTGAATGCTTTGGGGGTTGCAAGTGGCAATAGCTGCCTGACACCGTCCTTCAGGAGAGCACGTGCACAATGAGCAAGGCCAAACATCTAACAGGGACGGGTGTGGTGGGAACACTAGATGCTTTCCTGCACAGAGCAGAATCTACGCTGATGCACGAAATAGCATTGACCGAGCGGAGATTGTCTCTAGAACCCCTGGCGAGGTCTCTTCAAATGCCTCGGTTACGTGCAACGCTCCACGACCCTATCCCCACTGACGTACTGCCGGTGGAAACATCATCACCGGCATCTTTGGCTCCGGTGCCTCTGGTGGGGAATGACCATGTCTGTAGCCCAGGACAACAACTCCCTATTGTGGAAAATACCATAACTGCAAGGACTCGGGGGCATAAGTCAAAAATCAGCCAGACGAGACCGCATCAACCGCCCGCAAAGAAAAGAAAAGGTCAGGGCTCAGTCAGACAAGGAAATATAGGAGGGAGAAATCAAATAACTGTCTCTGCGCAAGTAATCCCTCACTTGAAGGAAGCCAGTACTCTAACGAATACTCTCCATGACCATGACGACGGAGAACTCTGGAATAAAGTCAAGGAAATCATTACTGAACTACTAAAATCTGTCGTAAATAAGTTGGACATCATGGAGAAGCGGTTAGTTAATATAGAGAAAGGACTGCTTACTCAGATAGCGCCATTGAGTACCCATACCCCCCCAAATATCGATTCACATCAGCTGGTAGAGGATCAGACGCCCGTATCTCGGGTGAGCGGGCATAGCGATACGAACCGCAGAAACCACACTAACATAGGTCTGCACCCCCCGACAATTACAAACGCCTCTGCCGGTCCATCTTATCAGGGAACGGGGAAAGACAGGATGGCAGAGAATAGGAAGGGGGGTCTACCGCACCCACAGATAGAGTCCTCGGGGCAAGCTCATCAAGGTCGTCAAACAGATAGATGGGACCAAGGAGCTAAAAAGGAAAATCATACCTTTTTATATCTGCAAATACCATCGCAAACACGACCCCCTAAGACTCTACACTTACCACCAGATGCGACTCCGATAACTGTGGTGTTGGTCAACGTCCCGCCTCTCCCATTTGGAGAAATAGAACATTGGCAGGCACTAAGAAATAAGGCCCTAAACTTTTTGTCGGGGAAAACAGGAATTAATAGCAGACTTTTCTCCGAATTTAAAATGGCTCGGCGAATCGATTGGGTGGGGAATTCTGCGAAAACCCTGACTGGTGACTGCATAGTGTTATCTTTTGCTTCACGACATCTGGTACGAATGATTATGGAAAGCGTGGGGAATTGGCCAGTAAGGAGCACTGGGATTAGTGTGGTCCCGCTGGGTTTCTTTTATCGCCCCCCTAAATTAGCATGGCCCAGCAGAGAGGATGGTCTCTCAACCGGTCCCCTGGCGTATGTTTACACGGTACCTACTTCCAACCATTTTCAGGCGTTAAACAACCTGGAGGAGATAGATTGACTCTGTAATACATCCACGTTGAGATCAGGGGAAATAGCAGCTTGTGATAACATCTCTACAGGGCAGTCGAACAGGGGGAATGACGCATCTTTTCCTCTAACTCTAGGCCAAGCAGCGACTTCACCCAAAATACCAGTCCTAGCAACTCCTACCGCTGAACAGGCGGTGGCGAGTGACCGCAGTATTGATATAGGGGGCTCGGATATCAATAATCTTAATTATGCATTGCGCCCAGGTAAGGAAAACTGTGTAACTTCCCCCTCTGCCATAACATGGAACATTTGTGCATGGAATATAGCAGGGCTGCGCCCAAAGATCGATAATAAAGAGTGGGTTGAGTTCATACAAGATCTGGACATCATAAGCCTCCAGGAAACGTGGTGCTTAGAACCGATACATATCAATGGCTTTAAAACGTATAATAGTCAGGCCATGAAGGGTAGGGGGGGGAGACCTAAAGGAGGGCTGTGTACTTATGTCTCCAACCGCCTTAGTGTGGACAAAATTATATTCCATCAAGGAGATTGCCATTTCCATATTATTGAAATTGTATGCAGAAGAACCCACTCCTTGATTGTGACAAATTTCTATAATAATGCCCCGATAGAAAATCTTAGCAGTGTGATCAAAGAGTTAAGTGGGAATCTAAGTACCATTCTTGAAACAGGCACCAGAGACAGTATGATTATAGTTCAGGGAGATTTAAACTGTCCACCCTGCCCAAACAGGGATCCTAAGATGTGTGGTCTGGCCCAGATTGGAGATGAATCTTGTACTCATTTTAGTCACTCAAGGGCAGGAGACTGCTTCAACGAATTCCTGCACATGTTTGATCTCAGCATAGTAAATGATCTTTTAACTCCTTTTTTACCTTTGTCATACACCTTCAACGGTCGAGGCTACCATTCTATAATAGATTACATGCTAGTCTCTCACCCCCATTCATCAAGGCTCAAAACCTTTAAGGTAGGGGACATAGCAATAAGTGACCATTTTCCCCTTTGTTTATCACTTACGCCCCCCCTGATCACTCACGATGAGCATAAGAATAACAGAGGCATTATTTTGCCAGGAGATCTAGTATTAAATCAAATAAACGGATATTCTATCCGATGGTCTAAGGTGGACCCCGTGGCATTGACTAAACAACTGATCTCCACTAGTAAACACGCTATGGATATCTGTCTGAATGAGCATGCTCCCTGCGATCAGATAGTACAATCCTATTTAGAATTATCTAAAGAGGTGAAGAACCTCTTGTGGGTTCAATTAAAAAATAAACAGAATACTGTGGGTTGGTTTGACAAAATTTGCTCGCAAGCCCATTCCAGGCTAAAGACGGCGTTGCATAAAAACCCGAGGGCTATCCCTGAAGTCAAAGCAGCTAGGTTTGATTACAAGAGAGCAGTTAAGGCAAGAAAGAGATGCCTAAGGGAAGAGGCATGGGAAGCACTCCAAACAGCTGCACTGCAGAAAAACAATGTGGCTTTTTGGCGTATAGTTAGATCCCCCTGTTTGACCCCGGCTGAGGGACCCCTATAGAGATAGCGATCGCAGAAGAGGATTGGGTAACTTTTTTCTCTAATGTATATAATGATAACTTGGATGATGACCCTAAAAGGTGTGGGAATAATGGCTTTCAAGAGGCCATTCACCTAGAAGCAATGCAGGTGACATTAGAGGAAGTGATTACGGCTCTGTCACGGAGCAAGGGAGGTAAGGCCCCAGCACCCGACGGGGTCCCAGTCGATTTGTTTAAAGATAATGTCAATCTGTGGGGTCCCATAGTTACTCAGGTAATTAACGCTAGCCTTAGGTCAAAACCGCCCAACTCCAGGGCAGAATCGACCATAATTCCGATATTCAAGAAGGGGAGAGAACTGATCCGGGGTGTTATAGACCTATCTCCCTCCTTGATTCAATGGTGAAAGTGGTAGGGCGGATTATATTAGAGCGATTGGAAACATGGGCAGATGAAGCCGGTATCCTCTCGGACCTACAATACGGTTTCAGAGAAGGACTGGGCACGATTGAGCAAAGCCTGAACTTATCAATGCTAGTAGGGAAGTACACAAGGGCAAAAAAGGGCCGTCTGTTTATGGCCTTTGTGGATTTAACGGCCGCATTTGACTCAGTGAGACACTGTAAGTTATGGAAGATCTTAGTCTCACTGGGTGTGGATCAGAACATAGTAAATTTTTTACAGCAATAGTATAGTGATGCGGCAGCTAGGGTCCGATATGGTAAGGGAGGTGAATGCACTAAAGCATTTCCAATTAGGAGGGGGGTCAGGCAGGGTTGTGTCCTGGCCCCCTTCCTTTTTAATTTGTATATTAATGAACTAGGTAATGAACTTCTCAAGAGCAGGCTAGATTTTCCTCAGGTGGGAGGTCGCTCGATACCTACCTTACTATATGCGGACGACGCAGTATTGATGGCTCGCACGCAGAATGGTCTCCAAAGGGTTTTAGTTCGTTTTAACGATTTTATGAAGAATCTGGGTTTAAATATTAATATTACTAAAACTTTTATAATGAGTTCTGGTCATAAGAAATTTAGAGGTAGAGGCAGGGAAATATACCTGGAGGGTAAAAGGGTATCTCAGACTCTAAGTTTCTCATATTTGGATATATTATTCAATGACGATGATACTTGGGCAAAAACTCTAACTGCAAAAAAATTAGCCTTCATGAGAACCACTAGTGCACTCGTCACTTTTTGTAGGAATCTGGGACGCAGGCCACCAGCTGAAATCATACAAATTTACAAGGCAAAATGTCTCTCGGTGGCTATGAATGGAGCAGGGGTTTGGGGTTTTATGAACACACACGAGTTGCAACTAGTGGAAAATGCTTTTCTACGTTTTCTGTTATCGGCCCCGCAAAGTACTTCCACTTTTGTGTGCCATGAGGAATTGGGTCTTATGCATGTCTCGGATCTAATTAAATTGGAACCCATACTCCTCGCACAGAATATGGACTAGGGAGCAGACTGTGTTAAATAGAACCATTATGCAGGACATAATGAGACTGGAGGGGGTTCATTTGATACCGTAGGTGAAGTACGTGGAAACATTTTTATTAACATTAGGCCACCCAGAGTTTTATACAAACCCCGCCTCAATGTCCAGACTCTCTAGAAAAGATTTGAAATTAATGGGCTTAGCATATTTGGGTGAAGTAAGATCGGCAGGAGAGCTATCGAAACCTAGTGCCCTGCAACACCAGCTAATACGCACTTCGGAGGGGTTGGAGCCCTATCTGTCATTTGTTTCCAGCGGGTTTGATAGAATGATATTATTTAGATTTAGGATGGGTACTATTCACAGACTCCTGTCTTTCCCGAAAATGAATGACTGGTCCCGCACTTTACCTCACTGTCCGTGTGATTTGCAATCAACTCAATCTACATTACACGTGATGTTCTTTTGTAAATTTTATATGAAGCAAAGAAAAGAGTTACTGATCCCAGTTTTAAAAGCTTACGGCCTTAAACAGTGTCGCCCAGCACTAATCCGCCTGCAATTTCTGGAAAATGTTCATACTGCATGGAGGATTGCATTATATATTAAAAGAGTCCTACGGCTCAGAAAAACTATGATCTGGGATAGCAATGAGATGATGGGTCAGGATCGAGATTGTTGACTAGGACTTTGGACATACGTTCTTAAATGTATTAACCGCTATGATTGTATCCAATAAGTGCTATGAACTTGTTTTTATGTGATATTTTATGCTTCGGGTGACAAGTACATTGGATACATATCTTTTTTAACGTATTAGTATTTATGATTGTATGTAATCAGTGACATGAATTTGATTTTATGTGCCTTTTATACTTTTATGATTGTCTTTGTAACAGTCGAATAAAGCTTATTATTGATTGATTGATTGATTGATTGATTGAAACACAAGAAGTATTTTATTATTTCCTTTTTCTAGCAATGGCTGCGCTGCGGATCTGTATAGCCTCTGCCTGGCTGGATCAGGCAGCACCAACGTTCCAGCAATGGCTTGCTAGACTTTTAGCCTCCTATAATATGGAAAAGGGGATTTATGAAAGGAAGGGTAAAAGAGGGAGAATGATGGGTAGGTGAATCTGGGCTCCAATATATAGATGGAAAGAAGATATGATCGTCGGGTGATTTGTAGATCTATAATAAAGGGGTAGCTTTGTAAATCTGTTCTTTTACTTGATGTTAGATTTGAAAACAACAATTAATTTAACCTTTTCCTATTTAGAGAAGAATTGTTTTGTAACTGGGGTGGTGTGGTGAGCAAAAGAATGATGGATTTAACCCAGATCCTTGTGACTGGGGGTGAATGTTTGCATTGTCCAGCATTCCGTCCATCAATTGTTTCTTTTGCATTTGTCACCCTAAGTGGGAAGGGTATGCCCAGACGTGGGTCCCGTGCTCACTACACCACTGGATTCAAGCTAGCCTGGCTGAAGAAGGGTGATGCCCTGAAACCGGTCCTAGGATGCTTGTTTCCGGTCCAGGGAGGACCTGGCTTGGCAGTTCGGGCTGGACTGTTCCCACAAGGAACAGGGTCAAGACTGATTTGCATATGGCTGGGTCCAAACTGGGGTGGTGTGGTGAGCAAAAGAATGATGGATTTAACCCAGATCCTTGTGACTGGGGGTGAATGTTTGCATTGTCCAGCATTCCGTCCATCAATTGTTTCTTTTGCATTAAATGATTTGATGGCATTTGTGTAAATTGTAACTGATTAATTTCTGTCCTCAAGTACTAATTGTATGTAAGTAAACTACTGTTTAATAAAATTGAATAGGGATATTTGACTTATTGGATTTCAGGTAAGAACTTTTACGAAATAACATATAAAGAAATAATTGAATTGAAGGAAAAACCTACGTTTAAGAATGTATCACTATAGAATGCGAAGTTTCCGGGTGCTTTCTGTGAAAATAAACTAGTCCAAGATGGCGGATCTAGCCATGGAGTCAAGTCAGAGACACACTGGGAACCTTTGAAACCTTAGACCTAGGAAGGGAAAGTACGTAGCGAGGCTACGCTATGGCAGCCAGGACACAAATATGAGGTGAGGGAGAGGACGATGTACACGTCAGAGAATTGGAAGGTAGGAACAGTTAGAGAATTGGGAAGTGTTTTTTTATGAAAATAACTAGCTCTGGAGCTGTCCGCACAGAGTGTATACATACATACAAATAAATAAGGGCCACTGTTTTCCCTCCGTTCGGTAGACTGTATACACGATAAAGGAAGCCTGACTCCTTTTACCAAGAGAAGACAGGAGGGAGCTAAACCGAAGGCAGAATCACTGAGAGAACCTCCCGGCACTCCATAATAAACCTGTCGATCACGTAAAACACACGAAAGGTAAGAGTTAGGACGAGGGATGAATGTAAACTAAGGGATATAAATATACAGCAATAGAGGTGAAATGCATTACATACAAACTCCCTCTGTTCCAGAGAGTTTGTTGAGGCCATTTCCAAGATCACAGAGGTGAGAACACTCTCACGTTCCCTCTATTCCAGAGAGTTGGGTGGAGCCGTATCCTTGAGTCCAGAAGAGAGAAAATTTGTATGTGACCGTAAGGCACATATATCGAGATTGGAAAGTATGTTTTACATTTTTAAAAAGGTGAGGGTTATTAACTCAGAGTGAGGAAGTAAGAGAAGTTGCACTGGGGTTAAGAATTTAGAAAAGCTTGATCGGGGTATATCTAATTTGCTAAATAAAAATTTCCCCGCCTTCTTTCCCTTTTCTTCCTGAAAGTTTGAATTATAAAGGAATATATGTATACACAGGAGCGTGTTCACACAATCCTTTTAAAAGTTCAAATTATAAATGGATGTGTCCTAACATACGAATGAGGGATTGCTTATAAGATGCTGGCAATGTAAAACGACTGAATAAATCAAACTGTTTTCCTTTTTTGTAACCAATCTATAAAGAGGTCATGTTAGCACAAATTAGCAGTAATCATATAAAAGGGGCAGGGCTGAGTTATTTTTATTTTAGAGGTTTTATATAGCGCTAGCTCCACCCAGGGGTATCAGAGCGCATTACAGAATTAAGAGCAAGGCAACAATCAATGGAACAGGATTACATATGAAACGGCAAAGGAAGTGAAAGATCAGTACAGATTTTGGAGCAAGGCAATAATCTTAAGATCAATGGTTGCATACGCATTGAAAATAAGGGACGTGTAACAGAAAAGGAACACACATAAAATCAGTACAAAGAACGATTTGTAGGGACATGAGGGATGAGGTAGCTGAAATTGAGGTAAAAAACAATTAACAATTTAGGGGACATAAAGTGTTGGCTCGGCAAGAGCCAGCGGAAACAGAGCGATGAACAGACAAATTACAGAAATGAGGTTAGAACAGAAATAAATGGGGTTAGATTCTGGGGCTCCAGTATTTATTGAGGAGAGGGCGTTTCAGGTCTCTTTTGAAGCCTGGGTAGGAAGGGTTGCAACAAAGTTCCCTCGGGAAGGCATTCCAGATGCTGGGAGCATTTCCTGAGAAGGAGCGAGTCAGGGTAGAGTTCTTTTTTAGTAACGGGGGTACAAGAAGAAGAGCATTAGAGCTTCTCATTAGTCTGGCACATCCTGCTCTTGTGAGTTTGTTGTTTAAGTAGTCAAGGGATTGAGAGTGAAGTGCTTTGTGGGTGACGCAGGCAGTCTTGTAGATGCATCTACCTTCGATGGGGAGCCAGTTGAGGGACTTGAGGGCAGGCGTGATGTGTTCATACCGTTTGCAGTCAGTTATGAGACGGGCAGCCATGTTGAGTACTGATCTAAGGGGGGGGGGAGGTGAATTTTCGGGGTCCCAGTGAGAATAGCGTTCCCATAGTCGAGTTTGGATAGGACTAGCGATTGAACAACCCATTTGAAGTCGTCAGCAGGGATGAAAGGTTTGATTTTTTTGAGGTGTTTAAGTGTGGAAATCGCTCCTTTGGCAGATGTTTTGATATGGTCCTAAAGGGACAGATCTTTGTCCAGGGTGAAAACTAGGGATTTAGCCATGTTGGATAGAGTAAGCGGACAATTGAGGGCTTTGAGTTCAGTGATCCAGCTTTGGATAGGGAGGTGGTTACTTTTGGGGGAGAATAGAATGATTTCCATTTTGTTAGGGTTCAATTTAAGATGGTTAGAGTAAAACCAAGATTGAATCTTGCTCAGTGTGATGTTAAGATGAAGGATGTCGCTGTGACATTTGATTTTATAGTAGAGTTGCATGTCATCAGCATAAATATGATACTTGATCCCAGCTTGTTTCAGGATGATAGTAAAGGGTTCCATGAAGACGTTGAAGAGAGAGGGGGAGAGTATTGAGCCCTGTGGGATGCCAAGAGAGACAGGAGTGGGATTTGAGAGGCAGGAGTTGATTTCAATTTGTTGTGTCTGGTGTTGGAGGTAAGAAGTGAACCATTTAAGGACGGTGCCATTGAGGCCAGAGCGAGACTTCAGGGATTCCAGTAAGGATGAGTGGCTGACTGTATCGAAAGCCGCTGAGAGGTCCAATAGGATAAGAAGGCAGGCATCACCGTTCTCTAAGGAACGATGTATGTCGTCGGCAATGTTAAGCATGGGGGTTTCTGTGCTGCAGCCTTTCCTGAAACCAGATTGAAAGAAGGAGTCCAGTAGGTTGTAATTGCCTATGTGTCTGTCAAGTTGTTGTAAGACACATTTCTCCATGGTTTTGGCTAGGAGCGGGAGGTTAGAGATGGGGCGGAGGTTGTTGAGATCGTTAGGGTTAGCCTTGTGGTTTTTAAGTATAGGAGTGATTTGTCCAAGTTGAAGGGACTCAGGTACACACCCAGAGGTAAGGGAGGAGTTAATGATTTTTGTCCAACATGGGGTGATGATGTGGTTTAGGTTGTGTACAAGTTTTGTGGGGAGAGGGTCATTGGTGTGTGAGGTTGGCTTTAATTTCGCAATGATATTAAAGACTTCTAGCTTGGTCATGGGTTTGAAGTTAGTCCAATTGGCGTCATTTTTCGGTTGGGTGTTGAAAAGGTTGTCTTCGGTTTCAATTTGAGTTGATTGTTTGCAGAAAGGATCAGGAGGACGGGTTGACATGGAGGGAGGGGAGAAGTTGAGAGAGATTTGTCGAGTTGGACAAGCCATGACTTGAAGGAAGGATTGATCGATTTTAGCAATTTTGTCTGTGAAGAAGCTGGCAATTTCCTCACATCTTTCTTTGGAGGCGGTTGGGTCAGGAGGGGCAGATGAGGTTTGTCTTCTGACAATGTTAAAGAGTTCTCTGGGCCTATTTTTCGCACGGTCAAGTTGGGTACGGAAGAAAGATGCTTTTTTTCTGAAAATGTGCTTCTTGTAAGCTGACCTAGCAGTTCTAAGGAGAGCTAAATGTAATGAGGAGGGGTTTTGTCTCCAGGTCCTTTCAGCTAGTCTAAGTTGTCTTCTTTCGTTGTTTAGGTCAAGGTTAAACCAAGATTTAGATTGGATTGCTTTTTTTTGTTTTAGTTTGAGCTGTGCAACTTGGTCCAGAACATCAGTAATCGCCTTGTTGAAGTGGTGAGTGAGCTCATTTGCGTTATGAGAGTGCGGGAGACGTTGGCGTTGAGCATGAATTTTTGACTCAAGCTCAATTGGAGGGACTTGTTTGAGGTTTCTGGTCCAAATCTTTGGTTTATTCTTTAAGATTGGGGGAAGGTTGACGATGGTCAAGATGTTGAACAGAATGAGATAGTGGTCAGACCAGTCAATGGGAACGATGTCATTGAGGGAGACCAGTTCATTGTTAGTGATGATGGCGTTCAGAGTAGCGACTTTGATGTGGGTTGGTTTGTTGCAGAGCTGTTTTAGGTCATTAATCTCAAGAAGATTTGCGAGGCGCCTGACTGTGGGATCTTCTGCATTATTCCAATGAATGTTATAATCGCCTAAAAACACATTCTTCGAGTCAGAAAGGAAGAAATGAGTAAGAAGGTCAGAGAGCTCTTCAGCGAAGAGAGGGAGCTCACCGGGCGGGTGGTAGATGTTGTGCAATTTGATAGATGGAGAGCCTTTGACATTGAGTTCAACACCGAGGTATTCAAAGGTCGAGTATTCAGCATTCTTTAGAAGGGAGAGTTGGATTTCAGGTTTGTGGATTGTGGCTAGACCTCTACCAGCTCTGTCAGGTCTATCATGTCTAATGATGGAGTACCCGGGTGGTGTAAGTAGGTCAAGACTGGCCATCGAGTGGTCGTTAAGCCAGGTTTCTGTGAGGAAAGCAATGTCAATATCCTCACTGAGGATGGTTTCAGCGATCTCCGTAGCATGTAGTGCTGCAGATCAGCAGTTAACGAGCATGCAAGAAAGAGGGCAGGTATTATCCTTAGCCGAATTGAGGGTGTGGTTGGTGGTGTATTGCGCCGGCGGTCTGGGCGAGTTGTGAGTTGAAGGGGCTCGATTAACGCCAACTATAACTGGGATGTTGAAGGAGGGGAAATGGTCGGTCACTTGGACCTTGGGAAGATAGAAGTTGCAGAGGGCATTTAACAATGAGCACGGTATGGCCTGTGTGCCCACCTGCAAAGCGGGGTGGTAGGCCACGGGGGGCATTGAGGGGAATTAGGAGAAGTAGTAGGTGAAGAAACGTAGGTGTAGGGGCGGGTCTCGGGAACTCACAACTGCGTTCCCAATAGGGCGGCCATCTTGAGAAAGTCTGTCTCTTCCGTAGCTCCGCTCCCGAGTCAGAAACGGGACCTGGCAGCGGTCCAGCGGATGATCCGTAGCCTGTAGCTGCTGAGGCTCAATCACGGCAGTTGAAGGGTGCTCATGTGCGAGAGGCCCCTGGGGGAGTCCTTGAGCCCTCCGGGAACAACCCAAAGGTTCCGGGTCAGTCATAGCGCAATCAGAGAGCCTCTCACAGAGGAGAGATGAGGCTCTGTAACGTGTACAGAGAGAGCACAGCCCGCACCGCAGCCGAACTTAACAGAGAGTCAGAGTACAGGCCTCTCTCTTTCAGGCAACTGTGGGTGGTTAGACGGTTCCCTGAGTTGCCAGACCCATTGGCACTCACCCGCATGCAGTTCGTGTTCCTTTCATCTGGTTGCTTGAGGTCACGTCGTCATTCCCCGTTGCCAGGGGGGGGGAGAATCACTCCTCCAGAGTCTCCTCGTTCTGTGATCAACCAGTATCACCAGCCGCGGCCACAGGATCTTGCCGTCCGCAGAGGAGGAACGGCTCCGAACACCTCTGGGTAGATATCAGTCTCGATCCCTCGCTTATGTACGGTCGGTGATTCTTGGCATCGGGTGTTGGGGGGTATGAGCTGAGATGAAGGATGGATGGAGGGGTGAAAAAAGGGATATCTACCGATTTTGGTAATCCCCAACCCGGGAGCTACCTATCGGAGCTCCTGTCCGGCGGCCATCTTGGGGGTTTAATCATGGGGATATCTATGGCCTACTCAGAATATGATGAAGAGGGGGAGGTTGATAACCACCCTGCAAATCAAGAATTGGTTCCTGAGAGTTTTTTGTTACCCCTCAATGAAATTATATAATGAATACAAACACAACGATGTGAATTGGTGAATGTGATAGATGATTAGTGAATGTTAAGATATTCCAGAGGCATTAAGACAGTTCTACTAGACAAAATGTAAAGTTAGAACATATCGGGCTTGTTAGAGGGTAACTGAATAAAGTCTCCCTTGTTTTCATCTATTAAATTGTAAAAAAATACTAATGTAAATTCATTCGAAAGAATTAATTAGGTTTTTATGTTTTTTTTGTTTAGGTGAATGTATTTTTAGTAAAAGTGTGGGAGAAATCCATTTGTCCTAAAGAAGGTGGCCTAATTATCCGGTTTTCCACCGAAACGCGTTGATGCATAATTTGACACCAAATATGGAAGGCATTGAGAAAAAAACACAATAGATATTAAAAATTCCATAAGACTATATGTTGCGAACAATGACCCAAGAAGGTTGGCGACTGTAAAGACATATGTTGTTGTCTACTGTATTCTCCCAATTTACGTCTATATGTTATATGTTTTTTAGATGTATTGTTCTTCATTGTAAAGCAGACCCCCTCCTTCCTTTTTGGTAGGGATTAATAAGAAAGGAGTTTTATTAGTCTTTTTGAACTATTATGTTATGATGAATGATCTATCAAGTGATTTTAAATGAAATTTGATATATGAATAAAGGGTAAAGATAATAATTTTACATGAAAAATATATGTGTTGAGTATGTATCTTAATGCTATCGGGTTTGTACATGCTGTATGGAATGAAACTGGAATGAGAGTGCTGATTGTGCTTAAGTGTATATATACAAGCCCAACAGGAGTTTTCTTCTGACTGCATAGTCTTATGTGGTGATCTGGCCCTTTGGGTAAGAGGGGCCCCTCTCTGCTTGACTAAAAAAAAAGAATCACAATGAAACCTAACGCTGTGTATCTGAGAACACCACCATATAATTTGACTCCAGAAACAATTGGAGAAAAATCCCGTAATTGAAGACAAGCAGAGAAAAGGGATTTTGAGAGAAATTGTTGGAAGTCCTTGCAACTCTCCGATCATGGGTGTACAGAAACCCAATGGTAAATATCGGATTGTGCAGGACCTCCGAAAGATGAACAACATTGCTAAACCATGTTGTTCCGTGGTAATCTAACCGACGTACTTTTTCAAATTTCATGTACTGCTGAGTTGTTCATGGTAGTGGACTTGTCAGGCTTTCTTTTCAGGTCCATTTCATGAGGACAGCCAGTACCTGTTCTCCTTTGTGTTCAGATGGAGAGTTTTGGCATGGTGTAGAGTTCCACAGGGGTATACAGAGAGACAATCCATTGTTAACCAGATCCTGAAAAAGAATAAGGAGTCCAGCCAGATGTCAGATGCAGGAGATTCAGTCCTCCTGGTATCCTTTCGCAAGTTCAGCAGTGTTCTGAGGAAGACTAGGGGAGGGTCCAACTTTGTATGGTTCACCAGCCTGTAAGTGGGGGACACCCTACAATACTCCTAGTCCCTCACTGACCAATGGAGTACTTTTTCCCAGGCCCTGGCCTACTTTCCTTTTCAGTAGTTTCCATTTGATTTACTGAAAAAAATATAAAATGCAAGGTGTCAGGGCAAATCAAAGATGGTGAAGATCTTCAGTCACACTAAACTTGGGCTCTCAGGCCCAAGTTTAGTGAGTGTGTAGTGAGTGTCTGTGAGTGTGTAGTGAGTTGTATTATGGTAATCCAAGTGTCCTACCATTCTCCACAAGCCTTTGGGGAGGCTGAAAGATTCTTGTGGCCTTAGTGGTGGAGATAATTGCAGATGCCTTACAGACCAGTTCTTGTGCAATACATTGATAACCTACATTTGTCATCCAATACATGAGAAGTTTGCAGACAGGATACTATTGCCCTTTTAAATCACTTGGCTGAGAATGGACATAAAGTATCCCCAGGTAAACTGCAATATTGTCAAAAAGAAGTCCAATACTTGGGACATTTCATTGAGAAAGGAGCGAGAAAGGTGTCACCAGAGAGAGTGGAGGCCATTTTGCAAATGAGCTCACATAGAACTCAAATAGAATTCAGAATGTTTTTGGGAATGGTTGACGACTGTAGCCAGTGGATACCGAAATGTTCCCTAGTGGCTACACTTTTACTGTGGCTGACAAACAAAGATGTTCCTGATCCACTTCCATGGGACAACAAGTGCTTACATTTTTCCTAGAGCTGAAAGAAAGTCTATTTTTCAACCAATCTTGACCCTTTAGCTGCAGAACCACCCAACTGCCTTAAAGCAGTTGCCGCGATTGGAGTCCGCTTGGAGAGGTGTGAGAGTATAGTGATGGGAAATCCTTTAACAGTTAGAGTTCCTCAAGCTGTAACATTTTTGCTTACCAGAACAAAAACTCAGTACATAAGTAACAATAGGATCACTAGGTATGAGCAGCAGTTACTTTCAAAGGAAAATGTGATTTAAAGAGATGTCAGATTCTAAACCCTTCAACACTTTTACCTGAAATTGGGGATTTCAGTGATGATGTTAAGCATGATTGTCTAGATGTCACGGACATATGAAGCAAGCCAAGGCTATATATATAAGATGAACACTTAATTCAGCCTGAATATGTACTTTTTGTGGATGGCTCATGTTTGAGAAATCATGAAGGTACCCTGAGAGCAGCTTAGGCTGTCTGCACAATTCTAGAAATTGTAGAAGCTACATGCCTTCGAAATGTTACCTCAGCACAAGTTGCAGAACTAATTGCTCTTACAAGAGCCTGCAGTCTAACAGCCCAATTGAAAGTGACTATATTTGCAGATTGTCAGTATCGTTTCGGTGTAGTTCATGATTTTGGACAGTTATAGGTCACAAAGAGGTTTCACAACCTCTTCGGGAACCCTGATACGAAATGTTGATTATCTAAGAAACCTCCTTGAGGCCCTACAGTTTCCGGTAGAAGTGGCAGTGGTTAAATGTGCAGCTCAAAGGACTGGCAATGAATATGTCACAGTTGGAAACAGATATGCTGATTAAGTTGCATGATATTGTGCACTTGTGGCCTGCATATTTCATGGGGCTTACACAAATGAGCCGGAAGAAGACACTGCTTTTTCGATGTTGTTGTCACTAGCTGATACAAGAGAAGAACTTAAAGAATTGCAGGGAAATGTTGCAGAACAGCAGGGTTGGATCAGAGCAGGATGTGAGAAAAATGCATTTGACATTTGGATGTCAGCAGATGGAAGGCCAGTGTTGACACACAGTTTAATATTTCCTATGACAAGACATTTCCATGGTTCAACACACTAGGGAGAGACGCAATGATTGGGCTGTTCAGACAAAATTGGTTTAATCCTAGATTAAGACTGCTTGCAGAGGAATTATGCCATTGAATTTTTATGTGTCCATAGATGAACGTAGGGAAAAGAACACCAGTAACATTGAGATATGTATGGGAGATCAGGTGGTCCCTTCAACGGGATGCAAATGAGCTTTATCGAGATGCCTGTTTATAACGTGTTGAGATATGTTCTGGTTATAGTGAGAATTTTATCTCGATGGGTGGAATCCTACCCATCACAGAAAAATGACAGTCCCACTGTAGCTAACCTGTTGTTTCATCAGTTAATACCTAGGAGCGTCCTACAAGTTTCAATGGAGCCAGATCGTGAGACTCATTTCAATAATGAGATCCTAAGAATGATTTGCTTAGCATTACAGATAGAGCAAAGATTACATTATAGCTATCAGCCAGAGGCTTCTGGGGTAGTTGAACAGCTCAACAGAACCATAAAGTCCACACTGGCCAAAGTTTCTTCATCCACTTCAATGAAGTGGCCTGATGCATTGCCTATCGTGTTGGTGAGTCTCTGGAATATTCCTGACAGAAAGACTGGGTTATTTCCTCACAAGATATTGATGGGGCATGCAATGAGATTGCCTGCTGTGCCTGTAATTGCTCTTTTGAACGTTACAGATGACATGATACTCGACTACTGCAAAGGATTGACTGATATGGTATGTTCTGTGTCTCACCAGGTTATAGTTGCCACTTTAAACCTGCATCGAGAGTAGTGCCGCAACCTCAACCCCGGGGATTGGGTAGGTGTCAAGAAGCATGTGCAGAAGTCTTGTCTGGAACCGAGATGGAAAGGGCCCTACCAGATCATCCTCATAACGAACACTGCTGTCAAGTGTGCCGGAGTACCAAACTGGGTGCATGCATCGCACACTCGAAGAGTAAACATTCTATATGGAGACATAGGCTTCCATGACCCAGACCTGAAAGCACTAGTGACAGAACCATCACAAGCTGTACCAGCACAAGGAGTGATACAGCAAGAGGGACAACAGTGAGAAGGAGAGAGGGGTGTAGAACACACAACCAGCTGCACCAATCCAGGTTCCAGTAATTACATAATGTGGCATTGAAGTATTTGAAAAAGAAGAAGAAACAAGAGCTTACCTTGAAGAAGCACCAGAACAGCAAGAAGATCTGGGTGGAGGAACAATTGCTGGAACAAGAAGAGTGATCCACAATGCTGAATGGCCAAGAAACTATGGTCACAGAAAACTGAGATCGAGTGTGTCAGTAGGCCGCATACCGCAAACAATTGTTGAGGAGGCAGAGTCAAGTGGTATTAGTTACACTGCAGAAGATTAACAAACACCAAGGAGATCGAAAAGAGCATGAGTGTCTTCTCGAAGGTATTCTGCACATGAATGGGCATACTACGTGAATCAAGTGTTAAACATGCCTATATCAGATTTGGGTGACTGTCGGATGGCTGGGCGGATATATAAACATGGAGCCTGAATGTATGTCTTAATTTTGCCGTTTATTATAACATGGCGTAAAGAAAAAGATTGTTGAAATTATAGGTCAGGATCTGCCAGTCTCTAAGTAATCCGTATTGGTTTGTTTTGTCTTCCAGAGGATCTTTCCCTCGGAATGGCGCCACAGATAGTCTCAAAAAAACAGAAAAAGTAGCGGTAAGTATAAGCCAGGAAATACTCTTTTCTTTACCCATCACCACACCTTTCGGTGAATCTTTACAGCTGAAATGGGGTTTGGTTGGGAACGGTTTGTGCCTGGGGATGAACACGGCATGCACCTCGTTGGTTTGTGACTATAAGTTTAACATCAGCCCTATTCATGCAGACCGTGACTCTCCTCCCCTTTTTATCAGAGGTAAGCATATAAACCAGGTTTACCCTACCTGTAATTAAGGTCTTATGTCCCCTTGACCCCCCCTCCAAGGATTGGTGCTTGTATACTGGCGGTTAAAAGGTCCAGGACACAGGTCTTTAATGTGCGCAAGGTGAGTTGGAAAGTGATCCAGGGACCATTGTTAACAGCCTCCTGATCGGCGTATAAAACAACAGTGCTCCTCCCAGTGTGCTCAACTCAACACCATGACCCGTCCTACTCCCCTTCCAACTCCTCCCCAATCGAACCACCCTTCCCCCTGGCACTCACCCGCTATGCCACAACTCTCCCGAGTTGCGACAGCTCTGTAGCATCCTCCGGTGGTGTCCACCACTCCTCACTCCAGGAGTCAGAGATCTCGTACAAGTCAGCGGCGTCTTCCAATATGTCGGCTGCACTGGATGGCTCTTCGCTTTGTTGCTCCTCCATTTCTTTGTCTTCTCTCTGGTTCTCCTCTCGCTCTCCATTGTTTTTGTGGAGTCATTCTTTTCTCCTCCTCCTCCTCCTCTTCTTCTTCGGGATTGGTCCTGACTAGCAATAACTCCGCCTCTCTGCCCAAAGACAAGGTAGTCCTTTGTTAGTGTTGTTTGTTTCTTCCCCACACTAAACCTTTTTCCATTTCCACTATAGGTGATCCGGTGGTTTCTGGCATCAGCAGTGTGTACTCTGGGCCCAGCACAAGGTGAGTAGGGGTAGTTGGAGCTGGTTTCTTCACAGTGACCCAAAATCAGACCTGCATGAGCCCCCACAACATCACACTGAGGGACAATTTGGGAAAAAGCTGCTTGAAAAGATTTCTGAAAAGAAGCAAAAAAGTTTGAGAGACATTATTAAATGAAAGATTTGCAAAAAGACTGAAATTATTTCTTTTTGTTTTAAGAAGATTTCTCCAAGCCCAAGGCTGCTGAAAAATTGTAGAGATAACATTTGGAAGAAGACTGTGTAGGTTTAAGGATGACTTAACATAGGTTGCTGTAAATATAAAGCTAAGAGAACTAATTGTTTAAGAAAATACTTTTTGAAAGGAAACTAACTGTAAAAGAAACGGTTCTAAATAATCTCAACTGAATGCTGAATTATTGCTGCTGTGTTTTTGCTTAACGATCTGATTGCAGACAAACATGTGCTGCCTAAATCGAAACAGATGCAAGTTATTATGGGTATTACATTACATAGTAACAGTATTAGTGATCATAATAGTGTTAGAAGGGTATTATTTCACACCAGATCAGGAGATTAGGTCAACATTCGCTCCTATGACAGCTACATATAAATAGATGAAACAAAGTGAAAGGCATCATTCATGACGAGTAAGAAGATTATGCTACAAATCTTTATTATGGATTAGTTCAAGAGTACACACAAGCAATGGACACCAAAGACTGTTCTGTCTGGGCCCATTTGCGTTCATCAGCTGAAGAAGAAGTTACATACTACCATCTTCCATTGTCATATGCAATAACATGTAGTATTATGCTTACATTAGTATATAGGTGAGAACAATTTGAATATTTTTACACAAATTCGGAACTGGTTCTTTCTAGAGTTCCATTAGTGAAAAGCGTGAACTTACACTCACAAGCAAAAGACATGGACACAGCTTGGTAATATTTTAGACCTTCTGTGCCTATAGATAGTGTCAAAGCTTACAAAAACAATTTAACCTACTTAATTAGACCCTTAGAGAAAGTATTCATTATGATATTAGAGGGAAGAAGCACAAACATTTCACACAGTAAGAACAGAAAAGAACATGTCTGAAAAACGTTTGGACGAAAGAAGAAGACATGCTTAAAAAGAAAATGATTTACCCTAAGTTGAAATTAGACAGAAGACAAAAAGGGAAAATATGTGTTTAGAAAAGAAGAACCCAAAGTAGAAGTAGACATGTAGAAATTGATAGTTTTGAACACACATTCGAAATGATGGGAGGTGCATGGTAAATTTTACAACGAGAAGAAACAGTCATCCCTGGAGTTTATTTTGTTTGTGGACAAGATGCTTACTGTCAATTTCCTGCTGATTGGGAGTGTGTTTGCTATTTAGCTATATTGTTCCCGAAGATATGTAATGTATATAATATAGATGGTTTGACAATGACACCTGCACACAGACACACCTGTAGTACATATGATGGGACTCAACTAGTTGGAGACATTTTTGGAGCAATCCACCAGTAGGAGTTATTTTAAATGAAGAGAAAATGAGAAAACTTTCAACAGTAGTCAACAAGCTGACAACCAGTACTTCTGGAGCTTTATTAGTTGTAAACTCAGAATTAGTGGCTATTTGATCCATGGTTTTAAATTTTTTTTGTGTTTGAGTCGTGCCCACGAAGGTTCCGTACTGGAACATTCGTGAGCAGGACTGCAGATAACCATTATGTGTTCACAGTTGGTCGCAGCGGGTTCAGGAGGAGGTTCTGCTGTCTGTGGTCTCCATCATCATTATAACTTGTCTTATATCTTCAATAAATTGTACACAGATCACTTACCTGTTTACTTCATCTTTCATCACTGGCGATGAGCGGTGTAGCAGATCCACGCTGGAGCTACGTTGTACTTTCACTGCCTGCAGGTGGCTGTAGTCAAAATCCACATTGGGGCTGTTTTCTTGTGGCTGCTGTTCCATCACTACTGGAAGGGGGTGACAACGCATATGCTGGTAATATTTTGGCTGTGAGGGTGGAGTTTCCCCGGATTCCTCCACCCCACTCTGACTGCTACGTGCGTGCCGCATTCACTTGTGGCCACTTCTCTTTGGTCACGGATTCGGCGATACGCACACCATTATGATTGGACACTGTAACTGCCGCCACCACAACCCCTGCAGGACCGCTTGGGGGACTACAGGCCCCAGAAGTCTGCTCTCCCAGGAGGGAGTGGCTACCGATGTGCTTTTAAGCGTCACTCTACACCCGCGGCGCAGGACATCATTACTGCTGCAACCGCAACCCCTGCAGAACCGCTTGGGGGACTACAGGCCCCGGAAGTCTGCACTCCCAGGAGGGAGGGGCTACCAATGCGCTTTTAAGCGCCACTCTATACCCGTGCCGTGGGACACCATTACTGCTGCCACCCCAACCCCTGCAGGACCACTTGGGGGACTACAGGCCACAGAAGTCTGCACTCCCAGGAGGGAGGGGCTACCGACACACTTTTAAGCGCCACTCTACACCCGCAGCGTGAGACACTGCTACTGCCGCTACCGCAACCCCTGCAGGACCGCTTGGGGGACTACAGGCCCCAAAAGTCTGCACTCCCAGGAGGGAGGGGCGACCAACGCGCTTTTAAGCGCCACTCTGCACCCGCAGCGCGGAACGTGCGCTGGCTGCGCCCGGGCAAAGCCCGGGCCAAGGGCGGGCCCGTCCTTGCCCGTCATTACCAGGAAGAGGCAGGGCCACCCCTCTTGTGTCTAGTCCCTCGAAGATCTTTGCAGGAGCATCACTGCCACACGAGGTACTGTGTCCTTTTATTCTCTCATCCAGGTCATAACTATGTCGGGATTGACTCCTGGCCTATTTTTTTTTTGTCATTTGACACTGCCCATTGATGTTGATCAGCTGCTATTGCCGAGCAAATCTAGCCACTTGTTCACAGCAGTTTTATTAGGACTCTTTACCTGCTGTTGGGGAAGGCTTACCTTGGCATTTTCTGTTTGTATTCTCTGGAAAGTTCTTGCCCGGTCTTTCCCCTGTCATTATTCACTTTGTGGGTTGGGTCAAAGCACTTTGGCTGTGTTGATTTACTGTTGGGTTGGGTGCTCTTACTACTGCCACCCTGTTTGGGCATCTTGTAACATTGTGTTGGTAAGGTTTTTGACTGCTGTTGTTTCCAATCCACCTTGGGCTGTGCCCTTTGAGGCTTGAGGGATGGGGAAGAGAAAAGCCATGGAGGGTTTTGGAGATGGGCAAGCTGGGAAGGGGAAAAGGGTCAGGAAATCTTCCAAACACCCAGGCAGCGATTGCGTCTTAGACCGCATTGACTGCCTGTTAAACGAATGCGAAGGCATCTTGGACGTCGGACCAACTACCTCTCTTTGCACCCCCGCTGGCCAACCCTCCATCAGCACCACCAGCCCCACTGGCTCACCAGCCATCCCAGCTATGTTTAGAAGATCACTTACCAAGGGGACCCCTTCAAAATCTGTTTTATGATCCAGGGAACGGCACCCCCCCCCAACAGCTTCCTGAGATTCCTGAAGAGACTTCACTCGCACCCAACACAGATCCTCAGAACCTGACCACTCACCGGCTCATTAATGACCTTAGGGCCGAAGTAGGGATCATGAGATCAATGATTGATGGTCTCTCACTACACTTCTACAGAGTGGCCCGCGATCACCACTGTCCAACGAACCCACCCTAGGTCCAGGCAGCCAAACCACTTGCAACTACTCCACGTTACAACTGCCAACTACACATCAGAGCCCACCCCCCCAGTTACACCCAGTTATCACCCGAAGTTCTCAAGTTTAAGCCGAACCCGTTCCCAATCGAACTAACTATCTGCTAAAACCAATGGTTGTGCATGGTCCCCCGAATCATCTCGGGATCAGTCATAATAACCCACACCAGGGGCAATTATTGCTACACCATGGTAGGAACCAGACAACACCACCAACACCACTAGCTCCCCCCAGCTTGCTGCCTGCCCGGAAAAATTTCATGGTCAACGTCGCAAAACTTGGTAGAAGAACGGGGTACGAGGGGGAAGACTCCTTGATCAATAAAGTAATTCACTGGATCCGTCATGTCAGGGGATGCCGTTCTGTGATCCGTGACGACATCATAAGGGCTCGAAGATGTACTTCTCCTGCCCAAGATTTCGACTGCATCAAACTTACACTCAGGGGGTTGGGTTTGGCCAAAAATCTCCTTGCCCTAGAATACCGATCGTGCTCCCCTGACACCTCTCTAATCCAGTTTAAACGCTTTTCACCCCATGAACAGAGTAAGCCCATTCCACCATCACTCCTAGGCGAAACATCTAGATGTTCCTATTTAGAATCTAACGATTGACTCTTGAGGGAAGAATATAAGCTCTCTAGGCCTTACCTCACACCTTCAACTCATGCATAAAACCGCCCAAGTGCAGTGTTTCCACAGAAGCTGCTCTACACAGGGGAGGATGGACCTATGCCAGAAGTAGATGTGAGTAGTGCCCCTACTAATCCTATCAGGATGGTTTCCAGCACGACTTGTAACCCTCAAGTACCAACCTGGGCTCCCATTAATCATTGCCCTTCCAACTCAAATGCCGCACTGTCCTGTAGCACTGATCATCATCGACAGCTGAGGGTAATATCTTGGAATGTGGCCGGGCTAAACAGCAAAATGTCACTCCCTCATTGGGATGCTCTAATTGAGGGACACGACATTTGTATTTTTCAGGAGACCTGGAGTCTGGTCCCTCTATTTAAACCAGGATATGCATGCTACTGTTCACCCCCAACTACAATAGGGAGAGGGCGTCCGGCAGGGGGGCTGATCATATGGGTGGGCATCGCCTTGGGATGCCTGATCACCCTCCTTTCAAGCCCTAGCCCTAATATCCTGGGGATCCGCATCAAGGGACCTGTGGGGGGATACTCCATTGATCTGTTCAATGTCTATGCAAGGGGGACTAAAGGGGGCAGACTTTCTCCCATCCTCACCCTATTGGATGAAAGTCTAGCTAGATGTCCAACCCACTCGAGATTAATGGTAGCGGGTGGCTTCAAAAGCACTTTTGAGCCTCTCGACAGAGAAGACCTAACAGGTTTCGAGGACGACGACCTGAAATGGGCTGTCCGCCCCAGACCTCCCCCCAGTTAAAAAGTGGATACAGATGGCGCTCCAACTTAATGCCCTTAATGTCGAGCACGGCCTGAGGGCTGTAAATGGCAGAACTCCCTCGTATAGGCCTGGTGCGAATATGTATAACAGAGCTAATTGTCCATCATACATCGACTACATCCTCCTCGATTTGAGGCTCTGGAGAGACCTTATCGATATGAGTGTGGGTGTCACGACAGACAGCGATCACAACCCCCTCTGCCCTAGCATGAACCCCCTGTGGGAAGCCCCTAACCATCCAAAGTGCAACTCAACCCCAACCTACACCAAGGAGGTTTATCCCTCTAACAATAGGCGATCTCTTAAATGGCGAAAGGTGGCTCTACAAGATAATAAGATCAAGGGCATGCAGCACAACCTGTCAGTAGGCATCCTCAAGCTTCAGTCTTTGGCCAGAAGTGAAAATGGAGTGACGATGTAGGCACGGCCCACTCTCGAACCTTTGACTGACTTAGTTCTTAGTTTATAGCTCCGAGGTCAGATAGAAAGCCTAGTATCCCTACAGGAGGAGCGCACCTGTGGTACACAAAGGAGTGCAGACGCGAGCGCTTGATCTTAGCTTCAGCCATCAAAGCCAAGAATTACCCCCTAATTAAAGCTTCTAGGAAGCGATACAAGGCTGTTGCAAAGTCATCCAGTGCCCTGGGCACCCCCCAACTTTCTGCTGACCGGTACTGGTAGTAACTGACTCTGACTGACCCTGGGCTCTGCCTTACCAGGCCCAGGGCCCGTGCGATGCTGAAAACACTTAGAATACAGTGAAAACACCTACATACACTAGGGTACACTAAGGGTTGGGGTACCCCTGTGATTGGCATGACCTACCCCATAGGGCCCCTAGTACATATTAGGGCAGGGGGATTGAAACTACCTATCAGTCCCTAGTATATAATAGGGCATGGCAGTTTAGAGGCCAGCAGGCCTTTCTGCACTTGCATGTGTGCACTGCTGAAGCCTGAGGTCATTCTAAAAGTGGCTCTGTGTGGCAGGACTGCTTTTAAAAAGTAAATTGTGCCCAAACTCGACTTATGTGTTTGGGACACTTAAAATGGTTAACCTACAATGTTTGGGCATATTAGGTACCCCCAGGGTCACCCCTAGGTTTCCCAGGGGTGGGGGGTCAGGTATCTATAAGGTGGACCCTTATAAAATTAGTTTTATATGCCCTGGGTAAAGTGAAATTGCACATTTCACTCACCACATTATGATAAAGTGCTGCCCAAAATCGACTTTGGTGGTAGGAGCACTGTGGAGGGAGGATCTGCAATATTTTTACATATTCAGAACCCCTAAAGTCTCCCCTAGGTGTTCCTGGAGTGGGGGTCCTGTAGATATCTGTATCATACTTATAAAATATGTTTTTATAAGCCCTGGTGCTGGAAAAATGGACCAAGTCACTTTTCCCATTGCAAATCCCATGCCATAGGTTAACAGTGGTAAAGGTTATTAGTTAATAACTGGAGAAAGAAAGCCATAAAACTAGGATTAAAGGACTCAGTAGAATGGTAAGGATAAATCCAACAATATGGTATTGTTGAATGTATTGTAAAATGTACAGACAAGAAGTTAAGAGACTTTTTTTGTCTGTAAGCCAAAATTCAACCAGTGCAATTCCCTCAAAACCAGAGATGGTCCATGTTGCCAGATTTTGCAGCAGGTGCAGCTTTGCCACCAAGTGCCTCAGGAAACCTAAGAACAATGCATTATAACAAGTTAGTCTGTTTAAGATGACCACTTCTACCACTGTCCTCTGACAGAAATGGACAAATATTGGCCTTCAAACGATAGAAACAGGCAGAGATGATCTTGTTAGCATGTGATTTGAGTGACAGTAAATTATCTATCATGACTCCCAGATTTGTAATTACTTGACTAGGGTGGGAAATGATCCAAACTGCTTGGGCCAATAAGCCATAGACCAAATGTCAGAGTATCCACCTAGAATCAGAGCTTCCGTTTTGTCAGAGGCATTCTTCAAAATCTAGGACAGCTTTGGAGTACATATTATGAGCATAGGACATAACTGACAGGCCAAATGACTTAATTAGTCAAGTAAGAAGGGAAACATAGATGTTAAACTGTGTAGGGATTAAAGATGACCCTGGACATGCCCTGTCTGACTGGTTGTGATGGAGTCCCTCCCGAGACGGAGGAGTGCCCTGACAAACCCAACATGGCGGCTGCTATGTCCCGACCGGAAGCGGCTTATGTGCTCTAACAGGCCAGGCAGGAACCTGCGCCCGCCAACAGCGAACCAGGAGGGCAGAGCCAGTAGTGACAAAAAGATGCCGAAAGCCGGAATCCAGGGAGAGACAGGATCGAAGATGGTAGGAGAGGAAGATACCAAAAACAAGAAGGAAGAGACTCGCAGACCCCAGGAAGGGACAGAGAAGCTGCCGGAGCCCGGAGAATCATCCCAGGACGAGGAAGACCACCCGGGAAGAGACCGCTCAAGGAACAATGCCCGTGAGTCCAGCACTCCAACGGGGGAATGGGGAGGCTGGGACTCCTCTCCCCTCGGCCCAGGAGGGTCGTGGGTTCATGCAAGTGCCCCGAGCACAGTTTTTTTTTTCAAGGGGTTGGTGGGCGGGGTTACGGGCCACACCACCCTAAAATCACTTATATCCTTTTTCACTTAGGCGCGACACGAGTAGGGAGCACGGGTGACGGGAGCACTCTTCCCCTAAGACAGTGCTAGACCAGTGGCCTGACTATTTTTTTTATTTCTCTTTGTTCCCTTCCGGTTCCCTCCTGAGGAGAAGAACAATTTCGCCAACCCTTCTTTTTGGCCGTCGGAGAAGAGCCAAAGCTGGGACGAAGCCCAACCACGACGACAGTACCCTGTGGATGCGGATTCCTTTGTTATTCCCATCTATGACTTTAGTTTCTCCCTATCCCTATTCTCCCGAGCCCCAGAACTGAAAAGCCCTTACCCTGAAAATGCTGGGACTGGCATCAGGCAGAGAATAAGAGGCCACAATAAATATCTATAACACCATCAGCGACTCCTGTGTCACTACATACGGGAGGGGTGGGATATCTGGTATGGCCACGCGAGCACAGTGGTGTCAGAAGTGGGATCGATGTCTAGCAATCATGACCCCTCACAATGGAGGCCATGATAACCCAGTTAGCGGAAGGCCAATGTCACTTGCAACTAGTCTTTGAGCAACAAACCAATATGGCCCAGCAAGAGCATGAAGCCTTACACTCAGCACTGAAAGACCAAGCGTTCCTTATGGCAACTAACCAGCAGGTTCAGGATATGGCTATCCTACGTCTAACGGATGCCATATCAAGCGCACGAGTGCACCCCAATGTGCCTGACACTGTCTTACAAAAATTCCAAGCGGGTGATGACCCCGATTTCTTTTTTGTGAACTTTGAGCGAGTTGCCTCCACGGCTGCCTGGCCACAAGAGAGGTTGGGACAGTACATAGCCCCTTTGTTATCTGGCAAACTACAAGCCGCTTTCCAGGCTGCTAACCCTGCAGGAACCACTCCCTATAATGATAAAAAAGGGCCATCTTGAAGTGGCTGGGTTGCGACCAAGAGTACTATCGCAGCCGCTTCCGAAAGGAAAAATGGACAGCAGGGGATAACCCTCGAGCCCTATGCTACAGGATACGTGACCTTGGGAACCGGTGGTTACAACCCTCCTCTTCTTCTATAGACGACGTAACGGAGAAAGTCTACCTGGAACAGTACCTCAAAGCCCTCCCCCTTAACACCAGGACATGGGCTAAGGAGCATCCCCATCTTACGGTCACAATGGCCGTAGACTTGGCATGTGCCTATCATAGATCCCCAGAGTTTAAGGCCTATCCCCAGCGTTTCCCACAAGCCTACCCAGACCACTGACTAAGGCAACAACAGAGAGCCGGGTTTCCACCCCAGTAAAACACACACCCCGACCTGCCCCGGGAACACCATTGTAACAGGGCCCCCAGTGTTTCCACTGTGCGGAGTGGGGGCACATAGCCCATCAGTGTCCTGCTCGTAACCCTCCCCAGGAACCTATGAAAGTAGGGTAAACACATGGTTGTGTTTTAATAGTGGGAGAATCCCCTCAGAAGTATCATAAGAAAATACATGTAAACGGGAAACCGTATTAGCTCTGTTAGACACTGGGTGTCACCACACTGTCGTTAGTAAAGAGGTCATACCAGATTCCCAGGACCTTGGGAGGGAATACATACAGGTCACTTGCGTACATGGGGAGAAGAAACTGTACCCTCTCGCAGAGGTCCTACTCAACATAGACGGGGAACCCCAGTTAAGAAAGGTGGGGGTGATACCCTCTCTTCCTGAAACCATCCTCCTAGGGACCGATCTTCCCAGGTTTCATGAGTATTTGTCATCCCTTTCTCCCCCTTCCCCCGTGTTGGGTTGGTTGGGAAGCGCCCCATTCTCCAAGGAAAATATAGATGGGCCCTCCCTCAAAAGAACAAAGACCCGTAGGGAAAAAAGAGAACGGGCTTTGTACTGTAAGACCCATGGTACCCTACCTACTCCTATCCTTGTTTCTCCAGATGTTCCTCAGACACCAGGCCGGAGTTTTCGAGCCGCACAGAGGGATGATGGTACACTACAGCATGCCTGGGACCAAGTTCAAGAGGAGCACCCAGTAAAGGTAGGCCCTCTTTTCTGTATCAAAAAGGGTCTGTTATATAGGATAACCCGGGAGGCTGGACAGACTAAGGAACAGTTATTGGTCCCAAAAGCCTTCAGAGAACATGTGTTAGACTTCGCCCATAGCCAAACAGGGTGTGGTCACCATGGGAAGGAGCATACATTGAAGTACCTTTTGAACGAGTTCTACTGGTCCGGAGTTTATCAGGAAGTAGCCAGATACTGAGCCGCCTGCGTTAGATGTCAATTGGTTAGCAACCCTGTACTTCCCCGTGCCCCATTACAGCAACTCCCGATAATAGACATCCCCTTCCAGAGGGTGGGTATGGATCTCGTAGGACCTCTACTTCCCTCCGCCTGGGGACACCAATACATATTGTTGTTGGTGGACTACGCCACCTGGTATCCGGAAGCGATTCCCCTAGCCACCACAACTACCACAGCAGTAGCCCAGGCCATGGTCTCTTTTTTCCCACGTAGGATTTCACTGTGAGCGCTTAACGGATCAGGGTACCCCATTTTTATCACAACTTATGAAGCAGATATGCGGCCTTCTGGGGATTAAGCAGATACGCACAGGCGTTTATCGCCCCCAAACAGATGGTTTGGTCGAGAGGTACAATAGGACAATCAAAAAACAATGCTAAAAAAAAACATAGAGGAGGCAGGGAGTGACTGGGACCAACAGTTACCCTTGGTATTGTTCGCCATATGAACACATGAACAAAAATCTACTGGGTTTTACCCATTTGAACTACTGTTTGGGAGAAAACCCCGCACACTCCTAGACATGGCGGCCGAGCAATGAGTCGAGGAAGATGATGAGTGTAAACCTCTGTTACAATACAGTACTGCCCCAAGAGACACCCTAACAACTCTCTGGGAGGAGGTCCACGCGAATATGGAGAAAGCCCAGACCCAACATAAACGATATTACGATAAGAAATCTAAACTCAGGGATATCAACGTGGGAGACCATGTCCTAATACTACTACCCAGCACGGAGAAGAAACAGTGAGCCACGTGGCAGGGTCCCTACAGGGTTCTAGATAGGATTATCCCAGTACCGTACTGTGTAGCCGTCCCTCACAAAACCCAAACAGGCCAAACATACCCTGTTAAAAGCCTGGGAAGGGCCCTTGCTGGCGTCCCTGTGAAAAGACATCCCAGTACATCACTTGTTCCTTGACAAGCCCCTTGAGATCCCTCTGGCTGCTCCCTCTCCTACAAAGAACGAGTCCGTTAGTTTGGGAAAACAGCTGTCAGAGAAACAGAGACACCAACTACATGCCCTATGTATCTTGTATTCTGATGTATTATCTCGGATACCAGGGCATACAACCCTGGTCGAACATAAGATTGATAGAGCGGGGGCGAGGCCCATAAAACTGAGACCATACCACATTCCATGCCGCGAGGAGACAGGCAGTGTACTACGAAGTAAAAGCCTTGCTGGAATCGGACATAATAGAACCCTCCCACAGTGCTTGGTCCTCCCAAGTCCTCCTTGTTCCCAAACCTGACGGGAGCATAAGATTTTGCATAGCCTTCCGTCAACTAAACGCCAACTCTAAATTTGATGTGTACCCCATGCCATGCGTTGATGAGCTTATAGACCGATTGGGGGATGCCAGCATAATGTCCACAATCGACCTCACTAAAGGTTACTGGCAAATCCCTCTCTCTCTTGATGCCCGAGAAAAGACAGCCTTCTCTACCCCTTCTCGCTTATTTCATTTCAAAGGTCTTCCTTTTGGCCTGCACGGTGCCCCGGCTACGTTTCAGAGGCTGATGGATGTCCTGTTGCGCACCCATCACACGTATGTCATCGCTTACCTGGATGACATATTCGTCCACAGTCCTGACTGGGAAACACACCTCATCCACCTAGAAGGGGTCCCACATACTATCAAAAGAGCAGGTCTCACTATCAACCCCAAGAAAACCACCTTTGGTACGGACCACATTGAATTTCTTGGGTATGACATACAAGCAGGAAACATCAGACACCAGGTAGACAAACTAGAGGCTATCACAAACATCCCTCGTCCCATCACCAGGAAAGATGTCTGCTCCTTTTTATGTCTGGTGGGTTACTATCGGAGGTTCATCCCACACTTTTCAGATACCGCTAGTCCTCTCACCGACGTCATGAGTAAAGCCATGTCAGGGAAACCCCTCCAATGGTCCGCTCCTCAAGAACGAAGGTTCTCTCAACTGAAGAAGTCCTTGTGTAACGCCCCTGTACTTGCTTGTCCTGATCACCATAATACCATTGTTCTCCAAACCGATGCCTCTGGCAGGGGCCTTGGTGCTGTCCTCTCCCAACCTGATGAGAGAGGGGATCTGCGTCCCATCCTATTTCTGAGTAGAAAACTGTTCCCTAGAGAGACTCGATATGCCACCATAGAAAAAGAATGTCTGGCCATCAAGTGGGTAATAGAGGCCCTTCAGTATTACCTCCTGAGCCGACAATTCCCTTTGCTTACTGACCATGCCCCCTTGACCTGGCTGTTCCAACACAAAGACTCTACCCCTAAAGTACTCCGCTGGTTCCTTGCCTTACAGCCCTTTTCCTTTCGCACCCTGCATGTCCTGGGGAAGCTACAGACAAACGTGGACTTTCTTTCTCGGTATCCTGTACCCGAATGGCCCACTCGTCCATTCCTGGAAGGAAGGCAGTGTGATGGAGTCCCTCCCGAGACGGAGGAGTGCCCCGACAAACCCAATATGGCAGCTGCTATGTCCCGGGCCGGAAGCAGCTTAGGCGCTCTAACAGGCCAGGCAGGGACCTGCGCCCGCCACCAGCACGGGTGACGGGAGCACTCTTCCCCTAAGACAGTACTAGACCAGTGGCCTGACTATTTTTTTTATTTCTCTTTGTTCCCTTCCAGTTCCCTCCTGAGGAGAAGAACTATTTCCCCCCCTGAGGAGAAGAACTGTTTCCCCTACCATTCTTTTTGGCTGTTGGAGAAGAGCCAAAGCTGGGACGAAGCCCAACCACGATGACAGTACCCTGTGGATGCGGATTCCTTTGTTATTCCCATCTATGACTTCAGTTTCTCCATATCCCTATTCTCCCGAGCCCCAGAACTAAAAAGCCCTTACCCTAAAACCGCTGGGACAGGCATCAGGCAGAGAATAAGAGGCCACAATAAATAACTATAACACCATCAGCAACTCCTGTGTGACTACATACGGAAGGGGTGGGACATCTGGCGTGGCCACGCGAGCACACTGGTATAAATGCTTGTTTGAAGGAGGAGATCTTGACCGGTTGACTTCAAGTTTGGTAGAAGGCAAAGTCCAAACTCTGTTTATTCAAAACCACTAGAAGTCTCACTCTAATAGCTACACAGGACAGGCCTTTATCAGTGGTTGGAGAGTGAATGGTGCACAATGGTGCATGGCTGTGGAGCAGTGGTAATCAGTTCATGCCCAGGCCAGTGAGTGGCAAAAGGAATATTTTCCCACTGTCACACAAGAATCAAATGTATTGCTTTAATGCATTTTTCTAAAACAAACAACTTTGCTAACGATATTAAATCAAAAATTATATGGTGTTGCGAAGTCTTTGACTTTAAATCTTTTCACAACCCTGGCTATTGCTCCACACTTATATATTACAACACAGAAGTATGCTACGATTAAAACATTTGTGGATAAAGGACAAAATAAGCTTTTGAGAAGAAGAAAACAAGCAAAAGTTAACTTTATTTCATTGTTCTTTCCTGAAAAAAAACTCACTTTAAGACTCCACATCCTACCAATAAAAGAGATAATCTGCCAAAAAATGAGGAATCTTCACCAAAAGTTCACAAAACCTAGAGACTGTTTGAAAACTAACCTTTATAGATATTCACACTATTTATTGAGTAAAAATAAAAATATATTCCTGCAGAAAGCTGGGTTTTAGCCTATACCTTGTAAGCATCGCTCCCTGAGCTGTTAAAATAATACTCTTATCCATTTCACATTCACTCAGTAGTTAGGCTGCTGTGATTCCAGAGCTCTCCAATCCCAGCTTAAATGGAGCAATGTCCATCTGCACTTACCCATGTAGTACCAAATTCTTCGGATGGTTGAAAGGGTTGAGTACAAGAAATGATGTGCTCCTTTCATACAGCCCAATTTAGACTCCAAAGAGGGTACATTTTATGAAAATTGAGCCTTTGACATTGCTTCCTGTGGTATGCTGCATTTTTCGTTTAATATATCAAAACACTATCTGAGTGTTCCAATGTATTGTTCCTGAGAAATACATTTTAAATAATAAAATTAAAAAATGTATTTTAAAGAAGGTGTGAGGTTGCAGGTACTACCAATTAGTGTTTTTTTAAATTTATTTACCAACATTCCTTTTCAATCCCTTGCCTGCCATGGCTCCCAGAATTGGCCAGCAGCACCCATGGGTAATATGAGGAATAAATAAATATTATTTTACAAATGCCAGTATGTCACAAAGCGTTGGCACATATTACATCAGGGTTTTCTTCTGATTTAGATAATGTAAATATTAAAATAGAACAAACATTGGCAAAGTCAATAGCTCTGGCTTTCAATTTGTTAATGTGCTAATGGGAGTATTTTATGTATCATCACAAATGAACAGATATAAGTTGTCACCCAAAAACGCTATGAGACACCCACTCTGACACTCATAAACACATGAACTTGATCAGGCAGTCACGTACCCGATCAGATACACATGCACAGCATCTAAAATCAGTTTATTAAACCAGATGCCCACACATATAATCACAAAACAATAATTGCCCCAGTCGACCATGACTTAAAACACAGATCTTAGGGACTGATGTGTACATCCTTTTCACAGCAGGTGGATTTTTTTACTCATGTTCTTAAATGCTTGTCAACAATGCATTTCCTATTACCACATATACAAAACCAACACTTGATAGCATTAAAACATATTAAATCACCATTCAATTTATTGTGTTTGAATGATGATTCAGCTAGTGCTCCTGTAAGCCTAATCCTTTGAGCAATAGTTTGTGCCCAATAACGTTGTCCATTACTTGATATGAACAATTAGAATGTATTGGACTCAAATATATTGCACAAAGTCATTCAAATGTATAAATGCTAAGAGGACGGTTAATGGAACCCCCCCCTTCATGTATGCCAGCTTAGTTTTTGAGAATCAATTACTCTCCTGGAAGTGAAATGGGAACCCCCTAATTGCCTCTTAGTCCTTTATGCAAGGTCCTTCCCTTGTGGTGTGTAGTTTGCATGTACTAGTCAATGTATTTTGACCTCAGTTTTGGAGTATGCATAATTATGTTTGAAATCTTTGTTAGGACTGGGGTTGATCCTCACCAATCAGTGGTCTCCTCTCTGTAGAAAAGAGACATATTTGTGTGGGTTTTGTGATTCATAGTGTATGTGCTATTTTTAACTAATAAGTCCATTACTTATGTATTACTTACATTTAACATTTTGTTTGGAGTCTCTAAGTAATGGATAAAGCTGACAGAGTTCTATATACATGTGTTAAAAGATATGGAGGTCAATAGGAATCAATCAGGTTTTTAAATATGGCAAGGTTTCAACCTCATTTGTCTGAAACTGGACAAAGTCATCATCAGGATGGGTAGTTGAAGTTTTGTCAAACATTCCCACCATTCAGGAGCCTGCTAGGAAAGGTTGACAAAGGGAATGATTGTGTGTCTGCTAAGTGCAACTGAAATACCTTTTTGAAAATATAGTGCAGAGTGCAGTCAACAGAGATCTGAAGACAATAGTTGGTAATCAGTTAATTCATTCTGCAAGGGGAAGCATCAGATGATGGTGACACTCTGTAAACAATGACAAAAAAACTCTGTTAAAAAAATGTACTCACATGTAATATTAAAACACCTTGGTCTACTACTTTATGGGAGTAGATTTAATGAAAGGGTCATGGAGTGGTCATTGCGGAAGTGTGGCACCTGGAAAATTAGATGATTACCAATAAATTCACATATAGAGTGAGCAACAATTTTTTATTTTATTTTCATGAATGTTTGCAAACTCTATTGAAAACGTCTTGAAATTATGTTTCTGGTGTGAAATGTGGTTTGTCGGCACCTTGCATAATTTTTTCAAAGTGAGACCATACTTTTTGTAAAAAAGTAATATCAAATTTAGGAAGGAGAATGATGTGAGCAGAACATGTGTCTCGATGAGACATTTCTAATGTGAACTTTGCCTTATTGATGTATGTTTTTGATGTGGAAAGAAAAAGAGAGTGATTTAAGGAAAATTGAATTGAGCTTAAATGGAATTGACCAAGGATTAAAACAGGCCTCTTATATTGAAAGATAAGGAATCCCACAGATGCAGATATTTGTATTTAAATAAATAGTGTATTTGGATTTCTCAATTAAAATACATCCCACTTACATCATATTTGATAACATTTAATCAAAAACAATTTCAGCACCATTTAATATTAGAACATAAAATGTTTGTAGTGTATCTCAAAACTGTACTTGAATTGTATTAGTCTATATTTACTCACACATGCTTCAAATGAAAAAAATATTTGCTAGATTTCATTCATATTAATCAATCTTAATGTACATGTGTATCTTATACAGCTTCCTATTGCTTATAGAGTTTTCCTCATTTTGTGTTGTCATGAATTTTCTAATGTCCTAATTCTTTAAACTAATCATTTTTCTTCAAATAAGGGGTCTGATAAATCCCTTCTCTCCACAGTTAAATAGCAGGTTCTTATGATGTGTATTAGGTCTTCCAGCTCATCCATTTACGCAGCACCTTTTTTGGGTGTCTATGAAAGGCTACTTGTGCAACCTATATCAGAGCCACAAGGGGTTAAATCAATGATGCAAGCCTTTGAACCTCATTATATGTTATACCCTCCCATTTTAACAGTATTAAGCCGAATAAAACTAATTTATATCCACATAGGTTTTTAGTGTTTTTAATCTATGTAAGTTAAAATTCTCACTCTTGCTTTTGTACAGATCATCTGAACCTCTGATCGTACCTACCATTGTCCTTGAGAAGTGATTTTGAATTTTCTTCATAGAATCTAGATTATCAAGAAAAACATTTTAGAGCCATTCAGGAGAGGAGTGATTTATTTAACTTATATCCATGACTCATAGATTTGTTGCCCATATGTTATATAACCAGAGCTTTTGTAGTTGTCTATAGGCCTATTTTCCTATCTCTTTTCTTCTCCAATGTTGTCAAGACTATGGCTAACCAGCAGCTTTACTTGAACGTTAGCTCTAGATAAAGTTTCCAAGTTTGCGTAAGACCTTTGATAGACTGTGAGTTTTTCAGTCTGTCAGTCAGGATCAGGGTTATTGCAGAGGCACATGATCAACAAGAGCAGTAGAAAGGTAAGACAAGCAAAGAACAGAGAGAAGGGAGATTGGAAGATTTGGAGGACTGCTCAGTGGTGACTAGGGCACCAAGGTATCAGGTGAGCCTATCAGCTCAGGACTACTAAGAGGAATCAGAGGGAAGCCCAAAGAGAAGGAGAGACCTTCCAGGGGAATTGAAGAACTAACAGAAACAATGGTCAGCTACCTTGCAACAGCTCAGTTGTATGACTTTCTAACTCATAGTTCTCACACACAATTTGTTTCTTTTCTGTCCCTGTGTTGTTTTATTTCACTTTCTCTCTTTGTTGCCTCCCTTCAGTAGTTGTCTGCCTTCTTGATCATGCAGCTGCGGTCAAACTGTACCAGTTATGGTCTGAATCTACCTGGCTAGTGTTTTCCTCTGGTGCTTCCTCCTATAAGATTTCTCTGATTTCATAGCTACCGCACCTCTTCTATTTCCCAGTCCCCAGGCTTTCCGTGTTGCTGGGAATTTATTGGTACTGTTGGCCTGTTACTACCACTACCTTTTTAAGAACCTGTTAAGTCCTGGAGTAGAGTGTGGGTTATAACAGGAGGTGGTTCTGCCTAGTATTAACTACTCCTCTGCCCTTTATCTAGGTGGGCTGGGAGGACATGTGCAAGTAGATGGGTGTCTAAAGAATTACCAATAAATGTGAAGCTGGTATCGAACCCCCAAAGGTGCCTCTGGTGTTTCTCTAAACCTTATCCTCATTTTATCCCAATATATAGAGTGTGGTCTGAGCTCCTGTCACTCAGAACTGCATCACTCTCTAAGGGCAGAGGCTTGGATTTTAGCATACTGGAGGAGTTGTGCCTGTTTAATTCATGTTGGTGAGACCAGTGCTCAGATCTAGAGCAACATCATAAAATAAAATGATGGACGGAGTGTTGAAACTTTTCAAACAATCCATCATTAGTTTGCTCGCCACGCCATTCCCAGTTAGGACCCAGCCATATGCAAATCAGCCTTGACCCTCCTCCCCATGAGAACAGTCCAACCCGAACCTGCCAGGCCGGGTCCTCCCTGGACAGGAAAGCAAGCATCCTGGGACCAGTTTCAGGGTATCACCCCTCATCTGCCAGGCTACCTTGAATCCAGTGGTGCAGCGAGCAAGGGACCCATGTCGGGGCATACCCTTAGCCATTTAGGTCGCACATAGCAACATCACAAATTAAAATGGTGGCCGGAGTGCTGAAAGTTTTCAAACACTCACCCCCAGGCACAGATCTGGGTTTAATGAAAAGCTCCAATTTACCAATGTTCAGATCCTCGTTTTAAAATGTGTTTTTTATTTAGTTCTTTTAAATGCAGCTAATTTCTAAACTCATTTTGCTACCTGCAAGGCAGTAATCAGTTGACTATTGTCAGCAGATTTTATGATCTGGTGTAGGTATTTTGTTTTTAATTCTCTGCCCCCATTGTGCACAGTTTCATGTTTGATATATTTCTGTAAGTGCCTTCTGGCTAAATTTGTCCTTGAGTTATTAATTCATCTGATATGCAAAAATATAAATAAAGCATATAGTGGATTGAGGTGCAGAAGACAGTGAGCTCTTATGTTCTTTATTCTGAAGGCAAGTCAGTACAATAATAGAAAGCTCTAGGTGTCTGGTGTGGCTAAAATGAGTTTTTTGAGGGCTGACACCTGGAAGCAATCAATAGATTATTTGGGAAATTTTAATTTTATACTCTGAAAGTAACACTTTCAATGTAAAAGTAGAAACACAATTGAAAAGCCTATCTTGAGGTATTTGAAAACTAGACTTGCAGTACTCCAGGAATTCCACCTAGCTGAAATCAATTATAATACACCAGTGAGACAGATTGTAGAATAATATCCAATGTACGTGTATCCAGAAGACCTGTAAGGGAAAGCGTACCTGGTATGCAAAGCGCTTATGTTTGTTCAAGTATTCTAGCTTCTCTTGGGGGTTACACCTGTGCCCTAGCTAGATGATATCCATTGACTCTTGATTATCTTGTAGGCTCGCTTCTTACTTGTGGTGCTTTTTGGAAACTGTGTCTACCTGAGGGTTGAAACATTGTTGCTGTTAAGTGGACTCCAGACAGCCTTAAAAGACTGAAGATCATCAGATGATGCATTATCCTCTGGGTAGCACTAACGCTATTAGGAAGTGTACTCAGTACACTTTCAATTTCCTAGTGATTTTCTTGGAAGCTGTATCTAGTGATGGGATGAATATAGGCCCCTTTTAGGCTGACTTGATAGACCCTTAATCATCTGGGGGTTTCTGGAAGCTGTATGTTCTTGGGGTGGCACACATGCCTTTTTTGAATGGACTCCATAAACTCTACATTACCCAATGATTTCTGAGAAGCTTCTTGGGCTGCACCTCTGCCTCTTGTGGGTGAACTCCGTAGACTCTTGGTTATGTGTTTTATTAAGCTGCTTTTTCTATGGTGTTGCACCTGCCCCAATACTAGGTGGACTTCATAGATTTAAAAAATATCTGGAGTGCCTACCTCACTACTTAGTAGTCTTCATAGATTCTTAGTTACCTGGAGGGTTACTGGAAGCTGTAGGTTGCATGTATACTGCTTCTAGGTGAGCTCCATTCATTTTCCCTCATGGTGTTTTTTGGAAGCTGTGTCTACCTGGAGGTTGCAATGTTGTTGCTTCTAAGTGGAGTTCATAGACCCATAAAAGACTGGAGGACATCGGACAATGCATCCTCCTCTAGGTAACATGAAAGCTGCTAGCAGGTGAACTCTGTACACTTATATTTTCTGGGGGGCTGCTCTGGAATCTTGCCTGAGTTATTTTTGGCCACAACTTGCTCCTGGGATGCTCTCCACATCAGTTTTTTTGGCTACCATCGTTGGGGGCACGTTTTTTGGGGGCGGGCCATTGCGCTGTGACCGCAGGGGACTACATGCCCCAGAAGCCCCTCTTGCTGCTTCACCTGTGCCCGATCAGTGCTACTTAGGCGCACTATAGCCCCACAGAGCGGGACATGCGCTGGCCACGCCCAGGCTGTGGGCAGACCCATCCACGTCAGTCAGAGACCGGAGGAGGCTGGTCTGTGCCACCCCTCTTGGCCTTACTCTCTGGACTTGATGTGATATGGTACTTTTAATTCTAACAGCACCCTGCCCATTGGAACTTTTAATATTACACGGTCCGGAGGTCTTTGACTGAAAGTTGCTCTTTCTTGTTTAGCCCCTGCTGCATTCGTGATGAAAAAACCTCTGCATTTTGTTGTTAAAGTTCCTTTGTAATTGTTTATTTTTATTAGATTTTAAAGTCTTGTGTATTTTTTCATGTGTTTCCTCTAGCGGCTAATGTTCTTTTCTGTGCTGTTTGAAGTAGACTGCAATATCATTGTGCATTTTTTGTGTAATCTTACAATAGCTATTAGGTGCTTGCAAAATGGCTAAATGGAAGGCCTCCGACCTTCCACAGGGCATCGCCAAAAATCAGAAAAGCACCAGTAAACCTGGCAACTGCACGGTTAGATAACTTGATCTGGTAATTGAGGAAGTGGAGACATTTATTAGCCCAGACTCACTACCCCCAGGGGAAGATAAGCCCGACTTGAACAACACTAATGTTGTAGTCCCCCACATTAACCAGGGCACCATCGCAAATCAAATCACCTTCATGATTTTAAATCAAGTGTTCGTTCAGGCACTAAGGGGAAGCAGGGTGCTTCACATATAGCTAATTATTTTAAAGGCCATTCTAAGGGAATACAACAAAAAGAATCAATTGCAGTCCCCGACACACCTGATACAAACTTAGAAAATGGGTCAGGCATGTTGAATATAATTACACACACACAGACAATCTCAATTCCATGCAGACTTAGACTGCTTCACCACTCTTGCCACATGACAGCCTTACCCTGGCAGAATTTAATACCTTAGCTTCTGAAGGCAAATTGGCTACCTCAACACATCAAATCTCTGAACGTAAAAATGAGGTAGAAGAACTTAAAACAATGGTCCTTTATTTATCCAGCCTCTTATATGAAATAACTGCTGTCAAAAATACCACCATTAACAATGTTATCACAACAAAACCTAGCCTAGATGGGAAGTCTTTAAGTAAGGCCAGTAAATTCCTTGGCCCTAGACACCCATCCTTGATTAAAGAGCATAGACATATCGCCAAAATGCAGGACAAGTCAAAAGAGATGGGAGAGCGGAGGACTTTTGACCTGCCTCTGAATGATTGCTCTGTCTGTCCCATCGCCCCTTCATCTGTAACTAGGCAGGTTTAGACTACAAACGTCAACCTACTGTATGGCTTCCAAATGGTAGCCTACAGAGGGTCTCTCCAGCCCCTCAAAGCAGATGTCCAATAGTTATGACTAATGTTCTCAAACTTAGTCAGGCGTGTAACAAAGAAGATGAGGATTCACTTCTAAATAAATCCATGCGCTGGATTCGAAAGGTGAGAGGTTGTCATTCACTAACAAGAGAGGACATGTTGGGTGTATCTAGGCACCCGCAAATTGGCACCAATTATGACACCATTGAGCTAATTCTCCCCAGCAGAGACCTTGTGGATGCCCTAGTGGCATCCGGCATAAGAACATCCACCCTTAATGACTTAAATATTTGCGTCCAGTAAAGATGTTCAGATCAGAATCAAACCTCAGACGGGTGTACCCCCCCCATTCTCCATACAAGACAATCTCCCTTGCAGGAAGTAGGTTGACTGCCAAATTACTCTCCAAATCCCCTTTGACAGTTGAATCTCGCCCACTTGATTATAGTGATCGGTGTATGACTAATTCTTTACCCAACACCTCAGTACCAACTTCGAATGCTTGCCTTTCTGCTACTTCCTCTGGACAATCCAATATATTGCATCTCCCACTATCTCCCACCCGCAAGGCTATACAAACATTAAACTTTTCTTTCTTTCTTACCGCTCCCCAGTCCGTGGAACCGACCTCCATTATAAAGTTGAACGTGGCTTGTCTAAGTTCAATAGTCGCTTCCCCGGACTGGAGTGCATATATAGACTCCAAAGACATCTGCCTACTACAGAAAACCTATGCTTTAGAGCCTGTCTTTAACCCCTTCGATGCTCATGACCGAATGGTTCCGTCATGAGCATCGGTGCCCCTGTGCTCATGACGGAACCATTCCGTCATGAGGCCAGGGGCACGAAATCCCTCTGCTGCAGACAGCAGAGGGATTTCTATTTCACCCTGTGACCTTGGGAGCTGGGGAAGAGCTTCCCAGCTCCCGAGGCCTCCTCCCTGGTTTCTGTGCCATGAGGATCAGCGCGCACGTCGCGCTGTCCTCATTGCACAGAAACCAAAACTGAAATGAGCCTTTAGGCTCATTTCAGTTTCACTTTCTATGTGCTCAGGAGGCTATCTCAGCCCCCCGGGCACGTAGAAAGACGGAGAGGTATCATTGGAAAGGGAGAATCTCCCTTTCCAATGGTACCTCTCCCAGTGGATCCCTGCTTGGGGATCGCCCCAGGAGGGCGATCCCCAAGCAGGGATCCACCCACTAGACACCAGGGAGGGGGAGCGGCCCCTTGGGCAAGGGCTTTGCTCCCCCAATTTTTGGGTGTGACTTAGTCTTTTTTCCCCTGGGGGCAGATGGGGGCAGTAGCCCCCAATCTGCCCCCGGAGGCAAAAGCCCACTAGACCCCAGGGATATTTTTTGGGGCGGCATAATTTATTAGGGTGGGGGCTGCTTATAAAGGGCATGTCCATGCCCCCACCCCGCAAAATTTACAGCCTTTCTGCCCCCCCGGGGGGGGCAAAAATCCCACTATACGCCAGGGTTTTTTTTAAAATTATAATTTGTAGTGGGGCTGCCCAATATGGGCATGCCCATGCCCCCACCCACCCCCGCAAAAATGGCAGCCTTTCTGCCCCCTGGGGGCAGCTGGGAGCATTAGCCCCAAATCTGCCCCCCACGGGGAGCAAAAGCCCAGTAGACACCAGGGATTTTATGGGCAAATTTTAATTAGGGTGGGGGCATTGGCATGCCCATTTTGGGCAGCCCCACCCTAATTAAATTTGCCTAAAACTCCTGGCATCTAGTGGACTTTCTGCTCCCCCTGGGCGGCAGATGGGGGCATCAGCCCCCAATCTGCCCCGCCGGGGGGGGCAAAAAGCCCACTAGACTCCAGGGATTTTCTTGGGGCAAATTTGAATTAGGGTGGGGGCTCCCAAAATGGGCATGCCCATGCCCCCACCCCCTCCCCCTCCCCCGCAAAAATAACAGCCTTCCTGCCCCCCTGGGGGCAGATGGGGCAGTAGCCCCCAATCTGCCCCCGGGGGCAAAAGCCCACTAGACGCCAGCGATTTTTTGGGGCAAATTTTAATTAGGGTGGGGGCATTTGCATGCCCGTTTTGGGCAGCCCCACCCTAATTAAAATTTGCACATAAAACTCCTGGCGTCTAGTGGGCTTTGCCCTCGGGGCAGATGGGGGCATTAGCCCTCAATCTGCCCCGCCGGGGGGGCAAAAAGCCCACTAGATGCCAGGGATTTTTGGGGCAAATTTGAATTAGGGTGGGGGCATTGGCATGCCTGTTTTGGGCAGCCCCCACCCTAATTAAAATTTGCCCAAAACTCCCTGGCGTCTAGTGGACTTTCTGCCCCCCCTGGGGGGCAGATGGGGGCATTAGCCCCCAATCTGCCCCACCAGGGGGGGGCAAAAAGCCACCCTTGAGGCGACATCAAAATTGCCTATCACAAAATGTTTTGGGATCCTTGCCTGTCGCCACAACTTTCCCACACACAAATGTGTGAAAAAAGTGATTTTTTCAGCAAAATTTCAGGTTTGCAGGGGATTCTGGGTAAGAAAACGTTGGGGGATCCACGCAAGCCATACCTCCCTGGAATCCCCCGGGTGTCTACTTTTCAGAAATGTGTGGGTTTGGTAGGTATCCCTAGGTGGCCGCCGAGCCCCAGGCCAAAAAGTCATGGGACCCCCCTTGCAAAACCAGGTCGTTTTGTGATAGGCAATTTTGATGTCGCCTCAATACGTTTTGGGCCCTTGCCTGTTGCGGGTACTTGGGCCTCCCACCCGAGTGAGGCACCATTTTTATCGGGAGACCTGGGGGAACGCTGGGTGGTAGGAAATTTGTGTCAGCCCGGTGATGCCACAACTTTCCCACACACAAATGTGTGAAAAAAGTGATTTTTTTCAGCAAAATTTCAGGTTTGCAGGGGATTCTGGGTAAGAAAACGTTGGGGGATCCAGGCAAGCCATACCTCCCTAGAATCCCCCGGGTGTCTAGTTTTCAGAAATGTGTGGGTTTGGTAGGTTTCCCTAGGTGGCCGCCGAGCCTCGGGCCAAAAAGTCATGGGACCCCCCTTGCAAAACCAGGTCGTTTTGTGATAGGCAATTTTGATGTCGCCTCAATACGTTTTGGGCCCTTGCCTGTCGCGGGTACTTGGGCCTCCCACCCAGGTGAGGCACCATTTTTATCGGGAGACCTGGGGGAGCGCTGGGTGGTAGGAAATTTGTGTCAGCCCGGTGATGCCACAACATTCCCACACACAAATGTGTGAAAAAAGTGATTTTTTCAGCACAATTTCAGGTTTGCAGGGGATTCTGGGTAAGAAAACGTTGGGGGATTCACGCAAGCCATACCTCCCTGGAATCCCCCGGGTGTCTAGTTTTCAGAAATGTGTGGGTTTGGTAGGTTTCCCTAGGTGGCCGCCGAGCCCCGGGCCAAAAAGTCATGGGATCCCCCTTGCAAAACCAGGTCGTTTTGTGATAGGCAATTTTGATGTCGCCTCAATATGTTTTGGGCCCTTGCCTGTCGCGGGTACTTGGGCCTCCCACCAGAGTGAGGCATCATTTTTATCGGGAGACCTGGGGGAGCGCTGGGTGGTAGGAAATTTGTGTCAGCCCAGTGATGCCACAACTTTGCCACACACAAATGTGTGAAAAAAGTGGTTTTTCAGCAAAATTTCAGGTTTGCAGGGGATTCTGGATAAGAAAACGTTGGGGGATCCACGCAAGACATACCTCACTGGAATCCCCTGGGTGTCTACTTTTCAGAAATGTGTGGGTTTGGTAGGATTCCCTACGTGCTGGAAGAGCTAGGGTTCAAAAACTACAGCTAGGCACTTTGCTAAAAAAGGGTCATTTTTCATTGTGAAAATGTGGTGTCCACGTTGCGTTTTGCGCTGTTTCCTATCGCGGGCACGAGGCCTACCCACACAAGTGAGGTACAATTTTTCTTGGAAGACTTTGGGGAACGCGGGGTGGGTGGAATTTTGTGGATCCACGCAAATTCCAGAACTTTCCACCACAGAAAAGTGAGGAAAATGTGGTTTTTTTGACAATTTTTTAGGTTTCCAAGGTATTCTGGGTAACAGAACCTGGTGAGAGCCAGTCAAGTCACCCCATCCTGGATTCCCCTGGGAATCTAGTTTTCAAAAATGTATAGGTTTGCTAGGAGGTGCCGGCAGAGCTAGGGTTAAAAAACTACAGCTAGGCACTTTGCAAAAAAAGGGTCATTTTTCACTGTGAAAATGTGGTGTGTCCACGTTGCGTTTTGCGCTGTTTCCTGTCGTCGGTACTAGGACTACCCACAAAAGTGAGGTACCATTTTTCTCAGAAGACTTTGGGGAACGCGGGGTGGGTGGGATTTTGTGGATGGACGCAGATTCCAGAACTTTCCACCACAGAAAAGTGAGGAAAATGTGGTTTTTTGGACAATTTTTTAGGTTTGCAAGGGATTCTGGGTACCAGAACCTGGTGAAAGCCAGTCAAGTCACCCCATCCTGGATTCCCCTGGGTGTCTAGTTTTCAAAAATGTATAGGTTTGCTAGGTACCCAAGGTGCCGCAGAGCTAGGGTTCAAAAACTACAGCTAGGCACTTTGCAAAAAAGGGTCATTTTTCACTGTGAAAATGTGGTGTGTCCACGTTGCGTATTGCGCTGTTTCCTAACGCGGGCACTAGGCCTACCCACACAAGTGAGGTACCATTTTTCTCGGAAGACTTTGGGGAACGCGGGGTGGGTGGAATTTTGTGGATCCATGCAGATTCCAGAACTTTCCACCACAGAAAAGTGAGGAAAATGTGTTTTTTTTGACAATTTTTTAGGTTTGTAAGGGATTCTGGGTACCAGAACCTGGTGAGAGCCAGTCACGTCACCCCATCCTGGATTCCCCTGGGTGTCTATTTTTCAAAAATGTATAGGTTTGCTAGGTTTCCCTAGGTGCCGGCAGAGCTAGGGTTCAAAAACTATAGCTAGGCACTTTGCCAATAAAGGGTCATTTTTCACTGTGAAAATGTGGTGTGTCCACGTTGCGTTTTGGGCCATTTCCTGTAGCGGGCACTAGGCCTACCCACACAAGTGGGGTACTGTTTTTCTCGAAAGACTTTGGGGAACACGGGGTAGGTGGAATTTTGTGGATCCACACAGATTCCAGAACTTTCCACCACAGAAAAGTGAGGAAAATGTGTTTTTTAGGACAATTGTTTAGGTTTGCAAGGGATTCTGGGTAACAGAACCAGGTGAGAGCCAGTCAAGTCACCCCATCCTGGATTCCCTTGGGTGTCTAGTTTTCAAAAATGTATAGGTTTGCTAGGTTTCCCTAGGTGCCAGCAGAGCTAGGGTTCAAAAACTACAGCTAGGCACTTTGCAAAAAAGGGTCATTTTTCACTGTGAAAATGTGGTGTGTCCACGTTGCGTTTTGGGCCGTTTCCTGTCGCGGGCACTAGGCCTACCCACACAAGTGAGGTACCATTTTTATCGGGAGACTTAGGGTAACACAAAATTGTAGAGCAACTGTTATTATCTATTGACTTTCGATGCATTTCTGCCTTCCAAATGAAAGACAATGTGTAAAAAGAAGTCATTTTGAAAAATGACCTATAATTCTTATGCTAGTATGGGTACTCCCAATTTCGGAAATGTGCAAATATCTACTGTTTCTAAACTCTATATTTTGTTCCCATTTCAGAAATACATAGGTGTCTTTCATACCGATTTTTCCATGTATAAATGTTCCCAGAATAATTGCTATATACCCGGGACATAATAAAAAACCATTGCAAGACGCTTCTCAGTTATTGGCTCTGGGTTCCTCGGGTTCTTGGTGAACCTACAAGTCCTATATATCACCACAACCAGAAAGGTCCAGCGGATGTAATGGTATATTGCTTTCAAATAGCTGTCATAATTAGAAGAAGTTACAGGTGAAAACGTTGACACAAATGGCTGTTTTTTTCAACTAATTTTCAATTTTTCCTATATTTAATTGTTTGTTTCTATAAAGAAAACTTGAAGGATCTACACAAATGACCCCTTGCTGAATTCAGAGTTTTGTCTCCTTTTAAAAAATGTATGGCTTTCCAGGATCCATTATTGCTTTCATACCCATTTCTACCATTAACTGGAAGGAGGTTGAAAGCACAAAAAATAGCAAAAATAGGCTATGTCCCAGAAAAATGCCAAAACTGTACAAAATTTTGGTTTTCTGACAAAAGTCTGCTTGTTGCTGAAAGCTGGTGATTTCAGCACCACAACCCCTTTTTTGATGCCATTTGCAGGGAAAAAACCAGATGCTTTCATCTGTAGCCCTTTTTTCGCATTTTTTCCCAAAAACCCCAAAATTTAGCTGTATTTTGGCTAATTTCTGGGTCCCCTCCAGGGAAATCCACAAACCCTGGGTACCTTTAGAATCCCCATGATGTTGGAAAAAAGGACGGAAATTTGGCATGGATACCTTATGTGGTCAAAAAGGTACAGGGGCCTAAGCGCGAACTACCCCAAATAGCCAAAAAAAGGCTTAGCACAGGAGGGGAAAAGGCCTAGCAGCGAAGGGGTTAAATTCGGTTATCTTAACTTCTCGATCCCTGCTACAAGTGGATCTGCAGGTCGACCAGCGGGTGGTTTAACAACATAGATCAAATTAAATTTAGATTTTATTGTTAAACAGCTGCAAACAGATTGCGCTGGCATCCTTGCAGTTTGCATTAGACTAGGCAATTCCAACTTTATTGATATTTATAATGTGTATGCCAGAGGGATCAAGGAGGGGTTAAGGTCAGAAACAATTTCCATATCAGAGGAACTTTTGAAGGAACATCAAGGGAAGCATACTTAATTGTAGCAGGCAATTTCCACTCCACCTTTGAACTACTAGATATGGATGATATTCATCTAGATCTGGATGAAGTTGTGACTTGTGGAGGACCGCAGCTTCAATTGCCATCTACCCACAAATGGATGCAGACAGCCCTTCAGTTAAAATCACTCACATTGGAATACAGGCTTAGATCTGCAAATGGAAGAACTGAATCCGACAGGAAGGGGACTAGTACTTTTCATAATCCACCTTATTCAAGTCGCATTGATTATATTTTAATTGATCTACATCCGTGGACATACTTTAGTGACATGATCATCAATCAGAGGGATGAAAGTGGCCACAAACCCTTGTGTCTTACTATGAAATCTTTCTCCCTGAGGTTGGTGATTCAACACCAATTTGCAGTTAGCACAAAAGAGATTTACCCCTCTACTGACACACGTCGTCTTAAATGGCCACAGATAATAGAGACCCCTGATCGCCTAGCAACAATTGGCATTTATCTACATCTAGCCTTGCCGATATGAATGAAAGCACGTAGGTGACAGAGGTATAGTAGCCAAAGCTGATGATATTCATACCCAACTTTTTAAATTTTTTAAAAATATTTCACTATTCCAGCCAGCAAAATCTCGGAAAGGCCAAATTAAAACCAGAATCTGATATAACAGCGAGTGCAGGCGCCTATGTTGTCAGTTAGGCAAGACACTGAAATCTGTGGACATCTCCCATATCCATTCAGCCAGGAATGCTTACAAACTGGCCCAGGTCCGTGCTCAGAGGGAATGGGATATGGGGAGATGGCAGGACCTGAAAGAGCTTTACCATGCCAAGGATTCAACCAAATTTTGGGTGGGCCTTAGTTAAATGGGGCAGAGAGGGCTGTCCGCTCTTCCTCCTCTAACTTTGTAGCTCCTTCTGTACTGGTGGAATATTTTTCAGCCTTGTACGCACCATCCAAGCTTACTCCCTTAGTAGATAATCAAGCGATCGTTTTGCCACTAGATGATTCCACTGCAGTATGGGAGCTTACCTTTGAATTGGCAGAAGTTAGCCTAGCTCTGGAAGCGGCCCAGTTTGTATCCCTGCCGAATTATTTCTACAGAGAGGGAGAACTGGCCCATGTATTTTTCATTCCTGGCCAATGCCATTGCTGGGGGATCCCATATTCTGGAATCCTAGAAGGGAGGTGATGTCATCCCAATACACAAGAAAGGGGATAAAGCCTTGCCATGCAATTACAGGCCAATCAGTTTAATTGATTGTACTCACAAAATCTTTAAGTGCCTTTTATTGGGTAGAATACAGGGTTGGATAGGCTTTTTGTCCCCCTTCCAGGCTGGATTCCGCTAGGGGTAAGCCCTACAGATTAGGTCTTCCGCTTCCTTCTTCTATACTGGAAGACGGTCGTGATCAACTGAGGCAGCTTGTATGGTGCCTTCATTGATATTACATGGGCCCTTCACCTGGTCCCCGCAAGAAACGGTGGCATGTCCTCCTCTGTATGGGTTTGAATTACACACAGGTCCACTGGGGGCAACAGGGAGAGCCAACAGAGAGTTTCCCTATTCTTAAAGGGGTTCGCCAAAGCTGTGTGCTTGCCCCCACTCTATTTTCTTTATTTTTAAATTACATTGTACAGCATCTTTCAAGTCTTTCTACTGATACACCTTCTTTGGCTGGTATTAAAACACCAATTTTATTATTTGCCGATGATACTCTCTTGAGCTCTAAAACACCCAGTGGTCTACAGTGAGTGCTGCTTCTTTTTGAAGATTTTTGTAAATCCCGGGGACTTGAGATTAACTCAGCTAAAACTAAATTTATGATCCTTGTGAAACCTAAAACTATTAAGGACAGATTTGAGTTGCAGGGCACTCAGCTTGAGAGGGTGGATGTTTTCCCCTATTTAAGGGTTACCTTGTCCGCAAATCTTGTATGAAAACCCTAAGTGGAGCTTTCCTCTCTTAAACACAAACAAATAACAGGTGCCATATTAAAAGAGCATAGCTCCTCTAATTCAAAACCCATCGCCCCAGTTTTACAAACATATGAGGCCAAAGCACAAGGTTCTGCACCTTGTGGCTCTGAACTCTGGGGCTTCTCAGATTTAACTTTGTTTGCAAACTCAGAGAATAAATATTTAAGAAGCCTGACTTGGCTTCAAGCTAGCACTCCTCTCCTCCTACTGATGCATGACATGGGTACGTTTTTCAGTTGTAGACCAGGGCAGACTTCGGCCTCTACTGTTCTGGAGAAGGGTTTGATTCCAACCTGAACTGACTCTATACCGAGTGGTGCTAACAGATGTCCTAGGGGTAGACACATATATTAAAATTCCATGGTTTCGCCAGATTAAAAAAATTACTTACATTCATCGGCCTGTGGGACAATCCCCCATTTGTCGCTTCCATCACAGATGTGTCCTTAAAGAAACACTACTGGCTTTGGGTTAGACAACTGGTCATTACTTCAGCTGCCAACTCTTCCCTAACTGGAAAGTTTTTGGACTTTGAATCAAATATTCAATCAAATAGGAATTGTACTGGGAGACTATTACAGCCCCCCTGGATAGTAAGCTTTACTTTCAATTTAGAGCTGACACCCTTCCCTTAAAAACCTTTATCAGTAAATGGGCTATAAATACCAACCCTCTGTGCCCTACATGTAAGATGTCCAAAGAAACTATTGACCATGTGTTTTTTGCTTGTCCACGATATACTGCACCACCCCAGCGATGGATCGAACCCCTCTGTAAGCCTATAGGGACGCGTAGTAGCTGGACTGCATTGAGGATCCTGAGATCAGATCCAAACCCAACTTATGTCTGTGTCATTGCGAAGTTCTTGGGGTGGATGTGGGTGATTAGAGCAAGAGTTGCTTGAAAGAATTTACTTGACTTAAGTCTGTAATATTCAATACTCGTCGCAACTGTGAATGCATTGAATTGTGTTTTAAGCAGTCCCATCCTTGGCTGATTAGCCCCTTAACAATTCGCCTCTACATCTGGTTCTTCCCTTTTTGCTGGGGTATATTTTTCCCTATTCATTTTTAAATTTCTATTATGAAATACTGTATTTTATACATTTTTATCATCTTAACAGGCAGTGTCACCACGACCCCTACCCAATTCGTAAATGCACTTTAATGTTTTTATTGTGGTGAAATGTAATTGTACTTGTTTTATTCATGTATGCTTTTATGACTAAACTTGTTGAATAAAGCTTATTTGAACTGAACTAAACTTAATTTCCTGGTGACTCTTGATTACCTGAAGATTTTTGGAAGCTTGAGCTGGGCTGCACCGTTGTCCCTTCTGGGTTACTGGTTGGAAGCTGATATATAATTTTAGGTGCTGTACTGGTGTACACGCATTGAACTGGTTTTAATTAATCATGCAATAAACTACTTCTTTGGGTGAACTTCATGGACTCTTAATTGTGTGGTTTATTTAAAGCTGCTTCCTCTATAGAGTAGCACTTGCCCCCCTACTAGGTGGACTCCATAGATCCTTAAATACTTGGTGGTTTTTTGGAAGCTGCTTTTTCCTCTATGCTGCTTCTTTCTTCTATGCTGTTTCTAGGAGAACTTCACTGACTCTTAATTATATTTTGTTTTGAAGCTATGTCTTCCTGGAGTTGTGGTGGCCCTATCTGATGGTTCCCCTCTGGACACCCTCAGGTTTAGGAGCGGCCTGGCCGCCGTGGCAGAGTGGATGACCTCCAATTGCCTTCAGTTGAACGCCACTAAAACGGAGGTATTGTTGGTAGGGAAGGACAGGAACCTCTGGAATGAGCAGTGGTGGCCAAGTGTGCTGGGAGACACTCCCACCCCTAAGAAGGTGGTCAAGAACCTAGGGGTTTGGATGGATCCCACCCTCAGTTTCCAAGAACATACTAAAAAAGTTGCGGGCACTTGTTTTGGTCTTCTGCGGGGTCTTAAGCCATTGCTGAGGTTTTTTAACCCGCCTACACGCCAACTGATTGTCCAGTCTGCCATCTTACCAGACTGGACTACGCTAACTCGCTCCTCTTAGGAGCCAATCAGGCTGAGGTAATGCGATTACAGCGTGTGCAGAACACGGCTGCCAGAGCCCTCTTAGGGCTCCCACGTCACTGTTCCGCCACTGACGCCGTTCGGCGACTTCACTGGCTTCCGGTGGCTAAACGGATCCAATTTAAGGCACTTTGCCTATCTTTTAAGATCCTGAAACTAGCCTCACCCAGCCTCCTTGCCAATATGTTAACCCCCTACGAACCCACGCGCGAGCTGCGATCCTCGGGGCAGTACTTAGTCACTGTCCCCCAGGTGAAGCGTGTCCGGGCCGGTGGTCGATCTTTCCACTACATGGCCGCTAAGCTATGGAATTCTCTGCCCCCTCAGATTCGCTGCTTAAATCACTTGTTGGTTTTCAGGAAAGCAATTAAGACCTTTCTCTTTTCGCCAGTTTAGGCTGCCTGTTCTTTTTTCTTTTCCCGTTGCTTACCTGTCTCTCCTGTACTCTGCTACTCTCTGTGGTTGGCAGCGCCGGGACGCCTCTTTTCTGGGGCAGCTGCGCGCTATATAAATCTGGTTAACATTAACATTAACATTAACATTGCACCTACATCACTTCTAGATGGACTCCATAGACTACTGAATACTACTAAACTCCACCAATATTAAGTGGATTCAATAGACCCATAATTTTCAGGTGTTCTTGGGAAGCTAAATTACCTTGGGGTTACACCTATGCTATCGTTGAGTTGCCTGCATAGACATGTTATCATCTGGAGGTTTTTGGACGCAGTATCTTCCACAGAATGGCACTCAAACTGCTTCTAAATGAGTGCCATTGGCTTTAAATTATTTCTTGTTTTTTTTTCAGGAGCCACAACTTCCTGGGCATTGCACTCACACAACTTCCAAGTGGACTACATCAACTATACAACACTGCTGATTCGGCAAACTGTTTTCTGTGGGATTCACCTATGCTTTGGATTGCGCAGATTCTTAAATACATGTTTGTTTTTGGATTTTGCAAGTACTGCATAGATTCTGGATTCAGAATTCAAAACTCAGAGGGTCTGATTCACAAAAGTTACTTACACTTTTGAGTAACTTTGCACTTTAGAGTAAGTTTACTTCTTTTCGATATTCACAAACAGCATTTTTGTAGTAACTTACAATTTTTTAGTAAGTTCAGCACAACACATGGTCAACCACTGGCATTGCAACACCCTCCAATAGAAGATAATGTCATAGGGACTTTAAAAAAAAAAACATAGGAAATTAAAAAGTCAAATTAAATTAAATAATTTAAAATATTCAAAAATATAAATGAATGTGAATTAATGATAAAAACTATATACAAATAGCATGCATTTATCATTTAATTATTTTGATAATTAATACTTAGTATTTGAGATAGAAATGGAGATAAAGACTTAAAATAAAACCGCAAAAGGAAATATTGTGAATTAACTTAGTTAAAATACTTAAAAATAAATATGAATTAATGTAACAAAAATGGACAAAAATAGTATGTATTCATTATTTAAATAATAAAAAAATGTTACATGCTAGTTGTATCTATTTTTTAACTTTAATTCATATTTATTTATATTTTTAACTATTTTAAATAATGTAATTTACATTATTTCCTTTTGGGGATTTATTTTTAGTCATACTTCCATTATTTTCTATGGGAGAGTTTTGCAGTACCAGTGGTTGGTCAAGTGTAGCGTTGGACTTACTACAAAAGTGAAAATTACTACAAAAGAGCAAGTTCCTGCAAAAAGGTGGAAATGTACTGAAAAGTGTAAACATACTCAAAAGTGCAGTTTGTGAAGCAGGCCCAAAATGTGTTTCAATTAAACATGATCGGGGAGATACCACTCTTATTGAGTTTCAAGATTACACTTGTTGGTGTGTTGAATTTCACTTGTTTTTAATAGCATACAATGCCTTGGTTATTTTTATTGTAATGATTATTGCTAGTCTAAAGATTTTAGGTGAACTTATTTTGATCCCTAGATAGGCAGATTTTGTAATATATTCAACTTGTGCTCCATGTCTCTTTTTGAAGACCATGGTTTTGGTCTTTAGGCTATGTCTTGCAGTATGCTTATATGAGTGGTTATGTTGTGCTGACTGAAACCCTTCTGGGGGCTGCTAGTATAACCACGGCATCTGTATATAGCAACCATTCCAATTCTGAGGCAGTCGGTGTCAGTCCTCGGTCCTAATGTTCCCTTAGAAGTTATACCAGGTAAGTATATAAATGTAGAACTGTGATTGCACCTGATGAACTCCACATTCCTCTATAAAGGGACCGTATGCATGCTTTATGTCTATGCTTTTCAGCAGATTGAAGCATGAATGGATTTCCTCCCAATGACAACCTGCCCAAGTTTAATGTTTATCCCTGGATAACTGATAGTGTCAAATGCTTTTCTTAAATCTACAAAGCAAGCACATTTGACCTCTCTTATGCCCCTATTACACGTGGGCCATGAAATGTAACTCCTAGGATTAGAATCACGTAACATGCAGTAATCAGAGAACCCCACCCACAATTTGACTCGTGTAAATCTACAAGTGAACCCTGGGATTATCATGGGTACTTTGGGTCCATGGTTCTCGGGAGCCATTCCCTCCCCAGTGAGGATATCCTGAGTGCCTGGGAGGGAAAAACTACGAGCTACTGCCAGCTCAATGCTGGGAAGTCCCCATTATAATCACATTCCCTGATCAGCCATGTAAAAATGGAGTAGTAAAAACTGCTAGCCACTGCTTGCCAATTATTACATGGCCGAGTATGGTGAGCCTCTGGCAGTAACAGAGGTGAGGAAATTAAATTATTGGTGGAATCCCTATTACTGCTGTCGCCAGAGGGAGGCAAACACCCCCTTCTACTAAGGTTACAATCAAGGCCGTAAATACCTTGTAAGAATATTTGTTTCTGGACATTTTGGTCAGTGGCATAAAGCAAAATGGTGGGTCCCCTTGGAGAATGTGATGTGGGGCCCCGAATAGCCCTTATTTCACAGATATTCATTGGCCTAGTGCTGAATGGAGGCCCCAGGAAGGGTTGGCCCCCTGAAAGGTTGGGGGGGCCCTGCACCTAAAGGGCCTAAAGGGACCTGTGTTACACCCCTGATTTGTGTAAGGTAAAAGACTTTGTTGCGGATTCATCTTTTGCTAGTTACTTCCTGTGTTAGGGACAGCTGTATGCTGGTTTCTTCTTCCTCTCTTCAAATGCTTTTGAACTGAAAACCATGAAGATTTTACGTCTGTTCACATCTATTTGAACATTCCGAAGCTTTTGATATATGATTCAGTTTGGCAGTGCATAGAGTGGAGACTAATGTTTGCATATAATTTCATGAATTACTGAAAAGTCTAAATAAATGATAGCGTACTCGAGCACACTGCCACTTTGTGGTGAGTTGCAGTTAAACTGCACAGTTGTGTCACTTTTTCCTCTTATATTGAGGATAAAAAGACCTGGACATCACAAAGATAGTATTTTACCTATTTAGTTTATCGCTTTTTTGGCTGTTCTTGTGTGCTCCTGTTGTATTTTGATAGGATGTATTTTGTGAGGACATTGGTAACCGTTCGACTGGTTTTAAGCCTGTTCATTTATGTACGTCTTCAATAAGGAAATTTCCTTCCCAAAGAAGATGTCCGATTATGTTTGAGTGAAACAGTCTGGATCAACAAAAAACCTAGAGAGACCTTTTTGGGCATAAATAAACTCCGCCCCTGATTTACAAAACTGTCACAAAATGAAGTGCAGCACCCAAAGGTGCTGGGTGTGTTATATACCAGGTAGAGAGTGGCAGAGTGCAACATATACTAAGATATGACACTACCCTGCTGTTTTGCTAGTGCTGGCACACAATTAGGCTGCCAAGCGACATGCACACACCTTTGCGCCATAGTGCAAAGGTGTCTGCTTGAGTCTAGCATACGTTTTGTACTGGAAGATACCCTTCCAGCATAAAATACTATGCCAAGACAATCTTTAAAACTTTTCCTATGTTGGATGTGTGCTGTGCAGTCCAGCACACATTAAAAGTGGGAAACGTTTGGAGAAATTAAAGCATTTCTCCCTTTTAACGGCTGCTGTCAAGTCATGTTGTTTTTTGGCACAAAGCCCTCTCTACTATTATTACTAGATAGGATTTTGCATCAAAAACTGAGGGTGGTTACAAAGCAAGAGCTACATAGCACCAATGGATCACATCTGTGACGCTTTTGCTGCTTTGCGTTAATTCGGGGCAACTTTCCAATGAAAAACACGTTTTGTGCTGGAATGTAAATCCCCCCAAAAACACTTTGCGCAGGTTTGTATCACCTTTGTGACGCAAACCCAGAGCAAAAACTTTGTAAATCTGGCTCCAAGGATGAAACGACTCTAGATAGAAAATAATTATTCCTTATTGGTAAATATGCTTATTAATTTATTTATAAAATTAGAAAGTGCATAATTAGCCTAGGATGCCCTAGAGCTGAACTTTAACACATTTACAGGACTAGAAACAAAAAGGAGGCAAAGGCGCAAAAGGAACTTTACCAGATCTCTGAGAAAAGGCTAAGGGGTTAGCTAAAGTTTACAAATTCACAAGAAGCTGTTTTTAGTGGTCCCCAATAGCAAAAAAGTAGAGCCCCCTAGGAGGGGTTCTTTTGATTTCAGGTATCTGTAAACAAGGAAGCGTGAATGACATTAAGGACCAAGTTAAGATGAAAGTTTGGAAGCGTGATTAAAAGAGAAAAGTGTTTGCCGTTAAAAAGATCTTTGTGTACCAAACAAGTGCAAGGAAGCAAATTCAGGGATAGCTCCTACATTTTGAAGTCTTTTAAGGGATCTAAAAGTCAAGGGAAGGTCAATAGACCTCAATTACCATCCATCTCCAACTATGTGTCAACTCACCCACATTTGATGGATGTTATCCTGTTTTACTGATATTCACTCAATTAACAGACTAAGGGGTATATTTACAAGAAAATGGCACAGCGTGGCGCTGTGGCAAATTGTTCAGCGCGTGTCATTTCAAAAACACATGGATGCTCCGTATTTACAAGAATAGGGCACACCTGATGTGTTTTCCCTTGCGCTGGCGCTACAAATAGCTGCCTAGTACCAACACAGGCACCCTTGATCCTTAGTTCAAGGGTGCCTGCATTGCAGGGATGATTTCCTGCAACACAGGTACTCTTGCACTATGGTGCAAGGGTGCCTGGTTTGCAGGGAATGATTGTTTATGTGCAGGAAGGGACATCTTCCTGCATATAAACAATCTTTGCAATTATTTGCTCTTTCTATGTGTGCTGCAGAATGCAGCACACATAGAAAGAGTAAAAACGAGGAGAAAGAAAAGTATTTCTCCTTGTTTCACCAATCTAATACCTGCTTTTGCATGGTGTTAGTTTTTGGCATTGCCTCAAATTCACACATCCTTGTAAATCTGGGGCAGCATCAAAAAGCAATGGGTGATGAGGTGGAATGACCCCCAGCAATACCCATGGTAAGCCCCTTTCACGCAGATATCTGTGTGAAAGGTGCCATATTTACAAGGTTGTGTCAAGCCACGCAAAGTGGCTTAAAACCAATTTGTATATGGAGCAGGGCATTGCGCCACCGGAGTTTTGGGCACTTCCTCAGATTTACACATCCATGTAAATCTGGGGTAGCATCAAAAAGCAATGGGTGTTGAGGTGGAATGCCCCTCAGCAAGACCCATTTCAAGCCCCTTTCACGCAGATATCTTCGTGAAAAGGTGCCATATTTACAAGGTGGTGTCAAACCATGCAAAGTGGCTTACCGTCACTTTGTATATATCGAGCAGGGCATTGCACCACCGGAACGTCAGAAAAAGTGACGCTCCGGTGGCGCAATTCCCTTGTAAATATACCCAAAAATGCCTTTATAGATTTGAATGGGTCTACTCCCTTTTTAAAGCATGAAGACTCTGCAAATAAGAGTTAGTAATCTATTTACCTTAACATGATCACCTTCTTTTTATAACTAAGGGCCTCATTTATGAGGTTTTGCCGTAGGGCAGCACCGCAGGCCTTCCTGCTGCGCTGCCCTACGGCAAAAGAAAAGGGCAGGAATGTGCCATATCTATGAGATACAGCGCATTCCTGCCCTTTTCCCCTGCGCCGGCGCACAATAGGCTGCCATGCGCCAACGCAGGCACCTTTGCACCATGGTGCAAGGGTGCCTGAGTTGAGGGGATGATTGTGTTTGTGCAGGAAGGAAAACCCTCCTGCACAAAAACAATCACAAGAGGTTTTTTCTATGTGTGCTGCAGAATGCAGCGCACATAGAAAAAGGAAAAATACGGAGAAATAAAGATATTTCTCCTTGTTGTGCCTCCCTTACACCTCCCCAGGGGAGGCGTAAGGTTTTGGCGCTGGCTCAGGTTTACGATTTCTCGTAAATCTGGGGCAGTGTCAAAATGCCATGGATGTTGCTGAGAACGCCCCCAGCAACACCCATTGCATGCCCCTTTAATGCAGAAAACTGCGTTAAAGGGGACAGTATTTACGAGGCAGCATTAAGCCAAAAAAAGTGGCTTAGTGCTGCCTCGTAAATATGAAGCAGACTTATGCGCCACAGAACGTCACAAAAAGTGAAGTTCCAACGGCGCAAGGGGCCTCATAAAAGAGGCCCTATAGTTTTAGTGGTCACATAGTTAAATATATGTTACAGTACACAGCAGAACATTTCAAACATAGTATGAATTTACAAGCATTATTAAATTCCCCATGTTCAACATGATTACCTTATTAAATTCTTCACATGACCTGTATTTTAGGTCAAAGGGTTAACAGGTATGCACTTGCCACTGAAAGAACACCTTCTGTTTGGCACTATGAACAGTCCTTCTTAGTTTGGTAAAGTACACTTCACACATTCCTGAAATTGGCAAAATGGCATACAACTCCAAACATCTCTAGATGGAACACCGTTACATTCTGCGATATTCAAAACTCTGCAATGTCTCAAAATATTCAGCAAAGTTCTGGATATAAACATTCACACCTTATTAATCTCCATGTTAAACAGAATGTGTTTGTAGCACTGTATTACAACTAAATAACACAGTTATAAAACAAAATATCCACTGCTGGATAATCTATTGTCACCAGAAGCTGTGGGTTTTCTCAAAAAAGCTTTTGCAACAGGCATTGTCTTTAAGCTACAATCTACTTTGAAAATATAACTCTACAACCAATATCAAATGTGCCCAGTCTTTACCTTGTTTAAAATTGATAAGTCTTGCACCCCAAACTTTAGTGATTTGTAAATAGTACACCATATAACTTTCAACATGCACTACCTCTAGGGCTTATGCTATTTCTATACCATGCATCCACACATGTACACACAGTAAGTCGATTCTGTATATGACTATTGTGTTATGTGTGATGTTAAATCATTTATATTAGCCCTGCTGTCCTACACCTGAAATAAAAACAGAAAATCCAACTGTTGGTAGTTTCTAAGGTAAAGTACAATTTCTTCAGGGAGGAAAATAACTTTTTACTATATAATTAGATCCAAAATGCACGTATTACAATCAATAATGTATTATTTTTACACAATTTCGAACGTTTTTTAAAATCCAGTAGCAAACTACAGTGACTTGTACCTCAAATCCATCATTAAAAAGGAAATCCATTTTTATATGCTACAATTTAAAATTTGTAAGTTGAATTACACAAAGATGATGGATGTTCCATTTGCTATAAAACAAGTACATTATAGACTATGGCACTTATTATGTGCAGGACTTGATATTCATCACATTTTGACAGGGTTTCTCATCCACCAAACTCTAAATAACACCATTAGTCTTCTCAGAAAAGAAGATTACTGCTGCACAGTGCACAATTTTTCATGAAATTTTGTGGCTGATTGAAATACTAATGTTGCCATCCTAGCAAGCACTCAAACCTAAAACCACAAGGCCCCCCCCAAGGTATGCAAAACATAATTTAATAGATGTAGTTGTTAAACGTCAGGCTTATTGGCTTTGTCAGGATATTACCATAACCAGTAAAAGTAAAAACATATAATTAAAGCTCAATGTAACCAATATTGAAACCTTTTTGAATGGTAACATCTTAAATTGACATACACATATTCAGTTCTTCAGTATAACTACCATTACTGTTAGTAAAACATTTACCATTTAATCTAATGTGCGCATAAGACATTTTCCTATTTTGGCACAAACTGCAAAGCTGCCTGGGAACCTCACAACAAAGACCTCTCACACCAGAGCCATAGGATGAAAAAGCCCAGCATAAGTAATGCTTAAAATGTTGAAAACCTGTCTCAGATATGTAGGCTCCCAGGAGACCTAAAATGGCAAGCAGATTTTTAAATACAGGTTCCTTTGGGGGCTGCTGTGCTAATGGCAGCCCCAAAACAATATCTAAACCATTCTCCCCTTCCTGTGACACCATAGAAAGCATTATACAAATGTTTCAGGCTTCCTCACCCCAGCTTTTGAGGCTGTGGAAGTGTCTTTGATGTGCTGCAGCCTTTTGCATATTTTTATTATTAACAAATATGCATTGTTAGGTACTGTATCATGAAGTGGCTGCTCAACCCCAATTGGGTACTAACAAAAAAAAGGCGTGAGGGAGCTGCTCAACCCTTACAATCCTGCCCGTTATTTACCTGCACAGCTCTGAAGAGCCAGCAAAGGATCTAACTGCTCCTTTCCTCCTTTCCTTCTCTTCCTTCTTCTTTCCTTCTCTTGACTGCTCTGACCAATGGTTGCGATTTCATAGGTGACACACTACTGCTCCCCCTTGAGATGTGTACAGGGAGCGTGAGCAGTGTGTAATGTTGCTCCTGGGGCACACCAAAGCCCCAAGAGTATGGGGATACACTTCCCCTTGTCCCCAGGATGCTGGTCCTCCCCTGGAGCAGATCATCACAGAGTGCAGAAGCACTCACTTCTGCTTCGGACCCCAGAACACTGGGGGCCCCCAGAAGCCATTACCCATTAACAGTGCAACAGCACTCATTTTTGGTTTTTGCTTTGCGCTGGTCCTTGGGGCACTGGTGGAATAATGATCTTCTAGACTCTCTGATGGCACTAAGAGATGTGTTATTTCACTTCACTTCAGTCAAAGGAAGGGGGCACACAAATTAGGGTTTCTCAGACTCCTCTGGTCCAATATTGATCATTTGAAGCTTTTTGTGCTCCTTGTTGTGCATCCCAGCTACCGTGAGTGATTATGTCAAGCCTCTTGGCCCGTAAATTTATGATATTGATCCAGCGCAATATTAGCCAACAACATTCATACACCATATACTCACTTGGGCCCATACATTCACACTACACTAATACTTACGCTGGGTGTCAGATGTACTCTTTTATCAAATTCCCTGCTACCAATTACCTTCTGATTGAAGAGTAATAACTTACCAAAGGATCCTTTGCTAATTGGGAAGTTTAAAATGAGTGACATTCACTATAATACATAATCCTGAAATAACCACTGAGTCAGGGAGTTTTAAAATGTTTATCTAAAGTTTTAGCAGAGTAAAATACAGAAAACATGGTACTTGATTGAAATACCCAAGAAAAAGCATAGAAATGATTTTGCTAATAAATGACGGTGTTTAAAGGAAGGGAGAGAATAGAGACAGCAGCGCAACTAAAGGTTGCAGTATAGTTACCTAAAATGCGAGAACCAAGCCCCTTAGCCAAGGAGTTAGAAAAGATAGGACCCTGGAAGGATGAAGAGCAAAGACCTCCTTCAGGATCAGGACAGGACTGGTGACCTCTCTATAACGACGTCTGCGCCATTCCCCTCTCTGGCACTCGACTTCTCCTCGATTCTCCCGTCTAATGGACTCCGCCGCCCCCTCCTCAGGACCTCTTCCGGACAGGAATTCAGTCAGCAACCGATCAGCTGGGCAGTCTGGAGTTGAGAGCGCTCTGGCAGTATGGACGCCTGTTCTTCGTGAACGCATGCTCTGACTAATTTACTAATGCTATATTCTATTATACCCTTCTACGCCCATGTACCTCCCCTTAATGTTGCTAAAATATGGGACCACTACTTCTGATTGGGCAGGGACAGGGGTTGATTCTCGTACCATGTCAATTTTGGCCTAAATTGTGAAGCCTATTGTCTTTACGTTCCCGCCCCTTCAAATTAATACATTCGCTTTATTTCCCACCCGTCTCACGACAAATGTTATACATTTTACAGGAGAAAAGTAACAATTTCTGTCAGCCGGAAACTTTGGGTACATCATCTTTGGCCAATAGGTCGTGGCCTTGGGAGACGTCCAAGTTGACTTCACTTGGCAGGCAGACAGGACACATGCGCAGAACCCTCTGTCTCTCGAGTTTCAAGACACCAACCCAGGCCCAAGTTTACGAATTACTAAAAGTGCAAGAAGAAAATATTAAAATCACAAATAAAATGTTTCACTGTATACCCACTTTCCCTAACTCTATTCCCATTTAATCATAATACTACCCTGCATTAGTAGCGTTAAGAAAACGACAATTTAATAATGACATGAGAGCAAGCTTAAGCATGTGAAAACATTTAGCGGCCATTTTAATGCACACTGCGCAGAAGCAGAAGTTTCCCACCAAGCAAAGAAAGACGTCACACCATGTGATCAGGTTGCGACATGCGCATTGAGTTTCCCGCGCTTTAGCGGCCATCTTGAGTTATGGACAAGCGTTATTCATTAGTAAAACACATAGGCAAGCGTCTATCCCTTTTATGTTCGTGAATGCGAATGTTAGTATTGACAGTACAAGTTTAATAAATTAATACTGTGAGGAGGATTGCATATAAGCAAGTTTCAATTTTGAAACCTTGCTCCATCAATCCCCTCTCTGATGGCGTTTCTGAGCCATCAAAAATACTACCCTCAATCAGATGCCAACTTCTAACAATTCGTTTCATTCTCATTTTTACTTTTTCTATTCTTACAGTCTCCTTTTAATTTCGTGTATAAATCACTTCTCCATTCTTCTAGTTCAATTTCATCTAGTTTTCTCTTCTTTACTTTTCCTGTCACTTTATTGGTTCCATCCTTTCTACAGCATTTGCACCATATTGTTATTGCTAAAATTATTATTGCTATCCCTGCTAAGGGTACTAATATTTGACCTATAAGTCCTTTCCCTATATTAGCAAACCAGGTTCCAATTGACGATATACTATTTGTCAATCTTTCCCATACACTATCAACTTCCAGTGGTTTAAGTTCTTTCTCAAGTTTAGTTATGTTCTGAATGTATGTTCCAATTTCTGCACTCTTATCAGGAATATAAGTGCAACAATGTTCCGTTTTCAATAATTTACAGACTCCTCCCTCTTTTGCCAATAGAATGTCAAGAGCAAGTCGATTTTGCATCACCATAGATCTAATCGCAACCATCTCTGTATTAATCATTAGAAAACCTCCAGCAGTATCCGTTGATAAACGATCAACCACTGTAGACAATTTGCATATTTTCCTTGAGTTCTGAATTATTCCCACTGAAGGTATCAATGCACCAAATATATCACCTACAATTTCTGAAAAACTAGCTCTTTTTCTACGTATTAACTCATTATTGTTTTCATTGCTTCCAGTGTTTCTTTTTACGTGGTATATCTTTGGAAAAACTATACCAAAATAACAACTTCCATACCACCGTGCAGGAAGCCTAAAGTAAGCCTTATTCCCGCATACATAATAGATTCCAGGAAAAACTGAATCTGTTCCTCCTTTGAGTCCCCAACCTCCCAGAATTAAAAAATTGTGTTCACATTCACTGGTACTGATGAAAACATTGTTATAATCAGTCTTTAACCTATGAAGACAAATTTTCCCTTTCTTCTCGAAATCCAGAGCCATTGCAGCTTGAGCTTTGCCAGGTGTATAACTCCCTTCCTTCTCCGCCCAAGGTGGCAAGTGAGCCTTATGCTCTGAAGCTTTCTTTTGAAAATCATGTCTTCTATCTTCTACTAAATTCAAAAATATCTTTTCTTCTTCTAGTAAAGAACATGTTAAATTGTGTCTATGTGCATGTGTTATGTCTATCGATTTCATTGTTAAGAAAAACTCTCCCATAAACTGTGCGTCTTGACTACTAAGCACTGGGTTCATACTCTTGCGAATCGGAACCTCAGAAAATATCACATCTAAGTTTGAATAATAATACTGTAACCTACCTGTTCTGTAAAATAAACTTGTTAATACACTACATGAGATGCCATATGTCAGTGGTAAATGATGATATGTTAATCCTTCCGCTACTGATTCAGGTAACTTCATACAGACATAACAATTACTAACTTCCATTGTGTCTACATATTGAAACAATAACTTTGTGAAAACATTTAAACTAGTGTCGTTATCAGCTATTTCATGATGAATTTCTGCATCATCTTCTGCCATTAGTTCTACTCTACTACCCTTCATGTTTGCTGTCCTCCCTTTAGTTTCATTATTAATCTTCTTATCTATTATCATAAGGTAAGGAATTGCTACAATCAGGACTAACCATACTATAAGCACCAATACTAGACTACATATGCAGATTGCACAGCATCTCCTACAACAATTTCGTTTTGGTCTCCCAGTAACTCTATCGTCAGGCATTTTTCGACAAGGAAGATTGCTCTTCTTATCTCTTTTTTTCTTTAAAGGATTCTTTTGTTTAGTCAGGGTGGTCTTGTTTCTTCTTCGTATGTTAGTTCTGCACTTGTTCCTTCGCCACCACTGTCACTTGACTCTGAGCTTTCAAAATCTTCAAGAATGATATAAGTCCAGTCAAGACCCTTGAATTTGTTATTCACAAGTCTCAGTCTTTTACTTTTTCTTTTTCCTGACTTTTTCTCTTGTTCAGTTTGACTTGTCACTTCAGGTACTTGTTCTGGATCTTCACTTCTGGTTGTTATGTGGTACTTTACTCTTTTAATGACACTTGGCCAATGATCTCCTTTTCTTGTTTTCTTTGTTGGCACTGTTTCTTTGTTTTCGTCTTCAGGTATCTCGTTAATTTCACTGCTTAATACTGCTTCGTTTTCTTCAATTACTGTGTTTCTTGTTTGCTTCTTTTCAGGTCTAATTTGTTTTTCTTCAGTAGCTCCACAATGTCTTTCTAGATGTTGACCTTGTTCTTTTTTTATTTCTTTATGTTCATTTGTATTAACCCCTTTTTCTTTAGTGAATTCTTCTTGATCTAACTGCTTCTGATCAGGGCTTATTGCACTGTGAACTTCTGCAGCCTGACCTGCTGCTTCTAAACCTGTCTGTCCCTCTTCAAAGTTTATTAGATCTTCACTGTTTTTAGTCCAATTTTCTTTCCCTATCTGATTTAGTTCAGGATCTTTTACTATCTTTTCTTCTTGATCCTGAACTTCTTCTTCTTCACCTATCTGATCTTCTTCAATTTCTTCCAATTTTGTTTGATTTCTCGTTCTGTAATATACTTCAGGAACTTCTACCGCTGGTATCCAATCCTGACTTGTGCTCGGTTGTCCTCCGTCAGCTTCTCTCGAACCTCTAGCCTGAGATTCCTCAGCTGGGCAACCTTCAGCTTCTTCAGTGATTGGCGTTGTCTGTGAATTCTCTTCTTCAGGTTCTGGTACTCTCTTTGTGTGGCTTACGTGAATCCAATTAGGAAATCTTGCACACTTCACTGCTGTATTGGTGGTCAATATGACTTGACAAGGTCTGCTCCACCTGGGTGATAGACACGTTTCTCTGGTGTGATTCTTCACTACCACCCAATCACCAGGATTCAGATCATGTTCTAGTTCAGGCTGCCTGGAAACTGCGTCTTCTCCAACCTGATGAGAGACAGAACGCACTAGGTCAGCCAATCCTTTGCAATAATCCAAAACCATATCATCAGATATATTCACCAGTTTGTTTGTGGGAACATGTGTTTGTCTCATTGCTCTTCCCATCATTATTTCATGGGGGCTCAATCCTGTCGTTCTGTCAGGTATGCTTCTGATTCCCATCAAGACAAGTGGCAAAGCGTCTGGCCACTCTAATGATGTTGATGCACACATTTTTCCCAATCTTGACTTTATAGTGCCATTTAATTGTTCAACCACTCCAGAAGCCTCTGGGCGATATGCACAGTGCAATTTCTGTTTGATTTGAAATGCTTCACAAATTAGTTTGATTACTTCACTATTAAAGTGTTTTCCTCTATCTGATTCCAAAGATACTGGGAAACCAAACCTAGGTATGAGCTCACGTAACAACAGTTTTGCAACTGTAATACTGTCATTTCTCCTAGTAGGGTAAGCCTCCACCCACTTTGAAAACAGACACACTATGACTAGTACGTATTTCAGCCCTCTACATGGTGGTAACTGTATGAAGTCGAACTGGAGTCTTATAAATGGGCCCTCTGCCTTTCCAATTTTTCCAAACCCAATTATCGTTTTCCTGCCTGGATTATGCATTTGGCAAGTTAGACATCTCTGGCAAAGACTCTCTGCAACAGCCCTGAATTTGGGATTGTACCAATTTTGTCTGAACAGCCTAATCATTGCATCTCTCCCTAAGTGTGTGTCTCCATGATGCATTCTAGCCATTTGTGAGAGTAAACAGTCTGGCATGACTGGTCTGCCATCTGCACTGATCCACACTTCATCATCTCCTCTTTGTGAACAACCTACTTTGATCCACAAATTTTTCTCACTTTCCTCAACCTCATCTTGCAATTTCTTTACTTCATTCCAAGTTTCAGGTGGCATATACAGCATAAGTTGGCAGCTGATTCCCATTCTTTCCACCCTCTTATTGACTGACGTTCTGGTTTTGGCACAATGTTGAGCCGCCAAGTCTGCATATCTGTTGCCGACTACCACCCAGTCATCTCCTGACTGGTGTGTGGCACATTTCACTACAGCCAATTCTTTTGGTGATTGTATTGCTTCTAGCAATTCCCTTACAAATTGTCCATTTTTAATGGGGGATCCTGAAGAAGTCATGAAATCCCTCTGCATCCACAGTTGGCCAAAATCGTGCACAACCCCGTAACCATATTGACTATCTGTAAATATGGGCACTCTCTGATTCCTCCCAATTTTGCAAGCTTTTATCAAAGCTATCAATTCAGCTACTTGTGCAGATTTGACTCCTGGCAAATAGGATGCTTCGACTATTCCAGTTAATTCACATACCGCATAGGCAGCAGTTAGTTTACCATCTTCATGTCTTTGACATGAACCATCGACAAATAACTCCCTGTCTGGCTTTTTAAGAGGCTGTTCCTCAATGTCTGGGCGTGGTTTTGTACATAATTCTGTAATCTGTACACAATCATGTTCATCTTCTTCGTCATCTTTATTTGTTTCATGATATGGGTCTGGCAATAGATTTGCTGGATTTATTATTGTACACCTTACCATGGTCACATTTTCAGCACCCATTATTATCCTCTCATATTTAGTCAGCAGACTAGGAGTAAGATGCTGAGTTCGGGTTCTAGTCAATAGAATGACAACTGCATGTGGAACATACACTTTTACAGGATGTCCCATCACAATTGACTCGCTTTGTTCAATGCTCAAGCAAGTCGCTGCCACTGCTTTTAGGCATCCTGGCAACGCGGCTGCTACTGGGTCCAATGTAGCAGAAAAATATGCTATAGGACGTCTGTCTAGTCCATGTCTCTGAGTTAAGACAGAAAGTGCACAATTTTCTCTCTTGACAGAATAATGCGAATTCTCTTTTATAATCAGGCATGCCTAAGGCAGGTGCTGAACAAAGTGCATTTCTCAATTTTACAAAAGCTTCTACACTTTCATCCTCCCATTCAACAGGGTCCTTTGCTTTCTTTTTCGTCATGTTAATTAAGGGCTTAGCCAACATGGAAAAATTTGGTATCCATTGTCGACAGTATCCTACTATTCCTAGGAACATTCTCACTTGTCTTTGTGTTACAGGCATTTGCATTCTCTTTAATAATTCTACTCTTTCAGAGGTTACTCTTCTTTTTCCCCTCTCACTTTGGTGTCCCAGATATTTGACAGCTGTCCTGCAAAACTGTAACTTTTCAGGTGAGACTTTATGCCCTTCCTCAGCTAAAAGATTTAATAAGGCTATGGAATCAACAACACAGTCTTCTCTGGTGGTCGACGCTACTAATAAGTCGTCGATATATTGAACTAAAACTGAGCTTCCTGGCATCACTAGTTTTTCAAGGCACTTTTTCAGTATCTGATTGAAAATGGAAGGACTTTCTGTGTACCCCTGAGGAACACGGTTCCACACATAGACTTTGTTCTCAAATTTAAATGAGAAAAGATACTGGCTGTCTGGATGCAATGGTATTGAAAAGAATGCTTGACATAAATCAATTTCGGTGAACCATCCTGCATTCCAAGGAATCTGATATAGGATTACTGCAGGATTTGGTACTATAGGACAACATGGTTCTACAATCTTATTTATTTTCCTCAGGTCCTGAACAATCCTATATTTTCCACTAGGTTTCTTTAGTCCCATGATTGGTGAATTACATGGGCTACTCATTACTTCTTTTAGGATGTTTTGTTTTACCATTCGATTGATTTCTTCAATGACTCCTGCTTTTACTTCGGCACTCATTTTGTATTGTTTAGTATTTGGGAAAATCGCACCTTCTTTTACCATAATTTTAACTGGATCTATTTTTGCCATAAGTCCTACTTCTTTTCCGGTGAAATCCCATACTATTGGGTTTACTGTACCTTTTAATTCTTCTGGCAACTCATCTTTTGTTATCAGCAAGAACATTTCATCTATTTCTGTACCTTGTTTTGCAACCATAATTTTATATACATGGTCCTCATCTGGTGTCTGAACTGCCACACCATCCGGCGTGCAGAAAATCGTACAGTTCATTTTGCACAATAAATCTCTACCTAATAAATTCACTGGGCTAGAATCGCACACTACAAATTGGTGCATTTCTCTGAAGTTTCCAATTTTAACTTCCATTGGTTCGGTAAGAGGTGTTCTAATTCTTTGATTAGCTACCCCCACTACTTGGATATCTTCACCAGAGAGAGGAAGGTCTGGGATGTCTGCTGATCTCACAGTAGACCTGGTAGCACCAGTGTCCAAAAGGAAAGTAATATCATTACTTTTCACATTTCCTTCAACATATGGACCAGACTGATCTACCTGTAAGGATGCGCCAAGTATGCACTCCTTCTTCCCCTCTCCTAGGCACCGTCATGAGTCGAATTTACAATAATTGTCCTGCAAAAGAAATTGTGATGTCATATAATCATTCTTACCACTCCCTCCTGGGTAACCAATGTCTGTACCATGTTTTGCTCTGCTTACATTACCCTGAACAGGTGGAGGTGGTAATTGACTCTGGGGATTTACACCCTGCTGTGAGTCATTCTGCGTCTGTGGATTTAAATTTTGATTTGGGCCATTATTATTCCGAATCTTTTTACATTCATCCTTCCAATACCCCAATTTTCCGCATCCATGACAAGGAAATTTCTTTTTAGCTTCTTCTCTACTCATTCGTCCTCTAAATTTTCCACCATTTCCCGTATCACCACTCGTTCCAGAATCTTTTCCTTGATTTTCACTCGGATTTTCCAAATTAATTCCCTGTTTCTCAGCCATTTTCACCTGTGCCCACATCACCTTTTCTTGTAATTTCTTGGGTCTATCCTCAATATCGTCTCCACAATATTTTGCATACTTCAGAATCTCATCTATGGGCTTTCCCTGCCAACACAGCATGTGTTGTTTAATCATCTGGCAAATCTCTGGCTTCAGACCATAAACAAACCGATACACAAACTGACTCATGTTTTTGTCTCCAATGTCCTCAAATCCACTATACTGTTCAAACACCTGTAATAGGCGTTCATAGTAAGAATGTACTGTTTCACTGGCTTCTTGGGTAGTTCGATCTATTTTCACCCAATTTGTTTCTTTCGGGGTATTTTCCCTTTCAGGTATGTTATCACCTGCTGATACTTTTTCATCACATCATTTGACGGGGCACCTGTTTTCGGATCTCTAGGATATTCATCACTAGGCCAATCGACTGTGATTTTACAATCTGTCCATAAATCGGCAGGTACCACTATGTCAAACAAACCATCTAAATCCTTCAACAGTACCTTTGACACTTTCACAAACCTTTCAACCTGCTTGTACCATTCAATTGGTTTTCCCTCAGCTTTGGAAAATCATTCGTAAATGATCAAATATCCTGTCTACTCCATGGGACATGTACATATCCTCCTCCCGCAACTTCTCGCATTGGATACATTTGATCTGCTTTTCCTGCTTCCTTCATCACATATTCAGATGCTGTTCTGCTTGTTCGTGCTTCTTCCTTTTTCTTAGCCCACCTAGAGCTCCATTTATCTAGATCTCCCCATTTTTGTAAAACTAACATTAATTCTCTTATTTGCAGTCTTCTTCCAGATGCATTCATATTTTCTAAATCTTTGTCTGAAAATTCTGCTCTATAGGGTTTCTGTAGTACTTTTGATCTCCCTATTTCAATTCCCATCTGTAGTGCTAGATTGGACAATTTTTCATGAAATACCCTCACATTTCTAGTGATACTTCTGCACAGGAACAATAATTCTTCTTCATCATAGGTATTCAAGCGTTCTACTCCTACATTTCCTGCTATTATTTCTTCTAATTCAACTTTTAATTTATGAATATCCAATACTTTTGGAGGTGTGCACTGTTTGACTGACCCTTGTACCCATCTTTCTAGATCTTCAGGTGTTACTATGGTAGCACTTTTTGTTCCTGATGAAGTTACTAAGCTTACATCTTTTGAACCTCCAGGTACATCTCTTCTTGGAGTATTATTTACCGAACCTCGAATAGGTAAATCCATGAGTGATATGGTGGATTCACAATCACTAAATTGATCCTCAATTATAACTGGAGCTTCCGGTTTGGGGTTACTCACAGGAGTATTCATAGGAGTGGGTACAGGTATCAATGGAGGGCAGTTTCCTTGAGTACCATATAATGGAACTACTGGACCAATTGTTACAGGAATAGTCATTGAATCAGGATGTACTTTTATCTGGGTTATTTTCTGTATTAATTCTGCTCTAGTCTTTTCTAAAGCTTCCTTTTCTTTGTCATGAAGTATTCTAGTCGGGGTGAATTCATGCATTACCTTTGGTACCATTGGAGTTTGTGGTGGTGCACTAGGAGGGCATCCACTTGTCCCTTCCTGATATGGTGGGGGATTTCTTAACATTTCTTCCATAAATTCGTCTTCTGAATCCTCATTTCTTATTAAATGTTTTGTCTTTTCTGTACATTTGCCTCCTGATTTTTCTCCTTCTGTGAATAATGGATACAGTCCCTCTGTAATCATTGACCTTCTCCATTGTTTCATCTGACCCTCTCTTGACTCACGTAAATATCTGGGGTAAAATCCTGGGTAACTCCTATTACTTCTAGATCTATCCCGCTCAAATGCCTCTGTTTCCCATTCTTCTAGAGCTTCACACTGAGTTAATCTAGGTCTGGGTTCTAAGTCATTCATCCTCAATCTTAAATTTTGAAGAATTCGCCCATTGAACGTGCCATTCAGGGGAAATGCTAATACTCCATCATTTTTGGTGTATTCTATCCAATTCTCCATCCATACACAGGTATGATAACCTCTCTCCATCATCATAAAAGATGCTGGCGTTTTAGCTGGTGGAATAATAATTCCTTCTCTAGTTTTGATTGGTTTGTCCTTTTTAAAATAATTCTTAATCTTTTGTAAAAATGACATTTTTCTCCTTTCTCCGTACATTCTATCTAATCTTCTGTGTACAAAATTATATTTTGCAAAACCTAGGAATCTCCTATCCGGACGAGTTCCTATTAAAGTCGGATCACGTTTTAACATGCAATCCTTATCCACTAAGAATTTTGCTTCCATATTTTCGACCAATCAAATGTCTGCTACCTTTTATTTCCGAGCCAATCCTTGCGCGGCCTTTTGGTGACGTTTTCTCTGTCAACCCCTCCTTTACAATCTGCTCTTTTCTGTTCTCGTTGGTTTAACCAATGCCAGCGCGGCACCTGTGACGTCAATACTACTCCTGACTACTGACCCCTCCTTTACAAGGGTTTTTCCACACCCGCTGTTTCAACCGACCACAGCGCGGCGTTTTGTGACGTCAGCTCCCTCTCCGGCAACTGACCCTCCCTTTACAAATGTACGCAAACTTATTTTCTCTATAAATCTTAATTAAGTTTCAGTAACAACATAGAACATTCGCTATCGTGCCAGTTTCCACTAATTCCGAAAAAGATAGTTTCTTCTACACTTTAGTAAAACCCTTCCGTTTACTAATACATACACTACGAGTAAAACACTTCCGTCTACTCTTCACACAAGCTCCAGAAGTACCTGTTACTTCTTCAATGTTACCCTTACTAGGCGATATAACATCAAATTTTTATCAGCGTACCCTTTTTGCTAATACTCACACGCATAGAGTCCCTAACAAGTACTTGAAGTCCTGCTTAACTTCTCAGTACTATTTCTACCTGACAGATAACCTCACTGCAGTATGGCTTCCACTTGCCACCCACTATTCTTTCCCCGGGGATTTCTAGACAACATAAAACAAAACTCAAAAATAAGCGGATGTTAGTTTATAAAAATACAAATAAAATTCTCATTACCCAGTTAACAAAGAGTAACAACAACCGTCCTCTGCTTACCAGAAAACTGATCCAGCGGAATATTAGCCAACAACATTCATACACCATATACTCACTTGGGCCCATACATTCACACTACACTAATACTTACGCTGGGTGTCAGATGTACTCTTTTATCAAATTCCCTGCTACCAATTACCTTCTGATTGAAGAGTAATAACTTACCAATGGATCCTTTGCTAATTGGGAAGTTTAAAATGAGTGACATTCACTATAATACATAATCCTGAAATAACCACTGAGTCAGGAAGTTTTAAAATGTTTATCTAAAGTTTTAGCAGAGTAAAATACAGAAAACACGGTACTTGATTGAAATACCCAAGAAAAAGCATAGAAATGATTTTGCTAATAAATGACGGTGTTTAAAGGAAGGGAGAGAATAGAGACAGCAGCGCAACTAAAGGTTGCAGTATAGTTACCTAAAATGCGAGAACCAAGCCCCTTAGCCAAGGAGTTAGAAAAGATAGGACCCTGGAAGGATGAAGAGCAAAGACCTCCTTCAGGATCAGGACAGGACTGGTGACCTCTTTATAACGACGCCTGCGCCGTTCCCCTCTCTGGCACTCGACTTCTCCTCGATTCTCCCGTCTAATGGACTCCGCCGCCCCCTCCTCAGGACCTCTTCCGGACAGGAATTCAGTCAGCAACCGATCAGCTGGGCAGTCTGGAGTTGAGAGCGCTCTGGCAGTATGGACGCCTGTTCTTCGTGAACGCATGCTCTGACTAATTTACTAATGCTATATTCTATTATACCCTTCTACGCCCATGTACCTCCCCTTAATGTTGCTAAAATATGGGACCACTACTTCTGATTGGGCAGGGACAGGACGTTGATTCTCGTACCATGTCAATTTTGGCCTAAATTGTGAAGCCTATTGTCTTTACGTTCCCGGCCCTTCAAATTAATACATTCGCTTTATTTCCCACCCGTCTCACGACAAATGTTATACATTTTACAGGAATAAAGTAACAATTTCTGTTAGCCGGAAACTTTGGGTACATCATCTTCGGCCAATAGGTTGTGGCCTTGGGAGACGTCCAAGTTGACTTCACTTGGCAGGCAGACAGGACACATGCGCAGAACCCTCTGTCTCTCGAGTTTCAAGACACCAACCCAGGCCCAAGTTTACGAATTACTAAAAGTGCAAGAAGAAAATATTAAAATCACAAATAAAATGTTTCACTGTATACCCACTTTCCCTAACTCTATTCCCATTTAATCATAATACTACCCTGCATTAATAGCGTTAAGAAAACGACAATTTAATAATGACATGAGAGCAAGCTTAAGCATGTGAAAACATTTAGCGCCCATTTTAATGCACACTGCGCAGAAGCAGACGTTTCCCACCAAGCAAAGAAAGACGTCACACCATGTGATCAGGTTGCGACATGCGCATTGAGTTTCCCGCGCTTTAGCGGCCATCTTGAGTTATGGACAAGCGTTATTCATTAGTAAAACACATAGGCAAGCGTCTATCCCTTTTATGTTCGTGAATGCGAATGTTAGCATTGACAGTACAAGTTTAATAAATTAATACTATGAGGAGGATTGCATACAAGCAAGTTTCAATTTGAAACCTTGCTCCATCAATATATATGATGAGTTTCATTTTTGAACTGCTCTTTCTCAAACCTCTCAACTCCTTGGCCATGACCTGTCCCATGTCTATATTCCTGGTATTTTCTCCAGCCTGAAGTCTTCTCCAGAAGCAGCCCACAGCCTTCAACTAGAGTACCCTCTCTGCTTGTATACTTCAGGCCTTTTGGCTTCCTAGCCATTTGCAGGGTGCCTGTGTGTCAGCCGGAGTCAGAGGGTCCCCTCCTTTTTGTAGATCACTCAACTGCAGGACCAGCCCACAGCATATCTATCACAACTCTCCAGGGTTCCTCTCCACAGATCCATTCTTGTACTCTGCTCAGAGGGTATGTGTTGCCAGTACTGCTGTCCCTTGAGACAAATCCTGGTCCTTCAGTGCCAGCTAAAGTAAGAAGTCCTTGAGTTCTCTTTTCCATTGGGAGACAGGTGTCCTTGAATCACTTTCAGTAGTAGTCAGGTAGCTTCCCTCTTCCAGCTGTGCATTCTTCCAATGTAGTTTGCCCCAGTCTCAGAATGTTCTCAAAGGTCTCTCTTTTGTGCAGAGATTTATAAATGGGGTGGAAAGTTCTAGAAGGTTGGCACATCTGCCCAATCCTAAGATAGTTCATCATAACTCTACATGTGTCCCACCTTTCCTGCACAACCTTTTGGGACTTTTGCAAGGTGGCAACTACTAGTGTTCTGCTGCAAGAGCTATCTGAGAGCATTATGCCATTTCCATTACAGCCACAGTAGCAAGGTCCTTTCCATCCAAAACCTCAAAGGGAAGCCCCTCCTGTGATTGACTCGAAGAGGTCTGACACCCATCTTTTGTTTCTGCATGGTTGAGCCTTCCCAGGCAGGATGTAGAGTGAAAATATTATAGGCCCATGCAGATTCTGCCCCCACTCTTTCCTCTACCAGAAACAGACTTATTGTATACTGAGCCAGCAGAGCACATAACGTTTCATAGCAGAGTGACCCAGAGAATAATGAAAAACATACAGTACCAGAAAGAGTGCAGATATGTGGACACTGGTGTCATATTTGTACTAATTTGGATAAAAGGCCTTGTTTACCTGCTCTCTTATGCATCAAGTGCCTCTGTAGAACCAGCTAACCGAGGCTATACTTTAGTGTAGCGTTTACCCATAGTGTACAATACAGTCAAGCACTCTCTACACAAAAGATTTGAATTTTATTTTTGTCACAAATCTCTCAAATGGATAAGGCGATATTAACATGGAAGATAATCTATACAATGCCAATGTTACTACAGATTTTTACATTACTGTGTTAGATGAATGAAAAAGTGACTGTTTTTTCAAAGCATAGAAATCAGAAAACGTTTGGACTGGAATGCCTCACTGATGCTTTTATTGTTTGATACTTCACTTTAGCTATTCCTCATTTACAGATGCCCTTACGTGCTTCATAATTGTTTTGGAAGAGGTAGGCACAGGTCTAGTGCTGCCCACGTGGAGGGCAAATAGGAGGTTGATGCCCTTTAAGACATGAGTGAAACAACTCAACTCTGCGGTTAGCTGTCTGCAAAGGGCGGGCAATGACTTTAATAATATTCTGTTTAAGGACATTCATCACATCCACCAATAAGTTCATCTTCTCATATAATTCTTCTTGAAAAATGTTTATAGACTTTGGAATAGTTTGCAGTGTCTCATTAATGCCTTTAAGAGACTTAATTGTGTCTTGTCCTTGCAAATCAAATCTTCATCTCTTGATGGAATGTCTAATATAGTGTTTAAGTCATCCATCAGATGGAATAATGTTTCCTTATCCATGGCGGACAGTCATGGTTCCAAGCACTCCATGGACTCCAAGGTTTCATTGTAGCCAGAGTAAATGCATCTAAACATCAAAGAAATAAAAGTACAATCTAAACTTTGTAAATATTTTTTTGAAAAAGTCATGCAGATAGTAGAAACGCATCCTGAGAGACCGTTGTTGTTGTTTACCTTATAGCATTGAGTGCCCCACCTTCATTTATCGAGTGGAAGGAGCGATGGTAATAGTAGAATATATACTGTGAGAAAGTATCTCTTTTGCAAGGTCACCTTTTCTTTTTGTGGATTGATGCTGCTGGTCTTTGAATTCAGCACACTGACATCCATGAGCACTTCAAATACAACTCATCAGAATACAGAGGAAAAACCGAAGAGGAATAGGCCTGGTGTCTGTGACCTCTGTGGAGACCTGAGGGACTGGACCTGCTCCCATTGTTACCCAGGACTGAGAAGTAGACTCCAAGGGTCATTTGGCTGACCTCTGTAGCTACAGGGACCATGCTGAAGGAGCACTTTTTTCTGGACCGACCCGCTGACCTGTAGAAACAGGACCTCGATTGCACTCTGCTAGAGACCTTTGCTGGACTGAATCCTGAACCCTAAATGCTGTCCATGAGGTCCTGGGAGCCTAGAAAAAGTTTGGAATGCCATGACCTTCTGCGCATTTGCAGGATCTCACAGTAAATGTATCTGATTTCAAAAGGACTTTGTTGGCTACAGCTTCAGACTTGCCCCAATGTAGATTTTTGAGCTCAATGCAAAAGAGTAAGTCCGAAGTTAGAAACCTTGAGTGGGTGAAGGAGCAAAAAGTAAGTGACCGACAAGAAGAATTTGGCGGGCGTGAATTTTGAATTTTCCCTCTCTGAGCTTTTCCCGCCAAACCCAGCTGCTTCAGCAGGATCACATCCAGAGGCTATCTGATTTCAAGAGGATATCACTGGATACAACCTGCTGCCTAGCTTGCCGGAAGTTTTCAACTTCCATTTCAGAGACTAAGGGCCTCATTACAAGTTTGGAAGTCCTCGTGTAGGACCACCACCGCTGAGCCCCCAGTAGGACCGCCAAGCCTGTGGTGCACCGGCTCGCTGGATTCTGAGTTGAATCCAGGGTGGGTGGGTGGTGCAGAGGCAATGTCATGGCAGTGGCCTATTAGGCTCATAGGAGAGCCTAACAAGCAGACCACTGCAGTGACTGCCCCTACAGCACGTTCTTGCATGATGTGGCATGCACCATGTCGTGCATGCCACACAGTGCCGGAACAAAGGTGCAAATATAGGGGGGCACAACATGTGTCCCCCCTACATGCACCCCATGGGCAAATTCACCTGGGGGCCCTGTTAGGGCCCCTTTACATGCATGTCCGCCACCCTTTTCATGGCGGAGTCACCGCCATGAAATGGGTGGTGGTAATGCAACTCAGAATATGCTCTGCCAGCATATTCCTACCCCTTTCCACAGCGCCACCAACGCGGGATCTGGTGCCACCACCCTCGGAATACGGCGGGCAGACCCGTAGGGGTGGAGGTGGTCGGACCGCCACCGCCAGTATGGCAGTCCCATCACGCTGTACTCGTAATAAGCCCCTAAGTCAGAAGTTAAAATCTTTGACCAGGACACGCTAGTCGGAGTATCCAACCTCAGCTCCATTATGGTCCGCCTAAAATTTTGTGTAGGTTCCTGTCATCTGCGAATAGTGACTTCTGATTCCCACCTTTTCCCCTAAAATATTACAAGTTCATATCTCTCTTAATTGGATTTTAGTTGTTTTGGGGTCCTTTGCCTCTATTTCTTTTATAAATTGGTTGTGGAATTGGTGTGGTTTACATTTTTGTAATATTTTGCTACTGCCATCATTACACTGTTTCTATTTCAGACATGTACACATGTGTAAATAGTCAATCTATTCTGTATATGATTTAATTTATCATGTCATGAGTGATGTAATATGTGAGGTCATAAACAATGCATGGTGGCAGTGGAAGGTATAGTTAGTTCACTGAATTATAACCACTGAATTCCAGTGACAGTTTATTTACAAATGTTAGTTTATCACCTATTTCGACATATAACTATGTCACTTTAACCTTAGTCAAGCCAAGTCAAGTCATAGTTTATTGTATATGATTAATTAAAATCTTTACAAATTTAAAAAAAATAAGAATAAAAAATATATCTTTACATACACGAGTAAAAGCATCCCGTAATGTTACCACCTTAAAGCTTTTTTTATTTTATTTTTATAAAATCCAAACAACATTGATGGTATCCCTAGGTTATTAGCTAAAGTGCAGGTGCTGAACCATCAGCATGTAATGTTATATTTGCGTTATAAATACATTTTCTAAATACATCTTCTTCATTGCAAATACCGTGATATTGCTTTCAACCTTACAATCAGTGTTTTAAAGACAACAAGCTGGAAAATTAGCAGGCCCTGATTAAAATAGCAAGTACCTGGAAAAGTGCAAAATTATACCGTAAAATTTAAAATATAAGTTAAAAGCAAGCTTCTGAGGTCCTGCTGAATAAATTATCTCTTAATGAATTTTGCATTAAGTCCGTTTGTTACATAGATGAGTCAACTAGACGCATGCCGGCATTGTTCATGCATTTTTATTTTCCTCCAGATTAACTTGCCGTAAAGTTTCCTTACTTCTGCCAGGTATTTTACTCCCGGCAGGCCAAGATTAAAGAGGACCCTTCCATCCAGCATATCACGGCTTGCCTGCACGTGCGAATATTCAATTCATTAAAAATGCGTTTTAAATACTGTCTCCTCAGATCAATAACTGCTGGGCATGCACATAGGAGGTGAGTTAAAGTTTCCTTAAAAAAGCCACATAATCGACAATGCGCTGCTTGTTGGTTATTTATCCAAGATGGCTGTAGGTCTTTTGAATCGTGCAAGCCCATCCGATAGTCTGAGAAGCTCTTTTTTAACTGCATGCTAAAATGAGTGGTTAAATAAGCTTGAGGCTTTAAAGATTTGTAAGAATTGATCACGGTCCACCCGTGCCGACGTTTGGAAATTGCTTTTTTGTCTTCCAGAAAAGATTTCTTCTTTGCTGCGTCGTTGACAGATTTACTAATGCTTGCTCTGCCTGCCGTGTTATCCCATGCTATTTGTGTTTCCAGCTCAGCCAGTGATGTTCTCAAATAACTTCCCCATGAATTTGATGTTTCTTGATCCATCTGATGCTTAATTTCTTCCCAGCATAAACTATTCAGTGTGCCTGGATCGGAGGAGCGGAAATTATGACATAGCTTCACGAATCCGCTCATACCCCGGAATTTCTGATTCTGGAGGCCGAATTCCAGCCGAACCTGAGCTGGGGAGGCAGACTTTGGAAGATTGAAAACGGCCTTATAAACCTTCATCTGAAGTTCGTTTAACAAATCAGCCTCCTTGCCACACCAAGTGACTAGACCGTATGACAGTGTGGGCAGGATTTGCGCTGCCATCACTTTTAAGAGGTGGTTATGGTTCGGGCAGTCTAGTTTTTTATACAGTAATCTATATGCAAAGATTAACGATTGCGCTTTGGCTTTTAGGGCCAGTTTGTGTTCCTTATGTGTTATACCCCGCCCTACTTTTATGCCAAGGTATTTGTAGGACACTTGCTCTTCCACCGTAGCCCCTTTTACAAGCCATTTAAACTTAATTGTTTTAGTGTCCACTAGGCGAACAACTTTGGTTTTCTCTTTGTTTAGTTCCAAGTTTTCCTGGTCCAAATAGGTTGTTAAGTTATTTATCGCTCTTTGTAATCCAATGGGACTTTGGCTCAACACCACAATGTCATCTGCGTACTGTAAAAACGAAATTGGCTCATTGGCCAAGTTCGGTGGGTGACAATCTGCTGCTTGCATGTATTTACTAATATCTGAGAGAAACAAGTTAAATAGGCTTGGCGCCAGGACGCAGCCTTGTGTTAGGTCTTGCTGCGTGTGGATGCTCGAGGTTGCACTGCACCCATCGCCCAATTTCACTCTTGCCCAGGTTTCACTGTGTAAGGCAATTATTGCGTCCAGTAATTTACTCGGCAATCCCCATGCTTTTAGTTTTTCCCAGAGACGGTTTCTACTTACTCTGTCGAAAGCTGATTTTAAGTCGACGAAACATGCGTACAGCCGTGTTTTCTTTTTTACCGCTTTTTCCGTTAACAGCGCCAAGATGCCCAGGTTTGTTATGGTGCCCATCCCTTGTCTAAAACCCGTTTGAAACTTGGGGATTATGTTCTTTTCGTCCGTCCAATTTTGAAGCTGGGCTAGGAGACAAGAAGCGTAAAGCTTGGCCTCTACATCGATCAGAGATATCAATCTGCAGTGTCCAGGCTTACTGTGATCTCCTTGTTTAAATATTGGATGGATTATGTTCCCTTTCCAGGAATTGGGGACGTTGTTCTGATTATAAATTTGATTGAAGAGCGGCGTAAGGTAGTCAGACCAGAAATCTGGATCATTTTTAAAAAGCGCGTTGGGAAGCCCGTTTGGACCTACCGCCCCCTCAGTCTTTAGTTGTTGTATTATTCCTCTTAATTGTTTAATATCGGTCAAGTTGTTTAGTTCATTACTAAACATCTCTAGTCCTGGGTCTTTACGTTCTGCCTGGTCCTGGATGGTTATTATTTGTGTTTTTTCCGGATCGAGGTATGGCTCTCGGGACCATTCTACGGCCCTTGACACCGTAGCTCTCTTTTCCTGCTTCGTGCTGCTGTACATGTTACGCACATGTTGAATCCACATTTCTTCTCCGATTCCTGCTTCTTGTTGCAGTCTTGAGCCCTTAGTCAAATTATTTATAATGCCCCAAAAGTCCCTACTATTTGGCAATTTGCTTGCGCACAGTAGTTTTGTCCAGACTGTTTCTTTATACGCTGCTTTCGCATCCCTCAACATCTTCTTATAGTTGTTCCGTATTTCCTTCAGTTTACCTTTATCTATTTTACTGCCCATTCTTGCCGCCACTGTTTGTAATCGCACCTCTCTTGCGATCCTTCTTTTTTGGTCTCGTAATTCAATATTGAACCATGGTTCCCTCCTGGTATCTGTTCTTTTTTGACTTCCATGGATGGCTGGAAATTTTCGGATGAGGACAAGGGCCAACTGTTCCCAGCTTTTTACTCGCTCCTCCTCTATCGGTGGCCCCAGTTCACTCAAGTGTTCCTTGATTGTGTCCAGTGTGATTTTCATGTCCGCTCCCCGCCATTTTAATATTCGCAGATTAAACATTTCTGTGTGTCGTATAAGGGAATTTATTTTTTGGGCCTGCGCGATAGAGATGTTGATTCTCGTAATATGTGGATGGTGATCGCTTTCTATGCGCGGGTTGACTTGGAATGTGTCGATACATGGGACTAAATTACTGCTGGTAATGGTGAAGTCTATTGTTGATCGACATTTTCCGCTCAAATGTGTTATTGCCGCTGGTATATCTCCGTTTATGTTACCATTCAAAATTGTCAGACCAAGGCTTTCTGACTCACGCGTTATTATTCGGGCTCCCCAGTTCTCCAACTTCTTTCTTTCATTCCGTTTGTTAGTTAAAAGATCACAGTTGAAATCTCCCGAAATGAACAAGGGGCATCGCTCGTGGGATCTTTGCATTGCTTTGATCAGATTCATTAAAATTGTGAACTTTTCCTTCTGATTCTTTCTCTCAGGATGGATATAAACATTGACTAATATTAATTGCCAATTTGACTTGTTGAGCAGGAGCTTGCCGGTAAGTTTGATCACTTGTACCCAGTTAACCCCAGCATCTAGTTCTTCAGTTAGCCAGCCATGTTTTTGAGACGCATATATTGATAGTCCTCCTCGCGGGTGACCGAAGATTGAAAATCTTTCTGCAAGAATGTGGTGTTCTATATAACCTGAAATTGAAACTGGGTTCATATTCCACGTTTCCTGGAGCGGGATTATGTCTTGTTGTTGGAAAAAAGATAGAGTTTCATGGTCCTGTCCCATGTCATTAAAACCGTGGACATTCCATGAGCAGATCCTAATCATGTCCTGTCTTGCCTCCCCCCAGTTATGGTCCTGCCTCGGGCCTTCCTCTGCTTCCTGCCCGTTGGTCCGGTCTAGCGGACCCCACCACTTGTCTTCCGTGCTTGACTTAAGCTGTTCATTAGGTACACTTGTTACTTAGCGCCTTTGGCACCCAAGACCAGTCCATGCTGTCAAATGTTCGGCCTTCCGAATTTAGTGGACTCGCTGTTGCATTGGCCCCGTTTACGTTGGGAGGCGTTGCGGGAGTGGTGGATCGGGCACCGCGTACACATGTTTTTTTGCTTTTCCCACATGTGTCTTCCTTTTTTAAATTTATGGAATTTTTTAGGAGGGGGTAGGGGTACCTTGGACGTTTATGTAGCCTCAGCGTAATTCCCCAGGCTCCAAACCTTGATCTCATTGCGTATATCTTGTCCACTAGTTCCTTTGTGGACCATGTTGTCAATGATTCTTCAATATCTGGAGTTGATGTTGTTTGTTGAAATTCCACGGCTAATAGATCTTGTGAGGATATTCCCTTTAATTCTGGGATTTCTTTGAACAGCCTTAGCAAATTCCCTCGATTCAAAATGTCTTGCCTTCCTTTGGTTGAATATTCTGGCGCAAATGTCAGTTTTGATGCAAACACCTCGGAGTGGTTTTGAATACTAGTGGAAGATTGTAAAATTTCATTTTTTCCTACTGCAGGGTTTCTAACCGCTGGTATGTCGTGGTCAGCATGGGATTCTTGATCCATTAGTTCTACGATTACCTTGTCCTGTGATCTGGCAGGGCTACCTGCATCCTTTTTTTGCTCTACTTTTCCAGGTTTTTTAGATGTTGGTGTCCCTGTTGGCTCGGATTCTGATTCAATGAGAGAAAGCCTACATATTCGGCCCTTTCTATTTATTGTGACTTTTATCGGATTTTGATTGCTTTGGGCTTTGTTGTTTGTTTTCTCATGCACCATATTGCCTGTTGTATCTTCCAAGCTTCCTAGTTCGCTCCGTTTTTGGCTCTCCTCATTCCGATTAGATGTTTTTTCTCCTATATCTGGACTTCTAGATCTATAGCCCCGGGATGTATTTTTCTCTTGGACTTGAGTTATTTTTTCTCGCCCTGCACCTTTCTCAAGTAATTGGTTTCGATCTGGTCGCCACTTTTCATGTCTATATTTTTGTGCTGCTTCTTTTGCCGGTGGGTGTCTTGCAGCTATATGGAGATCCTGATTCGTCTCTTTTTGAATGGTAGGGACGATAGGGATCAAAGTTTCTTGCTTTGGGTTGGGTTCTATTATACTTTTTGATTGATCTGCGACTGTTAGTGGTGCCTCAAAAGTGGCCTCTTTCAATGATCAGTTTTTTTCCCTTTGTGATGTTTTGGTTGTAAAGATTGAAAAGATTTTCTCAGGACCTAAGCTTGGTTGTTTGTTATATTTAAGCCTGGCCTTCCTTGCACGTTTTCTTTGCCTTTTTGTTGGTTTTACAATAGGCGTGGTCTTAAGGATGCTCTGTGTTGCTTCCATTTGGTAATCCGTTATATCGGGTTGATCATCTGATTCCTCTTGCTCTGCTTCTCCCTTATCTTTACTGTTTGGCTTTGTTATTGATTTATTGCCTTTTGATAATTCCTTTATTTCAACCTTATTTTGAGTTCCCGTGTTTTGCTTGGTATTACATGTTAATTTAATGACCCCTAGGATGTCCTTTAGTATTTCGGGTAAGGTTGCCAATTTCTCAATTATGATGCCGCAGCCGCAATTAGGCAGTTGTTTATCATTGTTTGTTTGAGGCTCTGAGTTTCCCCTGAGTGTTAGAAGGGACATAATTAAATCCAGCTTGGAGTCTATACCTGAGATGTGGCAGGCGATTAAGTTAATGAGGTCTATTTGGACTTCCATTTTATCTGATTGGTAATTCAGTACCCTTATTGCTTGGTCCAGTGTACCTAACAGGGTTTGGCTCCATTGTGCATTTGGATAATCTTCAAGGCACTTTCCCGAGGCCCTTGACTCGTGATCGATCCTACTAACAGATGAAATTGTTATTGGGGACGACAGGTTTAATTGGTTTACTTTTGTAGAAAAACTACTGCCTTCCTCTGGTGCGATCACCTGTTGGTCGTTACTGAGGGTCGGGCATAATGGAGTGGATACCGCCATTCCCAATCTCTGTTGTACTACCCTACGGGTTTCCGGTGACAAGAGATTCCCTTGAGTTTCTTCTTTCTGTGTTTTAATTTCCAAGATTTGTAAGAGGCTGGGGTCGTTAGATAAGGAAAATGAGTTTGACCAGGCTTCTTCCGCGAGGACTACTCGCTCTGCTGTTTTATTTATCTTTTCATCCATATATCCCTTTTTGTTTCCGTCAATTGCTACACTTCTGATTGATTCCTTTTCATTTGTTGTGGACTTGAACTGATGCACCTGTGCAGTTACAGTTACCAACCTACTTTCTGGGATTTCTATCATTGATTTCTGTAGGGCTGATTTCCCTATTGGTGCGTCGTTGGTGTTTACCAGTGTCTGTATGGAAGAAGCACTTGTTTTGGTGTGAATGGGAGCGCAATTTGCTTGTTGGGCGGGTGTTCCTGAATCGACCTTGTTGGTCCTAATGTCTGGAAAAATTGGGCTTGGCAGCTGGGCTGCCTCAACTGTTGGTGCGTAAATCGCGGCCATTGGGTTCTTTAAAAAGAAGAATTTCTGAATCCCGGTTTTGCTTCTGGGACTCAGGAACGTTGTTTCTGGAGTCGGCGCTGAGACCAGCCTCTCTCTCAGTCTTGGAGCCTTTCTTTTTTGGCTTGATGGAGAACCTTCATCAATGAGTTTTTTTGTTTTATTTTAGTTTTTGCCTGTTGCCACTTGACAAACTTTCCCCGATCTCATATTCCTTTGCGGGGAAATTGAATTGGATGTTAAATTCTTTGAGTTATTTTCTGTGTCCGGATTATTCCCTCTTGGGTGCGCTGAGAGCAGGGCGCTCCTGTGTGCTCCGGTGTGCCGCTTACTGAGCCCAACTCCACTGACTCTCCGTGCCTCGCTTGGTGGCAGTTGCTGACGGGCTCTGTTGCCAGTGCTTGCACTCTGATGTTGTTACCTGCCTAAGTTCTCTGTGTGCATGCCCCTGCCCCCTCCCTCCTGCTCTCCATAATCTGTTGTGCTGTCCTCTGTGGTCAGTTTTCTGCCCATGTCCTTGCCACTGTCTCGCTCTCCCTGCCCTCTTTTCTCTCTGTGCGCCTGCTCCTGCCCCCTCCTGTGCTCCCTCATGGGCCGTTGAGTAGCCCCTTTCCCATGTCAACCTGCCCTGAATGGTCAGCTTGATTTTCCTACCCCTACTGCCTCCCTCTTGCTTCTGTGGTCAGCTTTCTGCCAAGTCTTATGCTGGCCTGCCCTCTGTGGTTAGCTTGCTACCGCTGCCCCCAACCCTGTCCAGCCCATTCGGTCTGCTATCAGCCTGTTGGCTCTGCAGGCCTGCCCTCGATAATCATCTTGCTGCCCCTGAATCAATCCCCTTTGTTCTCCATGGTCCATTGTACAGCATCTGCTCATGCCAACCATTGTCAATTTGCAGCCCCTGCCCATATGCCTGGCTACCATTGTCTGTTTGCATGCCCATGCACCCCCCCCCCGCCCTCCACGGTCTGTTGTGCTGCTGCTGCCCCTGCAACCTCTTTATCCTGATTGTAGCTTTCTAGAGCACTAACCACAGCTTCCATGATAAAAAGAACCCCCTAATTTTCATCATTTCTAAATTAAATAGTTGAGCTTTTACAGCTTTGATACCATTGCAATGGCTTCAAGTGTGTCACACTGCTGCCATCAAAGCTCTGTTGAAATCTGCAGTAGCACACTGGGGATTTCGCCCAATGACAGTTGGTGTTGAGGGTACATATTTCAGTCTGCCTGTCAGATTGTTTTACTGACATAAATGAGAAATACATTTGAGAACTCATAGAAAATGTGCCCTCATTTTAGCTTGCTAGAGCACTAACCATAATCTCTCTGCTAAAAAAGGCCACCTCATTTTGTTCATTACTAAAGGAAATGCGTTATGTTTTACAGCTTTGATACTATGAGTATTGCTTCTGGATTGCCACACTTTTGCCATTAGTAGAAATGTCAGCACTCTTGTTTATTAGAGCACTGTTAGAAGCTACAGTACCACACTGGGTAGTTAACTGACAGACTGCTGATGAAAGTACATTTCACTCTTCAGGTCAAAATGTTGTACTGCCACGATTGGGAACTACATTTGAGAAGTCATAGAAATGTGTCCACATTTTAGCTTTTTACAGTACTAAACATAATTTTTTGGACTGAATGAGCCCCCTAATTTTTGTGATCAGCCTTTATTTCTGACTGATTACATAACATATGTATTTGTTAAGCGCACATTCATCCATGAATAACAGATGTTTATTGTTACCCAACTCAATGGTACTCATTTTATCAACCTCAGAAGTATGAGTGGACCCGCCAGGATTTTAACCTATGACAATGAGGTCAACACAGGCCCACACAGTGGACGCATTAGTCCACAAAGCCACCAAACCCCACCTTGGATCAAGGAGCTTTGTTGTGGCACACATACCAATTGAGTGTAATATTGCCTTAGGCGTGCCTACTGCCAGAACTCATGGTATAATTTGGTACAAAGGAACCAAAATTCTGTAGCCTTTTGCCGTTACATACAGGAACAGTGACCCACACACACCTGTGTAACTACATAACTGTTTTATAAACATTTATACAGTGAAATGCACACTTTCTATGGTGTTTTCTATTCTGTGTCTAATTGTCATTCAGCTTAAGTTCTACTCAGTCACATGCACACCAATTTAAAATTACATTCTCCTTGCGTGTACTATCATCTGCATATACCTAGTGTACCTCAGTACTCCTGGATGAGTATAAAAATATACCATTATTGAATGGTGACATGCACACCTGAGTTCCTCTGTATCACAATTCATACTTAAATAATACGGTGACATGCACATCTTCGATGGACGTTTTCCATTTTAAGTCAATACTTACCTTGCCCAAGTGTTTCACTCGATATATATTTATGCCTTGGTTGAAGTATATATAAGCTGTTCGTCCCAAATGTTGGCGAATCACTTGTTTTCCTTGCGCTAGTGCACACAGTAACATCAATTACCTGTTATTTCTAGTCATCAGATCTATAAATCTGCTTTCCTTCAGAAATTCTAAGCAACATTTCCCTTTTCAATTTTTACGTACAAAGTGTTGTAATTTTATAATAGCTTTTGGCTGATTGTACTTCAATCTTTTCTTTGTCAATTGTTATAGCTCCACCACCTTAAATTTCCATCCTTGTATAAAGCTGCTGCTTGTGTAAATCAGCCCCTCCCCCTTTTTTAAATGAATGAGGAGAACCCAACCTACCATTGAGTTATTTGAATCATACTTAATTGAGACTGGTAGGGCAGAATGTATCCTTTCAGGAAGCAGCAAATTCTTTAAAACAACTGAGGAATCAGGCAGGAAACCTTGCCTGAACCTTGTAATTTCCCCGAGGGTCATTTAGATACATAAAAGTTGACATTCATATAATTTGAAACTCAGTTTGGTGACAAAATAAATGTGGTTTTGGAGCATTGCAAGTGTTTTAACAGATTATAACATAAATAAGAAAGTGTTACAAATGTCCTTGTTGTGTTGCGTGGCCTAAGAAAACTGTGTAACTTTAGGATGTTAAATGATTCCCTAATTTGAGACCAGTTAGCCAGATGCACTAACAATAAAGGAAAACTACAAGCTAGGAATCCCAGTTTACAGGAGGCATAGAATTTGCTAAGTTGATTAAATACACCGCAATCTGCATGAAGAAATTGAAAACTTCTTTGGAACCTATTACAAAGATAATGGTGGAAAAAAACTTAAAGAGGAGATTTTAAAATAAAGAATATCCTTGTGAATTTTTCAAAGCAAATACCAGATTCAAACCAATTGAAATGTTACTGGTGTGGAAGTAGCAATCATTTAGTAAATAATATGAATCGTCAATCTAGAAATGCTACCTGCAGAAATGCAGTAAAAGAGGTAATTTCACCATGTACGGCAGGGACAGTGACAACAAACCTGTTAATTGTCTAAAAGAGAGCACCCAAGAAATAAGGAAACTCATTTTCCAAGTAAAAGACTGTCTTCTTTTTATTTCTATTTCTTATCCAGAATGTAATATTTGCCTAGATGGTGAATCAGTAAATGTGTATGCTGATTCATGTTCACTACTCCGCCTCATCAGCAACAATGAATGCAAACAACTCTCTTTACATGTTGGTTCAGAATTTGAATCTCATATTTTTCAAGAGGGTACAACAGAGATCCTATTCTTCTAGTAGGGATGATTAAAGCTTGTATTTTTTTCTAGGACCTATTTACTTTTGGAAAGGTTTATGTAGTAAGGGCCGGTTCAAAACTACTGGGGAACATAAAAAAGAACTAGAACTCACATTGGATCCCAACAATCCTGAGCAAGTCCTGGTTGTAAATAGGTCAATTACTGATGAATAAGTGGGTGATGAATTTCAAGTGCTTTTTACTTGAAAGTTAGGACTATTGTTTAATTATCAATGCTGATTCTAAACCTGTTGTTCTCAATGCTCGGTCTGTACAACATTTACTGAAGGAACTGCTAGAGAAGGAACTTAACTGCCTCACTGATCTCTTGGTATAATTCCACCTATACATTGTTGTAAATGGCTTGCTCCAGTTGTGTTAGTCAAGAACGACCATGGTGATTGCCTGCGCATATGTATCAACCTATGAGACCTCAACAACAATATACAGATAGAGAGGCACACTTTACCACATACAAACAAAATGTTTTGTGAAATTGGAGCAGCAGCGGACTTTAATGTTACAGACTTGTCCAAGGCTTACCACCAGGTACAGCTCCAACCTGAGTCCAGGACCTTAACAGCCTTCAGAACAGCCATGGGGCTTTTGTGTGAGAGCATTTGAAGGGTGTTTCTGACTTGGTATTATTCCAAGGTTGATATTATTGTCTATGGGTATCAGAGGGTTTAATACCCAAATAGCATTCCTGATTTAATCACTAACCTGAAGCAACATGACATTATGTGTCTTTAAAAACATGGTCGCCCCTTTTCTGCTCATGGCCAGACTATACAGAGTACTACTCCCCCGCCAAGAAATCGGAACAGGGCAGCCACATACCTCAGGAAGGGTGTCAATCTTCATTTACAACCAGATGGCAGTGTATGTCTCCATAATAGCACTAGAAAGTGGAGACTTCATTTTCAGTCAAATTGGATGCCATTTTCAAGAGAATTGAAACACCCCACCACAAAAAATTCAAAATGTATATAAATTCAAAACGTATTAAGAAAAAGGAAACTATAGTGGCTCTCCTTTCTAAATAACACAATTTATTAGCAATCCACCCAGGGGGCGACCTGGTTTTTAATGGGGGACTTTCATGAAATCTCCTACAAACAAATGACAGCTCTTTGTGCCAACAATATGATGATTCTACTGGAAAATCACACCAATGAAAACACAACCTCAGAAAAAGAACCAAACTGTAAATATTTAGTTAACGAGTTTACCAACTTGAGTCTACGTCTTCTCAATGGTAGAACACCAGCAGATCAACCAGCAGCTTATACATATATATTGCACCAAAGCCTGGGAACTCTGGATTATATGTGAATCGCTATTACCCACTTGTATCATATCTGAGAATTCAGAGTTACCCCGAATTTACCTAGTGACCATGATATGCTTAGCACTGTGTTGCAACTGAGTGGCTACTTCCTGGAATGGCATACCATATTGGGCACACAGGCTGAGCTGGAACCAATTAAAACAAGCATTTGCAATGCAATAGGTCACACGTTTTCAGAGTTAGAGCTATTGACGTTGTAATGGAAATGTGTTTTACTTATGAAGATTGTTTTTTTAGCACCTTAGAAGTGCCCTTAAGTAATGTCTCAGGGCGGCCGAGTACTGCAGCTGAAACGTAAGATATTATGGCACAAAAAGGCCAGTATATCTTGTTCCTTGCCTACCAGAACACCAAGTCAAATAACACAGAACAAGCTTGGTTTCTACGTACAAACCAATACCACTGTACTGGCCCAAGTTAGTATGATTGTTGTCCACTTTTTTCAGAACAACTTCTGCTTTGACAGGAAATAGATAGACTCTGCCCAATTCACTGGGACTTTCCTGGCATGGAGAATGTGGTACAGTGGTAAAACTGAGATTACTCCTGTTAAAGAGTTCTATGCTTTGTTTTGTTTATGGCAGGATGTGCGACAAGGCCTGTTTTTCATTTTATGGTTGAAAACTTTGCGAATATAGAGTAAACCAGTTAATAGCTAAGAAAAGCATTTGGTTTTGCTCATTGCACACAAAGCAGGTGTAAGGATAATGCAGCAGACATCAGGGTTTTGTTGACTGTAGGCAAACCCTGAATGTGGTGCTAGGTAATGTTAACTTTGAAGCGAGACCAGCTCCGGGCTTGACAAGTAACACCGAAGTATGGTTAGTGTTTACTTGCCTGCTCCATGCCTTTCACTTCCGTGATGTAAAACTGCAACATGGTCTGGATGCCGCTCTTGAGCTTGATGATGGAGCTGGGGCAGCTGGTGCAGGAGCCCTGAAGCTGCAGCAGGCCAATCTCATCCTCAAAGCCATGGTAGATCTTATCCCGACCATCCTCCTGCACCGTGGTCCTAGCGAGACAGCAAAGAAATGGTGGAAAGTGATTCAAAAGTAGGACAACCAGGAAAATGACTCGCCATAGACACTAGCCTGTCAAGGACTAATAATAACTAATCTTTCAAAGAGTACTAATCACCAAAGTTTCAAGGTGTCTAGGGTAGGTGTTACAACTACAGTTTATTAAAAAAAAGTTTGCAAATGAGCGCCATAGCAAAACAATCCTTATTAAAACAACCAATTAAATCAAAACGTGAATATGTGCCTGGTATTTCCAGAAATGCGTAGTTTTAATGAAAACCCCAATGAAGCATGGAAACAATTAAACAGAAAACAGAAATAATTACACTAGTTAGACGTTGTGCATGCTTTTAAACACGAAAAAAACCAGTGAAAACTTGAAACATACTGTTTGTACATTCAAGTGTCCAAATAATTTCTGAAGTAGCTTTCCTGCCTTGTTTTTGCTTTCCGATCTCAGAAGGAAGAAAGACTGTTCGAAAAACTAGAGGGCATATTCTCAAGGACTCATCGCCTATCTAGCGGCACTTTATCGCAGCCAAAGTAGCGATAAATTTATCGCACCATTCACAAGCTGGTGTTAACAGCCCATAACACCATTTTACCCGCGATAGCAGCCGCAAAAAACATCACCACAGATGACCCCAGCAACTATCGCTAATGAGATGCAGAGTAGGCGTACCCGTGCAAAAAGCTGCGAAAACACCACTCTGCAACATTCTCAACGACCAGCCAGATCGGCGATAAGACCACAAAACAGGTGATAAGGCCCGTTAGCAGCAGGAAACTAACACCTGCTCTGACCTGGTGCAAAGTCGGACCACAGCCTGCACCACAAAATGGAGCCCAGCCCAGAGCCACACCTGAAGGGCAACAGATGCCATGGATCCACTGATCATGCAGCTCGGAGCCCCAACAGGGCCACAACACCCACCGCCACCACTCCCAGGACACCCCCCCGGGTCCCCCTCCCCGGCCAAAGACATGCCACATCAACTACACGGAATCATGTACCAAATAATCCGCCTGATGTCGCACAATCACATTTGGTGGCAAGCATGTGTCATCACAAAAATGAGCATCACACATCCACCTTCGATGTAACAAATGAAAATGTATTCAAAGAAACACAGAACAGAAATGAAGACACATGGCGGCTCACCTTGAGACAATCCGTAGGTCACAGCCTGCAAGACAAAAATCATTTTTTAAATTTATTTATAGAGTTTTATATAGCGCGAACGTGACCCTTGGGTATCAGAGCGCTTCAAAGTTACATGAGGTACATTTGGAATACAGCGGGTATAGAAGCATTAATATATATAATATTCCGGTACATGATTTTCTAAGCAGTTTCAGCAAAAAACATTTTTTTTTTTCTAGGAACTGATTAAGGAACAAGGTGTAACAGTAATTCTATACAAATGGTTCTGATGTGCTTTCCGTGAGTTCTACATCCGAAACAATTAACGATCAACGTTTGGGTATTAATCACGATGCTGATGATGAACAGTCTAGCCTAAGGAAGGAACTTGCTCATTAGGAAGATTTTCGCTTCCTTCTTGAATGTTGCTGTGTTTGGAATTTTTCTAATGTTTGGAGGGAGTGAGTTCCAGATTCTGGGGGCTGCTCCGGAGAAAGCTCTGTCATACGTTTTCTTCTTCCGAAAGATGGGTGGTTTCAGCAACAGCTCTCTGGCACTCCTAGCTGGTCTGCTTCCCCTGAGAGCTCAATTTTCTGAGCTAAGTACCTTGGTGTTTTGTAGTGGAGCGCTTTGTGGGTAGTACATGCCAGTTTAAGTTGAATTCTGGCTTCGTATGGTAACTAGTTTAATGCTTTCAGGTGAGGGGAGATATGGTCGTATTTTCTAGATCCAGTAATGAGTCTTGCGGCCGCATTTAGACATGCTTTTAGTGGTGCTGTGGAAATTTTTGATAGACCTGCTAGAGTTGTACATCCATATTCAATCCTTGAAATAACTAAGGACTGGACTGCCAGTTTGAGGTCCGCCGTAGAAATGAGTGGTTTCACTTTTCTAATATAGTTCAGGTGAAACCGGGCACTTTTTGCCATTGATTTGATGTGGGCTTTCATGTCTAGGTTCTTATCAAGCGTGATTCCCAGTGATTTTGTAGATTCAACTAGAGTAGGGGTGCAGTTTAGCGCTGTGATCAGTTTGGTCCATTCCTTCACTTCTGTGGGGTTCTTAGGTGATGATATTAATAGGAATTCCGTTTTTTGTGCATTTAGTTTCAGATGATTGCTGGTTAACCAGTGTAATGACATTTTTAAGGCCTGATTCATTATCTTTATGTCTTCCAGTGACGCGATCTTGAGGTAGATCTGAGTGTCATCCGCATACATGTGATAAGATATGTTTGCGTCTCAGAGAATTTCTGAAGGGGTTCGACAAAAAGGTTGAATAGTGACGGAGATAGTGTTGATCCTTGAGTGACTCCAATCGAATTTGGGCATGATGGGGATAGCGTTTGGTTGACTAGGATTCTTTGTGTTCTGTTCTGAAGGAAGGATTCAAACCATTTCAGAACAATTCCAGATAGTCCCATCCTGTCTTGAAGCCTGGCTAGCAATTTTTCATGATTTACCCTGTCAAAAGCAGACGACAGGTCAAGAAGGACTAGTAGGCATGTTTGATTGTGATCTAGGGCCTTTAGCGCATCATCCACTATATGTTAGATTGCTGTTTCCGTACTGTGGCCTGGTCTGAATCCGGATTGGCAGTCGTCCAGCAGCTTGAAATTGGCGATGTGATTGCTCAGTTGATTTTGTACACATTTCTCAATTAGTTTGGCAAGTAATGGAATATTGGTTACTGGACGAAGGTTATTTGGCTCTGCCGGGTCCGCTGTAGGTTTTTTGATGATGGGGAGGACTTGACCTGTTTTTAGGCACTCTGGTAGGATCCCTTGAGATAGTGAGGCATTTATTATTTTTGTCCATATTGGGACGACGATATCATTGATTCTTTTTAGGGATTTAGAGGGGAGGGGGTCATTGTAGTGATTATTAGCTTTGATATCCGAGAGAGTTTTGTCAATGGTATTCTGGTCATCTAACTTGAAGGTTGCCCATTGTTCAAAACTACTGGGGAACATAAAAAGAACTAGAACTCACATTGGATCCCAACAATCCTGAGCAAGTACTGGTTGTAAATAGGTCAATTACTGATGAATAAGTGGGTGATGAATTTCAAGTGCTTTTTACTTGAAAGTTAGGACTATTGTTTAATTATCAATGCAAAATAAAATTAAAAGCTGATTCTAAACCTGTTGTTCTCAATGCTCGGTCTGTACAACATTTACTGAAGGAACTGCTAGAGAAGGAACTTAACTGCCTCACTGATCTCTTGGTATAATTCCACCTATACATTGTTGTAAATGGCTTGCTCCAGTTGTGTTAGTCAAGAACGACCATGGTGATTGCCTGCGCATATGTATCAACCTATGAGACCTCAACAACAATATACAGATAGAGAGGCACACTTTACCACATACAAACAAAATGTTTTGTGAAATTGGAGCAGCAGCGGACTTTAATGTTACAGACTTGTCCAAGGCTTACCACCAGGTACAGCTCCAACCTGAGTCCAGGACCTTAACAGCCTTCAGAACAGCCATGGGGCTTTTGTGTGAGAGCATTTGAAGGGTGTTTCTGACTTGGTATTATTCCAAGGTTGATATTATTGTCTATGGGTATCAGAGGGTTTAATACCCAAATAGCATTCCTGATTTAATCACTAACCTGAAGCAACATGACATTATGTGTCTTTAAAAACATGGTCGCCCCTTTTCTGCTCATGGCCAGACTATACAGAGTACTACTCCCCCGCCAAGAAATCGGAACAGGGCAGCCACATACCTCAGGAAGGGTGTCAATCTTCATTTACAACCAGATGGCAGTGTATGTCTCCATAATAGCACTAGAAAGTGGAGACTTCATTTTCGTCAAATTGGATGCCATTTTCAAGAGAATTGAAACACCCCACCACAAAAAATTCAAAATGTATATAAATTCAAAACGTATTAAGAAAAAGGAAACTATAGTGGCTCTCCTTTCTAAATAACACAATTTATTAGCAATCCACCCAGGGGGCGACCTGGTTTTTAATGGGGGACTTTCATGAAATCTCCTACAAACAAATGACAGCTCTTTGTGCCAACAATATGATGATTCTACTGGAAAATCACAACAATGAAAACACAACCTCAGAAAAAGAACCAAACTGTAAATATTTAGTTAACGAGTTTAACAACTTGAGTCTACGTCTTCTCAATGGTAGAACACCAGCAGATCAACCAGCAATTTATACATATATATTGCACCAAAGCCTGGGAACTCTGGATTATATGTGAATCGCTATTACCCACTTGTATCATATCTGAGAATTCAGAGTTACCCCGAATTTACCTAGTGACCATGATATGCTTAGCACTGTGTTGCAACTGAGTGGCTACTTCCTGGAATGGCATACCATATTGGGCACACAGGCTGAGCTGGAACCAATTAAAACAAGCATTTGCAATGCAATAGGTCACACGTTTTCAGAGTTAGAGCTATTGACGTTGTAATGGAAATGTGTTTTACTTATGAAGATTGTTTTTTTAGCACCTTAGAAGTGCCCTTAAGTAATGTCTCAGGGCGGCCGAGTACTGCAGCTGAAACGTAAGATATTATGGCACAAAAGGCCAGTATATCTTGTTCCTTGCCTACCAGAACACCAAGTCAAATAACACAGAACAAGCTTGGTTTCTACGTACAAACCAATACCACTGTACTGGCCCAAGTTAGTATGATTGTTGTCCACTTTTTTCAGAACAACTTCTGCTTTGACAGGAAATAGATAGACTCTGCCCAATTCACTGGGACTTTCCTGGCATGGAGAATGTGGTACAGTGGTAAAACTGAGATTACTCCTGTTAAAGAGTTCTATGCTTTGTTTTGTTTATGGCAGGATGTGCGACAAGGCCTGTTTTTCATTTTATGGTTGAAAACTTTGCGAATATAGAGTAAACCAGTTAATAGCTAAGAAAAGCATTTGGTTTTGCTCATTGCACACAAAGCAGGTGTAAGGATAATGCAGCAGACATCAGGGTTTTGTTGACTGTAGGCAAACCCTGAATGTGGTGCTAGGTAATGTTAACTTTGAAGCGAGACCAGCTCCGGGCTTGACAAGTAACACCGAAGTATGGTTAGTGTTTACTTGCCTGCTCCATGCCTTTCACTTCCGTGATGTAAAACTGCAACATGGTCTGGATGCCGCTCCTGAGCTTGATGATGGAGCTGGGGCAGCTGGTGCAGGAGCCCTGAAGCTGCAGCAGGCCAATCTCATCCTCAAAGCCATGGTAGATCTTATCCCGACCATCCTCCTGCACCGTGGTCCTAGCGAGACAGCAAAGAAATGGTGGAAAGTGATTCAAAAGTAGGACAACCAGGAAAATGACTCGCCATAGACACTAGCCTGTCAAGGACTAATAATAACTAATCTTTCACAGAGTACTAATCACCAAAGTTTCAAGGTGTCTAGGGTAGGTGTTACAACTACAGTTTATTAAAAAAAAGATTGCAAATGAGCGCAATAGCAAAACAATCCTTATTAAAACAACCAATTAAATCAAAACGTGAATATGTGCCTGGTATTTCCAGAAATGCGTAGTTTTAATGAAAACCCCAATGAAGCATGGAAACAATTAAACAGAAAACAGAAATAATTACACTAGTTAGACGTTGTGCATGCTTTTAAACACGAAAAAAACAGTGAAAACTTGAAACATACTGTTTGTACATTCAAGTGTCCAAATAATTTCTGAAGTAGCTTTCCTGCCGTGTTTTTGCTTTCCGATCTCAGAAGGAAGAAAGACTGTTCGAAAAACTAGAGGGCATATTCTCAAGGACTCATCGCCTATCTAGCGGCACTTTATCGCCAGCCAAAGTAGCGATAAATTTATCGCACCATTCACAAGCTGGTGTTAACAGCCCATAACACCATTTTACCCGCGATAGCAGCCGCAAAAAACATCACCACAGATGACCCCAGCAACTATCGCTAATGAGATGCAGAGTAGGCGTACCCGTGCAAAAAGCTGCGAAAACACCACTCCGCAACATTCTCAACGACCAGCCAGATCGGCGATAAGACCACAAAACAGGTGATAAGGCCCGTTAGCAGCAGGAAACTAACACCTGCTCTGACCTGGTGCAAAGTCGGACCACAGCCTGCACCACAAAATGGAGCCCAACCCAGAGCCACACCTGAAGGGCAACAGATGCCATGGAGCCACTGACCATGCAGCTCGGAGCCCCAACAGGGCCACAACACCCACCACTCCCAGGACACCCCCCCCGGGCCCCCCTCCCCGGCCAAAGACATGCCACATCAACTACACGGAATCATGTACCAAATAATCCGCCTGATGTCGCACAATCACATTTGGTGGCAAGCATGTGTCGTCACAAAAATGAGCATCACACATCCACCTTCGATGTAACAAATGAAAATGTATTCAAAGAAACACAGAACAGAAATGAAGACACATGGCGGCTCACCTCGGGACAATCCGTAGGTCACAGCCTGCAAGACAAAAATCATTTTTTAAATTTATTTATAGAGTTTTATATAGCGCAAACGTGACCCTTGGGTATCAGAGCGCTTCACAGTTACATGAGGTACATTTGGAATACAGCGGGTATAGAAGCATTAATATATATAATATTCCGGTACATGATTTTCTGAGCAGTTTCAGCAAAAAACAATTTTGTTTTTTCTAGGAACTGATTAAGGAACAAGGTGTAACAGTAATTCTATACAAATGGTTCTGATGTGCTTTCCGTGAGTTCTACATCCGAAACAATTCACGATCAACGTTTGGGTATTAATCACGATGCTGATGATGAACAGTCTAGCCTAAGGAAGGAACTTGCTCATTAGGAAGATCTTCGCTTCCTTCTTGAATGTTGCTGTGTTTGGAATTTTTCTAATGTTTGGAGGGAGTGAGTTCCAGATTCTGGGGGCTGCTCCGGAGAAAGCTCTGTCATACGTTTTCTTCTTCCGAAAGATGGGTGGTTTCAGCAACAGCTCTCTGGCACTCCTAGCTGGTCTGCTTCCCCCTGAGAGCTCAATTTTCTGAGCTAAGTACCTTGGTGTTTTGTAGTGGAGCGCTTTGTGGGTAGTACATGCCAGTTTAAGTTGAATTCTGGCTTCGTATGGTAACCAGTTTAATGCTTTCAGGTGAGGGGAGATATGGTCGTATTTTCTAGATCCAGTAATGAGTCTTGCGGCCGCATTTAGACATGCTTTTAGTGGTGCTGTGGAAATTTTTGATAGACCTGCTAGAGTTGTACATCCATATTCAATCCTTGAAATAACTAAGGACTGGACTGCCAGTTTGAGGTCCGCCGTAGAAATGAGTGGTTTCACTTTTCTAATATAGTTCAGGTGAAACCGGGCACTTTTTGCCATTGATTTGATGTGGGCTTTCATGTCTAGGTTCTTATCAAGCGTGATTCCCAGTGATTTTGTAGATTCAACTAGAGTAGGGGTGCAGTTTAGTGCTGTGATCAGTTTGGTCCATTCCTTCACTTCTGTGGGGTTCTTAGGTGGTGATATTAATAGGAATTCCGTTTTTTGTGCATTTAGTTTCAGATGATTGCTGGTTAACCAGTGTAATGACATTTTTAAGGCCTGATTCATTATCTTTATGTCTTCCAGTGACGCGATCTTGAGGTAGATCTGAGTGTCATCCGCATACATGTGATAAGATATGTTTGCGTCTCAGAGAATTTCTGTAAGGGGTTCGACAAAAAGGTTGAATAGTGACGGAGATAGTGTTGATCCTTGAGGGACTCCAATCGAATTTGGGCATGATGGGGATAGCGTTTGGTTGACTAGGATTCTTTGTGTTCTGTTCTGAAGGAAGGATTCAAACCATTTCAGAACAATTCCAGATAGTCCCATCCTGTCTTGAAGCCTGGCTAGCAATTTTTCATGATTTACCCTGTCAAAAGCAGACGACAGGTCAAGAAGGACTAGTAGGCATGTTTGATTGTGATCTAGGGCCTTTAGCGCATCATCCACTATATGTAAGATTGCTGTTTCCGTACTGTGGCCTGGTCTGAATCCGGATAACGAAGGTTATTTGGCTCTGCCGGGTCCGCTGTAGGTTTTTTGATGATGGGGAGGACTTGACCTGTTTTTAGGCACTCTGGTAGGATCCCTTGAGATAGTGAGGCATTTATTAATTTTGTCCATATTGGGACGACGATATGATTGATTCTTTTTAGGCATTTAGAGGGGAGGGGTCATTGTAGTGATTATTAGGTTTGATATCCGAGAGAGTTTTGTCAATGGTATTCTGATCATATAACTTGAAGGTTGCCCATTGTGCATTGTTTTTCAATCTATCATGATCGTTTGTCGTGGTATCATTGTTCTGTGGTGGTAGTTGGCTGGGAAGGTTGTCGGCTGCCATCCTGAGCTCTCTTTCTAGCGTGTTGGCCTTGTCAGTGAAGAATGTTGAGAATTCTTCGCAGCTCAGTTGAGTTTTAGTAGTTTCTTGGGTAGATTTGGCCAACTTATTTGATTGTTGCTTTAACATCTCAAATAGTTTCCGCGGTCTGTTTTTGGCGTTGTCCAGTTCCGATCTAAAAAATTCCTTTTTGGAGTTGAGTACCCTTTTGTTGTACTCGTTTCTGATTTTTATGAGAGTTTTAAGCTGGGGGGATGATGGGTGCTGTCGCCATTTTTTTTCTGCAAGTCTCAGTTTCTGCCTATTTTCATTCAGTGTCTCATTAAACCATGGATTTTTATCTTTCTCTGATATTCTTTTCAGTTTTAGTGGTATGGTGGAGTTGACTATATTCGTCATTGACTTAGTGTAGTGCTCCGTGAGTTCGTTAACGTTCAGCAAGTTGTTAGGCGGATTTAGATCCTTCTCACATCTTGCTACTAGTAGCTCAATATTAGGGTCTTTGGTGTCCCGAGTCCACTTTTTAAGTTTGACAGGCTGCGCGGTCTTGCTCTTTTTTATGGTGGGTATCAGGAAGGTTATGGCATGGTGATCCGACCAATCGCAAGGAACAATTGAGTGGACTGTAATATCTTTACTCCTCGAAATTACCCAATCTAAGGTTGCCCCTTTCGAGTGAGTTGGCTGTGTGCAGGCTTGAGTAAGGTTTAGATCTGCTAAAAAGTCTTTAAGTGCGTTGACCTGTTTGTCATTATTGTCGTCCCAGTGTAAATTGAAGTCGCCTAGGAATATGTTATTAGTGTGACTGTTAGAGTTAGCCGTGATGATCTCCAATAACTGGTCTGTGAAAGTAGCATTATTGCCTGGTGGGTGGTAAAGCGCATGACGGTTGCACTTTTGATTGTCTGCAGTTCTCATATTGAGACCTAGGTATTCACAGGATTCGAGAGGGTCGGATTGTATTTGGTTGACCTCTATATCCGATCGGTGTATGCAGGCTATACCGCCACCTGTCTTTTTTAGTCTGTCTAATCTCACAATGTTATAACGAGGGGCACCAGTAGATCCATGAAAGGGGAAGAGGATTCCGTAAGCCATGTTTCTGTTAGGATTGTTACGTCTATTTCCTGGCTAGCGATGTCTGAGGCATGTTTTGCTGCGGACCGACAGTAGAGCAGTAGGCATAGTAGTGGTTTCCCTGAGCTACTAGAGTTCACCTCTTGAGTATTGGCGGGTAGCTGGACTTGTTGTAGGTTGTTAAGGTTGGGTTTCCTATTCTTAGGCCAGGATGTTCTATTTGCATCGATCGGGACTGATTTAATTTCCTCACCTCTGCTGCTAGCTTTAGGCTCATACGACCGTAGTATGGTTAAGGTTTCATTGTCTGATAAGTATTTAAGATTTCTGTCTGGTCGATTATGCCTATTTGATAATGGCATGGCTGTCTCTCTATTCTTTTCTTGAATAATATGCATTAATTTTTGGACGTGTTCGACTTTGGAGTGGGTGCTTACCGTGATTTCTAGTATTTTTTCCATAGTTTGTAGTGCGTTTAAAATGTCCTGTGACATATTGCCCACTTGTGTTTGAAGAGCTTTGATTTCTCTCTGAGTCTGAGGTGATATATTAGGAGTACGCATCTGCCTATTTCGGGTTTTGTTTGTGTCCTGGTGCTTTAGAACTTCGATTTCTTCAGTGTTCCTATTTTTGTCATTAGTTTGGGTGTTTGTGCCTCTTCTATTTGTGGAGTGGGATGTGCTCCCTATGTCCTGAGATCTTGATCCTACGCTAGGAGGATATGAGTTTCGTGAGGTCATAGATGTAATTTGTAATGTTGTTGAGTGGGGTATGAGAGGGGTGTTAGCTTCCAAATCCTTTATTTCTGGATGGAAGTTCCCGTTGACTGGCCTACGTGTTGGAGAAGTCACATCCTGTGGTAGAGGCACTGATTCTTCCCGCTGTAATGGCGTTGGGGCGGTATTGGCATATGGTATAGAATTTTTTCCTGTCTCGGTATCACTTCCGCCCAATGTGCCTCCTGTTAATGTTGTGTCTCCTGGTATCATTGTAGGTTGTGGTTCTAGAGGGTCTCTAAGTGTTGTGAAGTCTGTGGTGGTAGTGTTGGTGGTGAGTAGGGTGGCTGCTTGTGTGGTCCAGTGTTGATTAGATAACCTTGAGTTATCTACACATTCTTTTAACGTTGAAAACAGGTTGTCGAACTTTTCTAGCTCGTTGTTAGCTGCTTGTATAAGTACAATGCCGTTCTTGTAGATAGTTATGCATAGATCCGCTCTTAATCTTGGTGACGGGACGATCATAAGTTTTGTACCATGTGGGATGTTGCTTATATTTTTTATGTTGAGCATCTTCGTAATGACAGTGCGCCATTTAGCCGTTTTTCTGGTGAAAAATATCAAGTCATTAACAATTATGCCTTTGTTTAGATTGAAGTAGGGGTCAGAGATCAGCGTGTCTGGGTATTTTCTAATTAGGTTGTGTTTGAATTTTTTGGCTGCATTCTTAGATAGGCTAGTTGGGTACTTTATGACATAGGAGTTTATGCCTGCTGATTTTAAATTGGTTCCGGCCATATTTACTGAATAATGTTAAATACTTCTTCGGGGTGTTCCTGCAGTGGTGGCCTCACTTTGATGTCATTACCTGTCTCTCGCTGCTTGCAGGTCTATTGTCGTTCCTGTAGGTAGGTGTCTTTCCTCTCCTTTGTTTCCTTGTGTCCCAATTTGATGTATCCTCTTGTCCCCTGGGTCGTACCTTAAATTGTGATCGTTTGGGAATTATCCTTCTCTGGAATAGGTTAGGGCGTGTGGAGAACGTACTATTCCATGTCATTTCACAAACCACATTTCCATTTATTGGAGTTATACTGAGTCATTCCAAGATGGCCGCCGTCTTAGTGGTTTAGGCTCATCTAATAGCTGTAAGGTCCTTTTCTATTTCTATGCCCAGTCCTCTTTCTGTTGCCCTTTCCAGGTTGCTGCCATTTTGGAGTTTGAGTTGAGGCATTAAGATGGAGCAATCCTTTACTCAAGATGGCCGGGGCAGTAGGTAGAAAAAGAAAGCAAGCAACACGTGTGTAAAGAGGAAGACGATGGTTGCTGTACATTGTCTGCCTTGTATTGCATCACATCGCCTTTATCATGATGAAAAGGTGTGTCTTGCGCACATCAAAGGACAGAGAGACAGCGAAGGATAGAGAGAGAGAAAGAAAGAGAGGGAGCGAGAGAAAGACTGACAGAGAGAGGGAGCGAGAGAAAGACGGACAGATAGAGGGAGCGAGAGAAAGACGGACAGAGAGGGGGAGCGAGAGAAAGACGGACAGAGAGGGGGAGCGAGAGAAAGACGGACAGAGAGGGGGAGCGAGAGAAAGACGGACAGAGGGAGCGAGAGAAAGACGGACAGAGAGATGGAACGAGAGAAAGACGGACAGAGAGGGGGAGCGAGAGAAAGACGGACAGAGAGGGGGAGCGAGAGAAAGACGGACAGAGAGGGGGAGCGAGAGAAAGACAGACAGAGAGGGGGAGCGAGACACATATAACAGAAGAGATGGACAGGGAGAGAGAGTGCCGACAATGCGCACCCAGGCCACACTGCCCACCTGCTGCCACAGGTGTGTCTCCAACCACGTGCCTGAATGTACTGCAGTTCACCAGGTCACACATCTGAAACAGATCCGTCATCTGAAACAGAGTCCAGACACATGAATGGCAAAGTACATACAATTGCACAAGACATCATCGTCTGTCCGCCCCTGCGCACCCAGGCAGATGTACCCCAGCCCCTCCCACCGCCCAGCGGTGCATGCCCACCCCTGCGCACCCAGGCCTGACTGCTCACCTTCCGCCCTTGACGTGTAGTAATGATGGCCCACCACATGCCGCTGCAAGCCACATGCCCAGGGCCCGCGGACATGGCACCCTCCACATCATGCAGCCCCGCTCCGCAGGCCACCAGGTCTCACATATGATTCTGGGTCTTGATTTTGCCATGGCAGAAGACATACCAGTGCCCCGGGCATCATCGCAGGCTGCACACCCGCTCAGCCCTTGAGGTGCCACTAACTCTGTGATCTGGGATGCAACGCCACATGGCGGTAGGCCCGTGCTGCCCGCTGGCTCTGGCCTACACTGCAGTCCAGCAGGGCACACAAATCCTGAGCAGTCCAGACGGCCTGGACGGGGCATCATCGCAGGCTGCACACCCACTCAGCACTTAAGGTGCCCCTACCTCAGTGCACCCAAAGTCACCGTCCCGTGGCGGTGTGCCTGTGCCGGCCGCAATGTTTCCGGTGCCACCAAGTCATGGACCCTGTATGATTGGGTATTGTGTTGCGGACGCCATCATGTCACCTCCGGTCCTGGGGAATGTGATGTTGCAGGGCCCGAGGCCCTCATGCCTACATTAACACCACACGATGCACCCAGATGGAGAGTGGAAATGGCGTCGAGCACGTGCGCCCGGCCCTTTTCATTGGCAGGGTCACATGTCCCGTGACGCGTGTGCTGGATGGGTGTGGTGTGGGTGTAAACCAGCTGTGAGGGAGTGGCTGTGGCATGCTGACAACTAGACCTGTGAGCAGCAGATCACTACAGGAAAGACAGGGGACATGTAGCGTTGCCGTCCCCCCTGTGAGCGTAAGCGGAGTGGGCTGGCCTGGCGTATGCCAGTCCAGCGTAAGGGTTTGTATATGACCCCGGGGCCCTGGGCATGGTTCCGTACTGGGCTGGACAAGGAAGTAACTCATGCGTGTGTCCCTGTTGTTGTGTCAGCGCCACCCGGACCGCATTGGGCAATGTGTCACCCTGTGACCCCTGTTCACTGACATGAGCCACATGGACGTAAGAGAAGTCCAGTGAGCCTATATTTATCCATACTTCCACATTTGAAAGACCATAGACATGACACATCTGTGTGAATATGAATGTTTAATGCACATTCAGTGTAGTGTTGCATCTGGAGCAGTACAGGGCCATGCAAACCCCACATGACGATGTTGTCCCGTGGAGGGCCAGCCAGGGTCCTTCAGGGAATGACAAGTCCAAAGGAAGAGGAAGAGTTCAGTCCGCAGTCTGATTGCTGTGTCAATGGCGATCAAACAGCATATGGCAGTCCATGTCGAGGTCCAAGGTGAGTGTTGCAGAGTGCATCGGGGGACAGTGGAAGGTGATGATGCAGAGGGCAGTACCAAGCTGAAGCCGGACCTATGGATGAGATGCATGCTGCTGCGTCCTTCTTACCATGGGGGCAGAATCATCCGCATCTTCGTTCTCTGCTGTTTCATGTGCCTCACGTGTGAGTGGTGGTGTTCTGTCTCCAGCACTGTGTGGCAGTGACACATCAGTGGCCGGAGGTGGAAGGTCTGCCGCACTGTGTGGCACTGACACTTCAGGGGGCTGAGATGTGGATGGAGTGGTGGCAGCAGCATGCATCCGCGCCAGGCCTTCTGGCAGCAATGCCACGAGGAGGGTCCTGAGGTCATTGAGGAACCCAGCTACCTCTCGCTGGTGTGCAGCCGTGGCAGCTGCTCGTATCACATTCGCCCGCTCCATGGTCTCCATTAACCTCCGCATGTTTCCCAACTCCCGTGTGACATCGCTAGAGCCACTCGGACTGGACAGTTGAACTATTCTCTGAGTCAGGGCTCCAACGATGTTAGCCATGGTCCGTTGGAGAGCATGGAGCGGACTCTGGGTGTCCGTTAGGGACCATGAGTGGTCCCTGATGGGACTGAGACACCCACGTATGGCATCTAGTTTGTCTGCCATGTGGTCAAAGCCCACCCGCACCTGTTCTGCCAGATTCTCCTGGCACCCCAAAACACGGCGTTGGAAGGCCATGTGTTCTCCGTGGGGGTCCTGGGAGGCAGCAGTGGTGGTGGGTGCTGCCTGCTGTGTGGTCTGTGCAGGGGGTGGGGTCTCCTCGTAGCAGCTGGGCTGCCCAGCTCCTGGAAGTGGGCTGCGTAGGCTGTCCACGAGCAGTTGGAGGGCATCAGAGTCGAAGCTGTGGTCGTCCTCTTCGTCTCCAGAGAAGAGAGGGTCGGGCTGCTCTGCAGGAGGTGTTGATTCTCCCTCTGCAATGTGAAGGGGAGATGCAGTTTAACAATGTGTCCACATGTATGTTGTCGCATTGTACATGTTTACATACAGACAGCATGACTGGGTACATTGTGGCTGTTTGGGAGGAGCTGCTTATTTGATGGGGGACAGTGGACATTTCGACAACAGACGTGTGTGTGTTTGTACTTGTACATTATCAACGCACATTTCCCTGCAATGCCAATTGATTGGCCAGTGTCTGCACCCATGCTGCACCAGTTGTGTCCTGTGTTCTGTTGTAGGTGTTTTTCGGATTGTGTCACATCGTTGTCAATGTAGATGTGCTCTGCATGTGATGTGTGTGCTGCATTTTGGGGGAGTCGCCCCTGCAGCTCAGATTTTGCTTCCCCTTATGTCCCTTTCATGAGGTGTGCCTTTGACTTCTGTGCTTGTACAGTGCTGACATATTGCATACTTGGGTACATTGGTCTCTTGGAGGGAGTTGGTGGTCTGGGGCATGGTTTGTCCGCAGATGTGCTCAACTTAATTGTGCATGTGTGCCATTGTGCCCATCTCCCTCCGTCCCCCCAGGCCCTGGTCGTTACTCACCCTGTTGCTGTTGTGTCGGGTCCTGTTGAGCAGTGTCCGGGCCCCCAACTCCTGCCACCGTCTCCCCACTGATGACTGTGGACACCATTTCCTCCATGTCGTCCAGCTCCTCCTGTGGCGCTGGGCTCCCACCTCCAGTCTGCATTGCTGCCTTCAGGTTGTTGGCGAGTTTCAGCTTGGTTTTGTGCTTGACATCATTCCAGCGCCTCTTGACCTCGTCCATTGTCCTCTTCAGCACTCCGACTGCATTCCCCTTGTCCACGATGCACTGCCATATTGTATTTTTTGTTGCCAATGACACAGTGGAGGTGACAAACAGTTGTTGATGGTGTTCTGTCACCTCCGTTATCAGGATCCTGTTTTCCTGCGGACTGAACTTCGTCTTCCTTTTCTTCTTGTCCTTGCCCTTCCCTGACCCCGAAGTCCCAGGATGGTCCTCCGGGGGGCTTGTGGGGTTCTGGTTCTCCTCCGTACTTGCTCCGGCAACGTCCATTGTGCTTAGCTGTTGTTTGGCATTTGTTTGTCTGTTTCTTTCTACTTTTATGGTGATTGTTCCCGCCTGACGTGTGTGAATTGCAGGCCTGTAGCTGGGTTTCGCTGATTTTCGTATCGCGATTGGCCTCATCGCAGCTTTTTTTGCGTTAGTGTTTCGCATTTTTGCGGCGTGGCGTTGATTTTAACGCGTTCAGTTGACGCGTTATCTGGGGAATATCGCATGGTACCGCCGTGTTGTGAATACTTGGTTAACAAGGCGTTAATTTCCCGCGATAGACTGCGATGTTGGAGGTTGCGTTAAGTTACTTTTGCGATGGTTATCACACGTTCTTGAGAATATGCCCCCAGGAGTGTATACTAGCTCAATTCCTTTTTTTTCGTTTTTTTCAGACCTTATGGAATTAACGTTAAATTTCAGGGAGCCTGAAGGTATCACCGGAATCGCCTGAACAGCAAGAAATAATTTTTGGCACTTCTGAGCAACCTGTCTTTAGCTGCCTTAAAAGGCCTCCATATTATCTCTACCATGTGTATGCTTTAGATACTGTGTATTAGGTGTTAGATCTCGGCAGCGAGAACTTAACTGTTGGATTCCTGTGTGTAATATACAATTTACAGGTTTGAATCTCGGCAGGGCTGGCGTTAATCATTTATGGTGACAAATTGATAAGTTGGGTGTAACATCTGTTATTTAGAGAGTTATGTAATTACAAACGACAGTACTGTGCACCACTTATAAAACCAAACAGTTGTTAATATGAATGAGGAAGCTACCTTTTAACAGACTTTCACCTGTTTGCTGGCTGGAACAATTACAAAAAAAAAGCAGGTGGAAGAGATTCTGAACCTGGGCATGGTAACAGCAAAGAAGGCAGTAAAAAAGAACACCGGGAAAAGAAACATAAGCAGGCTGAAAATGGAATTTCGTGCAGGGGGCAGGGGCTGCTCATCTGTTCCCTTCGAGGATCTTCCCTCTTTATGCACAATTGGCTGATCACGGAGAGCTCTTTCTTAGCTCCACCACGTCTCCGACAGAAGCTTCTCAGACAGAAATAGTTGCAACTCGCAAGCTGATCTGAGCTTCGGTTGTGAGATGCGAGATCGGGGCTATTTGCGCGCCATTTTGAAAAGCAAACAGCAACGTGGGAAACAAGCATTTTTAAATAAAAGCACTACTTCGTGCTTTCAATTTAAAGTTACCTTAAAGTATGATACAACAAAACCGTCTGCACAGTGATTAACCCTTTCTTAGCACAATCTGTGGAAAAACAAACAGCGACGCGGGAAACAAGCATTTTTTTAAGTAAAAGCACCACTTTGTGCTTTCACTTCAAAGTTGCCTGAAAGTATGATACAACAGTGGCTGATGTAGCGGTCTAGTTTATCCCCGCACACCTTCCCACAGTATGCCCCCGGAAGAATACCCACACATTGTAACACTCTCTGGCCAGGCGTGGCCAGAGAGCTTAAATAAAGGGGCCGGGGTCGCTCGTGACTTCCGGCCGGCACCCAGCACCTGTGTGGTTGTGTCTCATTAAACGCGCAGCGCCACAATCCATGGACAGCGCGATGCCGGCATTGAACGCACCTTTACTGACCATCACACTGGCGACTGAGGGTGGGATCACGACGCCCACACAAGCACATCAGCTGTTTTCGTGCCCGTCAGCACAGCGGGACATCGCCGGAGCCGCGGACCGCGTCTGGCATGCTGGTGCGCACATCAGGAAGTAGAGCAGCCATCTGACCGCCGGGTGAGTGAAAGGAAGGCTCAGCTCCCCAGGTCCTGTCAGCGACAATAAACCGTAGCGCTGGTGCTCCCGGTGAAGCCCCGGTCGAGCCTGAGCTCAAATCAGCTGTGCGCGCATGCGCAGTCAATCCCTGATGCTCCCAATCCTCGTAGCCTGAAGCGTGCTACTGACACCTGGTGGACACAAGGGGAAATACACCCAGAAAACCTCTGCCTGCTCTGCAACGTGGACAGAAAGCATTGCCACGCTCCACTGCCACCCCGAAACCTTCAATCACCAGACACTGGCCCAGAGTAAGAAAAGAACTTTCAAAACTGAATAAACCAAACAAGCATTGGCAACCACAAGTGCAGAGGGCCACGAGGTAGACACATATCATGACAGATCCAGCAGCAGCAGCAGCCCAACAACCGGCGGCAACACCAACTCACCTACACTCCCAAGTCAGTGCACTTCCCCCTTTCAGCGAACTAATTGATCCGGCCACAGCGTCGCCCAGGTGGAGAATATGGATTAGCCGCCTCGACAATTACTTTATAGCCACGAGAGAAACAAATGATGCGGTCAAGAGGTCATTGCTGCTACATTTCGCAGGGGACGAAATATACAAATTGTTCGCACATCTACCAGACACTGGAGCACCCGCTGATTATGACGCCGCAGTCAGAGCTTTGAACGCTCACTTTGACCCGCAGCTTAATCCCGATTACGAGCGTTTTAAACTCCGACAAGCCCGCCAGAGAGAAGGGGAGTCCATGGACACGTTCCATGCGCGTCTAAGAGAGCTGGCCAGCACGTGCACCGACGATGATCAAACCAAGGAAGTAAGAGCACAGGCCATCCAGGGGTGCCGCAACAAGACCCTGCGGACCCTGATTCTTCGACAACCGCGCATCTCCCTCGGAGACATACTCATTCTGGCACGCTCCCATGAGCTATCAGAAGTCAGAGCAACTGCCATGGAAGCCGCGCTCCACCAACAGGCAGAACCAGCGGTGACAGTCAAGACGGAGCGAGTAGATGCCATCCGCACGCCGACTCGCGGCGGGCGAGGAAGATGGCCTAGCAGAAGCTCGAGACGACCACAGTGCGGGTACTGTGGGAAGGAAGAACACTCCCAAGACGAATGCCCAGCCCAGGGCAAGACTTGTGCAAAATGTGGAATCCCCAACCACTTTGCAAGTGTGTGTAGAGGAGGGATGCGAAACAAAGGAATTCCCGGACGAAGACCACCGTCGCGAGCAGTGAGACACCTCTCACTAGAAGAACCCACCACATCAAGGACACCAACGACAGCGGCACACCGCAGACAGTACCTCGAAGACTCATCCACAGACGAAGGAGAAGAATGCTACCTCATATCCTTTGCTAACGACCTAAAACGAAGACGACGGCCACAGCCAACATGCACGATTGAAATCGCTGGGTCGCCCGTCACAGCTCTCATTGACACCGGGGCATCCGTGAACGTTATGGGGTGTCAACACTACAAGAAGCTAAGCCCAAGACCAGCGCTTATACCATCTAAAGTCAGAATCCTCACGTACGGAAGTCAAACACCGCTACCCCTAAAAGGGAAAATGTCCGTCCAAGTAAAGTCAGAACACCAAGAAGTCGCGACCACGTTCCATGTGGTTGACAAGGAAGCAGACATACTCGTCGGAAGTCACACTGCGGAGGATCTGAACCTAATAACATTTGCAAACGCTGTGAAATCATTCCAAACAGAAGACATCCTAGAACTGTTCCCGCAGCTATTCGTCGGTCTGGGAAGCATAAAGAGGCCACCAGTAAAACTACATATAGACACAGCAGTAAAGCCGGTCGCCCCTACGGCACCGACGTGTACCGTTTCACTTACGACCGCTGGTAGAACAAGAGCTACTGGAGCTTGAGCAACAGGGAGTAATAGAAAAAGTGACAGGACCGACCCCCTGGGTATCTCCCATGGTCATCGCCGAAAAGCCAAAGCAACCTGGGAAAATTCGGATTTGCATCGACATGAGAATGCCCAACCAAGCAATAAAGAGAGAGAGACACCTGACACTGACGGTCGACGACATCCTGGCCGACCTCAACGGCTCCCAGTGGTTCTCTAAACTCGACCTAAACGCTGGTTATCACCAGCTGAAGCTAGCGGAGAGTAGCAGATACATCACCACGTTTTCAACACATCTAGGGCTTCGACGCTACAAAAGGTTAAACTTTGGAATATCATCAGCAGCAGAGATATTCCAGAATACTGTAAGAGAAATCCTGTCGGGACTTCAGGGTGTCCTTAACGTCAGCGATGATATTTTAATACACTCGGCAACAATGGAAGACCATCATCGTCGGCTCAGAGCGACCCTCCAACGCCTCGCAGAATATGGAGTAACTCTCCACAAGGAAAAATGCCAATTCTTCAAAAAGTCAATAGATTTTTTTGGATATGTATTTAGTCAGGAAGGAGTGAAAGTGGACCCCAGGAAATCACAAGCAATACAGCTCGCTCCAGCTCCCACAACGGCGTCAGAAGTCAGAAGCTTCTTAGGTATGGCAACATATTGCGGAAGGTTTATTCCGAATCTTGCCACCATTGCAGAGCCACTACGGAATCTAACCAAGAAAGAGACTATCTGGCGGTGGACTCCGGTGGAAGAAGAAGCCTTCTGTAAAGTGAAAGCGGCGCTACTGGAAAGCACGACCATGGCCTATTTCAACACAGCGAGACCAACAGAACTGATAGTAGATGCCAGCCCGGTGGGGCTAGGAGCCTTGCTGACGCAAGAAACCGAACCAGGGACCTGGGTCCCGTTAGCCTTCGCGAGCAAAGCGCTGACTGCGACCGAAACCCGATACTCTCAGATTGAACGGGAGGCACTCGCCATCAAGTGGGCATGCAACCATTTCCATCTATACGTCAGTGGGAACCCATTCAGAGTAGTAACAGACCATCAACCACTGCTCCCACTTTTCAAAGGGACTGCGCCCCACCCACCGCCCCGAATTGAAAGATGGGCAATACAACTTCAGCACTATCAACTGGAACTGGTGTACAGGCCGGGCGCAAAGAATCCAGCCGATTTCCTATCACGCCACCCTGCACACCCCGCAGAGGAAACCTCAGACCAGGAAAAGATGACGGAAGATTTCATCAACATGATTTCCCAGTGGTCGTGCCCACAAGCCCTATCCGTGGAGGAAATCAAGACCCACACGAGTGATGACATAGTCCTCAAAAGAGTGGCAGACGCCATACAGAAGGGATCTTGGGAAGGATTTCTTCATGATGTTCATGGATGGAATGAGCAGGACCGAGCTCGGTTAGGAAAAATCTGGAGAGCACGAGATGACTTGAGCGCAGCCGAAAGCGGCGTAATACTGAGAGGATGTCGCATCGTCATTCCGCAAAGCCTTCAAGAAAGGGCGACTGTTTTAGCGCACGAAGGCCATCAAGGAACAGGCAGAATGAAGTCCCGAATGAGGGAAAAAGTATGGTTCCCTGACCTAGAAGAAGCCGTAGACGCTGTGGTACGGAACTGCAGAGCCTGTCAACTCACAGGGAATCCAGAGGCACCGGCTCCTGTGATAACAGAAGACCCTGCTCCATCGCCCTGGTCGTGGGTGAGCCTCGACTTCGGGAGCTTCCCGGATGGGAGAGTCACGGCAGTCTTGGTTGACAGCTACACAAAGTATCCCCTCGTAGAGGTCCTGCCGTCCACCGCATTCAACCACCTGCAGCCAGTACTGGAGAAAACCTTTGCGCTCTTCGGACTACCCCATGTAGTCAAGACAGACAATGGTCCTCCATTCCAGGGTAGCGAATTCAAGAACTTCCTAACTCAGCTGGGAATAAAGCACCACCGCATCACTCCACAGTGGCCACAAGCCAATGGTGAGGCAGAACGCTTCATGCGGACTGTGAACAAAGTGCTACGCATAGCAGTGGCTGAACAGACAGATCCGGAGGCTACTCTCCAAACATTCCTGCGAGAATACCGGAGCACTCCTCACTGCACAACTCAAAGGTCTCCGTGGTCACTAATGCTAGCAGGACCCCGACGGGACACTCTCCCCGTAGCTGACAACTGGGAGCAAGAACCATATGACCCTGCAAACACCCAAGCCAGGCGGGTGTCAACCAATGAGAAAGCCAGTCGACATAGGAGAGCGCGAACCCGAGCGATGACGACTGGATGCGCTGTCCTCATAAGGAACCGTTGGGGCGGAGGGAAATTCCGCACCCCATATGAATCTGGACTATGGACTGTCAGGGCGATCCGAGGAACCGCCGTCACGGCCGAGCGAAATGGGGAAACAATAACCCGGAACATCTCATGGTTCAAGAGGGTCCCAGGAGAGGAAACCGAAGGGCAGACCTCAGAACAAACTATGAGAGAAGAGGTCACCAGTGAGACAACAGGACCCAGCCCCGGTGAGGATCTAGCTGACACGCCTTCAGCTTCATCACTGGTTACAAACACCAGCTCCAGAGCCCCAGCTGTTGGACCGGAGGTGGTCAGCCAAAGAGGAAGCCGAAGTGGTCGCCAACATCGATACGACCTAAGACCTAGCCCAAGACCGAACCAGAGACTAACTGATTTCGTGTGTTGATTTGAGTTTTACCTTTTGTTAAAGAACTGATTTAGGATGGGATGTAGCGGTCTAGTTTATCCCCGCACACCTTCCCACAGTATGCCCCCGGAAGAATACCCACACATTGTAACACTCTCTGGCCAGGCGTGGCCAGAGAGCTTAAATAAAGGGGCCGGGGTCGCTCGTGACTTCCGGCCGGCACCCAGCACCTGTGTGGTTGTGTCTCATTAAACGTCCTGCTCCTGACACTTTTTAAGAACTGCTTGGCAACCAACTGCATCCCAGACAGCTGGAGGGGATCCTTGTTAGCGCCAATTCATAAAAAAAGTTATTTCAACTCACCTGAGAACTTCCAATTAATTGCACTTCTCGATGTTAAAGGAAAGTGTTGCTAACATATTATATCAAGAACTGGAACAATTGGCTCTTGAGAGTTGACTGATCCGGATGTATCAAACAGGGTTCCGCAGAGGAAGTAGCATCAAAGTCTGGTAAAGGCCAATCTTTATATGCCACTGTGAAGAAGTACAGGAGGCAAGTAGATGAAGAGATGAACAGCTTTATTCAAGCATCTGGTACAGCAACGTCCTATCCACAAGGCACCCATCAGAAACTGAATGTGAGCACTTAGCAACATTCACCAAGCTCCATACATTCTAGAGTCCAAGTAGAGAATGTTCTACAAGGAAGCAGTCAGCTAGTGCACAGCAATATGTAAGGCAAATGCCACAGCCACCTTTGTCAAATTCACAACAGCTTAGATTACGTGGATAGAGGCAGACGTTGGGTGAAATTGGCCAATTGGGGCATTCCAGTTACCCTGTTATCAGTAATTGTATGTCTCTACACAGACACCTGGGTCAAAATTAAAGTTTAATCAAAATGGGTCACAACGGAAAAAAATGCATACTACAGAGGTTTAAAACAGGGTTGCGTTTTAGCCCCCTTCTTTCTACTATCTATCCAATATAAATCAAGCTCTCACAAATACAAGAGCCTTTCCCCCCGAAGGTGGTGGGCACTAATATCTAAGCGCTGCAATATAATAACAATACTATATATTAGAACAGGCTCCCTTTGGGCTCCAAAGATCACTGGATGCGCTGGCTTCTTTTTGCTTCATCAAAATTAACAGCTCTAAATCAAAGGTTATAATTTTTGCCCAGAAACTAAAACATAGAGAAAAAGCAAAACAGGAAAGGTTAACTGCCTACAAAACTATAGATGTTTGGATTGACTTAAAAGGTGCAAAGAGGACCACCTGAAAGCTTTGAAGAGCTTGGCCTAGCACTAAACATTGCATTCCAAAGATTGCTAAATAACATGACCGGCCCAGACACAACTATACTTTGCAAGGTAATAAGATGCAAATTAGTGCCAATTCTGGCATATGAAATTATTGCATTCAGAAGCCAATTAAGCACCTAACTGGAGAGCTGTTACTACCACCTTTTGCACCTCTCAGATTCTGCGGCACTAGCGCAAATTTGCCTGGAATTCAAGTTAGGGCGAAGCGTCACGTTGTAAAGCCTTGCGTCACATTATACCTGCGTCGGGTATAATGTATGTAGGGTGGACGTTCCCACGCAGGAAAGCCTCGTAAAAGTGACGCAGGGAAATCTACAAGATTTCACTGCGTCACTTCTAGGATGCCACTGCGTTAAAACCTTACGCCTGCTTGAAGCAGGTGTAAGGAGTGACGCAGTGTAGTGGGAATGCATTGCTGGAGTTGCGTCGTGCTTGCGACACAACTCCAGCAATGCGTGACTTTTGCCCCAACAGATGTGTCAGAATTTCTGACGCATCTGTCAATCCTTGCACCATGGTGCGCCGTATTGTAAATACGGCGCATCCATGGTGGTGCAAGGATTTCTAAGGGTGGCGGCAGGGAAAGTGATGCATCTCTACAGATGCGTCACTTTCTTGTAAATCTGCCCCCTAGTGGGTCGCAAATCGACCTACCTCATGAATATTAATAAGGTAGGTCGCACTTTGCAACCCATTAGGAATGAGAGCCATCACAGGGATGGTGGCCTGCTGGGGTCTTTGAAGGAAAACGATATGTGTTTCAATGAAAAAAAATGAAACGTTTATTTTCTAAAAGTAGGCAGTGAATATATTTTTGTAACATCTTGAAAGGGAAAGGTCCCACAGGGACTCCTTCCTATTTGTGAATGGCTTACCACCCCCTTCGAAGAGGTGTTTAAATATTAATGTTTTGCAACCGGAATTCATGTGCAAAATATTAATAGATACCACTGCGATTTGATAATTGGAAAGTCTACCCAAAACATGCCCCACCTAAATACTGAGTCCGTTTTTGATCACAAACCGTGCTATCAAATCGCAATTTCTGTTTGATACATCAGAAAAAGACTTTTTTGTGGTGGTAAATGCCTAATTCTGTAAATCAGGCTATTTGCAACAGCAAATTGGCTTTGTACATCTGTCCCATCGAAACTAATAGTAAACATTTTAAAATTGGTATGTTGCAAAGCATGGGGTGAAATGTAAGCATTGGGCTGTCGGTGATCGTATGTTGTTCAAAAGACCAAGGGCCTGATTTAGATGTTGGCTGATCAGGTCCTGCCATCGCTTTTTCGACAGTCTTCCCGCCCGCCAACTTGGTGGTGCATCTGCTGTATTTAGATGTTGGCAGGTCTATTGAGGAAGACCGTCTGAGTCCACACTGTCTTCGCCAGAATCTTGATCCCGCGTCAATGGAGCAGTGGCAGAAGTGACAAGATTCCTGCCATCCTGATTACGATGTGACTTTCCATTGAGGCAACTGTGGTGGGAATAACTCCTACTTTGAGTTGGTGGAATCGAAAGGAAATGAGGTAGGAACTTACCTATTTTACTATTTGCCTCTTCTGTTTCCATCTTGAACCCCATCGTACAGGTCCCGCTTTGCAACTTCAACTGCACCACAACGCCAAACGGCTCTGTTGTCGCTGGGATCTAAGGTAAGCTACTGTTATAATTGTATTACTATGAATCGTGTGTTGACAATTGTTGTAGCCTCATGCGTTTTTGCATTACTATTACATGCAATTTTTTCTCACGCGCAATGAAGTAGTGTTCATTTTACTAATTATCAAGGCAAAATGAACACACCTGTATTGACATTTAAAAAATAATATTGTCATTGTGGTGATTGTGGGTGTTGTGCTTGTGGCGCCTGTGGCTGTACATTCAATAGTGTGTGTATGTTGTTGGAGTGCAATGCTATATGTAAAAAAAGGGCATTACGCATTACCTGCATATACATTATGACACATTCACAACATATATGTGTAGTAAGATAATGACCTGTCTCCACACCACCATGGCCTCACTCTGTCAGGACTCCGCCGCCAGAACACCACCAGCACAACAGGAACATCTAAATCGGCTCAGTGCAAACCACCTGGCATGATGGCGACGGAGTACTGTTAGCCAACAGACAAGACCACCACCATGGCAGTCAACTATCTATTTCTCCAACATCTAAATACTGCGGGCGGACTGCCGATAGCTGAATGGAGTACTTAGAACCACCACTGCGGTGGGATGGTGGTGGCCCCTGAGACCTAAATCAAGCCCCAAGTCAACTGGAGGGGTATGGCAATAAGTACTCAAACCCAATGTGTATTATTGTAGTGAAATGTAATGTCTCTATAATTGACAATGGTAAAATGTAGAGAATGGACAACCTTGTTAAGTTCACTCCCACAAATGAAGGTACTTCTGATTTAAGGAAAGAAAACAATCTTTCAATCAAGAGGTTCAGAAATGCACTGTGATGGCAAAATAACTTTTTTATGGTATAAGTTGGTCCCCTTAACTTCCTAATTCCTTTTCATTTTTGGGTAAAGCTGTGTTATAACAAAACCTGTTTCTTTGGACAATGTTCCCCTGCACTCCCTGAGTACGGTCCTTAAATTGCAGTGGGAAGAGCGCAGACTTCTAAGGGGAATATAACATTGGATCCTAGAAGATAAATATTCAGGTCCAGAGTGGTTAAGAACTCTATGCATGGGGACCAGAGTTTGAAACAGGATCCTCTTTTGACAGGGAGCCAGTGTAGTTCCTGCAAATGAGAAGAGATCAATGTTCGTCTGCGTAACTTAAGGACCAAGCGGGCTGCTGCATTTATTGTGGAAGACTGGCATAGAGGGCATAAGCGTAATCCAGTCTGGATACAATCAGAGCCAGGATGACCATAATCCTCATAGACAAGGAAAGGAGGTGTAGGAATGTTTTTGCTGTAAGCATCAGACCAAAACAGGTGCCCACTACTGTATTAATTTGATTTTGCAATGTGAGTTGTTTGTCAAATGTTACACCCAAGTTTTTTTACAGTCTCTGCTAGGGCTATGTGTGGGGAGGCCCCACCCGGCCAGTGAGTTTGCAGGTTGAGATTACAGTTATACCCGACGCAGAGAACCTCTGTCTTATCAGTGTTGCTTTTTAGTTGATTGGTATACATCCACTGGAAGACAGCTGAGAGGCAGGGTTTAATGGTGTTTTGTGCAATAGGTTCACCTTTCTTGAAGGCAAACAGAAGCTGTGTATCATTGGCATAAGAGATTATATTAGCCCCAAAAGACTCAATCAATGCCGCAAGCAGGGTCATATAGATGTTAAACACGGTTGGACTAAGGGCTAAGCCCTGGGGTACTCACACCGAGACACTGCTCTTACCCAATGAAAAAGGAGGCAACCAGACCTCTTGATATCTGTCCTCCAGAAAGGATTTCAGTCATTGCAATGCTGTTCCTTCAACACCAATGTCGTGGAGAAAGGCAAGCAGTCTGGCGTGCGATACCATGTCGAGAGCAGTCAACAGGTCCAGCAGTACCAAGACTGCTTTTCCACCAGCATCTAGAGTACATTTACTCACTTTGGAGACTTCCAAAAGAGCAGTTTCTATGCTGAATTTTGACCTAAAGCCAGATTGACTGGGGTGAAGGAGCCTGTTGTATTCTAAGTAGTCAGATAGCTGTTGATGAACACATTTTCTACAATTTTGGATGGGGCTGGCAGCAAGGCAATAGGTCTGTAATTGCTGGGGATTTTGGCGCCAGCATTGTTGTCTTTCAGAAGAGGCAGAATCGTAGCCTGTTTCTAATCAGAAGGGACAGTCCCAGAGGACAGAGACTTGTTTAGTAGGGATATTTGTAACATATGTCTGCAGCTCACACTAATTGCACTCAGTCCCAACCTTGTTTAAATGAAGTACTGTTCACTCTTAAACGTTTGCCAGTAGATAAAATATGCACCATATATATATTTTATCATACTGAATCAAATCAGACTTGTCCCCAGGACCACTTTTACATTTCATGGATGCATACATGTACATACAGTCAATGTATGCTGTAAATGCTTGAGGGCCCTTAACTAAATAATTTCTTTTCTAAAATGATTGAGCAGTTTATAGAGCAATTTGAGGAACAGTAGCTTCCATGATGTCATCAGCATGTGTTCAGCATTGTCAGCTTGCTGACCCTGACCCTTCACTCTCCCCTACCTTCCATCATCCAAGTAAATGCCCGTATCCCCTCCTTCCAGCCCTCCATGGACTGTTGTGCTGCCTCTGCCTCTCCTACCTGACTTGCATGGTCTATTGTGGTGCCACTATCTCTCCCACTTGCCATACATGGTCTGTGGTGCCTGCCACTGCCGCTCCCACCTGTCTTCTATGGTTTGTTGTGCTGCCACAACCTCTCTCACTTGACCTGCATGGTTGGCTTGCAGCCTTTTTCCAGCTCCCCCTGCCCTCCATGATCCGTTGTTCCGCCACTGCCCCTTCCATCTGTCCTGCATGGTCCATTGTGCTGCCACTGCTCTTCATGCATGTCCAGCATGGTCAACTTGCTGCCTCTGTCCCTGTTGCCTTGCCCATGACTGCCATTGTCAGAGTCCATGCTCCTGTCCCCACCCTCCTCACAGTGCTCTAATGAAAAACTGGAGCATTAGCATTTTGTAAATATGACAAAAGTGTGACACATCTGAAGCCATCTTGTTTGAATAAAAAATGAAAAACCTAAAGCATTTTGAAATTTAGAAAACAAGCGTGTGTTCCTTAAAACAATTATGGTAAGTGCTCTAGAAAGCAAGCTACACATTTTCTGAATTCTCAAATAGGTACAAAAGGCTTTTAAACTAGTTGTTTACATAGAATAGTGATTATTTGACATGTGGCATGAGATCACAGAGGTGAATTCTGTGAGGTGGGAGTATGCACATTAGGGAACAGCAAGAAAAAATAGCAGGATGACAACAGGCAGATAAAGGATACATTTGCCAAATTAGAGGTTTCAAAGGCTCTATCTAGAGATGGACCTGGGTCCTGCTTCTTTCTCTTCATCCTGAACAATTTTCCTTTCCACCGTGACCTGCTATATAGCCTACTCATTCCATGGAGCTAGAAAGTTTAGCCAAGTAAGAGCAACTTATCTCCAATATCAACTATCCTCTGACAACTGGCTCATGTCACACTGTCCTGAGCCAACATATATATTGACTTTCACAAATCGTCATAGATCCACCAGATGACAGTACCACTCAGCCTTCTCCCTTTCCCTGAATAATAGATAAGGCACAAAATACTTATGTTGACCTGTTCTAACTTACCTTCTGTGTGCCACATTGCAAGCAAGAGTTGCTGAGTGGCAGAAGCACTTCTACCTATGGTAGACCTACAACAGGTATGGTGCCATCACACCTCCCCGTCACAAATACAGTTATGTGTTACTGCTGACTGTCAAAATCACACATTTGATATATGTGCAACTTATATTGGCATTGCACTAATCTTCATGTATTAAGACAACTGTCTACCCTCAGGATATCATAAACATACATCATCACCAAAATTGTCTCTTTTTTATAGGCCATTTCATCTGTCCGTGAGTCCCCTTCATCTGCATCCAATCCTGTAACTCTGCTTGTGTCGCCATGTGAACTGGACCTCCACACTAGAAGGATGACAGGGCCATAAATTGAAATCCACGGCACAGCAGTCAAACTTTCAATTAGTCTCCCTCTGTCATGACTCAATATAAGCAAGGGAAAGGAAGGAAGGGCTTTCCTGCACAGTATACGGTGTCACGTGGTTACATTAGGCCTAGATAGAAATGCCATTTTACCTGCTCACGTTCTTAAGTTGCCTTCTCTCCTTAAACACAATGACATTTGACATACATTCATTTGCGTGCAAATACCGGATAATATTCTTCAAACTCAGCTTTGCTTCCACTTCCACTTTGTAGACACATTATCAAATACTTTGAACATTCAGTACAAGGGCTAAGTTCATCATGTGAACTGTTCTTTGTTTTGGCCATTCGGCAACAGAGCTATCACAACAGCAAAAACAATAGCGGCTTGAATGAGACTTCAGCATGGTAACATGGATGCTGTTTTTATATAAACAACATCAATCCTTTGTTCAGACAGTGGAGCATTTTGCTGCCACTGAGAGGTCGACCCATGCCGGAGTTCCAGCCCAGCTTATTCCTGTTTACCTCCTGCCAGAGATGCTGCCCAGCTCTCCACCAAGACGTGCAACCTGATGACACTTACCCACAGGTAACGGGGAGTTAGATCACCCTACAGGGACTTGGCAGATTCACACACCCTAGACTTGCAGGTTAGGAAACACTAGGTAGGAGTACAATATATTACAGTACTTGTATGCAAACATATATTCTCTGTAATAAGCAAAATGTTTGAACTGTTTATCTTTTTTACCAGTCTCGTAATGCTAATCACAATTTTTTGTTTCCTTCTATTAATTATTGCAGTGCACGTATTTTACTCAACAATCACAAAGATTCAATAAATATTGAGACGCTTTACTGTGTATTTTTTGTGCATCTCTTTGGGTATGCATAAGTAACTAAGTGAAAGGGTTCTAGATCTGTTACCACGATTTCCTTGGGAGTCAGGGTTTTCATGTTCTGAGGTTGCACAAACCATTTGTTAGCTTGTGAGGTTAGGGGGTACAGATTGTGAATTGTGAGCTAGCAGGACATAGGCCAAAATAACCGGATGGTGGGCATGGAGTCAGTCTTGCACAGTTCTGATGTCTATGTTGTCCAACAACCGCACAGTTTTACTTGGGAAAGTAAGAGAAATGGGAATCCATTGTTAGTGCTTGCCAACTAAAAGACCCACAGGCCTTTTGCAAAGCCGTGTGATTCGTTTTATCTCCTCCATCACAGCAAGATAAAGTAATGGTTCACATCCCGGGAGGCCTGGCTGGTGCATTTCTCAGGGATGTACCTCCCTGACGGTGGGGCTGACGATGTACTTCAGCCACTGATCCCACTGCATTTAAACCTGGAGTTTAGTGAGGAAGAGGTCTTGAAAGCAATTATTGATAGTAGGTGTAAGTAGGCTTCAGCACCGGATGGTGTCCCGCTTGATCTGTTTAGGGAGGACCCAGGGTTCTGGACTCTTGTCCTTACTTCTGTATTTAACTCTGTTTGTAGCATGGGTGTGCCCAGGTCTTGGCGTTCGTCTATAATAGTCCCTATCTTTAAAAAAGGTAATGTGCATGACATTAAATGTTATCGCCCAATATCCCTCCTGGACTCCACAGCCAAAATTATTGGGAGGGTAGTCCTGGATCATTTACTCGACTGGACTAATAAAAATAGAATACTTGCCCCAAGTCAGTATGATTTCAGAAAGGGGCTTGGAACCATTGAGCAGTGCCTCAACCTTCACTTAATTGTGGCTAAATACAAGTATGTTAAAGGAGTCTCTACCCACCTGGCGTTTATGGGCCTGTCAAGCGCCTTCGACTACGTATCCAGAACAAAGCTGTGGTCCATTTTAGAGAATATGGGTGTTGAAGAGGGGATGGTTTCATTTTTAAGACTTCTTCACCATGACCTTACGGCAACAGTTAGGTATGGTAGTTCCGGTGAATGCATAGAATCGTTCAGTATTAAGCATGGGGTGCGCCAAGGATGCATGCTTGCCCCAATTCTTTTTCCCCTCTACACAAGGATCTGGAAAAAATTCTGGTATCTGTTGGGGCAGATGTGCCGTGCATGGAGAAAAAGCCTGTTCCAGCACTCGTATATGCTGACGATGCGGTGCTCCTGGCAAGGACGGCCAACGACCTCAAGAGGCTTATTTTTAGTTATGTCAGTTTCATGAAAGAGTTGGGCTTGGAGACTAATCTTAAGAAAACCTTTACTGTGGTTTGTGGACCCAGAAATACGAAAATATGCACCCTCAATATTTCTGGTAAAACATTAGACAGGGTCAGTTCCTTCCCTTATCTGGGATTGGACTTTGATGAGGGCTGTTCTTGGTCTACCTGTACTAATAATAGCTTTACCCAAGCTGTTGTTACTGCTTCCTCGCTTGCCATGTCCATCGGCAAAAAACTCATTGTGCCGATATTAGACATCTATAAACGGAAACGCTTGCCAATTTTGACATATGGAATGGGTATTTGGGGATATAGGGATGCACTTGCAATGCAGATGGAAGAGAATAGATTTTGTCGCAGGTTACTAGGTGTCCCTCCCTCTACCCAGCATTTTTCATTGCATTTGGAGTTAGGCTTGGGATATGTTCAAGACACTATTAATGCCTCAGCCTGGGCTCTTTGGTGTTCTATTTGGTATAAGAAAGAAGCCAAACTTAATCAGGCAGTCATTAGAGATTGTTTATCTTGTGAGCATGGTTCAGCCATCCCGTGGTAAAAGTATATCAAAGAGAGTTTCTCGGTGCTGGGATCTGCCCACTTGTTTGAGCACCCTGAGACAATTGTGAAGAAAGACAGAAACTAGGTCAAGGACTGTTTTTTAAAGCATAAACAAGCTACTAGGAAACTAACGGAAGTGGCTAAACCAGCAGTCCGAGATTATTGCATGATTCAAATGGTGCCAACTACTGACCCATACTTATTACACGTGATTAATGTGTATGAGAGAGCACTGCTGGCAAGGTTCAGGTTAGGCTCCTTCCGTTGGTTAATTTGTTTTTCCCTTGTCCAGTATTCTTCGGATTCCATTTGTATTTGTCCATGTGATGAGCATTCAAGCCAAACCATTTTACACTTTGTCTTCTTTTGTCAATTTTACTTGCCGTACACGAGGACATTTTTACTACCCCTATTACGTAGACATACATTTTCCAAGTGTAAGGCCGCCCTATTTTACCTGCTGCAACTCAATGATCACTGGGTATGCCACGTAGTTGCTAGCTTCTTGAAGTGTGTTTTAGCCAAAAGAAGGAGCATGTTGTTTTGATGAAATAGCTTTTATTTTCCATTTTACAAAGCGTTGTGGGTCTTGTATTGTAAAGTGTAAGTTTGTCCCTGGAATCTTACTTTTTATCCATCTTGTTGTCTTTTTTAGTTTTGATGTCCTTGGATTCAAAATGTATGCACTGTCACTTTACATATTGTAAATGATTCCATAATTTGTAGTCTTTTTAACATATGTGTTTTATATTGCATGATTCTTTCTTATTGTATGTATCTTATGACATGCTTTTGGGAGATCGAATAAAGACGAATGTGAACTTTCTTGGGAAAGTATAAGCCATACGACATGGCACCACCAACATTCTAGCTTGGGTTCTTATTTAATGGATCGCCTGAGTAGTTTTCTTTTGTATACCCAAAGACCTGTATTCACATCTTAATCGGAGACATCCGTGGTGATAGGGAAAAATCCACCTCAGCTGACTAGGTAAATCTATGTATTAGCTGTAGGTTGTTCAAGCTTGAACCTTTCAATGGATCACCCCGTAAAAGGTACCCACTCTGAACTCCACATATTCATATGCTGAAGAAGCAGCAACTAATATACCAGTAAACTGCAGACATGTGGTTACACAGATGCTGCTATAACGTGGACTACCCCTTCCGGGTGCCGACATTACCTTTGTAGTTGAGGCCACAAAGCATTTTGGACAGGGTTAAATTCCCAGTCACAGAGGCACAAACACGTCAGTTTCAAACATACACTGCTGCTGCAGTTCCTAACAACTACACAGCTTATGAAGTTATAGAAACACCACTAGCTTACCAAGAACACCAAAATTGGTTTGAAGGTGCCCTACCACATATACACAACAACGTTAGACTAGGTCCCCTTAACAATGAGGGAGCAACATGACCAGTCGTATCCGGTTACACACCTTACCCAGATATAGAAAATGTGACAGCTCCAGACCTAAGTATGCTATATACAGATCTGGTTAAACATATAGATGTTTAACACAATTTATCTTGAGAACAATGACAATAAATCCTACAAGGGTTGCTCAAGCTACACATCCTCAATTGGGTATGCCTGGATTTAGTCCAGGCACTATTAACGCAGTCCTGAGTAAAATTGCCATCAGATGGGAGGACATTCCGTTCTTGATTGCACAAATAGCAAATGAGCTTGAAACAGTATTTCCTCATTAGGGACCTCAGGAAAAACACAGAATTTTCACAATATGCTTGCCAATGGAGATGGCTCCCCCGGTCGAAGACTACACTACTCTGGGAACAGTCTTTACTGCAGTATTTACCAGAACATATGGTACACCCTAATTAGCCGCTTGGCCAGAAGTGCTTAAACAGATCCAAAATTGAGTATGGGGCAGCCTCTGCCCTCTATTTAGGGATAAAACTGATGGGCAATTTTGCCCCAGTCTCCACCATAATGTTAAGTAACATTAAAGGGGAAGCAGCAACGTTGGCTATACGCCAGAAACTCACAAATTTGGTCTAAACAGTCTCCTGTGCACAAAAAATTGTCCAAAATACAAAGAGTCCACCTGTAGGATGTTGACAGCCTCTGCTTCTTGGGTCAATAACAAAGACTTAGGGATAACTAGTGTCAAAATTGATATTAGACTTGATTTCTCCATGAGTACTAACTATAAGATCAAGTGCTTCGATCCAATCTCTGAGGAAAATCTCCTCCGTATTGCTATGGCCACTATGTCTGGATCTCCCTTAGATCCTCTTCCTCCCAGACAGTGGAAATAGTGGGCAGATGAGCTAATGCCGCCAATGACACTACTCTGAAACTGATCCCTGAATTCTGGGTCGGTACCATGATGCTGGAAAAGGGTCATAGTCAAGCCTTTATTGAAAAAACATTGGCGGACCCTGCTGTGCTGGGTAACTATAGGCCTATCTCTCCTTCCTTTTCCAGCAAAAATACTGTAACCTCATTTTAGTAGGATCTTATCTCAATACCTGGAAGTGCATTCTTTGTTAGAGGAGGAACAATTTCATTTTAGACCTGGTCATGGCACAGAGACAGCATTATTGTGTGGCATGGATGAGATGCGCATGAAGATAGACAGTGGCCAGTCTCCAGTCTTAATTTTGCTTGATTTGTCAGCTGCCTTTGATATGATTAGGGCTCCCGGTTTTCCGTTTATACGGATTTTTACATATAAATACAGACGGAAAACTATTTTTCCTTTGTCTGTATTTATATTTAGAAACAGCAAAATACTAGTAAATTTTGCCGCCCTGCTGTGCTTCAGAGTTGCCGCGCCACGCCCCTGTTCAAGATGCTTGAAATTCCTTTCAGTTCCTCCCAATCAGGGTCTTTTAGTGACCTACTGTTGACCTATTGGTTCAGGGTCTTTTAGTGACGGCCGTGACCCTGAGTCAATCGAGTACAGCGCCACACCGAGTGGCCTCTTGGCACACGACCATGCGCTGACGTCTGCAGCCCACGATGTGTAATCTCAAAGGCTGCATCGGGAAGGGCACCAAATTTCCCCTGCAACCAACAAAAATTGCCACTGTCCGTTTGATAGGGAAGTAATATGTCATTGCACATGTGCACTAGGGGTTGGGATAGTGTTGGGCAGGTAGGATTCAGTGGCTTCTTTTCGCTAGAGACGGATGCTCCTGATTTCTTGCAGGCTCTCATATTTACATGCGCTGAGTGTAGCGACGGGAACCTCTCTGCGCGTACATTAATGTTCACCCATTCTTATCATTAACACCCTCTTTGCATTTTTCAGTCTAGGCGAAGCCTTTCGAACTCAGACATGCCCTTCGCTCAGCAAAGACTTTGATGATAGCCTAATTACATCCGGTTTACTGTTTCTCTCCGCGATAGGAACAGGATAAAACGAGAGCTAATCTGAATAGAATGTGAACTTGAAATCCCCAGGTTTGCGCAGCATTCCTGACTGACAGATTAGGAAGCAAAGAAACCTATATACCTTGTAAACGGAAAATACTTTCTTAAATGAATAAAAGAAGGACCACAATAAGATCAAACCACTCTGGCAGGGGATGCTTTTGTCAAAAAAAGCCAAGATTTAAGGTTTAAGTTGCTGCTCTGAAAGGTACTGCAGTGTCACCTGTTTGCCAACCCAAAACTTAGAGCAGCTGCAGCTTCAGTCACTAATCACTAACATAAGAGGAAATCTGCCCAGATTTTACCAATGCAAGCCGCTGGCTAGAACTGCCGACTTTGGAGCTGGTAAACCAAGGTTCGAGCCTCGGGGTCGACTCCACACAGGCGTGCAATGCCCATTGGGCTCAAAGGGGTTCAGCCCCCCCCCCCGTCGTGTGTGTCAGCCCGGGCTGAGACAGCCTCCCAGGCTGGCGACCGTCTAATTGCAGCCGCACCCGAGAACTTCCCAGGTCTTTAAAAGACCATTTACTGGTTAATGAGGCTTTGTCATGTTTTCCCCCCTTCTTAGAGCCCCTGCATCTCCACTCTGCCTATTGCTGGAAGAATTACACCCCCCGAAATTTTTATCCGCCCTCCCCGAAATTTGACTCCAGTTGCGCCTCTGGATCAGGTTTAGGTTGAGGTTTCAGCAGGGCTGGCTGTTCCTTTCATCCTTCCGAGGACGGTCTAACTCAGCACCATTGTTGAGTTGGATTAGTAAGTGTGCCTGCTTGATTTTGCTCGTAACAATGTCTCTCATAATTTCACTGAAATTATGAAAATGTCACACATGTCAATCTGAAACCTTGGCAGCTATGGGTTAGTCCACTCAGCTTCCAGTAAATACAATTGGGCTGACTTAAAGCCACGTTAGAGCTAACATTTAGCGTGGGGCCCGTTCTGTCACAACTGGTATTTATGTCCTACAGCCTCCTTCCTGGGTTGGGGGCGCGTGCATTTTGTAGTTTATTTCACTTGGGTCCGGGTTCTGGCGCTTGCAAAAGAAGACATAAATCATTATTGGTAGCCGAGTCAGCCTGTCTTATCGGCGCTCGTGGCTGCTCAATTGGTGATAAGATAATTGCCATCTCCTGCAGACAGTGCCTGTACTACAATGGCAAAGTTTTCAGATTAATGTATTGTGTTGACCAATAACAACCGGGCGCATGCGTGCATTGTCAATTTAAATAAATGTGGAAAAATACTAGCTGTAGCGTCGTCTTTTGCTTGTCGCAAAAATAAATGTGGATAAATACAGATAAAATGCCCAAAAAATAAATATGGATAAATACAGACGGAAATGGCAAAAAAATAAATACCATAAAACCGGGAGCCCTAGATATGATTAACCACCACACCCTGCTAGCTAGACTAGCATTTGTCGGTGCTGGTGATACCATATTAAAATGGATGAAATCCAATCTGCAGGATCACTGCCAGGAGGTGGCTCTTCCACCCTACTGTTCGGATTTTAGATGTATCCAACATGGAGTGCCAGAAGGGTCAGCACTCAGTCCAGTATTATTCAACATCTATATGAAGTCACTAATTTCTCTTATAAAAACACACGATGTCACTTTAATTTATTATGCTGATAATATGCAGTTGATCCTATCTTTGAATAATAACCAGCAAGATGCGGTAAATACCTTTCAGACCTGCTAAATTGACATCGTAAAGTGGATGAACGCAAATTTCTTTAAACCCAACAGAAATAAAACTGAATTCTTATGCTATTCAGCCAATAAGCTTGCAATGTCTTTACCTTCAAACTTTTGGCCTCTACCTACTGAGACAGAGCTGCGGCCCTTGAGGTTGTTCGCGACCTCGGAGTCACTTTTGATGAACACCTCTCACTGGAGAAGCATGTTAATGAAGTGGCTGGTGTATGCTTTTAATTGTTCTGTGGTCTCAGAAAATTGTTCCCAGTGCTACCTTTACACGCTAAATCATAAATTGCTCGGAGTGTCATACTTAGTCGACTTGACTATTGCAATTCGCTCCTCCTTGGAGCTCCTTACTACCTGGTCAAGACATTGCTAAGAGTCCAGATTGCTGCTGCTAAACTGACACTAAACAGATCCCAAAGATCCTCGACATCTAATGACCTCAGGGAACTCCATTGACTCCCTGTGGAACAGAGGATTCTATTTAAGCTCATGTGCATTGTTTTCAGGGCCCTTCAGAATAAGGGCCCTGTATTGTTGCAGAGTAGACAAAAAAGATACGCTCCAACAAGGTCACTGCGTTTTCCTACTGCTAACCTTACTTAGGAACATAGATTTTGAAAGGTTTGACAAGGTGGACGAGCCTTTTCAGTCAAAGCTGGACAATTGTAAAATTAGCTTCTGCCTACTCTTAGAGCACATACAGACCTGCTGACGTTCAGAAAAGCATTGAAGCATTGTTCCCAAAATAAAAAAAAATAAAAAAATGATGCCTGGATTAATGTACCATTCCTGGTCTCTCTCTCTTCTATACAACTTTTGGTGTAGCGCCAGAGTACCAGTCTGGTCACAGTGCGCTCTATAAGTGGCATAAATATAAATAAATAAATGTGTCCATGGCAAACTTGACATGTTATTTGAAAGGTTCTCTGGCTTCCGTGATCCGTCCTGCTTTCAGATTACTCACTAATGGAAGTTACTTGAGTCTCAGTGATCAAGGCTGCTGTGGGATGAGACCTGGCATTGCCTATCTGGTAGCGATTTCTGCGGATGTGACCTGTTGTATACAAGTACTGTTTCCACCTGCCTCCACAGTTAAGGATGCAACGCTTTGGACTTCAATAGAGCTTACGAATGCGCACTTTGGTGCTTTAAGCGGGCTGAAAGTCTTATTGTTCCAGACGAATGTGGCCTTAACATCTGCAAGGGAGTTGCTTGATCTTCAAGCTGCAAGGTCCTCTTCTGAAATACAGTCACTACTCCACGCTAATCTACCACTGCAATTTTGGGGAGCTTGTGCACCACATTTTTCACAAGTCTAGTCCTGCGGGTTAGCACTTTTTTTAAGACCATTCACTATGTGTACAGACAGTCTTTGGATTCTTCCATCATTCATACACTCCATGCTTGGAAGTAGTTTTGGAGGATTACTGCTTGTCCTGCTCCTAGTTGTTGGGACTGTGCTTTTATTTTTTCTGTGCCGCAATGGATGTACCATCATGAGGCAAAATGGGGATAGTACCACCACATGTGCTCCTGTGATGTAACTGCATGATACAGTGCTTTGGCGCACCCTTACTTCAGGAACTAAATGGCCACTCGTTCTTGTCCTTTCTGCCTGTCTGGCTACACTGGGTGCAGACCATTTTCTGTTGTCTGCTGTGCACTTTGGAGTGTGCCCTGGACATATGCTTTGGAACGCAACTGGTTCAATCTCTGGACATTGACCTACTGTTTAGTCCTTAACGGCTCACTTGTACCGTTGTCATTCTCGCTTGCCATTGCTCCTAAATGCATACCCTGAGTCTTCTGGGATGCCTCTTCCCTGGTGATTTGGATCTTGGCTCGTCTTCTGTGGATTCAGTACTGGCTGTTCCTCTCTTGGCAGATGCTTAGGGGGATGGAGTAGGACATATCTGTTCTATGGACCTGATGTATTGGGTGCCTCTCGGAACATCGTTGACGGTTGCTGGGAACAGCAATGCTTTGTCTACTTCTCAGAATACATAAACAATCTTTCAGTTTTGAGTTGCAGGAACTTTTAATTTGGTCACGTTTTAAATATCCTAAATTGTTTTTATATCGCACTGCCTTTTATCTTGCTTTTTAAATTTGCTTTCAAATTTTTAAATTTGGCTTTCTGAATGCTTTTACCTTCAAAATAGCACAATGACTTTTCATAATTTTAGAGTTTTATGCTTTACTTATATGGTTAGAATTGTTTTAGGAAGATTTTTAGTCGTTTCACGTCCAAAGAGTGGGTGTCACGTGGTTACATTAGGCCCGGATACAAATGCCATTTTACCTGCTCATGTTCCTAAGTTTCCTTCTCTCCTTAAACACAATGACATTTGACACACATTTATTTGCGTGCAAATACCGGATAATATTCTTCTAACTCAGCTTTGCTTCCACTTCGTAGGTATACTACTAAATACATGGAACAGTCTGTACAAGGGCTAAGTTCATCACGCAAACTGTTGTTATTTGTTTTGGTCGTTCGTCGACAGAGCTATCACAATAGCAAAAACAATAATAGCCTGACTGGGACTTCGGCATGGTAACATGGATGCTGTTTATTATATAAACAATATCAATCCTTTGGTGAGACAGAGGAGCATCTCACTAGCACTGAGAGGTCGACCCATGCCGGAATTCCAGCCCAGCTGATTCCTGTTTACCTCATGCGAGAGATGCTGCCCAGCTCTCCACCAAGACGGGCAGCCTGATAACACTTACCCACAGGTAACAGGGAGTTAGATCACCCTAAAGGGATTTGGCAGATTCACACACCCTAGACTTGCAGGTTAGGAAGCACTAGGTAGGAGTACAATATATTACAGTACTTGTATGCTAGCATATTTTCTTTGTAATAAGAAAAATGGTAGAACTGTTTATCTTATTCACCATTCTCGTAATGCTAATCACATTATTCTGCTTCCTTCTATTGATTATTGCAGGGCAAGTATTTTACTCAAGAATCACAATGCTTCAATAAATATTGAAACACTTTACTGTGTATTTCCTGTGTATCTCTTTGGATAACCATAGGTAACTAAGCGAAAGTGTTCTAGATCTGTTACCACAATTTCTTTGGGAGTCATGTTCTGAGGATACACAATCTATTTGTTACCATGTCAGGTTAGGGGTACAGAAGGTGCACCGTGAGCTAGCAGGACTTAAGCCAACATATCCAGATGGTACGCATGGAGTCAGTCTCGCACAGTTATGATGTTTATGTTGTCCAACAAATGCATAGTTTTACTTGGGAAAGTATAGGCCATACGACAAAAGGAGTTACGACAATTTGAAGGCAAAGACTGAGATACTGTACCAGGTGGTTGTGGAGGACAGAACAGTGGTGCCTGGGGCTAAGACGCAAAGAGAGGGCCTTCCAGGTTAGGTGAAAGGTATGGATCAATAAGAAGAATGGGATGTGTTTCCAGGACAAATTAAGAAGGCGAGTCAGTGGGAATAAGTTGTCTTGCAACTGCTTTACCTGTATGGTTCCCTCAGGTCATTGACCATTTCAAGTCATGTTCTCTTGTTTTATTCTCTCTCTTTTTCTCTGTGTTTCCTTCTTCCAGTTGGAATAACCTTTTGACGACAGCTCCTGGGTCAGAGCATCAGTTGAACTAGCCAGTGCCCATGCTCATTAGAGCCGCAAACCAGTTGACTGCGTCTTCTTGTGCTGATGAGCATGGGAATGTCTCTGGGTATATATGTTTTCATCACTGGCATTACCATTAAGAATATCAGACCATTATGCTGCAATGACTGGATGAGCATTACCACCGCTGCTGCAACCTCCAATCAGTCAGTGTGGGCCATCCTGAACACCCGAGAGATTAAGCTGAGAGAGTTTTTCTCTTGATTCCCTACCCCCATGACATTGAGTTGTTTCAGGTAATGTTTGTTCCTTGTCTACAGATCTCTGTTGGTGGATTTTCATTGGAGCCCACTCCCAAAACTTCTGACTGAGCCTAGTGGGTCTTGAAGTCCTCAAAGTGGCCTATGTTAGGTATTTGTCAGTAATACACACATATGTGATATCTACCATATGTGATACCTACCACGTTAGTCTGCAACATGTACCCTAGAATTTGTCAACATAGGTGTCAGAAATCTGAAGGCTGATCTGCCACAAGTGTGCCCAATATCATATTGAACCTTTTGTGCATGATAGCTTTGGAATATAATGAATGAATGATAGGATTTCTTTGACTTAATACATCAGAATAATCCTTATCAGAACAAGACAATTAGCACCATGGGTGTTTGGTAAGTAAGGTTGTCTCTAAATATAGTTTTGGTAAAATTGTGTACCAAAACTTTACCATTATTTTAATTTGTAATTTCTATTTGTATGTTTGTTTGACCTGTCAGTCTTAGGGTGGTCTTCCCCCAAACCTTTTGCCATTTTACCTCAAATTTTAGCTGAAGTTCATTTGTGTTGGCCTTAGCGCTCTGTGCTCTTTACCACTGCTAAACTGTGCTAATGTGCTTGCGCTCACTACCCTAAACATGGTCTGACTGGCATATACCTAACTGGCATATCTAATTTACTTATAAGTACCTTGTAGAGTGGTATACCATATACCCTGCAAATGTAATGCTTCCAGTGGGCCTGCTGCACTTATTGTACCACCCACTTAATTAGCACCTTAAAACATGTCCCAGGCCTGCCATTCCACCTTTAATGCAGTTTTATACTGCCATGTGTCAACTTGGCATTTACACCCCCTTACCAAGCCTTAAACTCCCCTTTCTTTCATATAAGTCACCCCTAAGGTAGGCCCTAGGTAGACCATTCCCCAAGGATACAAGATCTCCAGGAAGGGCCGCCCCACTCGCCCTGGAGGAGGAATCGCCATCGTCCATAAATCCACCCTCCGCCTGAGCACACTCCCCGACGAGCCCACAGACCTGATGGAACACCTTCACTTCAAGATACTGGCCAGCCCTACCTCCACCCTCCGTGGAACCCTCATCTACCGACCCCCTGGACCCCGCGGACTTTTCGCCAACTCCATCACGGACATCATCTCCCCGCATGCCATCGCGTCCACCAACTACACCCTACTGGGAGACCTCAACTTCCACCTCGACAACCAACTGGACCCCAGCACCACATCCCTCCTGGACAACCTCCACAACATTGGACTCCGCCAGATCGTGACCGAACCCACGCACTCAGCAGGGCACACCCTCGACCCCCTCTTCACAACAGGAAACTCCATCACCTTCAGCCACACCACCGAACTCCCATGGACTGACCATCGATGCGTCCACTTCACCTTCAGAACACCCACCATCCACAGACACCAGCACCTGCTCCCACGAAGAAACTGGACCAGAATCCCCGACGACCAGCTAACCTCATCACTCAGCAACTCCACCCCAACCATCGCGGAAAACGACGACGCCAACACCGCAGCCCGAACCCTGCACAGATGGATCTCCGACAGCGCCAACACCATAGCCCCCTCAAGAAAAACAACAACACCCACACCAAGAAAGCTAGATGGTTCACCACCGAACTTTGAGAGTCCAGACGCACTTGCCGCCGCCTCGAAAAGGCCTGGAGGAACACCAAATCCCCAGAAGTCCACAACAACTTCAGAGCCGCCTCCAACGCCCACCACCAACTCATCAGAAAAACGAGGAAAAAAGCGATTGAAGACAGAATCTCCACTCATGCACACAACAGCAAAGAACTCTTCAACATCATCAAGGAGTTTGCCCAACCCACCAGCGAGTCCACCGACATCCCTCCCTCACAAGACCTCTGCGACAAACTCAGCACCTTTTTCCACCACAAAATCAAGAGCATCTACGACAACTTCGACGAAGACAACCAACACACTGAACCCTCACCAACCACCCCCGACACCCTGAAGCCAGCGATCGACAACTGGACAGCCCTCACCACTGAAGACACACTGAAGACGATGAAGTCAATTCACTCCGGGGCCCCCACGGACCCCTGCCCCCACCACATTTTCAACAGAGCCGCCGACACCATCGCACCCATGCTCTGCCACACCATCAACCGCTCCCTGGCAACCGCCTCGTTCCCTGACGACTGGAAACACGCTGAGATCAACCCCCTCCTGAAGAAACCCTCGGCGGACCCCACCGACCTCAAAAACTACAGACCCATCTCCCTGCTCCCGTTCCCAGCGAAAGTCATCGAGAAAGCCATCAACAGCCAACTCACCACATTCATCGAAGAGCACAACATCCTCGACTCCTCCCAATCCGGCTTCAGAAAAAACCACAGTACGGAAACCGCCCTCCTTGCCACAACAGACGACATCTGTACCTTACTGGACAAAGGAGAAACAGCAGCCCTCATCCTCCTCGACCTCTCAGCGGCGTTCGACACAGTCTCTCACCGCACCCTAATACGCAGACTCCACGACGCAGGGATCCAAGACAAGGCCCTCGACTGGATCCGCTCCTTCCTCTCCGGCAGAACGCAGCGGGTCAGACTCCCCCCTTTCCTCTCAGACCCTACACCTACCACCTGCGGAGTCCCCCAGGGGTCCTCCCTCAGCCCTACGCTCTTCAACGTCTACATGGCTCCGCTTGCTCCCATCGTCAGAACCTAGGGACTCAACATTGTGTCAAAAGCAGACGACACCCAGCTCATCCTCTCCCTATCCAACGAACCCAACACCGCCAGACACAACTTTCGAGAAGGCATGGAAGCTGTCGCCAAATGGATGAAAAACAGCTGCCTACAACTAAACACAAACAAAACGGAAGTACTCATCATGGGCCCAAACCCAGACGCCTGGAACGACACCTGGTGGCCCCCCGCCCTCGGAAGCCCGCCCACCCCCACGGACCACGCACGCAACCTGGGAATGATCCTGGACTCAGAGCTCAAAATGGACCGCCAGATCAACTCCGTCTCGTCCTCCTGCTTCCACACCATCCGCCTCCTACGTAAGACCTTCAAATGGATCCCCCTCGAACACAGAAAGACCGCCTTTCACGCCCTGGTCACGAGCAGGCTCGACTACGGCAACGCACTCTATGCCGGAATAAACAAAAACCTCACCCGCAAGCTACAGAACATCCAAAACGCCGCCGCAAGACTGGTCCTCAACCTGAAAAGCCACTGCCACATCTCCCAGCACCTGCGCACACTCCACTGGCTCCCCATCGAAGCTAGAGTCACCTTCAAGATGCTAACCCACGCTCACAAGGCCCTCCACGACACCGGACCAGCATACCTGAACAGCCGACTCAAATTCCACGCACCCCAAAGGACCCTACGATCAGCCCAGCTCTCCTACGCCGTGGTCCCTCGCACCAGAAAGACCAGATCGGGAGGCCGCTCCTTCTCCTTCCGCGCGGCCAGTGCCTGGAACGACCTTCCGCTCCACCTCAGACAGATAACATCGCTCCCCATCTTCGCAAGAAACCTCAAAACCTGGCTCTTCGACAGAACCCCTTCTTGATGGACTGGAACCTGCGAACCCCCCCCTCCCCCCCCAGCACCTTGAGAACCTTACGGGTGAGTAGTCGCGCTTAACAAACATTTGATTTGATTTTTTTTTTTTTAGGGTAGGGTCTTGTGCAATTAGGAGGTGGGTCATGTACTTTTAAGTTTTGCATGTCCTGGTAATGAAAAACTCCTAAATTTGTTTTTCAGTACTGTGAGGCCGAGGCCTACCCCTCCCATAGGATAACACTGGTGAGTCTTTGTTACATTTAATGAGCTTCAATTCCTAAGTGGAAGCAGGTAGAAATGTCATGTTTGGTACCTATGAAATTGTAATGATAAATCCTCTTTGATGGTAAAGTCAAATTTTTCTTTACAATTTTGAAAATGCCACTTTTAGAAAGTTGGCATTTTCCTGCCCTTAGCGCTTTGTGCCTGCAGCCTGTCTTGGGTTACATAACTGGGCATAGCTGACAGTTAGGCTTTGTGAATTCCTCCCAGACAGTCACATATTAGAGGAATAAGGTGTGCCTCAGTGTGCCATCTCCTTGCAGGATGGGGGGGGTGGAGCTGAGCACATCCCCATTTACACCTGAATAGCTTATGCTCTGCTGTCACACAAGGGCCTCATTTACAATATTTTGACTCACAGCAGCACAGCAAGCCTTCCTACTGCTGTGCATCAAAAGAAATGGGCAGGAATGCGCCCTATCTACAAGATACGGCGCATTCCTGTCCTTTTCTCCTGCACTGGCGCACAATGGGCTGCCATGCCCAACACAGGCACCCTTGCACCATGGTGCAAGAGTATTTGCGTTGTATGGGTGGTTTTATTTGTGCAGGAAGGGACACCGTCAGGTTCCATGGATGCTGCTTGGGAACAACAACAGCAACAGCCATGGAACACCCCTTTCATGCAGAGTAATGTGTTAAAGGAGCCATATTTACAAGGCCATGAAAAGCCACTCAGCGTGGCTTTAAATGGCCTTGTAAATATGGGCAGGCCCATTGTGCCGCTGGTGCATCAAATAAAGTGACTCACTGGCGGTGCAATCAGCTTGTAAATAAGCCCCTACGGGTCTAACAACCCTATATTGTCACTGCAGCCAGTCAGGGCTGGGGAGTCAGAAAATTCCATGCACTTTCAAGAAGTTTCTCCCACCTTCTAGAAAAGTGTGACAGGTTATATAAATAGGATCTTCAGACCCACTCTCAGAGGACTGCCTGCTGCTGTGACCTGCTGTGTACTCTGCCAGACTGCTGATGTACCTGGAAGAACTGCTTAGCTGTCTGGATCCTGCCTTGAACCCTCAAAGACCTGCCCTGCTGTTGAGACGTGCATCTTCCCCTACATCAAGGACTACTATAAGTGACTCCAAGGGCTAAATTGCTGGCTTCCTGTTCAGAGCCACAGGGACATAAAATGCTCCCACCATCTTAAACCTGCACCTGGACCCAGCCTGAATGCGTCCTGACCCCCCCCAAGAGGTGTCCTTTCAGTCCTGGACACTTGGCTGTGGTGCTAAAAGTGCCCAGATGGTCAAAAAACTAAACTGAGGACTTAAACACATTTTGGTCCAAAAGTGCTCTGAGAACCAGGAGGAGACGGGACCAACCTGCTTGCCTATTCACCTGAGGTGCATGATCGGTCAGATTGATTTTGTGACTTATTGCTCTATGCTCTTTCCCTCAGCAGCAAATCCTTTTCATCTGTACTTCGCCAAAGGGGAATCCGATCTTGTGGAACTGTCTTCGGATACAGCCCTCTGCCTCGTCCCGCTGAAGATTTTAGACTTTCATTTTGGAGACTATGTCCGAACATAGAAATCTTAACCATGGCTTTGACACAAAGGCCCTCTGATGACGAAGGTCCATTCTCAGACACTTACTGCAGCCTTTCTCTGCTGAGCTTTACATTCTCAGACCCTTTTTCTCCGAAAATGTTCTAAGCCCAAAAGTAAGCGTTGACCGGGCTCAATCCACTTTTTTTTATCTGGCCCACGCTCCATCTCGGTCAGCCATATTTTTCAACTTTGAGCTGTTACCATGCGACTAAATGTCCGCAGTTGGCGCTTTGATCTTTTGAGGTGCTACTTTTTACTGTAACTTTAAAAATTCATGTGTCTGGTTCTAGTGGTTGGATTTTTGTTGTTTTATTGTAAAATAATTTATTAAAATATACTCTATTTTTTTTAATCCATTTGGGATTTTTCTTGTGTTGTGTTTTCACTTTATTACTGTTGATTTGCTGGATAAATACTTTACACATTGCCTCTAAGTTAAGTCTGGCTGCTTTTTGTGCCAAGCTACCCAGGGTTACAAATGCAAAAGAACAATTGATGGTTGAAAATGCTGAACAATGTCAAACACTCACCCCCAGTCAGATAGCCCTGCCTATCATAGACAGAGCTAGGCACATACACCTACTCAATGTCAGGATACCCTCATGAGTGATATTGGGCTTTACAAATACAGATAACATAACATAACAGACAAAAGGTGACCTTTGAGCGAAGAGATGATGAGGTGTAAAGTAGATACAGATTTAGTATGGATTTGATTTTTATCTTGAATACAGAGTTGTAACCTATCTTGGAGAGGAACACCGAGTGTGGTGAGACTATCCATACAGTTCATCAGATATAAGGTAGTCTTCATCTCCTTGCTTCTGGTAGTTACCAGTAAATGGTAGCAGTTGCTTGGGGGATATCTCAGAGTGATTTGCCTAGAATTTACTAGGTGCCATGTTTTTGTTTTATTTGTAATATGGTAGTACAATAACAAACATAACTGTCAATAAGTAACTAGTATCTCATAATGACATCAAATAAATTCATAGGTTTCATCTACATAATCATATATGCACTTGTGCAAGTTAATAGCCAAATATGTTATGCTTATAAAGTTATTGGGCTGAGAGTGAAAAAGGTGCAATGGTGCTGTTCACTTATACAAACATATAATTCATTATGTGATTATTCCTATAGATCTGGAGATTAACAATATTAGTGGTGGCTCCTCCGCTATGGCGGAGGAGTGTCGCCCCACTGCTTTTAAGCAGTGCAAAGTACGAACTATAAAATGATAATAACTTTGAGTTATCATTTTTTGTTTCGTGTTGCTTTGTGGGCAGGTGGGTGGGCAGGGCTGCTCTGCTCTCAGAGCAGGGCAGGGGAGGAGTGGTGTGCCCACTCCTAAGTGCACAATAAATGTTTGGTTGGCCCTCACGGGCCACCCAACCAGTCATGCACACTTTCCCTGTTCTCCATGCAGGCTGTAATTCTCAGACCAATCACAACACTGCATTGCAGCATTGTGAGTGGTCTGGCGAGCCTGGGTGCTTACCAATCACAACACTGCATTGCAGCATTGTGATTGGTCAGTGGGGCCTGACTGTGCTTCCTGTTCCAAGACAAGGAGAGCAGGAGCAGAGACACGGGACTCGGTGGCATGGTACGTTTTTTTTTTATATTGCGCACCCCAACCCCCCCCCCCCGCATGACTCCCTCCCCGGCCCAGCTCTCCACCCGCAAGCCATGGCGGCCGCCACTGGACAACATAACCGATTCTAACTATAACACATAAATATAAAATGCTAATGTAGTATAGTCCAATAATACCATTAAATTATACAAACAGTTGATCTCACAATTTAAAACATTTTTGACTTGCTCCGGTCTGTTTCGCATACAGTGCTTCACTTTGCTGTACTCTGCATTTTTTTTATAAACCAAACTACAAATGAAGGAAATTAACTTGGTCCTCCATTTCTATCATACCAATGGCTGTGCTGCCAACATTGAATTATAAATGATCTTTTGATATCTCTAAGCTCATCCCTGCATTGAACAGTAACCCAACAAGGTTATGATCGGACTGGGAGGGATTTGAATCAAAAGTTGACTTTCAAGGTATTTAAATATTGAGTACCAAAAGTTATATTTTCTAGGACATTAGCATATAATATGGTACCAATTAGCTACTCATGCAATTTACTTCTAAAGTAGTTTTACTGAATTTATGGATTGACTTGTGTACAATAACTCAACTATTAAGAATAACATTATATATTTATTTAATTAGCACCTCTTGGGACTAGAACATTGAGCTCCATATTTCAAAAGCTATAACAAGATCTTCCTGCTTCTCCCATGTGGTAGAGATTTATTTATTTAATTAATGTGCATAGGGTATTTTTTCGAGTTCATTGCTTTTTTTAATGCCATAAATTCGGTACCAGGTGCTATGTTGGAAAGGTTAAAGGTGCATACATTTTTCCCAACAACTCCTGCTGATTTGCATTCTGTAAATTGATTTATTTTTTCAATTGATAATTTTCCAAATGTTAACATGTGGATGGAACACACATTGCAACCTGTCAGAGACTGAGTAGTTTTTTAGAAATCGTAACACTCTCTTAATATAAATGTGATCTTTAAAGCCTCATTGTTCATCACTGATATAGTAGCACCTTTTTTGAAAACACACGACTCTTACATTTTTGTCACTATGCCCTCTTTCTTTAACAGTCTAGCTACAGGAGAGTTTGGAGATTGCTTGTAGCCGTGTAAGGCTACATGTTCATTTATAGTGTATACGTTTTTATTTTTTATTATGTAATTACAGATTTGCATTTTAATTCAGGAGCAGTGAAAGTGAGGCAATAAGATCATGCTCAAAGGCAAACACGATCTGAGAGAATGAACATGTGGCTCACTGTCTGCATAAGAGCGGGGGTGTATTGGTATATGATTTTACAATATGTTGTAAAATTATAGCCATATGTGCTATGTTGCAAAATGGTGCAATAAGAAAAGACTTGTCAGTTGAATCAGTTTCTGATGATTCAGGCAATGAAGAGGAACATCTGCTTTGACCCCCACCCCCAGGACAGGCTGCTTCTAGAGTCACTGAAGGACTGATGTAACAAACAATTACTTTTCTTTTTTATATCATATTTAATATTGTGTTGATTTATGTTCAAAAAGTGTTATCTTAAATGTGAAAATGTTTTTAAAGTATATGTAAACAAAAGGTATATCATTGCTTTAGCTGTATAGCATAAGCTCCAAATAAGAAAAATCAAAGTAGAATATTGTTGCCCTTGACTCTTTCTGCATGACTTTGTTTACACCCGTTTAGCTGTAAGTCTGCAGCAATAGTTGGACATAGTTCTTTCATTACTCTACATCTAAGAGCCTCCTCCTCACTTCTGGAGTTCTGTAAGAACCTGAAGACCTGGCACTTCAACTAAGATCCTTCCGACGACCTGGGTACACTTCGGGTGATTAGTCGTGCTTTACAAATCCCTGTAACGTAACATAACATAACGTACCGTAACATAACATAACTGTTGGAAAACGAGGCAGTATCTGTGAGGCCTGCACAAATAACATGTCACATTTGTCCTTCACTGGGAACCAAACACCCTATTGTAGCTCTTGACTTTCAGAGGGTAGCATTGCAGAGCAGTCTAAGGCTTACTCAAGGGAGATGGTGTAGGCTAGTAATCGCCATTACAAGTACGCAGGAATAACACTCAATAATTTATTGTCCAGTCTGTACTTTGCTTTATAAAAGTAAGAGTACATTTATTAGACACACACACTACTCAATACTATGCACCAATTTACAAATATACATAAGCTGTTGGAATTACTTTGTGACATTGCATAACATCTCCACCCCTCCCATGGGGGGGTGGGGTTTAGTACCACCACTCCCATGTAAGCACATCATCTTGCCCCCTAATGCAGTGGGTTGACACAACCTGGAGCGAGGGCCTTGCCAACTGGCACCATCCCAGTGGCGACCCACCCCATCATCTCAACAAGCATTAAAAATAGGAACACCTGCCCTGGGGACACATAACCCTGACTGAGCATCTTATACTGACCATACAGTATACACCTCTACATCTTAGTGGCTAACAGTCTGGGTTGTTCTTCCCCTAACGCAGTAGCAAGAATACATGTTTGGGCATCATTTTAAATGAGGTACTTTTCATAGCTGATAACCATTGTAATGCATTGCAATCACAGCCTCTAAAAGGCATCACAGGTAAACTCACAGGATTAAGCATTTACAGCCAGACACCCTAGCAGGAATGTCTGGCAACATATCCCCACTTTGCTTATGACATCACCTTACACAGGTACTTCACATAACACATGTGACTTCCAGTCCCTCTAAAAGAAATAACATTAGTAAATGCATTTCTGGTGAAATTACACCTCTTCAAAATGGCGTCGTCCAGGGGTCTCATGCCACATGGTCTCTGAGAACCCCTTCCCCCCTCGCTGCCTTCTCTCCAGAGCTGCATGGTGCCTGGCACCAGGTGTCAGCTGTTGATGGATGAACCTGTAGCTCCACCCATCTTCTCTTCTTGGAGTGGAGGCCTTCGCCCTTGGAATGCTTGTTGTGCAGGGCTGGGCCTCTGATGCTACAGCTTGGGGAGGAAGGTCATTAATTCAGCGTGGCAGGGTCAGCCCCAGCCAGGCCCTGGTTATGAGCTGACTGAGAGAAATATGACATTTCTGGATGACCCAAAAGCAGTACAAATATGACTTTGGACTCTGCAGAATCCTTCTTCTCACATAAGTTACAGTGGACTTTAGTGCGTGTCTGGAATTTGTAGGCCCTAGGAAAGTGAAACTAGCCCATGCGCTCCACATCCTCATAGGAGAGTAATGGAGTGAAAACAGTAAAGCACACTGACTTTCCCTCAAATGTTTCTTCCCATTGTATAAAGCCTATTCCATGTCACCACCCAGTTCTGCATAAGTCCTGCCACACCATTCACTTTGTAGCTGCTCCAGGGCTGCGCATGCCAAGAATCTTGTGCACACGCATGTACACACGTGTCTGCATGTAACCGGCCCTGTGCCCCTTACTCTGGCTGCAGCGCAGCAGCCGACTTGCGCCAGGGGGACACCGGTAAAATACACATGAAGTCCCTTTCATCATGAGTTCACTGTGGGTGAGTCCCAACTTATGAGGCTCTCCCACAGTAAAAGCTCAACAAATAGGTGTTCAAAAAGCGAAAAATCTGGGTGGCTCAGATGGTCAGAACCACCTTCTAACAATAACATAACATAAAATAGTGACCCTATGCTTTTTACTTTGTATCAGTATCATTGCCTTTTAGTGATGCCATCGGAGTACCACCTGGTATGTTGATAAATGCTGAAGTAAGAACTTGCCTGGAAGCCCTGTCCTTGCTACCTAAAGGCTGAGATCTAGACCTAAATGTTTTCCTTTATAGCGTTGGTAGTGTGAAACCAATGGGGGTTACAGTACCCATACCAATAGGTGTTGTATGTAAGGACACCAAATTATTTCTTTTCCTCTGGCTCATCCTCTAACCCAGTGGTAAGTGTACTATCTAGTACCACATATTTTATCATAGAAAGGTATTCTATCTCTGATGTTTCTTCCACTGCCTGTGCTGTCTGAGAAGGTGGCTCAGTTTGGGGATACACAACTTTTATAAGTAAGTTGTTTCATCATGGATGTGCCATGTTTTGATATCCATTTATATCTACATATATAATTAAACATTTTTATTTAGTGTTATAATACATGTTAGTATTTATTACTTTACAATCTTTTTTCCTTTTTTACTTTGTAGGTTTCTTTTATATTACTGATTTCAAGGAGGAAAAGAAAATAACAAAAATTGGCTACATTACCATTAGACTTGACATCCTTGGGGTGGCTTTCCCCCAAACTTATTGCTTTCACCCTTCCTGGTTGCGCAAATCGTTTTGTTGAGTTTAGGCCTCTAAACACTTTATCAATGTTAAAAAAGTGCTAAAGTGCTCATGCTCTGTCCTTCAAACGTGGTAAGATTGGCAAACACCAAATTGGGGAATATAATTTACTCGTGACTCCCAAGTGAATGGTAATACCTATACCCTGGGCCTTGAAATTAAATGCTACTAGGGGGCCTGAAACACTCATTGTGCCTCCGACTAAAGTAGCATTTTAACACGTCTCAGGCCTGTCACTGCAGCCTGTAGTGCAGTTCTAAACTGCCATTTTGACCTGCCGAAATAAACCTTTTGCCACGCCTAAAACTTCCTTTTTAATACTGTCACCCCTAATGTAGGCCCTAAAGGCTCCTGGCGCAAGGTGCATTACTTTTAAAATGTAGGACATGTGTGCTTATGTTTTACATGTCCTGGCAGTGAAGAACTCCTAAAGTCGATTTTCACTATTTTAAGGCCTATCTCTCCTATTGACTAACACTGAGTTACCTTATTATATTCAATAAGTGATGACTTTGGAATGGGAGCAGATAGAGATATACTGTTTACACTCAAATGAACTGTAATTTAAAATCCTCTTAAACTGTGAAGCCAGATTTTAAGTCCCAATTCTGAAAATGCCACTTTTAGAAACTTGGCATTTTCTTGTTCTAATCCATCTGTTCATTCTGCCAGTGTCCTGGGTCGAATGAATGTGAATGGCTCTGCTGTAGGGGTTTGTGTATTGCTTCCAGACAGTAACGGAAATGGGGCGTAAGTGCAGACAGAATGGGCCATTGTTGGTGATGGAGCAGGGTTTTCAGGAAATAAAACCTGCTCGAATTGAACCCTCAGTAATATTTACTAACCGTGTGCGGTGAAAAACTAATGTGGGAAAGAGCCTAACATGAGGGAAAATGCTACTGCGCAAGCGCGTACTAAATCACTGAAGTAGGCCGCAAATGCTTCTTGACAAAAGAAAAATTAAAGACTAATGCTGCTTTTGTGCACATTATTAACGTTTGCTAGAAAAATAATATTAACATGGGTTGCGCATGGATAGATGCAACATGGGGTGGATGCGTAATGAAAAGCAATATAAGTGATTAATAATGCCTGTGTCTGTTTTTCATAGAAGCATGGTTTTCTGTTCTGCGGGAAAACACGGGGTTAATGAAAATAAATAAATTCTTCAAAATAACACTGAGCAAGACGATGGCAATGGAAGACAAGTGTCCTTCGCCAGTCCTGTGTGCCTGCCAAGAGACAGCTGATAGAAACAAAATTTTCCTTGAGTGAAAGAACATTTCCTCTTGGTGCGGCATGAACGGATAAATGTGACACAAAATTTGCTACATGACTAGGATGGAGGAAACGAATGCTATGACAGAGGCTCGAATTTGTATTTCCTGGGATGGAAGTAGATATGCAGAATAAATAAACAAAAAAGACATTGAGTGAGATGGACATGACAAGAGTGGTGCGACAGTACACCCCCTTCCTTAACCAATAATGTTTAGAGAAATCCTCTGTTCTGACACAAGTGTGGGTTGGACATTTGGGTTTTAGGGTATAATTGAGGTTCCTGGTGGGAGGGGTTAGGTTAGTTGGTGGCTTGCTTTCTTACCTGCGTGAGGAGAGGCCTTCGATGCTGTCTCCGATTCTTGAGCTGGCTGTTCCTGTCTGCTGATTCCTAACTTAATCTTTGCCTCTTCAACTCTTCTTGAGGGGCCTTACTACTCTCATGGCCAGGGAGTAGATTTCCTATTTAATTGGGTTAGTATAGACAGAAAACTGAATTTGCATAATCATTTGCAAATGTATTTTGTCTCTGAACCTTTTGTCTCTTCGCCTTTCCACTCCCTTATGCATTGACAATTTGAGATGTGTTTTAATTCACTATTTCTCTGATATTGTTGCTCTGTGATGATCTATGATTTGTACTGTATTTTGGTATTAATGAGCATTTATTTCACATTATTTTGGATAAACATTATAAATGTACAAATGTGTCTGTCTTTATTAGGGGTGTTTTTCTAGTTTATTAATATTTTAGAAACAAGTATTGGTTTGCCAAACCCTGTCAACTCTATAAAGATCGCATTGCCACAATTGGTATAATAGAAATGAAGACACAAATTGGATTTTGGTAATTTTGGTAATTTATTTGGAATTTAACTAATCTCAGCTTGAAGGGGCTTGTGGGTAATGAAATTGGGCCTAGTTTGTGGAAAATTATTAGTCCCAGATCGCTGGATCAGTTTTGGTAGCAGAATATGGTTTATATTGATTATTTTGGCAAATTAATGGTTGAATTATTGATTTTGGTTACTAATATGAAAAGTTAGCGTCTTTGTTTTATGTAATCTGGAAGTACGGGTACGGAGTTACCTAAGATCCCGGGATGTTGATTTAGCCTCTGGGGCAGAGGAAGAGTGTGGAAAAGTATCACACTGCAGAAGTACTTTGTCTGTTGTTGTAATATCAAACTGTGAAATGCTGTTGATGTTATTCTAAGTGACCTATTCTGTTGTAAGAAGATTGTATGAAATAGTGAAAGTCCGCTTCCGAAACTTTGGTCTTACATCCCCGAAGCAGTACCAAGACGTCTTTTCTACAAAGTCCTCTTCCAAAACTTTGGCTAGTATCCCCAAAGGAGTACCAAGACCTCTTTCACTTGATTGTGAGTAGAGTGACGCTGGTCGTTATTTTACTGGAAGTAAAAGGAATCTCTGAGTAATTGAACTATCTTTTTATTAGTGGAGCAGACAAAGTAGCAGCATTTTGTGTCGTTTCTAATAAAGAATTCATTTAGAAAGACTTTTGTAGTACATTGCGGTATTATTTTGTGAAGGGAGGGTCAGTCGCAGGAGTTATACTGACGTCACAAAAAGCTGCGCTGGCATTGGTCAGATAGCGGGTGTGTATTGTGCTGTGATTGGTTGGTTGGTGTGAGCCGCGCTGGTATTGGATGAGTGCGAGCCAATAGAGTGAGCAGAATTACGGAAGGATTTTCCTTGATTTCTAAAGCATTTTGCAAAAAGAGAGAGTTGAAAATTAAGTTGATAAAGATGATACAAGACTTGATTAAAAAGACAAACCAATAGTTACTAGAGAGGGACTTCCTGTACCTCCTGCAAGATCGCCTGCTTCTTTTTTGATGATAGAGCGTGGATATCATACGTGTACATGGTTAGAGAATTGGGTGAGTTATGCAGAGGATGATGGAGTTTCAGCTTTCCCAGAGCATGGTACTTTCAATGTAAAAGTTTTAGAAAATTTGAGAAGACAAATGAATAAGTTAAAACCAAATCCTAGACCTATGCAGTATGAGGCGCTTGAGGAATGGTTTTATCAAGGAAGGGACAGGGAGCCAAGTTATGAGGTCCTGCACACTGGCTCCCAAAGAAGTTAAGTCTGAAGGGGGTGTGCAGTTCTTGGCTGGGCGTGGGGGACAGGGAGATCTTTCTTCATGATGCCCTCACATACCCCGGAGGATGTCATGCTTCATCATTGGGCATTTGCCCCTCATCAGGCCGGCGCTGCAATGCCTGACGGGCTCCCGTAAACGGGGCTCTTTATCGGAGATCTTTTTGCAGAAGCTGTTAGGTGCGTGCGGGTGCTGGGTAGTGCACAGGAGAGTGAAATAAAATAGGTCTGGAGCAGTCCTACCTTAGGTCAAGTTTAATGGTTTAGGTAGCTCGAGCCTGGTTAAAAGCGGTGCGAGTGCCCCTATGTGGGAGTAATGTTCCTAAAGGGCTATCAAAGTGAGGTTGGTCAACATGTTTCGTGCCTAAGTTGCCGCTAATGGGTCAGGTGGCACTTCATCAGGACCGAAGTAACTGAATGTGAATGGTGCACTACCATCTGGTATTGTAAATCTGTGAGCTAATTACCAGATGCGGTAGGAAGTACCCTAGTAGACTTGTACGAGGGAATACTGTAGACCTGTGGGAAAGGGGAGAAGAGGGGGGAAGGTACAACCAAGGAAAGGGGCAGTCTTCGAACCCTTATCCAAATTCTGCGACCATTTCTTCCAACCATTGGTCCGCAACACACCCACTTTCCTTCAAGACACTAGAGATGTCTTAAGACTCATTGAAACTACCAACTCAGAGAGCCCCCTGCCAGATGTACTTCTCACACTGGACATGGAGGCCCTCTATACTAACATTCCTCAATTGAACACACTTGAGGTTGTGGAGGAGATACTTCACAGCATCCCTTGGTCGTCACCCACTCCCATCAGTTTTGTCATGGAATGTGCGCACATCGCATTGACTGAGAACTTTTTCCAATTCGAGGAATGCTTGTTCCACCAGACGCAGCGGACGTCTATGGGCAGTACCTTCGCCTGAGTCTGGCATGTCTTTACATGTCAGATTTTGAGGCAAGGTATGTGCTCACGGACTCGAACCCTTTTATGGACAATGTCCTCAAGTGGAGACGTTATATTGATGACGTCTTGATCTTTTGGAAGGGTCACAAAGACGTGATTCCCAGTTTCCTCACATGGATTAACAACCTCAATCTGGTTGAGAGTCATTTGTTTGTTTTCCCACAGCTCCCGGAGCTCCGCCTCCCCCGTCAGCCTTAGACTGTGTATCTAGGGGTGAGTTTGTGACCTTAGTGTTTTTAACTTCTACAAGTGCCCGCGTATCTCCAGCATAATTTCCGGCACTCAGACCGTTTACTTTTGCTAGCTCACGCCATACTGGCTGGCCCATCATCTAATTGGCACTTCTGAAATACGACCGAACGCCAATGGCTTCGTCGCTAGGGGTTACTGCCTTCTCTGATTTACATCATAGTGTGTTCGCTCATTCGGCGTACCTTTCCCTGGCACTAAGACCGCTTCACACCTGCGTGTCTACGATAGTTTGTTCCGTCCCTCACTCGATTGGCACTGTTTAATATGACTGCATGCCTTCTCCCCTTTACGCGCATAAATTTCGGATCCTAATTTTTGTTCTCGCAATTTTGCTCGTGCACGCTAATTGTAGCTATGGCTTCATTCATCACTGCCATTCACGTTCGTAGTCTATGTGTTGCCGCACTAGCTACCCTGGTTGGTATCTTACGCCTGATTGGTAAAAGTTTATCACAATTTTTAATCCACCTTTAAACATCGAGGCGCACTGGCTACCCTAGTTGGGAATTGACGCATGATTGTTAATAAGCTAATTCACCTCCAGCTTCGAGGCTCTCTTTCACACCATTGCCTTTTTTAACCACGCTCGCACCTGATAGGGGCACGCAGAACCTACCCTTATGGGGTTCTACTGTCTCAGCCTAGCACGAAGGTCTGGGCTAAACTGTTTCCACTGAGGACCCTGGCCTCCGAATGGGCAGCATGTTCAAAGCTCACTTACGTGTAGATGACTAATTGTACGACATGACGCCTTAGCACAAGGCATTGTATTTCTACATGAAAATGTTGCCACACCTCTGGCTATTGTTTTTAATTTCCTTTCCCCCTCTTCTCCCCTTTCCCACAGGTCTACAGTATTCCCCAGTACAAGTCTACTAGGGTACTCCCTACCGCATCTGGTAATTAGCTCACAGAATTACAATACCAGACGGTAGTGCACCATTCACATTCAGTTACTTTGGTCCTGATGAAGTGCCATCTGACCCATTAGCGGCAACTTAGGCACGAAACATGTTGACCAACCTCACTTTGATAGCCCTTTAGGAACATTACTCCCACATAGGGGCACTCGCACCGCTTTTAACCAGGCTCGAGCTACCTAAACCATTAAACTTGACCTAAATAGGACTGCTCCAGACCTATTTTATTTCACTCTCCTGTGCACTACCCAGCCCCCACACCCGAACGCACCTAACGGCTTCTTCAAAAAGATCTCCGATAAAGAGCCCTGTTTACGGGAGCTCGTCAGGCATTGCAGCGCCGGCCTGACGAGGGGCAAACGCCCAATGATGAAGCATGACATCCTCCGGGGTGTGTGAGGGCATCACGAAGAAAGACCTCCCTGTCCCCCACGCCCAGCCAGGAACTGCACACCCCCTTCAGAATTAGCTTGAGGAATGGGAACATGAGGCTTACAGAAGGGAGAGAGATAGGAATGGGATGAAATATAGGAATACAATGAGATGGTATTCAGAGGCTAAATGGGATGCGCAGTTGAAAATGTGGAGGAGAGATGTAATGGTAGATGGATTATATCCAGTAATGGTTGCTGAGGGACAAGCTATTGAAAAGTGAAAGGAGAAAAAGAATAATGTAAAGACTTCAGAACTAGATATAGATCCGAATGAAATTGAGGATGAGTTATTAGATGAGATGCTATTGAAGAGACCTCCACCATATCAGGAGAGTCCGGATGAGATTACTCCAAGTGCACCATTAATTGAGATAGAAGTTCCACAAGTTCCACAGGTACCACAAACTTCACAAGTTCCATTAGTTTTACCATCTTCATCAGCTACACGAGTCTCACAGGAGAGAGAGATTGAAATGCTCAATAGAGCAAAAGAAGAATTGACTCAGAAAATTAGTCAGATGAGTTTAAATGCTGAAGCATTATCAGTTCCGGTAACAATTGGTCCTATAGTTCCATTTTATAGTGAGGGTCACAACATTTCGTGCATGCATTGGCAGTTCCAGTGAATAGTGCTAGGGATATTAGTGGACCAGAGTCAAATGAAATGAGTACGTCACTGATTGATATTCCAGCAAATGGAAATTTGACTGAAACGCCAAAAAGGAGTGTACAGATTGATCCTAGAAAATTAATGCCAAATGTGAGAGAAACTGCTTCAGTATCAGGGAGTTCAGTGGGACCTTCGCCAGAAGAGTTGGATGATTGGATTATAGGAATGGCATCGAATAAGTCTAAACAGAGTATAGATATAGGTAGGTTAAGAGTAGATCTGGAAGAAATGATTATTGGTACAATAAGTCCGGAGAGATTGAGTAAATATCAGGATGATGAGTTGTTATTCTTGTGTAAGAATATTACATTGAAAGCGAAAAATTTGCATGAGAAGTTGGCAGAAGCAGCACAAGAATATGGAGTGGATATTGAGAAATCAAAAGCTTTACAAAAGGCATATAGGTTGGATTTTAGTGACAAAGATTTAGAGAGTTTGAATGCATCTGGTAAACGATTGCAAATAAAAGAGTTGATTAATACTTTGAAAAAATGGGGTGATTTAGAACAATGGAAAGGTAGATGGGCGAGAAAGAAAGAAGAAGCGCTTGTAAGTAAGGGTGTGACTGCATCTTCTTTGCTTCCGTTAAAAGAGGCAGAACCTGCTGAAATGATATATCCAATGAGAGAAGTTCCGGGTGGTGGATATGTTCATATTCCTTGGTCAAGACAAGATATATTGTCTTTTACGAATGACTTCCCAAGGTTGAGAGAAAAGCCTGTCGAGTGGTACAAACAGGTAGATTTGTAAAGGTCTCAAAGGTCCTGTTGAAAGATTTGGATGGTTTGTTTGACATTGTAGTTCTAGCTGATTTATGGACTGAGTGTACAATTGCAATTGACTGGCCGAAAGAGTAATATCCTAGAGATGTTAAAACTGGATCACCTTCAAAAGAGGTGATGAAGAAATATAATCAAGTCATTACTTATTTGAAGATTAAGATTTCCCCAAAGGAAACAGATTGGGTTAAGATTGACAGGATGACACAGGAGTCAAAAGAAACAGTGCATGCCTACTATGAGAGACTTTCACACGTGTTTAAACAGTATAGTGGTTTTGAAAGCATAACTGACAAAGATATGGGACATTTTGTGTATAAATTTGTGTTTGGATTGAAACCAGAAATTATCAATATGATTCAGCATCATTTGATTTGTTGGCAGAACAAAACAGTGCATGAAATACTGAGGTATGCAAAGTATTGTAGTGATGATATTGAATCTAGACATAAGAAATTGAAAGAAAAAATGATGTGGGTGCAAGTGAAAGCGGCACAGCAGAAAAATGGGAAATTTGTTGATTATTCTCAAACAGGTTTTCAGATGAAAGGACAGAATCAGAATTTTCAAAATGGTCAGGTATCTGGTTTGAATATTGTACCGAATGGTGGTGTTCAAGTGCAATTACCGGGTAGAGGTAGAAATAACAAAGAGATGAAGAGAAAATGTCCTTGTCATGCGTGCGGCAGGTTAGGACATTGGAAGAACGAGTGCAAGTTCTTGTTAGAAAATAATGGAATGGTTCAAAATTCTAATCCACAGATGCAGAATGAGGTGGTTGTGAAACAGCTGCAACAGCAGCAGGTAGTTACACCACAGGTACAACAGGTACAAGTGCCTCAAGCTCCTATGCCAAATAATGTGAATGCTCAGGTACAGAGATACAGTGCGAATGTTGGATTTCACTCGAGTGAACAAACTGGTAAGAAACAAAATGGACAAATGGTTTCGCAATATTGGTTGCAATGTCCTGAGAGTGATTCAGATTCATCTCAATGACGGTGCCTGAGGGAGGAGGAAGAGTGCGTGCTTGGCGCATCTCTAGAGGTAGATCAATCAGGTCCTTTTGTGGATGGGAAAGTGGAAGATAATGATATTACATTCCTTGTGGACACTGGTGCTACCCTTTCTACTGTGAGAGCAGCAGAAATTCCAAACCTACCCCTCTCGGGAGAAACTATCCAAGTGGTAGGAGTTTCAAACAAGTATATTAGAACTCCAGTCACCAAACCAATGGAAGTTCATATTGGAGAATTTAGAGATTTGCTTCGGTTTGTGGTGTGCGATACAAGTCCGGTGAACCTTTTAGGTAGGGATTTGTTGTGCAAGATGAATTGCACCATCTATTGTACACCAGATGGCATTGCTTTCCAAACACCAGATGAGGATGTTGCTTTCAAGTTAATGTTAGCAAGGCAAGGGACAGAAGTGAATGATTTGTATCCTTTATTTACAGCGAAGGATTTGCCTGTTGAGTTGAGAGATACTGTTTCGACTGATTGTGGGATTTTTCAGGGAAAGACATCGGATTGATGAAGAGTGTTGATCCAATGCAAATTTTGGTCAAACAAGGTGCAGAATTTCTGAAAACACCACAATATAAAATGAGTCCTGAGACTATTGAGGGAGTTACTCCTGTAATTGAGCAAATGATTCAACAAGGTATTCTGAGAGAAATACTAGGGAGTCCTTGTAATTCACCTATTATGGGAATTAAAAAACTGAGTGGCAAGTACAGAATTGTGCAAGATTTGAGAAAAATGTATAAGATACCTTGTTGTCCGATAGTGCCAAACCCAGCAGTGATTCTTTATCAAATTCCCTGTGACGCGGAATGGTTCACAGTGATTGATTTGTGCCAAATGTTTTTCTCGATACCCTTGCATCAAGATAGCCAGTATCTTTTTGATTTTCATTTCGTAGACCGTGTCTTGGCATGGTGCTGAGTTCCTCAAGGGTATACAGAGAGTCCTTCGATTTTTAATCAGATTTTGAAAAAAGTGTCTGGAGTCATTGGTTATGCCAGAAGACTCAGTATTGGTGCAATACACTGATAATTTATTGGTAGCATCAAAGACACAAGAAGCATGTGTGACAGATACAATTGCTCTACTGAACCATTTGGCAGTAGGTGGGCATAAAGTATAACCATCAAAATTGCAATTTTGTCAAGAAGAGGTTCAATATTTGGGACACAAAATTGAGAAAGGAGTCAGGAAAGTATCACAAGATCGAATTGCTGTGATCTTGCAAATGGGTCCTCCCAGAACAAAGAAAGAATTTCGAATGTTTCTGGGAATGGTTGGACACTGCAGACAGTGGATCAGTGGTTTCTCACTGATAGCCAAGCCCTTACAGCGATTGACTCACAAAGATGTAGTCGATCCAATCGAACTGGATGAAGAAAGCATGAAGGCTTTTGTTGAGTTGCGAGATAGTCTTTGTCGAGCACATGCATTTGGAATGCCAGATTATTCTGAAGAATTTGCATTGTTCTGTTGTGAGAAGTGTGGACGTGCAGTTTCAGTTTTGACACAGACACATGCAATGGCGCGTCGTCCAGTGGCATATTTCTCTGCTACTTTGGATTTAGTGGCTGCAGCATTGCCAGGTTGTTTGAAAGCAGTGGCTGCTACATGTGTGAGTCTGGAGTAGAGTGAATCAATTGTGATGGGACATCCATTGAGAGTGTATGTGCCACATTCTGTTGAGATTTTGCTAACAAGGACACAGCACATGACAAGTAGTCGTTTGACTAGATGTGAGAGAGTGATCTTGGGTGCTGAGAATGTGACAGTAACAAGATGCACGACACTGAACCCAGCAACTTTGTTGCCGAGTTAAAGTTGTGAAGAAGTAAAAGATGAAGCAGATCATGATTTTCTGGATGGAACAGAGTTGTGTATGAAACCAGGGCCTGACATAAAAGATATGCCATTGCCATAATCAGATTGTGTGATGTTTGTAGATGGTTCGTGTCTGAGAGATGAAAAGGTAGCATTGCGTGCTTCATATGCAGTATGTACAGTGGCCATGGTTCTTGAAGCATCTTGTCTAAGAGGGATACATTCAGCTCAGATTTCTGAATTGGTCACTTTGACCAGAGTTTGGATAATTGGCAAAAATTTGAGGATAACCATATTTACGGATAGTCAATATGGTTTCGGGGTGGTGCACGATTTTGGTCAATTGTGGATGCAACGTGGATTTCTGACATCTTCAGGATCCCAGATTAGAAACAGCAAGGATGTAAAAGATTTGCTGAATGCACTACAATTGCCTAAAGAAATTGCAGTGGTCAAATGCCAAGCACATAAATCAGGAAATGATTATGTGACTAGTGGCAACAGATACGCAGACCAAGTGACTCGTTTCTGTGCACAAAATTTGGTTTCGATTAATAAAGGAGCAGAAAGAAAGAATACAACTTGTCACTTAATGTTCTCTTCTGTAGAAACATAGGACGAAGTTAGACAACTGCAAGAAGAAGCTAGTGAAGAAGAGAAAGAAATTTGGATTAAAGCAGGATGTACAAAGCGACTTGAAGAAGAAATATGGGTGTACATGGACGATAGCCCAGTAATGCCAGACTGTTTACTTTCACAATTTGCAAGGATGTACCATGGAGTGACTCATAAGGGAAGAGATGCTATGATTAGGCTCTTCAAACAGTCATGGTACAATTCAAAGTTCAGGGTTATTGCAGAGAGTCTTTGCCAGAGATGTATAGTGTGCCAGCAGCAGAATCCAGGTAGAAAGACTGTTGTCCGTTGGGGCGGATTGGAAAGGCAGCAGGTCTTTTTACTAGATTACAGGCAGATTTCATAGAGCTGCCTCCTTGTAATGGACTGAAATATGTCTTGGTTGTTGTCTGTCTGTTTTCTCGTTGGGTAGAAGCATATCCAACAAGAAGAACTGATAGTTTAACAGTTGCTAAATTGCTTTTGAGAGAGATCATTCCTAGATTTTCCCAGTCTCCGATTTCCAGTCTCTTTAGAAACGGATAGAGGTACTCATTTTAATAATGAAATAATTTGGATGATTTGCGCAGCATTACAAATTAAGCAAAAGCTGCATTGTGCCTATCGACCAGAAGCATCAGGTGTGGTCGAGCAAATTAATGGCACTATTAAATCAAGACTGTCAAAAGTATGTGCATCCACAGCACTAAAATGGCCAGATGCTTTACCCTTGGTATTAATGAGTCTGAGAAGCATTCATGATAAAAAGACTGGATTATCCCCTCATGAAGTCATAATGGGGCGAGCAATGAGACAGCTGATTGTACCAGCAAATCAACTGATGAATATAACTGATGATTTGGTGCTTGATTATTGCAAAGGATTGGCTGATGTGGTGCATTCTGTGTCTCATCAGGTTGGAGAAAGTGCAACCACAACACAGCAAGAGCAAGCACATGATTTAAGTCCAGGGGAGTGGATCCTGGTTAAGAAACATGTGAGAAAGTCGTGTCTGGAGCCTAGGTGGCATGGCCCATACCAGGTAATACTGGTGACAACGACAGCAGTGAAGTGTGGAGGCTTGCCGAATTGGATACATTGGACGATTGAAAGACAAGAAGAAGAAGAGCAGAGACTGGCAGAGAGACAAGAAGAGCCAGAAGCTGTAGAACGTGAAACCATAGAGTCTGAAGCTACAGATTCTGAGAGTGTTGAACACATGGATGAACGAGAACAAAGTCGAATAAAGTGGGCACCAGCTACTGGGTCTCGTGAGACTGCTGTTGAAAGTAATGATGGAGGAGTGTTAAATGAGAATCAAGAGCAAGTGCAACAAAGAAAAGAACAGAATAAAAGAACTTGCAAACTTGACACTGAAGCAGAGGGAACTGTGCAAGTTAAGAGAGCAAGAAAAGGTGATGTGTGGCCAAAAGGAGTGAAAAGACTGAAATACACTCTGAAAAAGAAAATACCAGACACGATAGTTGAAGTATCAAATAAAACAGAACAAAGTGAGTCAGAAGAAGATTAGTTTGGAAAACTAAGGGAATAAGAATTCCAAACAAGAAATACACAGCTCCAGAATGGACATATGCGGTATTGGAAGAAATTGAGCCTACAGATCAGAGCAAGGAAGACACTGGTACAAAACAGAGTGAAGCAAATGGTTTTGAACCACCCTAAGAGAAATGTGTAAACTAAAGGGTGCAGAAAATTAAAGAATTCACTCAGAGAAGAAAAGAGAACTAAAAGAAGAAATTGAATCAAAGGCTGTAAAAAGATGTTAAAAAAAAAAAGAAAAAAGAAAAAGAGGGGTAAAGAAAGAAGAAGAAGGCTTGAAGTATCTGGATACACTACTTAGATAGTTTTTCTAGTTTTTCTTTTTTTCTTTTTGAATTGATATACATTTTTCCTTTAAATGGGCAAAAATAACAGAGACTGGATATGAAAATCATAGGTTTAAACGTAGATGTATTAATGCTTGCTTATTTAGTATTTTATTACTAATGTTGGTGTGGTTAACACTAATTGTTATTGTGCCTGTCTTAATGGTAACTAACCATAAAAATAATGTGATGAGTGAGAAAGTAGATTCTAAAAGTCTTAAAGAAATCTCACATACTAATATAGGAAAGATGGAAGGTGACAGCATCTACCATCAAGATAAATCAATTAATGACTTTTCGTTAAATGTTTTTACTAAATTGTTGTATGAGTATGTTGACACGATGGATGCGAGAGATTGTTATGTGTGCATGCAATTACTGTCGTATGTCTCGGAGGGGGTGACTTATCATCACCTACCTTTAACATATGGTGTGTCTTGTAGTGTACTCACAAGTCTATTTTACGAGAGAGGTAGCTTACAATATTACTATTCTAACATGGATTTAGTGTTCTCAGAAATTCCTATTTGAAATAACATGAATAGAGTAAGTAGTGCTGAAAATGCAGAATATATGGGGGAATTTTTGCATCCAACAAAAACAATAGATATAGTATACGCTCATAGACATAACTTAACATGTAGACTGTGGTTTGAAGAAATATAATTCATTAACATGGTAGAGGATAGAAGACAGGAATTTAAGAGAAAGGCTGTTGAGCAAAAGTCTCATGTACCTCCATGGGCTTTCAGAGAAGGAGATTACAAAAAGGGTGAGACATACGCTGCCATGACCCTGGACTGGCATCATAGAGGGAAGCTTTGCTTGCTTAGACTAAAAACTGATTACAATAATTATTTCATTGGTTCTAGTGAGTGTGATCATACTTTCCTAATTACGGGAGGATGGGGAATAAAAGGAGGAATTGATCCTGTCTTTCCAGGAATCTATTATGTGAGTGGTAAGAAGGCCTACTATAGGTTGCCTGCACATTGGTATGGATGTTGCTATATTGGCATTGTATTTCCAAAGGTGTACCACTTGGATAAAAGTGATAGAATCAATGAAATAAAGAATGGATTAATACGTAATAAGAGAGGAGCGAGTTTTTCAGAAATAGTGGGAGATATTTTGGAGCATTGATACCTTCAGTTGGAGTCATATTAAACTCACACAAAATTAGAAAATTGTCTACAGTGATTGATCGTTTATCAACAGATACTGCTGGTGGTTTCTTAATGATCGATACTGAAATGGTTGCGATTAGATCAATGCTTTTACAAAATCGACTTGCCCTTGATGTATTATTGGCCAAAGAGGGTGGAGTCTGTAATATGCTAAAGATTCAACAATGTTGTACTTATATACCTGACAAGAGTAAGAGTTTAGAAGGGTATATTAAGAACATTACGAATTTTCGAGAGGACTTGGCTGAACGAAAGGTTGACGGTGCTTGGGAGAAACTTAGTAAGAGTTTTTCCTCCATGGGTAATTGGTTCGCTACTTTTGGGAATAGTGTATTAGGAAGAATACTAACGCCTATCTTTGCAGTGGCTACAGCAGTACTAATTATTTTTCTGATTTATAAATGCTGTAAATGCAGAAAGGAGACATCTGATGTGAAACGAAGAGCAAGGAAGAGAAAGAGAGAAGAGATAGAATTAGAGTACAAGAAAGGGAATTATTATGAAATAATGAAGGATTTAGATGGGATAATGATAAAGCGAGAGAGAACAACAGCTTTCTAAAAGTGATAATTTGTATTGGTGGGTATTTTGGTGATGGCTCAAAACGCCATCAAAGGGGGGATTGATGGAGCAGGGTTTTCACTAAATAAAACCTGCTCGAATTGAACCCTCAGTAATATTTACGAACCGTGTGCGGTGAAAAACTAATGTGGGAAAGAGCCTAACATGAGGGAAAATGCTACTGCGCAAGCGCGTACTAATGCACTGAAGTAGGCCGCAAATGCTTCTTTGACAAACGAAAAATAAAAGACTAATGCTGCTTTTGTGCACATTATTAACGTTTGCTAGAAAAATAATATTAACATGGGTTGTGCATGGATAGATGCAACATGGGGTGGATGCGCAATGAAAAGCAATATAAGTGATTAATAATGCCTGTGTCTGTTTTTCATAGATGCATGGTTTTCTGTTCTGCGGGAAAACACGGGGTTAATGAAAATAAATAAATTCTGCAAAATAACACTGAGCAAGACGATGGCAGTGGAAGACAAGTGTCCTTCGCCAGTCCTGTGTGCCTGACAAGAGACAGCTGATAGAAACAACATTTTCCTTGAGTGAAAGAACATTTCCTCGTCGTGCGGCATGAACGGATAAATGTGACACAAAATTTGCTACATAACTAGGATGGAGGAAACGAATGCTATGACAGAGGCTCGAATTTGTATTTCCTGGGGTGGAAGTAGATATGCAGAATAAATAAACAAAAAAGACATTGAGTGAGATGGACATGACGAGAGTGGTGTGACAGTACACCCCCTTCCTTAACCAATCATGTGTAGAGAAATACTCTCTTCTGACACAAGTGTGGGTTGGACATTTGGGTTTTAGGGTATAACTGAGGTTCCTGGTGGGAGGGGTTAGGTTAGTTGGTGGCTTGCTTTCTTACCTGCGTGAGGAGAGGCCTTCTATGCTGTCTCCTATTCTTGAGCTGGCTGTTCCTGTCTGCTGATTCCTGACTTAATCTTTGCCTCTTCAACTCTTCTTGAGGGGCCTTACTGGTCTCATAGCCAGGGAGTGGATTTCCTTTTTAATTAGGTTAGTATAGACAGAAAACTGAATTTGCATAATCATTTGCAAATGTATTTTGTCTCTGAACCTTTTGTCTCTTTGCCTTTCCACTCCCTTATGCATTGACAATTTGAGATGTGTTTTAATTCACTATTTCTCTGATATTGTTGCTCTGTGATGATCTATGATTTGTACTGTATTTTGGTATTAATGAGCATTTATTTCACATTATTTTATATAAACATTATAAATATACAAATGTGTATGTCTTTATTAGGGGTGTTTTTCTAGTTTATGAATATTTTAGAAACAAGTATTGGTGTGCCAAACCCTGTCAACTATATAAAGATCGCATCGCCACAATTGGTATAATAGAAATGAAGACACAAATTGGATTTTGGTAATTTTGGTAATTTATTTGGAAATTCACTAATCTCAGCGTGAAGTGGCTTGTGGGTAATGAAATTGGGCCTAGTTTGTGGAAAAATATTAGTCCCAGATCGCTAGATCATTGGTAAATGACTGGGAGGTGCTGTACCCAGCCCCACTTATGTTTCAAAGACCTTTGCCTCCAACACACAAAAAAGAATCTGCCACCAGACCTGCCCTGTCTTTTGTTTCCCCAGACAGTTTGGAGCTTCGACAGGGGAATGGAAATGGGACACACACAAATGCAGCCACTAGTCCTACATACTGTACCTCCGGAGCCACTCTTCAGAACACTCCTGGAGCTGTGGAAGTCAGAGAAAAATGACTGCCCTGCTGCCAGAGGACTGCCCTGCTGCTTGAAGGACTGCTTGCTGTCTGAGAATGAAGACTGGACCTACTTGCCTTCATCCCACGCTAACCAGAGTGACTACAAGGGTCAGTTGGTTGACCTCTTGTGTGAGCTCTAGTGACACAACAAGCTTCAGAAGCCTCCCTGCAACAGCCTAACTGACCTGCTGCACTGGACCTGTTTGGACTGGCAACTGGACCTGTCTGGGCCCTGCTGTTGGCCTTGGCTGGAATCAGAGAGGTCTCCTCCTTGACTACCCGTAGGTTCCATCAAATCCGACACAGTGTGCTGCAGTCAACACAGGACCTCGCATCATAGCCCCTAGGAGCTCTTGATCAGTGGCCTCATCGAAACCGAAGCAGCGTGACACAACTAGGTGCAGAACCTCGCATCGCAGACCTCTCAGGTCCTCGTCGGAATCGACTCAGCAAGATGCAACTGGAGACAGGACTTTGCATCACAGCCCTTGCCGGTCCCCATCGGAACTGATGCATCGTGACACATCTTGACACAAGGCTTCACATCACAGCACCATGCTGCTCTTGACCGGAACTGACGCTAAGCGAAGCAAAGCCTCACATCAAGAACATAAGGTGCAACTTTCAGCAGTGTAGAGTCTTGTAAATAAAAGAATGCTGGAAATATTTTGGTTCCCTTTGTACATCGTAGGCCTGGAATGTAAGCGTTAGAGAGATGAGTTGAAGACAGGATTAGAATGTTGAGTTCTGACTTACATGCAGCAGAATAAAGATGTGTACAACTACTCTCCGTGTTTTGGCTTGGGTATTAGCGAGTACCTGGGCTGGCAGGCTGCTACAAGTAAGACTAACCAGGTCCCTGTATCCGGATTCCACTCCATCCCAGTCAGGCTGAACTTGTGACTTTTACCCGGTTTAGCGCGACCAGATAACCACAGTTGGCACATTGTGATTTTTTGCTCAATTTTTATTAAAAACTTTTAAAGTCAATGTCTCTGGTTCCAATTGGCTTTTTGTTGTTCTGCTAATATTTTATTTATTCAAATTCACTCTTTTTTTTCTAATTTGCTGTGGGTTTTTTCTTGTGTTCTGTTTTCACTTTATTACTGGCTGTGTGCTGCATCAATACTTAACACATTGCCTCAAAGTTAATCCTGATTGCTTTTGTGCCAAGCTACCAGAGGGTTCAGAACTGGTTAATTTAGTAATTTTGATGGTTTACCCTGAAAAGGAATGTGGTTATTGCCTGAGTGGGGCTTCCATCTCCCTCAACAAATAACATGATTTTTTACAATTACCCTTAAACTATTGATTGTGTTTTAAATAAAATCTGATATGGAAACAGACCACATGAGAGGCCCCTCAACAGCCACTGACACTTTGCTTGCAGCGTTTTCAGACCAGTCATTACCGGTAAGTGAGCACACTTTCACCAGCTTATGACTAGTCTCTTTTCTCGATGCCCTGCACTTTCTCTAAATTAAAATAGTATGAGGGAACTTTAAATTACAAAAAAACATTTTCTGCTAGACCTCGGGAGACCTGTAACGTTTGTTAAATCAAGTGGACCCCTCCATTTGTTTGTATGCATCTTGTTGTTAGATCTACACTTCACTTTCTTGTCTTTGGCATGATTTTACACTTTAGTGTTTGGTTATCTTTACCTCCAGGTTAAAGAATGTGTAATGAACAGATTAATTCATGACGAGTTTCATTCACGTCTTACCAGTCTTTCCTTGAATGGGCCCTTCATTCTCCAGTTTGCTGATTCCTTTTTACAAATCTTAATACGCATTTTCTGCTGATCTTTCCAGGGCCAGTTACATGATACTTTCTTTAGCATAGAGCTTTTGCACTCTCAGGATCCAACCCGTTCTCTATAATCGATAGCTAGCCTGACTATTGATGATATGTTTTTCTCCTTGGACACGTTATTGCTTCATTATTAGCTGTTGCAATTTGACCAAAACATGTTCAATCTAGCAATGCTTTCTACCACCCAATAGGTTTAACTACTTGTGAACACAAAGGAATATTCCTTTCTCAATAATCATATTATCCTCACCATACACCTACACATTCGTAGCGCGGTCATTGATGTATGATACTTCAGCGCACGGGTGCAGTGTTTCATGGAGTGCCTCACAAAGTGGGCTTCACCTAGCGCCATTACTCAATGTATTCATTCAATTTTGTAAACTTATTTTTCTTTATGTTATGTCTATTGTTGTTGTTCTTTTTTGCATTTGTATGTGTGGTTTTCTTCTTTTCAGCCTTGAAAAAGCCCTAGTCTCGCTTGCCACTATTGGGGGCAACACGTGTTGGCTGAACCTCTGCAACCTCAAAAAACATGTATTCATAGACTGTTCCTGTATAACCATAGAAAACTAACATTTATATGGCATGATTAATACACATAAATATTAGAAATTGGGTTTCTGGTTGACTGGGCAAGAGCCCTGGTCAAGCAGTAACCACAATCCTAGTCAGGGTAATGCACAAGCACACCCTAAATTAACCTGTGCTCACCCTCTGAAAGCTTGGCACAGAACAGTCAGGCAATGTGTAAAGTATTTGTTCAACACTTCAAACAGTAAATCAGTGAAAACACCACACAAAAAGATTCCACACTGGGTTAGAAAAATAGCCCTTCAATAAATAAAACAAGACCCGAATGACAAAAATCTAATAAGTAGAAATTAAGATATTGAATTTCAAAGTTTATAGTGGAATATAGTCCTCAGAAGCAAAAAGTTCTATTCGGACCATCTGGTCTCGACAGACCGGGACAAGTTATAAAGTTCAGGCAGACCGCGATGGATCCAGTTAGCACCTTGAACAAAAGTACCTTAATCCTGGTTGTGGAAACTTGCATGGATCTGCATCGAATAAGCATCGTGCAGCAGAGGCAATGGCATTGGTTCTGAACTACGATATAGCTGTGGTGTCATGCTGAGAATCCTGTTGACGGGGTTGAGATGCGAGGTCCAGTGTCGAAGATGTGAGGCGCAGTGGAGATGATACATCGGTTTTGACGAACGATGATGCAAAGGTTCAACTTCGTCGCCGAAGCTGCCATCAATGAGAAATGCAAGGAGCTTATGCCAGGAAAAGTGTTGCACAGCATCGATTCTGAAGGCAATGCATCTGTCCCAGATGCGGGATGCAGCGGAGATGCAAGTCTTTTGTGACTGGTCGAATCCACGCATCAGCAGCGATTCGTCTGTCCTGCTCAAGGATGGGCCGCACAACCAAGGAGATGCGTCGGTTCTGCTCAGGGATGCATCGCTCAACAGAGTATGTGCCAGTTCTGCTGGAGAAACACCTTACACCCATTTCCAAGTATCCTGGACTGGGGTGGCACCATGTGGCAGGATAGACTCACAGATGGCAGAGTATCAGGTGCAAAAGCAGGGGTGTTGGAAGCCTTTTATGTCCCTGAGACCGCAGATCAGGAGGCCAGCCAGCTAGCTTTTGGAGCCACTCTGGGTTTGATTGATGCAGATCCAGTTCCCTTTAACCAGGCAAGAGGGCAGCAGGCAGCAGGTCAGCACACATAAAGACCAGTTGTCCCGCACCCCAGATGTGTGATCAGAGACAGGCAGCAGCTAAGGCATGAAAATGCCAACTTTCTAAAGTGGCATGTTCAGAATTGTAATTAAAAATCTGACTTCACCATAAGTTAGGATTTTAAATTAGGATTCCAGAGACACCAGACTTGGGGATCTTATCTCTTCCTATTTGGAAATTACACTTACAAAACATAATAAGGTAATCCCAATGTTATCGTATAGGAGAGATAGGCCCTCTTGTAGTGAAAAATTACTTTGGGAGTTTTACACTACCAGGATATGTAAACTTAAAATTATATGTCATGCCTTTTAAATACATTGCACCCTGCCCTCTGGGTTGTCCAGGGCCTAACCTAGGGGTGATTTATATGCTTAAAAAGGGAAGGCTTGGGCCTGGAAAAAGGTTTATTTTGCCAGGTTGACATGGCAGTGAAAACTGCACACACAGGCTCTGCAATTACAGGCCTGAGACACGGTTTAAGGGCTACTTAAATGGGTGGCACAATCAGTGCTGCAGGCCCACCAGTACCATTACATTTACAGGCCCTGGGTACAGGGGGTACTTTACTAGGGACTTATAAGTAAATTAAATATACCAATTGGGGATAAACCAATGTTACCATGTTTATGGGAGAGAGCACAAGCACTTTGGCACTGGTTAGCAGTGGTAAAGTGCGCAGTCCTAATACCAGCACAAATGAGGTCAGAAATGTGGAGGAGGTAGGCAAAAGATTTGCGGGAAGGTCACCCTAAGGTTTTCGGGTCTAACACGTGTCCCCCAGCTGAAAGTGGGGAGAGCTACCCAACTCATTGGGAGTTCTCTTCACTAAGATGGAAGACCTGGGGAGACCATCAGCAATGGCGTAGTCTGACCCCAGATGGTGCTCCATCGTAAAGTGCATTCCCTGTAGGGAAATGAACCACCTCAACAGTTTGGTATTTTCACCCCTCATCTGCTTGAGCCATCTGAGGGGCCTGTGGTCTGTCTGAACCAAGGATGTGAGTCCCAAACAGGTATGGTCTCAAAATCTTCTTTGCCCAGACCACAGCAAAAGCTTCTCTCTCAATTGCACTCTACCTCTGTTCCTGTGGAAATGACCTACTAATGAATGCTACCGGTTGGTCTCGGCCCTCTTCATTCAACTGTTGTAAGACAGTCCCCATGCCATTCTCTGAAGTGTCCACCTGCAGTATGAACTCTTTAGAGAAATCAGGTGCCTTGAATGCAGGTGCTGTATACATGGCTTATTTGAGGGCATCAAAAGCTTTCTGGCAAGCCTCTGTCCAGATCACCAATTTGGGGTGCTTCTTTGAAGTCAGCTCTGTCAAGGTGTCTACAATGGTGCCTTATCCTTGGAACTGTAGACAGGACAGTGTTAACTAACCTTTGAAAGGTGGCAGGGGCATTCTTCAAGCCAAAGGGCATCACCCGAAATTGGAAATTGCCCTCTGGGATTGAGAACATTGACCTCTCTTTGGCCCCCTCAGTCAAGACGATCTGCCAGTACCCTGATGTCAAATCAAAAGTATAGAGGAATCTGGCAGCACCCAGCCTGTCAGTGCACTCCACAGCTTGGGGATGGGGTGGGCATCAGTGCTGGTGACTGAATTGAGTCCCCGGTAGTCCACACAGAACCTGAGTTCTGGGGTGGCGCCCGGTGCGGCAACCTTCAGTACCAGCACCACAGGGCTGGACCAAGGACTACTGGAGGGCTCAATCACCCTTAACCCCAGCATCTTGGAGACATTGTCCTTGATACTGGCCCTCACCTTTTCTGACAATCTGTAAATGCTATTCTTCACAGGTAAGCTGTCTCCAGTGTCAATATCATGGATGCACAGATTTGTGAATCCAGGGGTGAGGGAGAACAGAGAGGCAAACTATCTCAGTAACTGGTAACAGTCGCTCTGCTGCTCTGAGGTCAGCGAAGAAGAGAGGTTGACACCTTCCACTGACCCATCATGTAACTAGGCAGATAGAAGGCCAGAGAGTGGCTTGCTCGTCTCTTCCACTTCCTTATCTGCCATCAGAAGAAGCTCACTGTGGACCACTTGAAGTGAGGGTTAAGTTGGTTCATATGACACACTCTTAGGGGTTTCGAGAGATCTGGAAATCAACCAAGTAGGTGGAGTTCCCCTTCTGATCCTTTAAGTTGTATGGACTGGTCCAGCGGTCTTGGAAATCTTGGGGCTCTACTGGTTCTATGACCCATACTTACTGGCCAGGGTTGAAACTCCACCAGAGTGGCCTTCTGGTCATACCAGAGCTTTATGTTGTCTTGACTGGACTCAAAATTACTTTTTGCCTTCTTCTAGAAACAATACATCTGGTTGCAGAGGGCCAGCATGTAGCTGAACACATCCTGAGAGGGTTTCTTGGGAGCTTGTTCCCACCCCTCTCTGCCAAGACACAGAGATCTCCTAACAGGGTGGCCATAGAGGAGTTCAAAGGGACTGAACCCTACTCCTTTTGTGGCACCTCCCTGTAGGCAAAGAGAAGGTATGGCAGGAGGATGTTTAACTTACGCCTCATGGGCTCTGATACGCCCAAAATCATGCCCTTCAAGTCCTTATGAATCTCTACAAAAGACCATTGGTTTGGGGGTGATAGGGTGTGGTTGCTCTACACTCATCCCATATGGACTTCAAGTACGCGGACATGAAGTTAGTGCCTCTGTCAGACACTATCTCCTTGGGGAACCCCACATGGGTAAAAATCCCCATCAGAGCTTTAACTATCACAGGTCCAGCCATGGACCTCAAAGCGATGGCCTCTGGGGAGTGGGTGGCATGGGCCAGGACAAACCTGTTGCCTAAGGCTGCCTTGGGGTCCAAAGGTCCAATGATGTCGATGCCCACCCTTTCAAAGGGGGGGTGCAAATGACTGGTAGTGGGATCAAATTAGTTTTTTGCTTTTTTCCTGATTTCCCAATGGCCTGAAAGGTGGGACAGGACCTGCAGACTTCATTTGAGGCTGTCTTCATTTCGGGCTGATAAAAGTGGGAGACAAGCCTGGCGAAGGTCTTGCCCTAAATGTCCTGCCAGGGGTATGTCATGAACCAAACCCATTAGAAGGGTCCTGTAACTCTAGGGAACCATAGCACATGGTCTGCCCCAGACCCAGGAGCCTTAGGTTCACTATATAGGTGTCGGAGTGTCTCAAACTCACAGGAGAGATTAGAAGGGGACCACTTACCTGAAATCATACGGTAGTCAGAGATGCCAGCTCCTGAAATGAAAAGAAAGGAAATAGTTAAAACCACTACAACAAATGGAAAAGCAGTGAAAAGAGCAGTATAAACAAGCAAAATACTTTTACTTTTTCAATAGCCTGAAGAAAGAGGAGAAAGAGAAGAAGGACAAGAAAACCTACAAGGGGAGGAGACAGAAAGAGAGGAGGAGTGACATAGAGAGGAAAAGAAATGGTGAAAGAGCGGAAATGAAGCAGAAAGCATGAAACGGAGTAGCCCCAACACCAGTGAAGAAAGAGAGGCCCCTGGAGATAACAAAGAAGGAGAAACATTTTGAAGTAGGTGCAGAGCAACTTTCCAATGTAGAGCCTGAAGAGACACGGTCCTAGCTGACTGTCAACAGCCACGCCGATCCCGAGGATGACCGCGTCACACCAGAAGGGCAGAGCGGGCCAAGCCGGAGAAACACCAGATGACACCCTGCTTCAGGAGGAGTGTGGCTTAGCCAGGTGCGTGCGTGTGTGTGGGGGTGGAAGGGAGAAAAGGGGACAGTAATATGAGGTGAGGGCCCAAAAACTGGAATTATGCAAGATGAATGAGACAACGCTAATAAAGTAAACAGTAGCTAGGTTTCAGGAAGGTTTTTCTTCTCTTGTACCAAAAGACACCTACTTTGCAGGCATAACTGAAAGGTTATTTTGGGCAATTAGTGTTTGGCGACAGTGGGAGAGCCCAGTTAAAACACAAGCCCATGCAAACGAGCAGGGAGCTGAATCATAGTAAAAGAATGCATCCTTAATTTAAAGAAAAAAATAATATAAGTATCAGAAAGAAAATTGGAAAGAAGACAGAACAAGAGGAGGGAAAAGGTAAATTAAATATTACCACCAGACCCCTCACTTACCTGTGCCTTTCTTTCTGAGGGCTCCAGCTAGGGAGAATGGACCACCTAGAAGATAAAAAGCAGAAGAAAATATAAGAAGTTTAAAAAAAATGTTTGGATACACAGACTGAAAATACCACAGCTTGGCAACCCCAACTAATTGAGGGAAGGACTTTCTATCCTCTTGAAATAAAAGTGATACTAGAACTGTATTGCGACAATAACGAGAAATAAAAGACTGCCCGATCTTTAACTTACCAGTGTCCTGGTTTTTTTGGGTGAAGACTGAGTAAACTGATAATAGGAGATCATTCTCCTAGTAGATTAGGTGATCCTCAGAGACTTCACCTGCTGCCTGGGCTGCAGCTTGCCACCTTAAGCCTTCAAGAGTGGGATACTCTTACTGCATTCTGTAGTACTCCTCCCTGGTGGACCCACCATTATTTTGCCAGCCAGCAAGCTCAGGCAAGTCACCTAGGGCGGCAATATCCTCCCCAGTTGGCTCCTGGGCCTCCTCCTCTGGGACCCCATCAACCTCGACTGTGGGAACTTCAGTGGCTGGTTCCTCACACCCTTTTCATCTCTCCTTCTTGGCAATTTTCTGGACCATTGTCAGCTTCTTGGCTCCAGACCCCCTTGACTTCCTTCACGGACAGCCATGGACCGTGGTCATGTAGACCCACTCAGGCAATCCCAACATCTCCAAGTGTGACTTGAGCTCTACCTCCCTCTAGGCAGTGTTCTCCAGGTCATTGCCCAACAGACAATATACAGGCATGGCAGGGCTCACAGCTACTTTCAGTGAACCTGAGACATCCCCCCTACTCAAAGGGAACCAGAGCCACTGGTAGATGGCTCTCACTATTGTCGGCGACTATGACTTGGTGGAATGTCTTTGGTAGGACCTGTTCTGTTGACGCCAGCTGACACTGTACAGTAGTCATGCTGGCTCCTGTGCCTCGCAGAGCCTCCACCCATTGACTATTGTTGGGGACCCACTGCTATACTTGGAAGTATTAGCTGGCATGTGGGCTTTTGGCACCGTCTCCATATTTCCCAGGTAAACTGCGGTCACCTCTGTCTGCTCCCCGGAGCCAACTGGGACTACCTCTTCCTTGAGTGCTACACTCACTAACCCAGGTGTCTGCCCCCCGATGGGGGGCTGTGCCCTCTTGGGACATTTGGAGTCACCACTGGAGTGCCCATACTTGTAGCACTCGGTGCATTGGGGTACAAAATTCCCTGTCTTGTGATCAAAGAACTCCTTTTCCTTAGGATCAGACTGGGACTAGTTACCACTACTCCCGTGAGAATTATTTTAGGGGCCTTTAGAGAGCTAATTATTTTTAAGTTTTTTTCCCCCCTCTTTCTTCTGGTTGGAAACCTGATCATCTTTGTGGGACTCCCCCAGATACCTTCTTGGATACCTTGGTGCTAGCCTAGTGGTCCGCCTCATCAGCAAGCTTCCTAGGGTCAGTCAGCTTACTGTCAACTGGGTGCTGGTGCAACTCTGGAAAACAGATACTGAGTATGTGCTCTCACATGATTAAATTGTACAACCCAACATAATCATTAATTTTGCTCTGCCAAACTCCCAACCATTCACTGCCTTGCTGGAGTAGTCCACACACTCTACCCAGGATTGGTTGTGGAGCTTCTGGCTGTCCCTGAATCTTTGGCGATACTTCTCAGGGATCAGCCCACATTTGGCAAGTAAAATGGCCTTCATGGGGTGTACTTGGTTTGGTCCCCAACCTCTGTCAGAAGTATGCCCCTCCCCACAGTAGGCATGTGTTTCCACAAACCATCCCTCAGTGTTCTTCAGGTACCTTGTGAACCCTCAGTGCAACCTCATAGGCAGAAAACCTTTTGTCTATGTCATCTGCCACCACATAACTGGGCACCAAATCCTTGGGTATGCAAACCCTTTTCTCTCCTTCTTTGGTACTGTGGGTATGCTGCCACCATTGCTGGAATCTGATTGCCTGGTTTTCAGTTCCAGCTCTTTCAGGCTCCTTTCATGATACAACCTGTTAGAACAGAGAGTTGGCAATGGTATACACCTTTGACCAAATAGGGACCCTTGCTTCTAACACTGACCCACTCCGCCGGCCACACGCTTGACCCCATCTTCTCCTCAAGCTCCCACGTCTCCTTCAGCCACACCACGGAACTCCTCTGGACCGACCACCGCTGCATCCATTTCACCTTCCAGAAACCCACCACACACCACCGCACCCAACAGATCCCACGCCGCTGCTGGAGCAAAGTCACCGAAGACCAACTCCGGGCAACCCTCGCTCTCAGCCCTCCCTCCGACCCATCCAACACCGACGACGCTGCCTGCAACCTCAGACGATGGATGGACGACTGTGCCAACACCCTCGCCCCGCTGAAAAAGCTCACCTACAGCGACACCACCAAAAGAGCCAGCTGGTTCACCTCGGAACTCCTAGCTTCCAAGCGTACCTGCCGGAAACTAGAGAAGAAATGGCACAGTGATAAGACACCGGACAGCCACACAGCCCACAAAGACGCCATCCGTAACCACCACCACCTCATCAGGTCCGCCAAGAGAATCTCCTTCAAAGACCGCCTCGACAACAACGCACACAACAGCAAGGAGCTTTTCAACATCATGAAGGAACTCTCCAATCCCAGCTCCAACACCAACGACATCCCGCCGTCGCAACCCCTGTGCGATTCCCTCGCCACCTTCTTTCACCGCAAGATCGCCGACATCCACGACAGCTTCAACACCCAGACAGCCCCAACTAAGATCGATGCACCAGACCCGCCACACACCATCGACCACGACCCCCTGCCAGCCTGGGCCAGCGTGAACATCGAGGACACCATCAAGACCATGAGCACAATATACTCCGGCTCCCCGTCAGACCCTTTCCCGCACCACATCTTCAACAAAGCCAGCAGCTCCATCGCACCCCACCTGTGCAACATCATCAATCATCAATCTCTCCTTCGAGACCGCGACCTTCCCAGAGAGCTGGAAACACGCAGAGATCAACGCCCTACTCAAAAAACCCAAGGCGGACCCGAGAGACCTCAAGAACTTCCGGCCCATCTCTCTGCTTCCGTTCCCAGCCAAGGTCATCGAGAAGATCGTCAACAAACAGCTAACCCGATACCTCGAAGAAAACAGCATCCTGGACCCATCCCAATCAGGGTTCCGCAGCAACCACAGCACTGAGACTGCCCTCATCGCCGCCACCGACGACATCAGGATCCTGCTGGAAAATGGTGAGGCCGCAGCCCTCATCCTGCTGGACCTCTCCGCCGCCTTCGACACTGTCTGCCACCGCACTCTACGCGCACGCCTCCACGACGCAGGGATCCGAGACAAGGCCCTGGAATGGACCACCTCCTTCCTCGACGGCAGAACCCAGAGAGTCCGCCTCCCACCTTTCCGATCCGAAGCCTCCGAGATCATCTGCGGCGTACCCCAGGGATCGTCCCTCAGCCCAACACTGTTCAACATCTACATGGCCCCGCTCGCACGCATCGCCAGACAACACGACCTCAACATTATCTCCTACGCCGACGACACTCAACTGATCCTCTCCCTCACCAAGGACCCCCTCGCCGCCAAAGCCAATCTCCATGAAGGAATGAAGGCCGTCGCCGATTGGATGAAGATCAGCCGACTAAAGCTGAACACGGACAAAACGGAGGTCCTCATCCTCGGCTCCAACCCCTCAGCCTGGGACGACTCCTGGTGGCCAACGACGCTGGGAGCAGCCCCGACACCCACCGACCACGCACGCAACCTGGGAGTCATCCTCGACTCAACGCTCTCCATGGCCAAGCAAGTCAACGCAGTCTCCTCCTCCTGCTTCAACACCCTCCGCATGCTTCGCAAGATCTACAGGTGGATCCCGACAGACACAAGAAGAACAGTCACCCAGGCCCTCGTCAGTAGCAGACTGGACTATGGGAACGCCCTCTACGCGGGAGCCCCGGCCAAGCTCATCAAGCGACTGCAACGCATACAAAACGCCTCCGCACGCCTGATCCTCGACGTACCACGCCACAGCCACATCACCCCCCACTTGAGGAACCTGCACTGGCTCCCCGTCGACAGGAGGATCACCTTCAAACTCCTCATCCACGCACACAAGGCACTCCACAAAACTGGCCCAGCCTACCTCAACAGACGACTCTTCTTCTACGTCCCCAACCGCCAGCTCCGCTCCGCCGACCTCTCCCTCGCCACCGTCCCTCGCATTCGAAGAACAACCACCGGCGGCAGATCCTTCTCACACCTCGCCGCCAAGACCTGGAACACCCTTCCACTAAGCCTACGACAGACCCAAGACCTGCTGACCTTCAGGAGGCTACTCAAGACCTGGCTGTTCGACCAGTAGCAGCATCCCCCCCCCCTTCCCTCTCCCCAGCGCCGTGAGACCCACGCGGGTAAGTAGTGCGCTCTACAAATTCTGTGATTGATTGATTGAAGTCAGGGAAAGGGGATTACACTACTGGATAACCCCTGCTCACCCCCTTGGTAGCTTGGCACGTGCAGACAGACTTATCTCAGAGGCAGTGTGTTAAGCATTTGTGAACACATACAGTAATACAGTGAAAACACTACAGATGGACACCACACAGGTTTTATAAAAATAAGTATTCTTTATATAGACTTAACACAAGACCACAAACGACAAAAATCCACAATACTGTACTCAAAATAGACTTAAAGATGGTAGAAGTAACTTAGTTCAAGTTGATGATAAATGCGACACGTTTCTCGCAAAAGTACCTTGAATGCGTAACGCAAAACAAACAAAGGGTCCGCAGGGAGGGCGATGCGGCGAGCAGGCGCCTCGATGCGATGCGACGATCCGGTGCGATGCGATGAGAGTGCGCCCTTGATGCGATGCGACGATGTGAAGATGATGCGTGCACGCCTGACGGCCCTGCGGCGAACTCTGTACCTTTGGAGCAGTGACAGGCCCTGCGACACGCTTCTCCGGTGATGCGACGGCAGGCAGCTGCGACGGCGACACGTTTCTCTGGTGATGTGACGGCGACCCTTGCAGTGGCAACATGCTTCTCCTGTGATGCGATGGCAGGCAATTGCGACGAAGACACGCTTCTCCGGTGATGCGATGGCAGACAGCTGTGACGAAGGCACGCTTCTCTGGTGATGCGGCGGCGGCCTCTGCGGCGGCGACACGCTTCTCCGGCGATGCAATGGCAACAGCTGTGACAGCGACACGCTTCTTCTCGTTGCGTCGCGCTTCCAGCTCCCAGCGACACGCAGGCTTCTGCAGATAGAATTCCCAGAAAGGAAATTCAGAGGGAAGCTGGTGGTGAAGTCTTTTGTCCCTGAGACTTCAGAAGGAGGCAAGCACAAGTTTAAGCCCTTGGATGCGTAACGCAAAACAAACAAAGGGTCCACAGGGAGGGCGATGCGGCGAGCAGGCGCCTCGATGCGATGCGACGATCCGGTGCGATGCGATGAGAGTGCGCCCTTGATGCGATGCGACGATGTGAAGATGATGCGTGCACGCCTGACGGCCCTGCGGCGAACTCTGTACCTTTGGAGCAGTGACAGGCCCTGCGACACGCTTCTCCGGTGATGCGACGGCAGGCAGCTGCGACGGCGACACGTTTCTCTGGTGATGTGACGGCGACCCTTGCAGTGGCAACATGCTTCTCCTGTGATGCGATGGCAGGCAATTGCGACGAAGACACGCTTCTCCGGTGATGCGATGGCAGACAGCTGTGACGAAGGCACGCTTCTCTGGTGATGCGGCGGCGGCCTCTGCGGCGGCGACACGCTTCTCCGGCGATGCAATGGCAACAGCTGTGACAGCGACACGCTTCTTCTCGTTGCGTCGCGCTTCCAGCTCCCAGCGACACGCAGGCTTCTGCAGATAGAATTCCCAGCAAGGAAATTCAGAGGGAAGCTGGTGGTGAAGTCTTTTGTCCCTGAGACTTCAGAAGGAGGCAAGCACAAGTTTAAGCCCTTGGAGAAAAATTCTGCAAGATGATGAAAGTTCTTTAAAAGTTCCTTCTCCTTTCCTTGGCAATAAAGAAACCACTGCAGGCCAACCCAGCAAACAGCACACTGGCAGAGGGGCAGTCCAAACTCCTGCAGCTTCCTTGGTTCTTCTCCTTGTCAAAGGTTCGTCTTGTTGTTCCAGAAGTGATCTAAAGTTCTGGGGTCTGGGTCCCCCTTTTTATACCCATAAATCCTTTGTCATCTGAAGGCAGAGGGTCCTGTACCTAGTCCAAACCAGTTCTGGGTGCATTCTGCCAGTTCACACCTTCTTCCTTTGGTAGTGTGGGCCAGGGACATCAGACGCACCACAGGAGGTGGAGCCAGCATTGTGGAAGGCAGGCACAGCCCTATTCAGGCCCAGGTGCTACTCCTCCCACCACTCTACATGCAGGTAGGTCTATTCAGCCCTGTGCTGACTCACCCTGTCTCCTGGAGTCCCCCATCCCCTGTCACTCACAAAACCAGACATACAATACACAAGCTAGCTGAGGCATGCTGGATAGTTAGGCAAGAAAATACCTACTTTCTAAAAGTGGTATTTTCAAACACAGAATGTTAAAACCAACTTCACTAAAAGATGTATTTTATCATTCTGAGTTCAGGCATACTAAATTCGTTTTTCTACCATGTTCCCTGGGTCAGTTAGGATTATAAGATGTTATAATCAAACTGCCCATTCTGACCTATGGGGGCAGGTAGCCTTGCAAGAGTGAAAAACGAAATTGGCTGTAATTCAGAATCAGGACATGCTACACACATCAGGGCATGTCCTACCTGTTACATACAATGCACCCTGCCCTTGGGCCTACCTTAGGGGTGACTGATATGTGGAAAAGGGAAGGTTTAGGGACTGGCAAGTGGGTGCACTTGCCAAGTCGACATGGCAGTCACAGACTGCACACAGGCTCTGCAATGGCAGGCCTGAGCTACACTTTACAAGCTGCTTCTGTGGGTGGCACAACCAGTGCTGCAAGCCCACCAGCAGCATTTGATTAACAGGCCCTGGGCACCCATGGTGCACTATACTAGGGTCTGACAAGTAAATCAAATAATCCAATCATGGAGTCACTAATAAATACATCAATTTACCATAGGGAGCACTTGCACTGTGGCACTGAATAGCAGTGGCACAGTGCCCAAAGCATCTAAACCAGCAAAACATCAAAAACAGAGGAGGCAATCAGTGAAAAAAATGGAAGGGAGACTCATGCCAATGGTACCAGGTCTAACACGTGTCCCCTCCAGCTGAAATGTGGGGAGAACTACCCAACCCCTTGGGAGTTCTCTTCACTAAGGCGGAAAAATCTGGACAGACCATCAGCATTGGCGTGTTCTGTACCAGGGCGGTGTTCCACCGTGAAGTCCATCCCCTGTAGGGAAATGGACCACCTCAACAACTTTGGATTCTCTACCCTCATCTGCATCAACCATCTGAGGTGCCTGTGGTCTGTCTGAACCTGGAAATGAGTCCCAAACAGGTATGGTCTCAACTTCTTCAGTGCCCAGACCACAGCAAATGCCTCACGCTCAATTGCACTCCACCTCTGTACCCGTGGAAGTAACCTCCTACTGATGAAGGCTACAGGTTGTTCTAGGCCCTCCTCATTAATCTGTGATAGAACAGCCCCCACACCATGCTCTGAAGCGTCTGTTTGGACAATGAATTCCTTTGAGAAGTTGGGCACCTGAAGCACGGGTGCTGTGCACATGGCAGTCTTCAGGGCATCAAAAGCCTTCTGACAGGTGTCAGTCCAGTTCACTTTCTTGGGCTGCTTCTTGGAAGTCAGCTCAGTCAAGGGTGCAACAATGTTGCCATACCCCTTGACAAACCTCCTGTAGTACCATGTGAGTTCTAAAAAGGCTCTCACCTGTGTCTGGGTCTTGGGGGGGTTCCCATGCCAGGATGGTATCAATCTTGGGTTGTAGGGGCGCCACCTGGCCGCTTCCCAGCTGGTGCCCCAAGTACTCCACGGAACCCTGCCCGATCTGGCACTTACTCGCCTTGATCATGAGGCCTGCCTTCCGCAGTGCCATCAACACTTCCCTGAGGTGGCACAGATGTTCTTCCCAACTGCGCTGAACACTGCAATGTCATCCAGGTAGGCGGCACTGAAATCCTCCAGTCCAGCCAACACCTGGTTGACCAACCTCTGAAAGGTGGCAGGGGCATTCTTCATCCCAAAGGGCATAACCCGGAATTGGTAGTGCCCATCTGGTGTGGAGAATGCTGACCTCTCTTTGGCCCCATCAGTTAAGGCGATCTGCCAGTACCCAGACGTTAAATCAAACGTGCTGTGGTACAGGGCAGCCCCCAACCGATCAATGAGCTCATCAGCTCTGGGGATGGGGTGCGCGTCAGTCCTGGTGACTGAATTGAGTCCTCGTTAGTCCACACAGAACCGGAGTTCGGGTGTGGCACCAGGCGCGGCAGCTTTTGGGACCAAGACCACTGGGCTGGCCCAAACACTGTGAGAGGACTCAATCACCCCTAAGGCAAACATCTTGGAGACCTCCTCCTTGATGTGAGCTCTGACCCTGTCAGTCACTCTGTAAGCCTTGTGCTTCACAGGAGGACTGTCCCCAGTATCCACGTCATGGACGCACCACTCAGTGACACCAGGAACCAGGGAGAACAAGTCAGAGAATTGTCCCAACAATTGGCGACAATCTTGCTGCTGTTCAGGGGTCAGTGTGGCAGAAAGGCTGACACCATCCACTGACCCATCTTGCTCTGTTGCAGACAGGAGGTCAGGAAGAGGCTCGGTCTCCTCCTCCATTCCATCATCTGTTGCTAGGAGCATGCCCACTTCGGACCTTTCTAAGTGGGGCTTCAGGCGGTTAACATGCAGGACCCGCAAAGGGTTCCTAGGAGACCACAAGTTCACCTGGTAGGTGACATCACTCTTGCGCTCCACCACCTCAAATGGTCCGGTCCACCAGTCCTGGAGCGCACAGGGCTCTACAGGGGCCATGACCCAAACTTTCTGCCCAGGTTGAAGCTCAATCAGAGTGGCATTCTGATCGTACCACCACTTCATTTCCTCCTGGCTGGCTTCCAGATTCGCCTGAGCGAGTTGTCTGAATCGCCTAGTCTGGTTCCTGAAGGCTAGCATGTAACTGTATACATCCTGGGGAGGTTTCCTGGGAGATTGCTCCCAGCCTTCCTTGACCAGACTCAAAGGTCCTCTTACTGGGTGACCATACAGCAGTTCAAAGGGACTGAACCCTAAGGACTTCTGTGGCACCTCACGGTAAGCAAAAAGCAGGCATGGCAAGAGGACGTCCCACTTACGCCTCATAGGTTCCTCAAGACCCAACATCATGCCTTTGAGGGTCCAGTTGAATCTCTCAACCAGCCCATTACCTTGGGGGTGGTAAGGAGTGGTGAACTTGTATGTAACACCGCACTCCTGCCACAGGGACTTCATATAGTGAGATATGAAGTTTGTATCACGGTCTGACACCACCTCTCTGGGGAATCCCACACGGGAGAAAATCCCCATCAGTGCACGTCCCACCACGGGGGCCGTCACTGTCCTGAGCGGGATGGCTTCTGGGTAGCATGGTCCACCAAGTCCAGGATAAACCTGTTGCCCATGGCTGTCTTGGGGTCCAGTGGCCCCACAATGTCAATGCCCACCCGTTCAAAGGGGGTACTGACTACAGGGAAAGGTTGGAGAGGAGCCTTGTGCTTCCTCCCACTTTTCCCACTTGCCTGGCAAGCTTGACAAGTCCTACAATAGTATCTGAACTTGTGCGCATCTGGGGCCAATAAAAGTAGGTGACAAGCCTTTCAAAGGTCTTGTTCTGCCCCAGATGTCCAGCTAAAGGCACATCATGAGCCAAACCCAGTAGGAAGGCTCTGAAGCGCTGGGGTACCACCAGCACACGGGCTGACCCAGGCTCAGCAACCTTAGGCTCGCTATACAGGGGGTCGTTCTCCAAGTAGATCCAATGTGATCCAGACTGATCACCTGCTGCCTGGTTTGTGGCCTGTTGCCGCAAACCCACAAGAGAAGGGCACTTCTTCTGCTTCTCACAAAATTCCTCCCTGGAGGGGCCTCCTTCTTGCTGCCAATGGGTCAGCTCAGGCAGGTCCCCCAGTTCGGCCACTTGTTCCCCTGTAGGTTCCAAGGCATCCCCCTCAAGGTCTGCCTCCTCCTGGACCGTGGGAACTATGGGGGCTGGTTTCTAAGCCTGGGCGTAGTTCGCGAAGTAGCGCTACGCGAAGCTACGCAAAGTGCAGTTCGCACTACGCGAACTACGCGTAGCACTACGCGAACTGCGTAGTGCACTGTTCGCAATGATTGCACAGTGCCGGATGCTTGTCCGCACTGTGCAATCATTGAAAACGGCATCTTGCACAGTGCGAGCTGTCTTTTACTGCCGCTCGAGTATATTTTTACTCGAGCGGCAGCTTTCTCAACGCGGACTAGTAGTTTCTCATCGCGAGCGGTCGCGAGCATACGCGACCACTCGCAATGAGAAACCTGACCTCCCTGCGTTGAGAATCTCGCCGGGATGTCATTTTGCTTGCTCGCGGTCGCCAACTTGACGTTGAGGACCGCGAGCAAGCAAAAAATGACCGCTGCACTACGCTACGCTACGCTACGCGTGTTTGCACTGTGCTACGTGCAATTCGCGTTGTGCGAAGTAGCGCAAACTTCGCAAACTACGCGAGCGTAGCGTAGTGCTTTGCCCAGGGTTACTGGTTTCCCACGCCCCCTGCCTCTTCTCTTTAAGGCAGGGGTCTGGGCCATACTTTCAGGCTCCAGAACCTCTTCAACACCCTTACTGGCTGCCATAGACCGAGTGGTCACACACGCCCACTCATGCAGACCTAACATCTCCAAATGAGACCTTCTCTCCACCTTAGCCCAAGGGGAGCTTTCTAAATCATTGCCCAACAGACAATCAACAGGCATGGCTGGCCTCACAGCTACTTGAAGAGTACCTGAGACCCCCCCCACTCAAAGGGAACTTGAGCCACCTCACACTGGCTCTGTGAGTTGTCCGCGGCAACTACAGGGAAGAATGCATGGGGGATAACCTGCTCTCTGGACACCAGCCGGCAATTGACAGCTGTCACACTAGCCCCAGTGTCTCTGAGAGCTTCCACCCTATGGCCATTGATGGTCACCCACTGCCTGTACTTTTTAGTGTTATCAGGCAGCTGGGTCTCAGGGACCATCTCAAAGTCTCCTAAAGAGACAAGGGACATCTCTGCGGGACCCCACCCACCTTGGGCACCAATCTCCTCCCCCCCCAGGGCACACTCGCCATCTGATGGGGTGGTGCACGTGGTGGTGCTTTGGAATCCCTCATGGGACATTGTGCATCATACCAACGGTGGCCCATTTGACCACATGTGAAGCACTTAGAGGGGCCCCTGTGAACAGGTTTACCTGTCGGGGCCTCTTGCTTTTTGTCAGGGGGAGGCTGGGAACCCTTCCCTTGGTTCCCTTGGGAATTACTTTGGGGCCCTTTCTGGAACTCCCTCTGTTAACCCTTGTCCCCCCACTCTTCTGCTGGGGACCCTGCCCACCTTTGGCGAAGTCTCCCATGTGACCCTTGTGGACCCGGGTGCTTACCCAGCGGTCCGCCTCCTCAGAAAGCTTCCTAGGGTTAGTTAACTTGCTATCAATAAGGTGCTGGCGTAGCTCTGGAAAACAATTAGCAGACAAGTGCTCCCATGCAAACAAATCATAGATCTCCTCAAAAGTACTCACTTTGCTACCCTTTACCCAACCATCCACAGCTCTGCAGAAGAAAGATACATATTCTACCCAGGTGGTTGCCTACAGCTTTTTACAATTCCTGAACCTCTGTCTATAGAGTTCTGGGGTCAACCCATACCTTGTCATCAGGGCTTCCTTCATGTGGGCATAAGACATCCTATTCTCAACAGGCAGGTCTAACAAAGTATCCCTCCCCTCACTCACAAAGCGGCCCCACAACCCCGCTCCCCAATCTTTCTCAGGGACCCGGTGGGCCAACATTGCTATCTCATAGGCTGCAAACCACTGCCCAATATCTTCATGCTTATGGAAATCTTTGATGACTTCCTTGGGGATATATACCCTGCCTTCTGAAGGCCCAGATGGTGTGCTGCCACCAGAGGGATTAATTTCTAAGTTTTTAGCTTTGATTTCCCTCAACATTCTCTCATGCTCTAATCGCATCCTCTCTCTCTCCAAGGCTAATTTGTTAATTTCAAACTCCAGCTTCTTATTCTCTAGGTCCTTTTGACCCTCCATTTTGAGCTTGGCCAGCTCCATTCTATGACTTCTATTTCGCTCCCTATCCTCCAGCTCTCCTGGGGGCATGTCTTTGGAAGAAACACTGCTGCCTGGCGGGGTAGATACTTTCTGCCCTCCTGGGCCCACTGGCCCATCTAGCTGCTCTTCTGCCTCCTCTGCGTCCCCCACAGGGTGCTCCACATTCTCAGAGGCATTTCTTGCTTCCACCCAGGCCCTCTGCGCCTTGTGGAACTCATCCTTTTTGGTGAGGCCTGGAATAGCATCTTTAAATTTTCTACAGAAGGCTTTCAGCTGTTTTGCATTATAGGTATCCAGCCTATCTTCCTCAAAATCTAGATCCATAGATACGTTGGATGCTGGTGGACTCATGGCAATAAGAATTGGCAGTTCTCCAAAAAAAAAAACAGTACAAGGAGAAAAAAAATTCTACCAAAAAAGTATGTGGTTGCGTTTAGTCTGCACTCACTAGTAGTGTACACCAATCACTGTATAAGAGTCACAAATGCAAGTCCAAAATACTCACGGCTGACCACCAATGTTAGAACTTGGGGTCTTTAGTTGGCAATGGTATACACCTTTGACCAAATAGGGACCCTTGCTTCTAAGTCAGGGAAAGGGGATTACACTACTGGATAACCCCTGCTCACTCCCTTGGTAGCTTGGCACGAGCAGACAGGCTTATCTCAGAGGCAGTGTGTTAAGCTTTTGTGAACACATACAGTAATACAGTGAAAACACTACAGATGGACACCACACAGGTTTTATAAAAATAAGTATTCTTTATATAGACTTAACACAAGACCACAAACTACAAAAGTCCACAATACTGTACTCAAAATAGACTTAAAGATGGTAGAAGTAACTTAGTTCAAGTTGATGATAAATGCGACACGTTTCTCGCAAAAGTACCTTGGATGCGTAACGCAAAACAAACAAAGGGTCCGCAGGGAGGGCGATGCGGCGAACAGGCGCCTCGATGCGATGATCCGGTGCGATGGATGAGAGTGCGCCCTTGATGCGATGAGATGCGACGATGTGAAGATGATGCGTGCACCCCCGACGGCCGTGCGGCGAACTCTGTACCTTTGGAGCGGTGACAGGCCCTGCGACACGCTTCTCCGGTGATGCGACGGCAGGCAGCTGCGACGGCAACACGTTTCTCCAGTGATGCGACGGTGACCCTTGCGGTGGCGACACGATTCTCCGGTGATGCGACGGCAGGCAGTTGCGACGAAGACACGCTTCTCCGGTGATGTGACGGCAGACAGCTGTGACGAAGGCACGCTTCTCTGGTGATGCGGCGGCGGCCTCTGCTGCGGCGACACGCTTCTGCGGTGATGCGATGGCAACAGCTGTGACAGCGACACGCTTCTTCTCGTTGCGTCGCGCTCCCAGCGACACGCAGGCTTCTGCAGATAGAATTCCCAGCAAGGAAATTCAGAGGGGAGCTGGTGGTGAAGTCTTTTGTCCCTGAGACTTCAGCAGGAGGCAAGCACAAGTTCAAGCCCTTGGAGAAATATTCTGCAAGATGATGAAAGTTCTTTAAAAGTTCCTTCTCCTTTCCTTGGCAATAAAGAAACCACTGCAGGCCAACCCAGCAAACAGCACACTGGCAGAGGGGCAGTCCAAACTCTTGCAGCTTCCTTGGTTCTTCTACTTGGCAAAGGTTTGTCTTGTTGTTCCAGAATTGATCTAAAGTTCTGGGTTCTGGGTCCCCCTTTTTATACCCATAAATCCTTTGTCCTCTGAAGGCAGAAGGTCCTGTACCTAGTCCAAACCAGTTCTGGGTGAATTCTGCCAGTGCACACCTTCTTCCTTTGTCAGTGTGGGCCAGGGACATCAGACGCACCACAGGAGGTGGAGCCAGCATTGTGGAAGGCAGGCACAGCCCTATTCAGGCCCAGGTGCTACTCCTCCCACCACTCTACATGCAGATCGGTCTATTTAGCCCTGTGCTGACTCACCCTGTCTCCTGGAGTCCCCCATCCCCTGTCACTCACAAAACCAGACATACAATACACAAGCTAGCAGAGGCAGGCTGGATAGTTAGGCAAGAAAATACCTACTTTCTAAAAGTGGTATTTTCAAACACAGAATGTTAAAACCAACTTCACTAAAAGATGTATTTTATCATTCTGAGTTCAGGCATACTAAATTCGATTTTCTACCATGTTCCCTGGGTCAGTTAGGATTATAAGATGTTATAATCAAACTGCCCATTCTGGCCTATGGGGACAGGTAGCCTTGCAATAGTGAAAAACGAAATTGGCTGTAATTCACTATCAGGACATGCTACACACATCAGGGCATGTCCAACCTTTTACATACAATGCACCCTGCCCTTGGGCCTACCTTAGGGGTGACTGATATGTAGAAAAGGGAAGGTTTAGGTACTGGCAAGTGGGTGCACTTGCCAAGTCGACATGGCAGTCACAGACTGCACACAGGCTCTGCAATGCCTGGCCTGAGCTACACTTTACAAGCTGCTTCTGTGGGTGGCACAACCAGTGCTGCAAGCTCACCAGCAGCATTTGATTTACAGGCCCTGGGCACCCATGGTGCACTATACTAGGGTCTGACAAGTAAATCAAATAATCTAATCATGGAGTCACTAATCAATACATCAATTTACCATAGGGAGCACTTGCACTGTGGCACTGAATAGCAGTGGCACAGTGCCCAAAGCATCTAAACCAGCAAAACATCAAAAACAGAGGAGGCAATCAGAGAAAAAATGGATGGGAGACTCACGCCAATGGTACCAGGTCTAACACAACCTCTCCAAAGTAAATTTCTCCTTCATTTTTAATTTAGCCATCTGCAAGTGGAATTTCCTCTCAACCCTCCTCTTAGCCAGTGCCTCTAGGGACAGGCCGCCCTAAGAGAAACTGCTGCCTTCTCTGATAGGAAGCTCCAATTCAAGGGTCACCCCTTCCTCATCTGATGCAGGTGGTTCCTCAGTGTGGCCATCTTCCAGCCCGCCATCCTCAGCTGGGGGCTTATCTAGTACAGAGTGAGCTTCTGCCCAGGCCCTCAGCACCTTTTGTAACTCCACCTTCCCTGTGCAGCTTTTAGCAGGAAACACAACCTCCTTGCAGAAGCCTCTGAGCTTTGCTACTGTGTATACCTCTATGTTTGCCAGCTCAACATTTTTAATGCTTGCGGTTGTAGATACAGCAGCCAGAGTCATGATTTTTTTTAGAAAAAATCAAAAATTTAAATTAGGTAAAATGGAAAATTCAAATTGGTTTTGGATGTGGAATAGTAGTGTACACCAAATCACTGTATGACACTGCATACAAACACAAGTTCTATCCTTCACAATCCTTAATGGACACTATGGCCAGTCTTGGCCTTGCTCAAATAGTAAATGTCCTGACTCATGTTGCGGGCCACGTACTTGATAGTATCTTTTCTGACAATCCCTTCCTAAAATTTAGAAATGCGCTGCTTCTGACACAATACAATGACTTGGCAGTGATTTTTTATGTACTTTTAACGGATGATGCATCCTCAACTAACTGCCCTCATTCGACCAGAAAAGTGCATCCATGGCACAATCTAGAACCAAAAACACTAGCCTCTGTGCTTACCAGAACAAAACTAACATGTGCCAAAGATCTGGTCCAGGCCGTCTCCGTTAAGTGGAGCTGTAAATCATTTAACCCCTGAAAAAAATACTAATCACAGAGTAACAACTCCTCAACTTTGGTTCTCTGACAAACTTAAAAATCAAAAGCTATTATGCCGTAGGCAAGAACGTAATTGGAGACAAAGCTTTAATGCCAACGAAAGAGGTATATACAAAGACCTTATCAGGGATTATGAGACCATGATTTTAGAAAAAAAATCTTATTTTACAATTAAAATTGAAGCTGTCAAAAACTCTACTAATGAGCTCGTTAAGACTGCAAAAGAACTCGCCAATGTCCCTGAATACAAAAATTCGAATGCAAATCAATCGTACTCCAAAACACTACCTTTATTTTTTCAGGCCAAAGTTGAAGATATGTATAAAGCTTTTACTGCTAAATCTGCATTGACCTCATGCTCTGCTGATGAGATATACCCACCAACAAATTCAAAAACGTTGGACTCATTTTCAATGCTCACAGCAAATCAGGTGCTCAGATTGATCAAATCCTTGAAGTCTGGCTCCCCCAACAATCCATGTCCTCCCAAAATTTTCCAACAGGTCCCAGAAACAATTTCTGTTCACTTGGCTGACATCTTTAATAGTATGTTCAGCTCAGGTTACTTCCCAAAGGCCTGGAAAAAAACATCAATTTTACCCTTAGTAAAAAAGGCCAATCTCTTCTCCACAGACCCCAACAACTATCGGCCTATCTGTTGACCACCTTTTCCAACCAAGATAGTGAGAAAGACATGAATCTTGAGTTGGCTTCCTTTATAAACACAAATGATTTGCTTGATCCCCCTCAATTCGGTTTTAGAAGCGAACACAGGACTAAATCCGTCTTGAATGTGGCATCTGAAAACATAAGATCCACCCTTGATAAAGGAGAAAATGCTACACTTATCCCGTTAGACCTCTTGGCGGCATTTGACACGGTCAATCATAGTCTTTTGGTTGACCATCCCCATTCTTTAGGAATCAGGGGAATGGCATTAGCCCTTCTTAAATCTTTCTTGTCTGAATGGGAACAATATATAGATTTAGATAAATGTGTATCTGACCCTTTTGCCCTCCCATGTGGAGTGCCACAAGGGTCATCCTTAAGCCTCACACTTTTTAACTTATATGTCACTCCACTAACTAAGCTTCTAAAATCGTTTGGTTTCTCAATGATATCCTACGCTGATGATACCCAGATTGTTTCAGTTTCAGGTAACCCCGATCCCTCTGTAGTCAAATCTCATGATTGTATGTGACATATAGACAATTGGATGAATAACAATTGCCTGAAACTGAACTCAGGAAAAACCGAGGTTCTCCTGTTTGGGAAAAACTCCTTCTTCTGGTCACCTAGCTGGTGGCCTCAGGAAATGGGTGAATTGACTACAACAGGAGAAAAAGTGAGAAACGTAGGAATCCTTTTTGACAACAGGCTAATATTTGAAAGGCAAGTCAACCAGGTTACGTCTTCTGTCTTCTATATCCTTAAGATTACAGATACTGCAAAACGCTTCAGCTCGAGTGCTATCTGGAATCCCCAAGTATTAGTCAGCATCTCCAGTGCTCAAGGAGTTGCACTGGTTACCTATTAAGAAGCAAATTGCTTTCAAGGCTCTATGTATTGCCTTAAGGCACTTCACCACTCCGGCCCTGAATATCAGAAACGCAGCTTCTCTCTGTACATTCCTCCCAGGCCATTGCGCTCATCAGCTGCAAAACATTTAACAGTTCCTAAATTCAGGAAATCCCTCTGGGGAGGCAGAAGCTTTGTCACCTGCACAGCCAAACTGTGAAACAACCTCCCTCTTAAACTAATGAAATGACAAACCCTCTTCACTTCAGGAAAGCCTTAAAAACTTGCCTATTTCACCAATAGTCTTGTCCATCGTCTTTCAGTCCTCCTTGAAAAATGTAGCTTTTTCCTCACACTGAATTAGGTAAAGATAGCACCGAGATGCACGCTGGGCATTTGAGCACTATATAAATACAATTTTCATTTCATTTCATCGTCACCGCTAATCACCAATGTTAGAAATTGGGTTCCTGGTTGACTGGGGTATGAGCCATGGTCAAGCAGCAACCACAATCGCAGTCATGGTAAAGGCAGGCAAACCCTAAATTAACCTACACTCGAACGAAAGTGAAAGCGACGGTGAAAGTTTCACCGATCGACTTGAGGCTGAAAACAAACCTGAATCTTTAATCTTCCAGTCTCCTCCTGAAAATGTGACAACTATACAACTCGAGAAGCACAACAAGTGCATCATCATAGCTTCAGGTTACACCGTGCCTTAGCCCTGATGAAAATCCTGTGAATCGCCTTCGAGATTGGAAATGCGTCGGCATTTCCCACCCCTTTTTTTGCCACAAAGGGTAGTCAGAGAAGCTTTGTACCTCTGTAGAGGGTTCTCAAACTTAATGCACCCCACAGAGTAGTAATTTTCCCGTGTGGCAGCAGTCCCATAAAGTTTGCTAAATTGTAGGGCCCAATGGAACTGCTTTATATTACTCACATTAACAATCTGCTGGTGTAATTTTGTATATTGTTTAAAGAGTTGTTTATTATTTATAATTGCACATTGTGTTGTCACACATTATTTTGTATAATGTATGCACTTTACATGCATCATAGTTTTTTTGTGTATTAGATGTGTATTTAACTCAGACATGAGCAAAATGTTTTATAAAGGTGTCTAATATTTGAAATGATTGTGATTTAGACACTCGAAGCGTAAGAACCTAAGGTCTTTGCTTTTGTCCGCCAAAATAAATAGCGGCTTATAAATTGACAGCCAGGTTTTTTCTTTTTTCTTCATTGAACTTCCTAAAAGTGGCATTTCCAGAATTGTAATTTAAAATCTGACTTCACCATCAGTGAGGATTTTAAATTAGTGTTCAAGAGACGGAAAACAACCATTACAACGCAGTCATTACAACGCACTACCTTTACAACGCAGTCATTACAACGCAACATCCTTTACATCGCATGCCACTACAACGCATGCCATTACAACGCATTATAAGGTAAGTAATGGGAAATAGTAAATTTTACCCCTACACTATCCAACACTTACCCTACTGTTGCACTCACTGGAGTGGGAATAGTCATTTTTACCCCTACACTATCCAACACTTACCCTACTGTTGCACTCACTGGAGTGGGAATAGTAATTTTTACCCCTACACTATCCAACACTAGCACTACTGTTGCCCTAAAAGTATTATGCGTTGTAATGGTATGCGTTGTAATGGTATGCGTTGTAATGGAATGCGTTGTAATTGTAGTTTCTAAAAAAGCGTTGTGATGGCATGCGTTGTAAAATCATGCGTTGTAATGGATGTTGCGATGTAAAAACCGCGTTGTAAAGGCATGCGTCATAAAAGTTTGCGTTGCAACGTGTCCTATTCTCAAGAGACACCAGACTGGGGGTCTTATCTCTTATCAATAGGAAATTACACAGATAAAATGTAATAAGTTAATCCCAATGTTATCTTATGGAATGTAAAGGCCGTGCTGTAGTAAAAACAGCTTTGGGAGTTTTTCACTATCAGGACATGCAAAACTTAAAAGTACATGTCCTGCCTTTTAAATGCTTTGCACCCTGCCCTCTGGGTTGTCGAGGGCCTACCTTAAGGGTAGCTTATATGTATAAAAAGGGAAGGTTTGGGACCAGCAAAAGGTTTATTTTGCCAGGTTGACATTGGAGTGTAAACTGCACACACAGGCTGTGCAATGGCAGACCTGAGACATAGTTAAAGGACTACTTAAGTGGGTGGCACAATCAGTGCTGCAGGCCCACTAGTAGCATCCAATTTACAGGCCCTCGTTAAAGGGGTTACCACTCTATTAGGAACTTATAAGTAAATTAAATATGCCAATTGTGGATAAACCAAGAGAGAGCACAAGCACTTTAGCACTAGTTAGCAGTGGAAAGGTGCACAGAGTCCTAATACCAGCAGAAATGAGGTCAGAAAATGGAGGAGGTAGGCAAAAGGTTGGGGGGAAGACCATCCTAAGGCTGTCAGGTCTAAGAATAATGGATACCCCATATCAAATATATATAAAAATTAGACACACAACAATGGAGCTTGCATTCTTGTCCAGACCCAATGTGATATGAATTCCTTGATGACTCATGTTAACTATTAATCTGTGATATTTGTTATGTACATGCATCTTTACAATACACAATTTATAAATATTCAGGTTTATGGGCTTTAATCTAGTCGGATGCATTTACCTGAGGGGATATTATAGTACAACGGGAATGAGTGAGCAGCCATTGACATGTTATTATGATTATTTTGGATAAAATGTTTCCTTTAAGTTATATTTTAGTACAATAGTATGAGTTGTTTTTTATTACATCCAAATGTAATATATGCACTGGTTGTTTTCTTCCTCTGAGCTGACGAGTCAATGGATACTACTCTTGCCACTGCATGAGGTGTTGCAAAGTTAATTTGAGCAATTGATCCAAAACAGATGGTGGTACTTGTGTGCTGAGTCATTCACCTGTTGCAGCAGTATCCTAGTTCCTGTCGGTTAGTTGGCTACCAGTGGTTTTGCATGTTCTCCACACTCCTTCTGTTGCCCTCCACAGCATTAATCCTGTCCTCTATTGTCTTCCATAATTACTTTTTGGCAGTCTCTGGAACTGTTAGTGAGGCCTTTTCAAATAGCTTGTCAGTTTCATCAATGCATTTTATAACTAATATTTCTATTTCTTTATCATGAAATTTTATTTTTTGTCTTCTTGACAATCTCCTCCCACAGCCCCTGGCTTGTCATTCTGTTGTCGTCTAGGATGCATAGTATGGTTCACCCATCATCTCACATCATGTGACATCCTACAAGCAACAGTTAATTAATCTGCCATACATCACTCAGATATGTCTGTGGCACTAGGCCCTTCAGTTGAATATTGACCCATCTGCATCTCATTGATCCCATTTGTCATCTGAATGACATTTATGTGCAATTCTGATGCTGTAATGAATACACAAAATCCCTCTTTGGCATTCGTCATTACTGGCACAAGTCTTCAGACATATCGTCGTTTGCCACAGCCCCATGTTGTTGTTTCATTTGTGCCATCAAAGCGACATCATGTTGTGTAATGCTATTTGAGTAAGTATGTTTCTATACTCTCACAAATATCAACATTCAAGTTGATATTTTCTCCACTGCAGCATCTAAGGACAATGCACCTGAAGATAATGCCCTTTCATCCATTAGCAGCAGATGTCATGTAACCCTTAGAAAATAAAACCCTGCTCCTGCAGGCCACCATTTCATTAGCCGGCAACACCAAACAGAATGAGAAGTTTGTTTGTCCTAAGCAGGATGACAGCTCACATTCCTCGCATCTTCCATCAGCAGTCTCACTCATTGGGCAATGTTCTGGATTGCAAAGCCCCAAGCACAAGAACCAACGCAACACATTCTAGTCTTAGTATGAAGGACTTACCTTCCCCCACCACTCAACCATACTTAAAGCCCTCCAACTAGGTGCAAATCCTATTTTCTCTTCATCCCATCACAGAAAGGTACCCCTTGCAGAGGCAAGGGTTTCTTCCATCCAACAGTCTCTATTGCACACTTCCAAGTATCAACTATCTACGTAGAGGCCATCAAAAGGTGGCCTTGTGAGACAGCCACACATGTATAGTATTTCTACTTGGAGAAGAGCTGACCTCTGGGAGAATGAGTTTTATTTAACCAGCAGGACTTATTGTGTGAGATCTGTGAAAACGGGGACCATGCAAACCATCACCACCCACCTGGGAATGTTTACATCTGCTAGCAAGACATTCCGAGGTTGATGGAAAGACAGCCATGTGTTTTGGAGAATTCCACATTTCTGGTGGTCAAAGAGAAAAGGATGCAAGGTGGGGGACCGCGATCATGTAACTCATACATGGTCCTCCTCAAAGGGAGTATCTGAAACTGCAGGGTCAAATCATGTGTCTGATACAACCAGTAGACAAAACCACCTGCTGAGCCTACCAATATGACAAACCCACTGCCACATAGTGCACAACCTAATCATAGTTCCAGTTTAACCCTTTCAGTGCTCATGACGGAATGGTTCCGTCATGAGCACAAGATTCAGTGTGCTCATGACGGAACCATTCCGTCATGAGCACATGCTCAGAAAATCCCTCTGCTGCAGACAGCAGAGGGATTTCCCATTTTTTTTTTTTGCCTGGGAGGTGGGGAAGAGCTTCCCAACCTCCCCAGGCCTCTTTTGAATTTTGTTGCAATGACGATCGCACGCATGGCGCGCAATCGTCATTGCAGCAGACGAAACTGAAACTTAGATCCAGTTTCAGTGTTTCAGTGCTCGTGGGGCTATCTCAGCCCCCCGAGCACCGAAAAAGATGGGAGAGGTATCGTTGGAAAGGGGAGAATCTCCCCTTCCCAATGGTACCCTTCCCTAGTGGATCCCTCCTTGTGGATCACCCCAGGGGGGCGATCCCCAAGCAGGGATCCACCCACTAGACACCAGGGAGGGGCCCCTTGGGCAAGGGCCTTTGCTCCCCCCATATTTGTTTGGGCACCACAGTCTTTCTGCCCCCCCTGGGGGGCAGATGGGGCAGTAGCCCCCAATCTGCCCCCTGGGGGGGCAGAAAGCCCACTAGAAACCAGGGATTTCTTTTTTTTTATTGACGTTGGGGTAGGGGCTGCCCAAAAAGGGCATGGCAATGCCCCCCACCCCTCCCCCCAGAGAAATGTCAGTATTTATGCCCCCCCAGGGGGAAGATGGGGCAGTAGCCCCCAATCTGCCCCCCGGGGGGGGCAGAAAGCCCACTAGAAATCGGGGATTTTCTTTTTATTGACGTTGGGGTGGGGGCTGCCCAAAAAGGGCATGGCAATGCCCCCACCCCTCCCCCCAGAGAAATGTCCCCAATCTGCCCCCCAGGGGGGCAGAAAGCCCATTAGAAACCAGGGATTTCTTTTTTTTATTGATGTTGGGGGGGCTGCCCAAAAAGGGCATGGCAATGCCCCCACCCCCCTGGGAAATGTCAGTCTTTCTGCCCCCACCAGGGGCAGATATGGGCAATAGCCCCTGATCTGCCCCCGGGGGGGCAAAAAGCCCACTAGGCACGAGGGATTATTTTTTTTATAATGTAGGGGTGGGAGCTGGCCAGAGTGGGCATGATAATGCCCCGCCCCAAAAACAATTACCACAGTCTTTCTGCCCCTCCCCAGAGGCATATTGGGGCAATTGCCCCATATCTTCCCCCCGGGGGGGGGAAGGGCAGAAAGCCCACTAGGCCTCAGGATTTTTTAAATTTTTATTCAGGGTTAAGGTCAACCCAGAATGGGCATGCCAATGCCCACACCTGCCCAAAAAAGTGCCACAGTCTTTCTGCCCCCCCCGAGGGGTGGATGGGGGCAGTGGCCCCTGATCTGCCCCCAGGGGGGCAGAAAGCCCACTAGGCGCCAGCGATTACGCTGGCTTTTTTTATGCGTGGGGGTGGGGGCTGCCCAGAATGACAACAACAAAAAATCCGCGGGTCTCAAAGAGGAATATATAGAGACAAGCGTTTCAGCAGTACACGCAACAGGAGAGTAAAAAAGAGAGGGGGGATCTCAATGTAATCCGGGACTAGATCAGCTAAGATCAAATGAAGCATAAGGCAGTGTGGCTATCACTAGCGCGCTCGCAAATATATTCAGATCGCGCTTTCACTGCTTTTTAACCATTGCCACCACGGGATACCTAATAAATTTATTCTCTCCTGGTAGTCAATTTTATTTCACTTTTTCCTTCACACTGCACCATATACTCACCACACTGCCTTATGCTTCATTTGCTCTTAGCTGATCTAGTCCCGGATTACATTTAAAACATCCGCAAGCTCCTCCTTTACACTAGCAAGGAGTTGTAGCTCCTCGGTTGCACTAGTGTGCAGCCGAGAGGAGATCCCCAAATGATGAAGCATGCTACTTCGGTGGGTGATGGGAATCCGTCCTCGTAATTGAGATCCCCCTCTCTTTTTTACTCTCCTGTTGCGTGTACTGCTGAAATGCTTGTCTCTATATATTCCTCTTTGAGACCCGCAGATTTTTTGTTGTTGTCATATATGGTCAGGGGACTTATCCGCGCAGCTCTATACATTTTCCCTTGGACCCTCTCTTTACCTGGTAATATATGGCTGCCCAGAATGGGCATACCAATGCCCCCACCCCCTAAAATCCTAGCCAGTCTTTATGCCCCCCCTGGGGGCATATCGGGGTAACCCCCCCCCGATTCCCCCTCAGGGCGGCAGAAAGCCCACTAGGCACAGACTTGTTTTTAGCAATGTGCCTACCTGTGGATTTTGGGCCCTAGCGCAGCCGGCACAAAGGGAAACCTAGCAAACCTATACATTTTTTAAAACTAGACACCCAGGGGAATCCAGGATGGGGTGACTTGACTGGCTCTCACCAGGTTATGTTACCCAGAATCCCTTGCAAACCTCAGAATTTGTAAAAAAAAAAAAAAAAAAAACATTTTCCTCACATTTCAGTGGTGGAAAGTTCTGGAGTCTGTGTGGATCCATAAAATTCCACCCACCCGCATTCCCCAAAGTCTTCTGAGAAAAATGGTACCTCACTTGTGTGGGTGGGTCAAGTACCCGAGACAGGCAAGGGCCCAAAACCTATTGCGGCAACATCAAAATTACCTATCACAAAACAACCTGGTTTTGCAAGGGGGGTCCCATGAGTTTTTGGCCCCGGGCTCAGCGGCCATCTAGGCAAACCTACAGAACCCACACATTTCTGAAAACTAGACACCCTGGAGAGTCCAGCAAGGTATGGCTTGCGTGGGTAGGCAATTTTGATGTTGCCTCAATATGTTTTGGGCCCTTGCCTGTCGCGGGTACTTGGGCCTCCCACACGAGTGAGGCACCATTTTTATCGGGAGACCTGGGGAAATGCTGGGTGGTAGGAAATTTGTGTCAGCCCGGTGATGCCACAACTTTCCAACACAAAAATGTGTGGAAAAAGTGATTTGTTCAGCTAAAATTTAGGTTTGCAGGGGATTCTGGGTAAGAAAACATTGGGGGATCCACGCAAGCCATACCTCCCTGGAACCCCCCGGGTGTCTAGTTTTCAGAAATGTGTGGGTTTGGTAGGTTTCCCTAGCTGGCCGCCGAGCACAGGGTCAAATACCCAGGTGACCCCCCTTGAAAAACCAGGTCGTTTTGTGATAGGCAATTTTGATGTCGCCTCAATACGTTTTGGGCCCTTGCCTGTCACAGGTACTTGGGTCTCCAACACGAGTGAGGCACCATTTTTATCGGGAGACCTGGGGGAACGCTGGGTGGTAGGAAATTTGTGTCAGCCCGGTGATGCCACAACTTTCCCACACAAAAATGTGTGGAAAAAGTGATTTTTTCAGCTAAAATTGAGGTTTGCTGGGGATTCTGGGTAAGAAAACGTTGGGGGATCCACACAAGCCATACCTCCCTGGAACCCCCCTGGTGTCTAGTTTTCAGAAATGTGTGGGTTTGGTAGGTTGCCCTAGCTGGCCACCGAGCACGGGGCCAAAAACCCAGGTTACCCCCCCTTGCAAAACAAGGTCGTTTTGTGATAAGCAATTTTGATGTCGCCTCAATACGTTTTGGGCCCTTGCCTGTCGCGGGTTCTTGGGCCCCCCACACGAGTGAGGCACCATTTTTATCGAGAGACCTGGGGGAACGCTGGGTGGTAGGAAATTTGTGTCAGCCCAGTGATGCCACAACTTTCCCACACAAAAATGTGCTGAAAAAGTGATTTTTTAAGCTAAAATTGAGGTTTGCAGGGGATTCTGGGTAAGAAAACATTGGGAGGTCCATGCAAGCCATACCTCCCTGGAACCTCCCCGGGTGTCTAGTTTTCAGAAATGTGTGGGTTTGGTAGGTTTCCCTAGGTGGCCGCTGAGCACGGGGCCAAAAACCCAGGTGACCCCCCTTGCAAAACCAGGTCGTTTTGTGAAAGGCAATTTTGATGTCGCCTCAATACGTTTTGGGCCCTTGCCTGTCGCGGGTACTTGGGCCTCCCACACAAGTGAGGCACCATTTTTATCGGGAGACCTGGGGGAATGCTGGGTGGTAGGAAATTTGTGTCAGCCCGGTGATGCCACAACTTTCCCACACAAAAATGTGCGGAAAAAGTGATTTTTTTAAGCTAAAATTGAGGTTTGCAGGGGATTCTGGGTAAGAAAACGTTGGGGGATCCACGCAAGCCATACCTCCCTGGAACCCCCCAGGTGTCTAGTTTTCAGAAATGTGTGGGTTTGGTAGGTTTCCCTAGCTGGCCGCCAAGCACGGGGTCAAAAACCTAGGTGACCCCCCTTGCAAAACCAGGTCGTTTTCTGATAGGCAATTTTGATGTTGCCTCAATAAGTTTTGGGCCCTTGCCTGTCGCGGGTAGTTGGGCCTCCCACACGAGTGAGGCACCATTTTTATCGGGAGACCTGGGGGAACGCTGGGTGGTAGGAAATTTGTGTCAGCCCGGTGATGCCACAACTTTCCAACAAAAATGTGTGGAAAAAGTGATTTTTTTCAGCTAAAATTGAGGTTTGCAGGGGATTTTGGGTAAGAAAACGTTGGGGGATCCACACAAGCCATACCTCCCTGGAACCCCCCGAGTGTGTCTAGTTTTCAGAAATGTGTGGGTTTGGTAGGTTTCCCTAGCTGTCCGCCGAGCACGGGGCCAAAAACCCAGGTGACCCCCCCTTGCAAAACCAGGTCGTTTTGCGATAGGCAACTTTGATGTCGCCTCAATACGTTTTGGGCCCTTGCCTGTCACGGGTACTTGGGCCTCCCACACGAGTGAGGCACCATTTTTATCAGGAGACCTGGGGGAACGCTGGGTGGTAGGAAATTTGTGTCAGCCCGGTAATGCCACAACTTTCCCACACAAAAATGTGCGGAAAAAGTGATTTTTAAGCTAAAATTGAGGTTGGCAGGGGATTCTGGGTAAGAAAACGTTGGGGGATCCATGCAAGCCATACCTCCCTGGAACCCCCCAGGTGTCTAGTTTTCAGAAATGTGTGGGTTTGGTAGGTTTCCCTAGCTGGCCGCCAAGCACGGGGCCAAAAACCAAGGTGAACCCCCTTGCAAAACCAGGTCGTTTTGTGATAGGCAATTTTGATGTCGCCTCAATGCGTTTTGGGCCCTTGCCTGTCGCGGGTAGTTGGGCCTCCCACACGAGTGAGGCACCATTTTTATCGGGAGACCTGGGGGAACGCTGGGTGGTAGGAAATTTGTGTCAGCCCGGTGATGCCACAACTTTCCAACACAAAAATATGTGGAAAAAGTGTTTTTTTCAGCTAAAATTGAGGTTTGCAGGGGATTTTGGGTAAGAAAACATTGGGGGATCCACGCAAGCCATACCTCCCTGGAACCCCGCGGGTGTCTAGTTTTCAGAAATGTGTGGGTTTGGTAGGTTTTCCTAGCTGGCCGCCGAGCACGGGGTCAAATACCCAGGTGACCCCCCTTGAAAAACCAGGTCGTTTTGTGATAGGCAATTTTGATATCGCCTCAATACGTTTTGGGGCCTTGCCTGTCACAGGTACTTGGGTCTCCAACACGAGTGAGGCACCATTTTTATCGGGAGACCTGGGGGAACGCTGGGTGGTAGGAAATTTGTGTCAGCCCGGTGATGCCACAACTTTCCCACACAAAAATGTGTGGAAAAAGTGATTTTTTTCAGCTAAAATTGAGGTTTGCAGGGGATATTGGGTAAGAAAACGTTGGGGGATCCACACAAGCCATACCTCCCTGGAACCCCCTTGGTGTCTAGTTTTCAGAAATGTGTGGATTTGGTAGGTTTCCCTAGCTGGCCACCGAGCACGGGGCCAAAAACCCAGGTGACCCCCCCTTGCAAAACAAGGTCGTTTTGTGATAAGCAATTTTGATGTCGCCTCAATACGTTTTGGGCCCTTGCCTGTCACGGGTACTTGGGCCTCCCACACGAGTGAGGCACCATTTTTATCAGGAGACCTGGGGGAACACTGGGTGGTAGGAAATTTGTGTCAGCCCGGTGATGCCACAACTTTCCCACACAAAAATGTGCGGAAAAAGTGATTTTTTAAGCTAAAATTGAGGTTTGCAGGGGATTCTGGGTAAGAAAACGTTGGGGGATCCACGCAAGCCATACCTCCCTGTAACCCCCCAGGTGTCTAGTTTTCAGAAATGTGTGGGTTTGGTAGGTTTCCCTAGCTGGCCGCCAAGCACGGGGCCAAAAACCAAGGTGAACCCCCGTGCAAAACCAGGTCGTTTTGTGATAGGCAATTTTGATGTCGCCTCAATACGTTTTGGGCCCTTGCCTGTCACAGGTACTTGGGTCTCCAACACGAGTGAGGCACCATTTTTATCGGGAGACCTGGGGGAACGCTGGGTGGTAGGAAATTTGTGTCAGCCTGGTGATGCCACAACTTTCCCACACAAAAATGTGTGGAAAAAGTGATTTTTTTCAGCTAAAATTGAGGTTTGCAGGGGATTTTGGGTAAGAAACCGTTGGGGGATCCACACAAGCCATACCTCCCTGGAACCCCCTTGCTGTCTAGTTTTCAGAAATGTGTGGATTTGGTAGGTTTCCCTAGCTGGCCACCGAGCACGGGCTAAAAACCCAGGTGACCCCCCTTGCAAAACAAGGTCGTTTTGTGATAGGCAATTTTGATGTCGCCTCAATACGTTTTGGGCCCTTGCCTGTCGCGGGTACTTGGGCCTCCCACACGAGTGAGGCACCATTTTTATCGGGAGACCTGGGGGAACGCTGGGTGGTAGGAAATTTGTGTCAGCCCGGTGATGCCACAACTTTCCCACACAAAAATGTGTGGAAAAAGTGATTTTTTCAGCTAAAATTGAGGTTTGCAGGGGATTCTGGGTAAGAAAACTTTGGGGGATCCACGCAAGCCATACCTCCCTGGAACACCCCGCATGTCTAGTTTTCAGAAATGTGTGGGTTTGGTAGGTTTCCCTTGCTGGCCGCCGAGCACAGGGCCAAAAACCCAGGTGACCACCCTTGCAAAACCAGGTTGTTTTGTGATAGGCAATTTTGATGTTGCCTCAATACGTTTTGGGCCCTTGCCTGTCGCGGGTACTTGGGCCTCCCACACAAGTGAGGCACCATTTTTATCCGGTGACCTGGGGGAACGCTGGGTGGTAGGAAATTTGTGTCAGCCCGGTGATGCCACAACTTTCCCACACAAAAATGTGCGGAAAAAGTGCTTTTTTTCAGCTAAAATTGAGGTTTGCAGGGGATTCTGGGTAAGAAAACGTTGGGGGATCCACGCAAGCCATACCTCCGTGGAACCCCCCGGGTGTCTAGTTTTCAGAAATGTGTGGGTTTGGTAGGTTTCCCTAGCTGGCCGCCGAGCACTGGGCCAAAAACCCAGGTGACCCCCCTTGCAAAACCAGGTCATTTTGTGAAAGGCAATTTTGATGGCACCTCAATACGTTTTGGGCCCTTGCCTGTCACGGGTACTTGGGCCTCCCACACAAGTGAGGCACCATTTTAATCCGGAGACCTGGGGGAACGCTGGGTGGTAGGAAATTTGTGTAAGCCCGGTGATGCCACAACTTTCCAACACAAAAATATGTGGAAAAAGTGTTTTTTTCAGCTAAAATTGAGGTTTGCAGGGGATTCTGAGTAAGAAAACATTGGGGGATCCACGCAAGCCATACCTCCGTGGAACCCCCCGGTGTCTAGTTTTCAGAAAGGTGTGTTTGATAGGTTTCCCTAGCTGGCCGCCGAGCACGGGGCCAAAAACCCAGGTGACCCCCCTTGGAAAACCAGGTCGTTTTGTGATGGGAAATTTTGATGTTGCATCAATATGTTTCGGGCCCTTGCCTGTTGTGGGTACTTGGGCCTCCCACACGAGTGAGGCACCATTTTTATCAGGAGACCTGGGGGAACGCTGGGTGGTAGGAAATTTGTGTCAGCCCGGTGATGCCACAACTTTCCCACACAAAATGTGTGGAAAAAGTGATTTTTTCAGCTAAATTTGAGGTTTGCAGGGGATTCTGGGTAAGAAACCTTTGGGAGGTCCATGCAAGCCATACCTCCCTGGCATCCCCCGGGTGTCTAGGTTTCAAAAATGTATAGGTTTGCTAGGTTTCCCGAGGTGCTGGCAGAGCTAGGGTTCAAAAACTACAGCTAGGCACTTTCAAAAAAAGGGTCATTTTTCACTGTGAAAATGTGGTGTGTCCACGTAGTGTTTTGGGCCGTTTCCTGTCACGGGCACTAGCCCTACCCACACAAGTGAGGTACCATTTTTCTCGGAAGACTTTGGGGAACATGGGGTGGGTGGAATTTTGTGTATCCATGCAGATTCCAGAACTTTCCACCACAGAAATGTGAGGAAAATGTGTTTTTTTTTACAATGTTTTAGGTTTGCCAAGGATTTTGGGTAACAGAACCTGGTGAGAGCCAGTCAAGTCACCCCATCCTGGATTCCCCTGGGTGTCTAGGTTTAAAAAATGTATAGGTTTGCTAGGTTTTCCTAGGTTCCGGCAGAGCTAGGGTTCAAAAACTACAGCTAGGCACTTTGTAAAAAAAGGGTCATTTTTCACTGTGAAAATGTGGTGCGTCCACCTTGCGTTTTGGGCGGTTTCCTGTCGCTGACACTAGGCCTACCCACACAAGTGAGGTACCATTTTTCTCAGAAGACTTCGGGAAACGCGGGGTGGGTGGAATTTTATGGATCCACGCAGATTCCAGAACTTTCCGCCACATAAATGTGAGGAAAATTTGTTTTTTTGGACAATTATTTAGGTTTGCAAGGGATTCTGGGTAACAGAACCTGGTGAGAGCCAGTCAAGTCACCCCATCCTGGATTCCCCTGGGTGTCTAGTTTTCAAAAATGTATAGGTTTGCTAGGTTTCCCTTGGTGCCGGCAGAGCTAGGGTTCAGAAACTACAGCTAGGCACTTTGCAAAAAAAGGGTCAATTTTCACTGTGACAATCTGGTGTGTCCACCTTGCGTTTTGGGCTGTTTCCTGTCACGGGCACTAGGCCTACACACACAAGTGAGGTACCATTTTTCTTGGAAGACTTTGGGGAACGTGGGGTGCGTGGAATTTTGTGGATCGACGCAGATTCCAGAACTTTCCACCACAGAAATGTGAGGAAAATGTGGGTTTTTTTGGACAATTGTTTAGGTTTGCAAAGGATTTTGGGTAACAGAACCTGGTGAGAGCCAGTCAAGTCACCCCATCCTGGATTCCCCTGGGTGTCTAGGTTTAAAAAATGTATAGGTTTGCTAGGTTTCCCTAGGTTCCGGCAGAGCTAGGGTTCAAAAACTACAGCTAGGCACTTTGTAAAAAAAGGGTCATTTTTCACTGTGAAAATGTGGTGTGTCCACCTTGTGTTTTGGGCCGTTTCCTGTCGCGGGCACTTGGCCTACCCACATAAGTGAGGTACCTTTTTTCTTGGAAGAGTTTGGGGAACGCGGGGTGGGTGGAATTTTATGGATCCACGCAGATTCCAGAACTTTCCACCACAGAAATGTGAGGAAAATGTGTTTTTTTTGACAATGTTTTAGGTTTGCAAGGGATTCTGGGTAACAGAACCTGGTGAGAGCCAGTCAAGTCACCCCATCCTGGATTTCCCTGGGTGTCTAGTTTTCAAAAATGTATAGGTTTGCTAGGTTTCCCTAGGTGCCGGCAGAGCTAGAGTTCAAAAACTACAGCTAGGCACTTTGCATAAAAAGGGTCATTTTTCATTGTGAAAATGTGGTTTGTCCACGTTGCGTTTTGAGCCGTTTCCTGTCGTGGGCACAAGGCCTACCCACACAAGTGAGGTACCATTTTTATCGGGAGACTTAGGGTAACACAGAAGTGTAGATCAACTGTTAATACCTATTGACTTTCCATGCATTTCTGCCTTCCAAATGAAAGACAATGTGTAAAAAAGAAGTCATTTTGAAAAATGACCTATAATTCTCATGCTAGTATGGGTACTCCCAATTTCGGAAATGTGCAAATATCTACTGTTTCTAAACTCTATATTTTGTTCCCATTTCAGAAATACATAGGTGTCTTTCATACCGATTTTTCCATGTATACATTTTCCCAAATGAATTGCTATATACCCGGTACATAATAAAAAACCATTGCAGGACGCTGCTCAGTTATTGGCTCTGGGTTCGTCTGGTTCTTGGTGAACCTACAAGTCCTATATATCCCCACAACCAGAATGGTCTAGCGGATGTAATGATTTATTGCTTTCAAACAACCCTCATAATTAGAAGAAGTTACAGGTGAAAACGTTGACACAAATGGCTGTTTTTTTCAACTAATTTTCAATTTTCCTATATTTAACTGTTAGTTTCTATGAAGAAACCTTGAAGGATCTACACAAATGACCCCTTGATAAATTTAGAATGTTGTCTACTTTTCTAAAATGTATAGCTTTCCAGGATCCATTATTGCTTTCATACCCATTTCTACCATTAACTGGAAAGAGGTTGAAAGCACAAAAAATAGCAAAAATAGGCTATGTCCCAGAAAAATGCCAAAACTGTGTACAAAATGTTGGTTTTCTGACAAAAGTCTGCTTGTCCCTGAAAGCTGGGAAGATGGTGATTTCAGCACCACAACCCCTTTGTTGATACCATTTGCAGGGAAAAAAACAGAAGCTTTCGTCTGTAGCCCTTTTTTCCCATGTTTCCCAAAAAAACAACATTTTGCTGTATTTTGGCTAATTTCTGGGTCCCCTCCAGGGAAATCCACAAACCCTCAGTACCTTTAGAATCCCCATGATGTTGGAAAAAAAGGACGCAAATTTGGCATGGATACCTTATGTGGTTAAAAAATAAAAGGTGCCTAAGCGCGAACTACCCCAAATAGCCAAAAAAAGGCTTAGCACAGGGGGGGGGGAAAGGCCTAGCAGCGAAGGGGTTAAGCATGATTACAATGTAGGCTCAGTGTTACATAGCTATGGATATGGATGACCCTTGAATGGATGTGGATAGCAAACACCACCCCCTGAAGACTTCAAGGATCAATTTTTGCACCAGTGTCACAAGATACATGTGTGCTACCCTGTCACTCAAATGTAAATGTGCACTGACACTATCATTGCATTTGGCATAAGCAATAAATAGCTTTTACAGCTATCTTTATTATTTGTATCAACTCATGCATACCTGCTCTTACATATGAAAGCTTGTTACTATTGGAGCTTTAGGTGCAGGCAGATCTTGGAAATGTACTAATGTGCTTACTTCCATCAGGTTATCACTCACACATCCGTCCACAGGCACGCAGATTGTTTTCTGGGAGGGTACTCTAGGTGGTGATAAGAGAGAGAGCCTCAGACCCTGTTGTTTGTCAAGCTTGGTTGATAGTACTTGGTGTGTGTACTTGGTGTGGTCTCAGGCCCTTATTGTGGTGGGACATGTTCATCCAGGATAAGATGTCTCAAGGCACTTAATCTTGTTAACAATGGAAGTCCAAAAGCAAGATCAAACTGGAGATCAAGTTTCCAAAGTTTCAGTTGAAACTTCATTGTTATCCTAGACTTCTCTCTCTCTGTAATTTGCAGCAAAGTAAGTCCATTCAGGGGAATAATACCTCCAAAAGGGTACTCTAGCTCATTTTGATCTTCTGAGTACAGTCCTGTCTCTTCCTTTATTACTCAGATCAGAATCCCCAAACTCTTCCGGAATTACCTGGATCCCACCTTTCTCATGTGGAACCAGTCTTTCTCTCTCCTGCATTCTCGGCCAATGCTCTCCTGCACCAACTCGTGGTAACACAGCACTAGGCCCTTCATCAGGGTCCAAGACTGGTTCAGTCACAACCACAGGACTAAATTCTTTGTTTCCAGATCCAGTCCCCGATTATCCAGGACCCCCTCAGGCCGAAAAAGTGCTGTTTCAGATTCTTGCTGATCCTGAACAGTTTGACTAACCTGCTCCCATGGTCTCTCGACCACCACTGGCATTTCTGGGGCAGGTGCTGTTACAACATCAAGGTGACACGGAACGTAGTGAGTGTGGGCTGCATGCACCCAATTGGGGATCCCTCCACACTTCGTGGCAGTTGCAGGGACCAGAATCACCTGGAACGGGCCACGCCAACAGGGCTCTAGGCAACTCTTTTGCACCTGTTTTTTCACCACGACCCCGTCTTCGGAGCCGAGGTTATGGCACTGCTCATGATTTTGTGGGGCAGTGGCGGCTTCAACCTTATGAGACACAGAATGCACCAAGTCAGCCAATCCTTTGCAGTAGTCAAGCATCAGATTATCAGTAATGTTCACAAGCGCAGTTGCAGGTAGAGCTGGCAATCTCATTGCCCTGCCCATGATGATTTCATGGGGGGACAATCCTGTCCTATGATCAGGTGTGCTGAGTAGACTCATCAACACAAGCGGCAAAGCATCAGGCCATTTCAATGATGTGGAAACACACACTTTGGCAAGTTTGGATTTCTAAATCCCATTGACCTGCTCCACCAGACCCGAAGCCTCAGGTCTTTAGCTACAATACAGTCTCTGTTCAACCTGTAAAGCGGCACACAGCATCCTCAGGATTTTATTGTTGAAGTGTGTGCCTCGGTCTGATTCCAGAGAAGTTGGGAAGCCAAACCTAGGTATTAACTCCCTCAAAAGCATCTTTGCTACTGTGAGATTGTCATTGTTCCTAGTAGAGTATGCTTCAACCCAACATGAAAAGTTATACACAACAACCAAAACATATCTCAACCCATTGCACATGAGCATCTCAATGAAATCCAACCGCATCCTGTTAAAGGGACAACCTGACCTCCCTATGTGGCTCAATGTCACCAGAGTTATTTTCCCGACATTGTTCTGCTGGCACACAAAACATCTGTGGCACAACACTACAGCCATCAACCTAAACCTTGGATTAAACCAAGTCTCCCTGAACAACCTCACCATGGCATCTCTCCCTACATGAGTCGGACCATGATAATGCCTAGCTATTGGTGACAGCAGACTATTTAGCAGCACAGGGCTTCCATCTCTTGAAATCAAATCTCCTCCTCATCACTCTTTTCGCAACCTGCATTATCCAAACTCTGCTGCTCTACCTCTGACACTTCTTCTTGTAACCTCTTGACTTCCTCCCAAGTATCAGCTGTTGCTAACAAAAGGTTGTAGTTGGTCTCATCTGTCCCTTAATTCGTATGTTCACCTTTGAAAGTGCAAGCATTATGAGCGCAATACTTTTTGACCTCGTCGGCACATCTGTTACCAACGGTCACATAATCATCCTGTTTACAATGTGCAGCCCACTTAACGACTGCAATCTGTGTAAGCATCTGCAATGCCTCAAGAAGCTTTCAAACTCGTTCTCCATTTTGGATGGGTGACACCGAGGATGTCATAAACCCCCTCTAAGACCATAACTGTCCAAAATCATGAACAACACTAAAGCCATACTGACTGTTAGTGAAAATGGTCAAACTCAGCTGGTTAGATATGCAGCGTGCTCTAGTAAGAGGAAACAATTCAGCCACTTGTGCAAAAAACACTCCTTGGAGCCAAATGGCTTCAACTACTCCTGAGACTGTACAAACTGCATAGGCAGCTCGTAAATTTCTTTCATGGTCTCCGAACACAAGCCATCCACAAGCAAGGCAAAATCAGATTCAGGCAGTTGCCCGTCTTATATATCAGGTCTTGGCTTGGTGCACAGTTCAGTAACATCGAGGCAGTCATGCTCCACTTCATTTTCATCATTGTCATTTTCAGGAAGTGGCTACAGGGTGGCAGGATTCACAACAGAACATCTTTTTAAGGTTACATTCTCAGCTTCCAGTATGATCTGTTCGTACCGGGTCAGGTGGCTGTTCCTTAGGTATTGAGTGTGAGTACGGTCAACAGTATTTCCACAGAGAGAGGCAAGTACACCATTAAAGGATGACCCATGACAATGCCTTCACACCTCTCTATGCTGAAACCCACATCAGCCACAGATTTAAGGCATCCAGGCAACACCGCAGCTACTGGATCAAGGGTAGCAGAGAAATAGGCCACAGGCCTACAGGCACTTCCGTGAGTCTGTGAAAGCACTGAGAGAGTGCAGCCCTCCCTCTCACTGCAGAAAAGCAAAAATGCTTGGTTGTAATCAGGCATTCTTAGTGCTGGGGTGTGGCAGAAGCTTTCCCTCAACACTAGGAAAATAACCAAACAATCATTGTCCCAAGGCAGCGGAACTCACACATCCTTGTGTGTCAGCCTCTGTAAAGGCTTGGCCACCAGGAAAAAGTTGGGTATCCACTGGTGACAGTAGTCTACCATTCCCAAGAACATTCCGAACTCCTTCTGTGTGGTTCACGGTTTCATTTGCAGGATCGCCGATATTCTTTCCTGCGACACCTTCCTGACTCCCTTCTCAATGTGGTGACCAAGATACAAAACTTCCTTCAAACAGTACTGCAACTTATTGAGGGACACCTTATGCCCATTCTGAGCCAGGTGGTTCAATAGAGCAACAGTGTCAGTGTTACAAGCTTCCTGAGTATTTGATGCAACCAGAAGGTCATCAATATAAAGTACCAGGACCGTGTTGCAGGGCATAACCAAAGACTCCAGATTCTTCTTAAGGATCTGATTGACATTTAATGGGCACTCCGTATACCCTTATTGGACTCGGCACCATGATTAAACATGACTGCCAAACTGAAACGCAAAGAGGAACTGACTGTCTGCATGCAAGGGTATGGAGAAGAAAGCCTGACACAAATCAATGACAGAGAACCACTCGGCCTCACATGGAATTTAAAAATAAAATCAAAGCAGGATACGGTACCATGGGACAACAAGGAACCACAATATTGTTTATCTTTCGGAGGTCCAGCACTATGCGGTACTTACCACTAGGCTTCTGCAAGCCCATATTGGGTGAGTTGCATGGACTCCCCATAATCTCCTTCAGAATACCTTGTTGAATCATTGCCTCTATTACTGTAGTTATTCCAGCAACCATTTCAGGAGTCAAATTGTACTGTGGAGTTCTGAGGTACTCAGCATTCGGTTTTATCTGTATGCGGACAGGCTCAACTCTATTGATAAGTCCAATGTCCTTTCCTGGAAAATCCCAAACCTTTGACCTTCCAGTAGCTCTACTATCCAGTGGCAATTCTTTGTTTGTCATTATAGGGTACAATGCAACAGCTGGAATTTGATTAAACATTTTGAAGGTAACATCCTCGTTCTTGGTCTAAAACTCCACACCTCTCAGTGTAGTAAGTGGTGCAATTCAGCTTGCACAACAAGTCACATCCCTGCAAACTCACAGGGCTCAAATAAGAGACCACAAATTGGTGATCATTGTCAAAATTTCCTATTTTTACAGGCACATCCTCAGTTACTGGATTGGTCATTTGCTTATTTGCAATGCCTATGACTTGGATTCTTTCTCCAAAGAGGGGTAGGTTAGGAACTTTTGCTGTTCTCACAGTAGAATGGCTAGAACCAGTATCAACCAAAAATGATATGGTGTGGCCATTTACTTCACCATCTGCAAATGGGCCACTCTGGTCTACCTCCAAGACAGCACCAAGCATGCAATCTCCCTCCTCACTCAGGCACTGTCAGGAGGACTGATAAGAGCCAAAATTGTCAACTGTCTCAAACATAGGATATTGCTGGAAAGGATTGTTATTATGAAAAGAATTTTGGTTCACATTTGGAAGCTGATTCAAAATTAATCTAGGACCATTGACAGCTTGCTGTGGTATCGAAGGTTGTGGGACTTGCTTCACTGGGGCATGTGGTACATTAAACGTTTGAGACCTCAGTCTCTGCACATTTTGCGCCTGCACTGAGTTATTATTCTGAGGCTGTGTAAACCGTGGCTATGGACCTTGATGTTAAGGATTAAGATGGCATTCCCACTTCCAGTGCCCTAATCTTTTGCAATAGTGGAACAGGTTGGACTTTTCTCAAAGTAGCCGCATCAATACCCGTACTCAGGTCTGTGAGAATACCAGGACCTCTAACTTGCGGTTGAAATCCACTTCTACCTTGTATCACGGGAGCTCCCTGTTGGTAGATTCCCTGCATGAGAGAGCATTCCCTACAAAAGGCTGACTTTGACCGCTCCTCTGAGCTGCCTTCATTTTCGCTGCCATAAGTTTCTCCTTCAATTTCTTCTGCCTCATGTCTATTTCATCATTGCAGTAGTTGGTGTATCTCAAAATCTCATCAACCGACTTATTCTGCAAAAAAAATCAAATGCTATTGAATCATCACGCTAATTTCAGGCCTCAATCCTGTCACAAACCTGGAGACAAAAAGTCCCATATCCTTGGGCTCCAACCTTTCCATTCGACTGTACTGTTTAAGTGCCTCAATATGCATGAATCTTCTCTTTAGGTTCCTGGGTTGTTCAGTCGATCTTGACACCATCAATATCTTGAGGAGACACCTTAGACTTCAGCCATGTCATCACCTAGCTATACTTTCTCATTACTATGGGCAGCGGACCATTTGTCAATGGGTCCCTGACCAGCTCTCTCTCAGGCCATTCTGTAGGTAACTTACAGGCTGTCCACAAATCACTAGGGACCACAATATCAAATAAAGTATCCAAATCAGTCCACAAAACTTTGGAAATTTTGACAAACCGCTCAACCTCTTTGTATCATTCTACAGGCTTCTCTCTCAACCTGGGATAATCATTAGTAAATGAATGAAGATCACTCCTACTCCAAGGTACAGGAACAAAACCTCCACTAGGTTCTTCTCGTAAAGGAAAACTTGAAGCTCCCACTCCCCTTTCCCCGGGAGGAGTTTGTTCCCCTTAGATCTCTTGTGACCTTTCTTCTTCACCCATCTACCTTCCCTCTTGTTTAGGGCACACCAAGTTTGAATGCTTTAAATCAAATCCCGAAATTGCGCCTTCATTCCTGGCAGTCTCATACACTCTATGTCTTTATCACTAAAACATAGTCAATGACTTTTCTGCGAAGCCTTAGTTCGATCCGTCTACTTCATATTTCTGAGCTACTGCAGACAATTTATCGTGGGCTAGTCTTGCTCGTCTGGTAACATCCTTACTCATAAACACAAGCTCACTTTCATGATAAGTGTCCAATTGGGCCAACTCGAGACTTCCGCTTATCATTTCCTCCAATTCGAAATTTTATTTACCCACATCCACCAAATTTACCCTCAATGATGACTTAATTGTTCCTTGACTCAACTCTCAGCTTCCACTTTAATTCGAAGTGGCATTAATGAGCTTCAACCATTTGTCTAATTGCTGAGCGCTAAAGTTTTGCTGCATTCCTGGGGCTTTAGGTACTATCCCCTCTATAGGGGTCCTGCTGTGTGAGTTTAAAGGTGTCTCCCAGGTAAGCGTACCAAGATCTGACAATCCTGGGAATGACCTCAAAGGTCCAAATCCTGTCTGGTTAATCGTCGAATTTGCACTCGCACCACAAGGGGAACTTGCATTCATTTGGACTAAAGGGACAAATCTCCCCACATTTGAGCTTGGTGAAGTCCCCTCCAGGGCTTTTGACTTGGCAGGATTAGCCAATTCATGTCCTACATTCCCTCTGGAACTGGGATTATATATAGGAGCCAAAGGAGAAATGATAACCGGGACAGTGAGAGCATCTGGTACTTTACAAACTGTGGCGGGGTTGGGGACACAAATCCCTGAGTATCCTCCTAGGTGGGTTTGATTCATATTCATAGAGGTGGCCTCCATCACACTTATGGGTGCGATAGCCACTCCTGTGTTTCCTTTGACATTAGCTCTTCCAACTCCCATTATTTGGGTCTCATTATATGGAGGTGGGCGTTCTGGCAACAACACGTTTACAAGATTGTCACTAGAGTCACTATCACTGTTTTCACCACTCTCATCTTGTTCTTTAACTCATCCACTCTTCTTTTTTTTTCTTTCTTTTCCTTCTGAAATTCATCACCTGTTGATGCAGGATATAACTTAGTTCCCTCTATCATGTCAGTTCTCCACTTACTCTGCTCTGCATCCCACTGCGCATCAGCGTAAGTACATACTGCCTTTTTAGCTGTCCCCTGATACCTATACTTCTCTCAGGCATGTGATGCATGCTCCCAAGCATTGAGCGCTTCAAATTGTGTAGGCCTAGGCTGTGGTTTCATCTTAAATAATATTCTCCTTAAATTTACAATAATTCTCACATTGAATGTACCATAGCATGGAAATGCCAGTGCACCTTCTTTCTCTGTGATCTTATGCCATTGGTTAAGCCAAATACAAGTGTGTAGCCCTACATTTATTGCCATATAAAGACCTGCAGTATCCTCGGGTGGTGCCTCTTCTCCTTCTCTAATGGGTAACATCACATCTCTCCTAATCAAATCTCAGATGACTTTAAAACATTTAATTTTCGGAAAAGTATGTCAATAATCGGAATTAGAATTGTTTGTTTCACAGCAGGAACGAATAATTACCTCACAATTGTTGTTCTAGATCAACAACCAATGGCAGCAAGGCACTCTGTGACATAGACAACCAATGACAGAGCAGCTGTACACCAACCGACCAATATCAGCACGACACGCCATGACGTCAATCTCACTCACTGCAGCAGCTCACCCTCCTTTACACTTTTCATGAATGTACTCTCCTGAGCAACACACATGCAGACAAATACAAAGCAATAGTAACAAATAACTTTGACTGCTCCACTAAAGAAACCAACAGTATTCAATCATACAAGAAATGCTTCAGAATGCTCTTTCTAACCTACCCAAATACACTTGAACGAGACCTTGACCAGTGGGGACTCACCCTGATTAGAACAGCTACCCCTGCGCAGAGGGGCACTGCGCCAACCACACCTCACTTTCATACACAAAGATAAATGTCCCTATCTCAATTATGCTGTTGACAACAAGCACCACAAAACATTAGCAGACAATTACAATACAGTGTCTTCTACACTTTTAACATCATCCTGGTATCTTAGCCATGTTGGAACCGATAACAACTTTTATCTTCTCCACATTAAGCACCACATTCACACGACATTCACAACATCTATGCCAAACATCACAAAATCGTCATAAACACAGCAAGCTAAGCGTAAGCCATGCAACACACTACCCCACTGTTATAACTCGGTCATGAACTGTTGGAACTCTTCCGATCCTCCAAAACAAAACATGGGCTCTGGGCTAGGGCTGGAATCTGAACTATTCTCATATAAAGTATTCTAACTCCCGTGTCTCTAGACCGAACCACCTTTGTTTTGCTACCATCGGGGCACAGGACATTCGGGTGAATATCCAAATTTCCCTGCAATGCACCTTTTTACGTTCCTGAGGAATAAAGAGGAGTTAACATCATCCATGAATCAATTTACAGTGCAACCAATTTGGTCACACATTGAGGTCCCAAAGTCGGTAAATGAGATTAAGTATGGGTTTATTACAAAGCCAGAATGGTGTACACAAGCCTCAAGAATATATTGTAAAAGTATAGAATAGCTACTGGCAGACCAAATTGTCTGATCAAATTTAGTCTCATTAACATGAAGCATACAAGGAATTTGATGATAGCAATGCAGAAAATAAGAAATGAAATCTGATGATCAATATAAACTTTGTGGTCTTCTTTACTATTATGCATGAGGAAATATCCTAATCTAAGCCTGAACTAACAGCACTGATTGGGGAATCCCTAATCCCATCCAGTAAGGTAGGAAGGTGTCAGCATAGTCGAACTTCTGTAGAAGTCCTCCAAAATGAAGAGTATTGTACAGCATAAAGCCATTTAACAGATATATTGCGAAGAGGTCTATACCCCTGTGAGACTAAAGGGACTCTGACATAAGCTGAAGTGTGATCACCAATCAAACCCCACAAAAGAACAGTTGAGAATCCCATATCACATGTCTCATTATTTTCCACCTTCACACAGTAAAACTTGACAACTACTCTTGAAACTCCTTTCCTTTGGTCTGCACTGCAGAACGTCCTTGGATTCCTCCCGTCTGCCCAATTCCGTACAAACAGTGGTCCTCCTTTTGTTTGTTAAGGCTTCTCTTTCTTGTCAAAAGTACTCCTCCTGAACCTCACTATCTATCTCACACAATGTGCCCTTTTCTATTCGTAAGATCACACAACTACACTTGCAGAGGAGAGAAAAACATTGCATCCAAAGCAAAAATTTGTATTGAAGGTTAAACATTAGGAAATCCAAATGCTTAGGGCAGTGGTTCCCAAACTGTGCGCCGCGGCACCCCGGTGCGCCACTAAAACCAGCCAGGGGCGCCACGGTCGCAATTGCAGAGAAGAATCCATTAGGAATTACATTGGCCGTTTGTATGTAGGCCGGCTGCACTGCTCCTGGCGCCCACTAGGTGGCGCACTTGTGCCTTTTAGCCCCATGAAGCGTTCGAGGGAATGAAAACAAATCCCTTTCTGGTGAGATTGGTCAAAGAATTTGCACGTTTTCTGCAGTAATGAGCTTAACCTGCAGGTTTATACCTTCAAAAACTAAAGGCTCATTCAGTTTTTCATCATTTCAATGTAATAAAACAAATAACATTATTCATTAAAATAGCACCTAGTATTAACGGCCTCAAAGGAAATTAACTTTAAAAGTGCAGTACAAAGGTGGTCCGTTTTACCTACATTTACCTTACCTTATCTGGAACCAGGCAGCCTTTGAAATCGGTACTAGTTGCTGTATCACCAGCCCCTTCATCATCCTATCACAACAGACTCCAGGTACTTTTTTATGGTTTTTACCCCTACCTCAACCCCTTACCCCTCGACCTCAAAAGAGAACGATTATAGGAAAATGATATGAGAAGCTCTCCATACCTTCATTCCTATTATTTTCAGGGATTAAAATGGAAGTCCTACCGAGGTCGGCCTTACATTCTCTCCCACCAAAAAATAGTAATGTAATGGGGAGCCGCGGCCTACGGCCAATTGGTCAAAGGAGCCGCGGGTCAAAAAAGTTTGGGAACCACTGGCTTAGGGCCTTTGGTTAAGTTAATGTGGCAGGCATCTCAATACATGTTTATATGCATGATTACGGATACATATACGGTTACAAAATACATGCAAAGTACTATTTAAATAGATACACTATTATATAAGGGTTAACAACATTAATCAAACCACACAAATGCAGCTATACATGGTACTACAATTCAATGTCATTAAAATAGCACCTAGTATTAACGGCCTCAAAGGAAATTAACTTTAAAAGTGCAGTACAAAGGTGGTCCGTTTTACCTACATTTACCTTACCTTATCTGGAACCAGGCAGCCTTTGAAATCGGTACTAGTTGCTGTATCACCAGCCCCTTCATCATCCTATCACAACAGACTCCAGGTACTTTTTTATGGTTTTTACCCCTACCTCAACCCCTTACCCTCGACCTCAAAAGAGAACGATTATAGGAAAATGATATGAGAAGCTCTCCATACCTTCATTCCTATTATTTTCAGGGATTAAAATGGAAGTCCTACCGAGGTCGGCCTTACATTCTCTCCCACCAAAAAATAGTAATGTAATGGGGAGCCGCGGCCTACGGCCAATTGGTCAAAGGAGCCGCGGGTCAAAAGTTTGGGAACCACTGGCTTAGGGCCTTTGGTTAAGTTAATGTGGCAGGCATCTCAATACATGTTTATATGCATGATTACGGATACATATACGGTTACAAAATACATGCAAAGTACTATTTAAATAGATACACTATTATATAAGGGTTAACAACATTAATCAAACCACACAAATGCAGCTATACATGGTACTACAATTCAATGTCATTAAAATAGCACCTAGTATTAACGGCCTCAAAGGAAATTAACTTTAAAAGTGCAGTACAAAGGTGGTCCGTTTTACCTACATTTACCTTACCTTATCTGGAACCAGGCAGCCTTTGAAATCGGTACTAGTTGCTGTATCACCAGCCCCTTCATCATCCTATCACAACAGACTCCAGGTACTTTTTATGGTTTTTACCCCTACCTCAACCCCTTACCCCTCGACCTCAAAAGAGAACGATTATAGGAAAATGATATGAGAAGCTCTCCATACCTTCATTCCTATTATTTTCAGGGATTAAAATGGAAGTCCTACCGAGGTCGGCCTTACATTCTCTCCCACCAAAAAATAGTAATGTAATGGGGAGCCGCGGCCTACGGCCAATTGGTCAAAGGAGCCGCGGGTCAAAAGTTTGGGAACCACTGGCTTAGGGCCTTTGGTTAAGTTAATGTGGCAGGCATCTCAATACATGTTTATATGCATGATTACGGATACATATACGGTTACAAAATACATGCAAAGTACTATTTAAATAGATACACTATTATATAAGGGTTAACAACATTAATCAAACCACACAAATGCAGCTATACATGGTACTACAATTCAATGTCATTGCAAAGAAAACAATATGCACACTCATATAAATGTCAAGATTACACAGTATTTGCACTTTCTGTATCTGTTCAAATGCACTACATTACGTTAATGATATTAAGTCACACAAATATGTGAGGCAATGCGTAAATATATGTGGCCTGGTTATACATGAAGGGGGTGGAGCCAAAATGAGACTGCTCCAGCACGAAAGAACCGAACTTTGTTGTCAGAGAAGAAAATTAACCCCTTTGGTGCGTCGGACGGACGGGAGCCGTCAGACGCACCAGTGCTCATGTGCATCGGACGGCCCCCGGCCATCAGATCACATGGCACTCAGAATCCCTCTGGTGCGGGCACCATAGGGATTCCCTTTACCCCCCAACAGCCTCGGGAGCTGGGGAAGAGCTTCCCCAGCTCCCGAGGCTGCTCCCCTGGTTTCCCTGAAATGACGATCAGCACGCACGTCGCGCTGACGTAATTTCAGTGAAACCAAAACTGAAATGAGCCAAGAGGCTCACTTCAGTTTCACTTTCCATATGCTCAGGGGGCTATCTCAGCCCCCCGAGCACGTAGAAAGACGGGAGAGGTATCATTGGAAAGGGGAGAATCTCCCCTTTCCAATGGTACCCCTGCCTAGTGTATTCCAGCTTGGGAATCACCCCAGGAGGGCAATCCCCAAGCAGGGATCCACCCACTAGAAACCAGGGAGGGGGGAGCGTCCCCTTGGGCAAGGGCCTTTGCTCCCCCCTATATTTTTTGGGCAATACAGTCTTTCTGACCCCCCTGGGATTTTATTCAGCTAAATTTGAGGTTTGCAGGGGATTCTGGGTAGGAAAACGTTGGGGGGTCCACGCAAGCCATACCTCGCTGGACTCCCCTGGGTGTCTAGTTTTCAAGCATGTGTGGGTTTGGTAGGTTTCCCAAGCTCGCCGCCGAGCCTGGGGCCAAAATCCCAGGGGACCCCCCTTGCAAAACCAGGTTGTTTTCTGATAGGTAATTTTGATGTCTCCTCAATACGTTTTGGGCCCTTAACTGCAGCGGGTACTAGACCCACCCACGCGAGTGAGGTACCATTTTTATTGGGAGACCTGGGTGACGCTGAGTGGTAGGAAATTTGTGGATCCATGCAGATTCCAGAACTTTCCCACACAGAAATTTGAGAACAATTTGATTTTTTCAGCAAAATTTGAGGTTTGCAGGGGATTCTGGGTAGGAAAACGTTGGGGGGCCCACACAAGCCATACCTCGCTGGACTCCCCTGGGTGTCTAGCTTTCAGAAATGTGTGGCTATGGTAGGTTTCCCAAGATGGCCGCCAAGCCCGGGGCCAAAAACCCAGGTGACCCCCCTTGCAAAACCAGGTTGTTTTGTGTTAGGTAATTTTGATGTCTCCTCAATACGTTTTGGGCCCTTGCCTGTCGCGGGTACTTGACCCACCCTCGTGAGTGCTGTACCATTTTTATCGGTAGACCTGGGGGAACGCTGTGTGGTAGGAAATTTGTGGATCCACGCAGATTCCAGAACTTTCCACCACAGAAATGTAAGGAAAATGTGATTTGTTTTACAAAGTTTGAGGTTTGCAAGGGATTCTGGGTAACAGAACATGGTGAGAGCCAGACAAGTCACCTCATCCTGGATTCCCCTGGGTGTCTAGTTTTCAAAAATGTATAGTTTTTCTAGGTTTCCCTAGGTGCCGGCAGAGCTAGGGTTCAAAATCTACAGCTAGGCACTTTGCAAAAAAAGGGTCAGTTTTCACTGTGAAAATGTGGTGTGTCCACGTAGCGTTTTGGGCCATTTCCTTTCACGGGCACTAGACCTACCCACACAAGTGAGGTACCATTTTTCTCAGAAGACTTTGGGGAATGCGGGGTGGGTGGAATTTTGTGGATCCACGCAGATTCCAGAACCTTCCACCTCAGAAATGTGAGAAAAATGTGTTTTTTTTTACAAAGTTTTAGGTTTGCAAGGGATTCAGGGTAACAGAACCTGGTGAGAGCCAGACAAGTGACCCCATCCCGGATTCCCCTGGGTGTTTTGTTTTCAAAAATGTATAGGTTTGCTAGGTTTCCCTAGGTGCTGGCAGAGCTAGGGTTCAAAATCTACAGCTAGGCACTTTGCAAAAACAGGATCAGTTTTCACTGTGAAAATGTGGTGTGTCCACGTTGCGTTTTGGGCCGTTTCCTGATGCGGGCACTAGGCCTACCCACACAAGTGAGGTACTATTTTTCTCGGAAGACTTTGGGGAATGCAGGGTGGGTGGAATTTTGTGGATCCACGCAAAATCCATAACTTTCCACCACAGAAATGTGAGGAAAATGTGTTTTTTTTGGACAAAGTTTGAGGTTTGCAAGGGATTTTGGGTAACAGAACCTGGTGAGAGCCAGACAAGTGACCCCATTATGAATTCTCCTGGGTGTCTAGTTTTCAAAAATGTATAGGTTACCTAGGTTTCTCTAGGTGCCGGCAGAGCTAGGGTTCAAAACCTACAGCTAGGCACTTTGCAAAAACAGGGTCATTTTTCACTGTGAAAACGTGGTGTGTCCCGTTGCGTTTTGGGCCGTTGCCTGTCGTGGGCACTAGGCCTACCCACACAAATGAGGAACCATTTTTTTGGGAAGACTTTGGGGAATGCGGGGTGGGTGGAACTGTGTGGATCCACGCAGATTCCAGAACTTTCCACCACAGAAATGTGAGGAAAATGTGTTTTTTTTGCCAAAGTTTGAGGTTTGCAAGGGATTCTGGGTACCAGAACCTGGCGAGAGCCAGACAAGTCACCCCATCCTGTATTCCCGTGGGTGTCTAGTTTTCAAAAATGTATAGGTTTGTTAGGTTTTCCTAGGTGCCGGCAGAGCTAGGGTTCAAAATCTACAGCTAGGCACTTTGCAAAAAAGGGTCAATTTTCACTGTGAAAATGTGGTGTGTCCAGGTTGCGTTTTGGGCAGTTTCCTGTTGCGGGCACTAGGCCTACCCACACAAGTGAGGTACCATTTTTCTCGGAAGACTTTGGGGAATGCAGGGTGGGTGGAATTTTGGGGATCCACACAGATTCCAGAACTTTCCACCACAGAAATGTGAGGAAAATGTGTTTTTGTTTTACAAAGTTTGAGATTTGCAAGGGATTCTGGGTAACAGAACCTGGGGTGAAAGCCAGACAAGTCACCCCATCCTGTATTCCCCTGGGTGTCTAGTTTTCAAAAATGTATAGGTTTGCTAGGTTTTCCTAGGTGCCGGCAGAGCTAGGGTTCAAAATCTACAGCTAGGCACTTTGCAAAAAATGGGTCAGTTTTTACTGTGAAAATTTGGTGTGTCCACATTGCGTTTTGGGCCGTTTCCTGTCGCGGGCACTAGGCCTATCCACACAAGTGAGGCACCATTTTTCTTCGAAGACATTGGGGAATGCGGGGTGGGTGGAATTTTGTGGATCCATGCAGATTCCAGAACTTTCCACCACAGAAATATGAGGAAAATGTTTTTGTTTTTTTACAAAATTAGAGGTTTGCAAGGGATTCTGGGTAACAGAACCTGGTGAGAGCCAGACAAGTCACCCCATCCTGTATTCCCCTGGGTGTCTAGTTTTCAAAAATGTATAGGTTTGCTAGGTTTCCCTAGGTGCCGACAGAGCTATGGTTCAAAATCTACAGCTAGGCACTTTGCAAAAAAAGGGTCAGTTTTCACTGTGAAAATGTGTTGTGTCCACGTAGAGTTTTGGGCCGTTTCCTTTCGCGGGCACTAGACCTACCCACACAAGTGAGGTACCATTTTTCTCAGAAGACTTTGGGAAATGCGGGGTGCGTGGAATTTTGTGGATCCACGCAGATTCCAGACCTTTCCACCTCAGAAATGTGAGAAAAATGTGGTTTTTTTTTACAAAGTTTTAGGTTTGCAAGGGATTCAGGGTAACAGAACCTGGTGAGAGCCAGACAAGTGACCCCATCCCGGATTCCCCTGGGTGTTTTGTTTTCAAAAATGTATAGGTTTGCTAGGTTTCCCTAGGTGCCGGCAGAGCTAGGGTTCAAAATTTACAGCTAGGCACTTTGCAAAAACAGGATCAGTTTTCACTGTGAAAATGTGGTGTGTCCACGTTGCGTTTTGGGCCGTTTCCTAATGCGGGCACTAGGCCTACCCACACATGTGAGGTACCATTTTTCTCGGAAGACTTTGGGGAATGCAGGGTGGGTGAAATTTTGTGGATCCACGCAAATTCCATAACTTTCCACCACAGAAATGTGAGGAAAATGTGGTTTTTTTGGACAAAGTTTGAGGTTTGCAAGGGATTCTGGGAAACAGAACCTGGTGAGAGCCAGACAAGTGACCCCATTCTGGATTCTCCTGGGTGTCTAGTTTTCAAAAATGTATAGGTTACCTAGGTTTCTCTAGGTGCCGGCAGAGCTAGGGTTCAAAACCTACAGCTAGGCACTTTGCAAAAAAAGGGTCAGTTTTCACTGTGAAAACGTGGTGTGTCCCGTTGCGTTTTGGGCCGTTGCCTGTCGTGGGCACTAGGCCTACCCACACAAATGAGGAACCATTTTTTTTGGAAGACTTTGGGGAATGCGGGGTGGGTGGAATTGTGTGGATCCACGCAGATTCCAGAACTTTCCACCACAGAAATGTGAGGAAAATGTGTTTTTTTTGCCAAAGTTTGAGGTTTGCAAGGGATTCTGGGTAACAGAACCTGGTGAGAGCCAGACAAGTCACCCCATCCTGTATTCCCGTGGGTGTCTAGTTTTCAAAAATGTATAGGTTTGTTAGGTTTTCCTAGGTGCCGGCAGAGCTAGGGTTCAAAATCTACAGCTAGGCACTTTGCAAAAAAGGGTCAGTTTTCACTGTGAAAATATGGTGTGTCCAGGTTGCGTTTTGGGCAGTTTCCTGTCGCGGGCAGTAGGCCTACCCACACAAGTGAGATATCATTTTTCTCGGAAGACTTTGGGGAATGCAGGGTGGGTGGAATTTTGGGGATCCACACAGATTCCAGAACTTTCCACCACAGAAATGTGTGGAAAATGTGTTTTTGTTTTACAAAGTTTGAGATTTGCAAGGGATTCTGGGTAACAGAACCTGGTGAAAGCCAGACAAGTCACCCCATCCTGTATTCCCCTGGGTGTCTAGTTTTCAAAAATGTATAGGTTTGCTAGGTTTTCCTAGGTGCCGGCAGAGCTAGGGTTCAAAATCTACAGCTAGGCACTTTGCAAAAAATGGGTCAGTTTTTACTGTGAAAATTTGGTGTGTCCACATTGCGTTTTGGGCCGTTTCCTGTCGCGGGCACTAGGCCTACCCACACAAGTGAGGCACCATTTTTCTTCGAAGACATTGGGGAATGCGGGGTGGGTGGAATTTTGTGGATCCATGCAGATTCCAGAACTTTCCACCACAGAAATATGAGGAAAATGTTTTTGTTTTTTTACAAAATTAGAGGTTTGCAAGGGATTCTGGGTAACAGAACCTGGTGAGAGCCAGACAAGTCACCCCATCCTGTATTCCCCTGGGTGTCTAGTTTTAAAAAATGTATAGGTTTGCTAGGTTTCCCTAGGTGCCGGCAGAGCTATGGCTCAAAATCTACAGCTAGGCACTTTGCAAAAAAAGGGTCAGTTTTCACTGTGAAAATGTGGTGTGTCCACGTAGCGTTTTGGGCCGTTTCCTTTCGCGGGCACTAGACCTACCCACACAAGTGAGGTACCATTTTTCTCAGAAGACTTTGGGGAATGCGGGGTGGGTGGAATTTTGTGGATCCACGCAGATTCCAGAACATTCCACCTCAGAAATGTGCGAAAAATGTGGTTCTTTTTACAAAGTTTTAGGTTTGCAAGGGATTCAGGGTAACAGAACCTGGTGAGTGCCAGACAAGTGACCCCATCCTGGATTCGCCTGGGTGTCTTGTTTTCAAAAATGTATAGGTTTGCTAGGTTTCCCTAGGTGCCGGCAGAGCTAGGGTTCAAAATCTACAGCTAGGCACTTTGCAAAAAAAGGGTCAGTTTTCACTGTGAAAATGTGATGTGTCCATGTTGCGTTTTGGGCCGTTTCCTGATGCGGGCACTAGGCCTACCCACACAAGTGAGGTACCATTTTTCTCGGAAGACTTTGGGGAATGCAGGGTGGGTGGAATTTTGTGGATCCACGCAAATTCCAGAACTTTCCACCACAGAAATATGAGGAAAATGTGGGTTTTTTGCCAACGTTTGAGGTTTGCAAGGGATTCTGGGTAACAGAACCTGGTGAGAGCCAGACAAGTCATCCCATCCTGTATTCCCGTGGTTGTCTAGTTTTCAAAAATATATAGGTTTGTTAGGTTTTCCTAGGTGCCGGCAGAGCTAGGGTTCAAAATCTACAGCTAGGCACTTTGCATAAAAGGGTCAGTTTTCACTGTGAAAATGTGGTGTGTCCAGGTTGCGTTTTGGGCAGTTTCCTGTCGCGGGCACTAGGCCTACCCACACAAGTGAGGTACCATTTTTCTTGAAAGACTTTGGGGAATGCGGGGTGGGTGGAATTTTGGGGATCCACACAGATTCCAGAACTTTCCACCACAGAAATGTGAGGAAAATGTGTTTTTGTTTTACAAAGTTTGAGATTTGCAAGGGATTCTGGGTAACAGAACCTGGTGAGAGCCAGGCAAGTTACCCCATCCTGTAATCCCCTGGGTGTCTAGTTTTAAAAAAATGTATAGGTTTGCTAGGTTTCCCTAGGTGCCGGCAGAGCTATGGTTCAAAATCTACAGCTAGGCACTTTGCAAAAAAAGGGTCAGTTTTCACTATGAAAATGTGGTGTGTCCACGTTGCGTTTTGGGCCGTTTCCTGTCGCGGGCCCTAGGCCTACCCACACAAGTGAGGTACCATTTTTCTCGGAAGACTTTGTGGAATGCAGGGTGGGTGGAATTTTGTGGATCCATGCAGATTCCAGAACTTTCCACCACAGAAATTTGACGAAAATCTGTTTTTTTTTTTACAAAGTTTGAGGTTTGCAAGGGATTCTGGGTAACAGAACCTGGTGAGAGCCAGACAAGTCACCCCATCCTGTATTCCCCTGGGTGTCTAGTTTTAATAAATGTATAGGTTTGCTAGGTTTCCCTTGGTGCCGGCAGAGCTAGGGTTCAAAATCTACAGCTAGGCACTTTGCAAAAAAAGGGTCAGTTTTCACTGTAAAAATGAAGTGTCCACGTTGGGTTTTGAGCCGATTCCTGTCGCGGGCACTAGGCCTACCCACACAAGTGCAGTACCATTTTTATCGGGAGACTTAGGGTAATACAGAATTGTAAAGCAACTGTTATTACCTATTGACTTTCGATGCATTTCTGCCTTTCAAATGAAAGACAATGTGTAAAAAAGATGTCACTTTGAAAAATGTCCTATAATTCTCATGCTACTATGGGTACTCACAATTTCGGAAATGTGCAAATAGCTACTGTTTCTAAACTCTATATTTTGTTCCAATTTCAGAAATACATTTGTGTCTTTCATCCCGTTTTTTCACTGTATATATTTTCCCGAATTAATTGCTATATACCCGGTACATAATAAAAAACCATTGCAAGACGCTGCTCAGTTATTGGCTCTGGGTTCATTGGGGTCTTGATGAACCTACAAGTCCAAATATCCCCACAACCAGAAAGACGCAGCGGATGTAACAGTGTATTGCTTTTAAACATCTGTCATAATTAGAAGAAGTTACAGGTGAAAACTATGGCACAAATGGCTGTTTTTTTCAACTCATTTTCAATTTTTCCTATTTTCAACTGTTTGTTTCTATAAAGAAAACTTGAAGGATCTACACAAATGACCCCTTGCTGAATTCAGAATTGTGTCTACGTTTCTAAAATGTATAGCTTTCCAGGATCCATTATTGCTTTCGTACCCATTTTTACCATTAACTGGAAGAAGGTTGAAAGCACAGAAAATAGCAAAAATAGGCTATGTCCCAGTAAAATGCCAAAACTATGTAAAAAATGTTGGTTTTCTGACAAAAGTCTGTCAGTCCCTGAAAGCTGGGAAAATGGTGATGTCAGCCCCGCAAACCCTTTGTTGATACCATTTGCAGGGAAAAAACCAGACGCTTTCATTTGCAGCACTTTTTTCCCATTTATCCCCAAAAAAACAGAATTTTGCTGTATTTTGGCTACTTTTTAGGTCCCCTCTAGGGGAATCCACAAACCCTGGATACCTTTAGAATCCCCATGATGTTTGAAGAAAAGGAGGCAAATTTGGTTTGGATACCTTGTGTGATCAAAATGTTACAGGGGCCTAAGCGCAAACTATCCCAAATAGCCAAAAAAAAGGCTTAGCGGGGGGGGCGGGGGGAGGCCTAGCAGCGAAAGGGTTAAAGCAAAACTTAATGGATGTGACAGAACTATAAACTGGACACAATAGCCACATTTGTTGCTTTGCAGCACTTCTGCTGCCACACTGTTTTCCTAATAGGGTGCGCTGTGTATTAAATCATGCGATATGATCTATGTATAGTTGTATATTTTATGTACGTACTCCAGAGTACTGTTTGGGTCACGACAGCAAGCATGTGTAGTCTCAGTATTGTAAACGTCGCAAATTAGCAAATCATTAAGGGGCAGATTTACAATGCCTGGTGCATCCCTGCAAATCAGCAGAGATGCGCCAGGAAAGATGCGTCACGCAAGTTTACCCTTGCGCCACCACAGGTGCGCCGCATTTACTATGCGGCGCACCGTGGCGCAAAGATAAACAGATGCGTGTTGCATCTCCCGTCGGAAGGGTGGCGCATTGCTGGAGTCGTGTCGCAAGTGCGACGCAACTCCAGCAATGCTCGTGGGCCGCCCATCTTTAACGTGGTGCGCCACTCCTTACGCCTGCTTGAAGCAGGCGTAAGGATTTGTCACAGCGGCGTCGGAAAAGTGACTCAGTGAAATCTTGTAGATTTCACTGCGTCACTTTTACGAGGCTTTCCTGCGACAGAACGCCCACCCTGCGACGGAACGCCCACATGAGACCTGACGCAGGTTTCATGTGGCGCAGGGCTTTACAACGTGACACATCTCCCTAGATGCGTCACGTTGTAAATAAGGCGCAACGTGGCGCATGGTTTACGTCGCCGCTGCGTCACAAAAGTGACGCAACGGCGGCGCAAAAGTGGCGCAAGGGGCTTGTAAATCTGCCCCATAGATTTTAGCGGGCCAGACGAAAATGCGACTTATTGCATGTTAATCTTTCACAACCAGTAAAAGTTAGTACAATTGGAAATATGTGGCAGTGTGCTTTAATTTGGAAAACACATGCTGTCTTTTAGAGATTTAAAAAAAACGTACCGCCAGGTTTATAATACTTGCCCAGACACATGTGAATTCCTGTCTGCAAATTCCTGGAAGGAATGTCTACTCTTGGTCTTTCACATTTTGTACAGTCATTTCTCTCTCGTGTATCCATCCAGCCCACAAACGATTATGGTTAGAAACAGAAGCAAGTCTGTTTCAAATTAGATGACGCCATTTTCGGCAGTAGCAAAAGCCGCAGAGCAGAGCGCTGAGGAACCCAGGAAAGAGAAGTACGGAATAAAGCAGTCAGCTAGTAATAATTCATCCGGAGGTAGAATATATATTAAATATATATATGCTATTATTTGGCGTACTGCCCGTGTTAGAAGTGTGGCATTGATAAACTCCCCGAACAGGAACTGTTTTTGAGCTGTCATCAAATAAATTTTATACAGTTTATAAAGTTGTGAAACTATTAATGTGCTACATATTTTTTGAAGGGTCTCAGTTCAACGCAAGAGTAAGAGTAAGTTTGGAATGAGGATAGCATTCCACAATAAGTAAGCCAAGACTACGCCTGACATTCATAAATAGTTCAAAAATATTAAACTGACAAATTGCCCTGTTCTGCAAACATAGCAATTTCTGCTTGACCGGTATCTGGCCTGTTACAAGGAAATAATTTTACTATAATAACTTGTGTTTGTGCTGAGGGAGGGGTGTACGGAAATGGAACGAAAACAAGCAAAGGACAGCCAATAGGTCTTTCTCCTGCTCAGCAGCTGCGCTTTAGCCTATTTATGTATATTTTTTATTTTATTTCAAAATCTGAACCTAATCTTATTGTTATCTTATTGAGATAACCAGCTTCTGAGATAAGGGAATGGAATTTGACCTCTAAGTAAGATAAAGTTTTACAGTCCAAAAATAAGGTAAGAAAAGTGTTATTTATGCCCTCGGGCCTAAAATGAAAATATGATTGGGAGTTATCAGAGATTTCAATCCTTCCCTACAATACAACATATAAGGCACATAGTTTGAAGAAATCTGATGTCAGTATTTCCTGTCACATAGAGAGTAAACGGGAATATTAAATTCCTCAATGTTCAAGTGTTCAATGGATGGAAATGTCAATGAGAATGGAACTAAACATTTCACATTATCAGTACGACTGTAGAAATTATCTGCGGTAATATTTATTTGAAGGGCCCTAATTCTGCAATAACTCCCTGGACAGAGATTTATTTTACACTTGTACCCATCTGAGTATTCAAGCGGGGACACGCTGCTTACATGCGGGGGCCGGATTGAGACCAGATCTGTTGCTCTGTGCTCCGCTATGCTAGGGTGGGACTCCGTCCCCCAGCGTATGCCTCTGCTGATTGGAGGGAGGAGGAGCCTCCGCCCCGGCGAGGACGCTCAAAGGCGCCAGCTGACTACCGCAGCGCGGGACGAGCTGCTTACTTGGGCGGGCTGGATTTAGGCCTGACTCTGTTGCTATGTGCTCTGCTGTGGTGGGACTCGGTCCCCCCAGTTTATGCCTCTGCCCCCCCAGTTTATGCCTCTGCCCCCCAGTTTATGCCTCTGCTGATTGGAGGGAGGAGGAGCCTCCGCCCCGGGAGGACGCTCAAGGGTGCCAGCTGACTACTGCAGCGCGGGACGCGCTGCTTACCTGCGGGGGCCGGATTGTGGCCCGACTCTGTTGCTATGTGCTCTGCTGTGCTGGGGTGGGACTCAGTCCCCCAGCGTACGCCTCTACTGATTGGAGTGAGGGGGAGCCTCCGGCCCGGTGAAGACGCTCAAAGGCGCCAGCTGACTACCGCAGCATGGGCGTGCGCCGGCGTTCCCGGGCTAAGCCCGGAACAAGGGCGAGCCCTTCTGCGCCAGTCCGCGGCCGTTCGTGGCTGGGCCTACTCTCTGAGGCCCTTGCCATTTCGTTCCAACACCTTCAATTTGACTTGAAGTTGTTGAAGTTGCTACGCCACCATTTGGAAATCATCAAACAAATGAGAGGTACTGTTTTCTGACCATAATTCATAATTTTACATAGTGGCCTCCTCCTTCCCCCAGGTTCTCAGTTTATGGATGCTCGCTGCTGCCTTTGTAGTCTCCTAGTAAAAAGGTCATCTGCCAAAATCATGGGGGGGGAAAAAGCAGGCAATTGCGGCTCAATTACATCTCCACTAGCAAAGTCTACTTCAAAGCTTACCTCAATTGACCGGATGCTCGAATGAGCTGTCAGTGCCATCAGCAGTGAAATCACACAAACTGAACGGAGGCTTTCTATAAATTCGGATGGCATGAGCGGGGGACTACCTAGTTTGTCTCCTCGCCTGCCTCCAGAAGTGCCCATAGCAGAATACTGATCCTTCTTCTATTCAAGGAACTACATTGAACTGTGTGATCACCTCTCCCACAGTCATTCCCTTCATCCCTCCCAACACTGCAAACACTGTTCACCATATTGCCAAAAAGATCTAAATGTAGCAAGGCACGCAAACAGGCAGCTAGCCCTCTTTTATCCCCTCCTGAGATTCTACAAGTGTCCGAATTTGAGCTTGTGACTGTCCTAACACCAAGTCCCAGTTTCAGCCTTACTTACAAAGGAAGACAAGTCTTACATCACTAATTCTATCAACAATCTTCTGGCCAGCCATCTAAAGACTTTCTCAGATAAACTGTGTTCAATGATTACCGCTGTACTTTCTCCCTTGGTCTCACGATTGGATATTATTGAGTAAAATCTGGTTGCAATCGGTACCGGCCTTTCAGGCCCTTCTAAAAGAACTACAACTAGTACTTCTACCAGGCACCACTTTTTCAATAACAGCCTTGATAAATCTTCAGGAATGCATATTCCACCAACACAGGCCTCGTTTACTCCTAGCAATCCATTAGTCCACGCAGACCATTCGACGAACAATAGTTTCTTGACTGGTCAGAAAGTAGTCCAAATACCTACTTCTACTTCCAATTTTATTAACACCATGAGGGACATAGAGGATAGAGTGATTTCAGCACATCTCCGGTCGCAGACACAATTACCAGTTATTAATCTCCCCCCAGCTGCATGTCTGTACGTGGCGGTTTTAATGGGGGTACCCTCACTGAGTCTGGACCAGCACGAAACCTGTGAGCAACTCTTCAATAGAACCTTAAATTGGATGGCATGATAAAGAGGCATGCCATTTTGGCATGCTAAAGATATCCTGCATGTAAGGCGATGTGCCTGGATTGGGCCTTATCACACGTAATCCCTAGGAAATTGTATTGTGATCAATTTTAGTTCTCCAAAATTGGCATACCACCTGTAATTTAATGCTAGACCCAGTAATCAGGCCAGTAACTCAATCTCTTTGGTAATAATAAAATAATAATAATCCGGTATTTGTAAAGCGCGAACTACTCACCCTTACGGGTCTCAAGGCGCTGGGGGCCGTCGTGGAAATTAAGTGAGCTATTGCCCAGAGTCACATGGTGCTGAGCTGATCTGCCACCGGAGCCGGGGATCGAACCGTGAGCCCTGTGCTCCGAAGTCAGCTGCCTTGGCCGCTGCACCACACCTCTCCACAAGGTACTGTTATGTTTTTTTTAATAGACCCTCCTCCAACCTTAGGCAGTGTCCATGTAATTCTTCCTCAAACTGTAGGGCACATGTTACAAGTTCAATCATCTGCCATGGGGTTGTTAATGCACACTCAGATAATTTTAAACAGACAGACACAGTTAGTCTACCATCCTCCATTGCTTCGGTTGTAGCCCAGGCTCCACCGTTTGTATCTTCCGTTTCGTGCTCCTTACCGACATCTAACAGATTTGACGCACTTTCCGATCTGGATTGACTTACTGGTCCTAAAGCACACTCTACACCTGTTATTGCCTGCACTACATCTATGACCGTCAGTCCTTTAGTAACATCTACTGTCACCCCCTTGTTATGGTCAACGGCAGATACATTCCATACTTTGCCTATGCAATACAGATCTTTACCTCCTCTTAGTTGGAACGTGGCAGGCCTTAAAGGGAAGATTAATAATGAAGACTGGAGGGCATTTGTTTCTAAGTTTGATTTAGTTCTTTTGCAGGAGACCTGGCTCACTTTTGCACCGCATTTTGAGGGCTATTCTTGTTATTCAAGTTCTGCTATTCCCTCTACTCGTGGCAGAGCGGCCGGTGGATTAACTACCTGGGTCAGCCTAAGCCTCCAGTTAGAGGTATCACAATTTGAATCTAGTTCTTCTTCTTTTTTAGCACTAGTAATTCACGTACCGAAGACTGATTTTGTTTTTTACCTAATACATTTTTACAATAACGATTTTATCAATGCTAGATGCATACATTACAATAGCTTGTTTAATTGTATATCTCAGTTACAAACTAAGGCTAAAAACCGTGCCTTTCAAGCTCACTATTTTCTCTGCATTGACTTTAACGCAAAGATTAGCGGGCCCTCAGGACACAAGACACTTACATGACTGGGCATTGCATTATGCAAGATACAAGGGAGGCAGAGCTTCTTAAGTCTCTCACTGCCCATGGCCTAGTTGAATTACTCGAATTCCTAGATGGAGCAAGTAATGCGTTGATGCCATTTAGAGGGGGGAAGCTTCTCTTATAGATTATATGTTTGTCAGCCCTGACTTTTTACCTTGGTTCTCTAAAGGAGAGATCCTACTTACAGATTGGGGCGATCATAACGCCCTGAGCGCTTCTATGTTCTTACCGCTCAAAGGTCTAGCCTGTAATAGTAATTTAGCTTCCATTACATATCACTCCTCGGATGGCTAAAGATTAGTCTGGCCCTGGGACGAGGGATACAAAGGGTCATAGAGAGTATGCAGAGAGGCAACCGATCCCAGATGACCTGACCTGACTTTAATTGGTTGAGGGGTAGATGGGCGGGAGGAGTAAGGGGACTAATACCATGGTCTTGTGGTCACCTGAGTTAGTGAGGTGTCAGGGATGTGAGAAATTTGCTTTATTTGCTTTTGCATAATTACGTGAAATTCCAGCAAAACTATGTGAAATTACACAAAAAGCAATTCTGTCATTTAGCGCTATATTTTATGGTGCCAAAAACAAAAGCATTGAGAAGAACAGCCACTCGCATTCTGTTGTTCCTGTGCATTCGTGGTAAATTTTTACAGTGAATGGGGCATTTTTGTTAAATTTTTACTGTGAATGCCTAATAATTATGCAAAGTGGCATAATGGTGTAATTTCAGGAATTTCGTGAGGCAAGCGTAACCTGAAATTCCCAACATTATGTGAATTGTGCTGGTGTACTTTAAATTTCACCCAGGCCTAGGATTAGTTCAAACAGACACAAAAATAAACATGCGTAAATGCAAGACTTTGTGGATGGAAAATAGATTACACACAGCAGCAGATTTTGTTCTATAATAAGCACATAAAGCATTCACTTTTTACCCGAGCCAACACACATCTAAAAATGATAGAATGAGGCACCTACCTGCTGAAGGTGAAACATCAGGGAGTCAGAAACCAGTAGGCAGGTTTCTCGATGGGCCTCTAGTTCAGCAGTGGTAAACCCATGAAGGCACAACTATAGTGAGAGAGAGTAAGGTGTAGTTTGGTTTGAAAAGCAACAGAGGGAAAAGTAGATACATATGGACCCAGAGACCGACTTCCTGAGAGTGTCTCCCATTTTGTTGTGAGCGACCTAAGAGACCTAAAATGGCGCAACCAGTTAGCTTGAGAGGTAGGTGAGTTGTAGGAGCATTAGGAAATATGCCCTGGCCATGTTGGCACCTCAGTTAGCCAGAATTCAGTGCAAATTGGTGCATGCAGGCCCTGAAATACAAATATATGACTCTTTAGAGGGAAATGTAACACACAGGAACAGTTTTTCTTCTGCATGAAGTGGTTAAATGATGAACATTTTTCCACAATAATACAAAAGCTACAAATCTGACTGAAGCAGGCTGTTCAGTGCAGTTGATGGGGGCAGACCTGCTGACACTGTCCAGTGCAAGAGGTTAAGATATTAAATAAAAGAAATGCAAGGTAATAAATGGCACCTGGCTTGTACACATATACACATTATTCTCTCAATGTGCTGTGTGGAATGGTTAGTGAGGGCAATGAAGTCACTTGATGATCATCTGGATTAGCTGACAATTTATCGTTCTGCTTACTGGAAAATGGGGACATCAAGATGTGGAGTTTACAGTGTAGAAGGTTGCGACTGAAATATATCTCCTCAGCTGAAGCAGCTGCGGGTTTGACATTACACTTTGCTCTGTGTGCTTTGGATCGAAATTCACATGCTTGCCTGCACTGTTTTATTTTTAACATTTTCCTGACGTGGTAGTGTAAATAGATTTATTGTACTCTCAAAGAAAGGACTAGGACCTTGAACACCTTTGTGCCTTGTGACTCCCAGGTATTTGTTCCATGTTTCAGCTCTTAGCTTTTTGATTGCCAAATGACCTGTGCCTTCATTGAACTGATTTCTTATCTAAGCACTGTTTCTGTCTTGCCTGTTACTCCTTAGCGCAGTGTGAGGTACACAACACTACTAATTCTATTACTACAGTGCTATTAAATTTTAGAATTATAGTCCTGGAAACACATTGGGAGAAAAATAAAGTTTTTATAAGATTTTCCAGGATTTTCACTGATGCTGGGGGCATGACGTATCCTCAGCTAGTCTCTAGTAGATTTCATAAAACAGTACATTTTAGACTACCACAATCTGAGCTCCAAGCAGCATCCCCAAAGTCTTGAAAGTTTCAGGCAATGGACCACTAACAAATGGTTCACCTGCACAAGCTTGATCATCTAATCAGCCATGCACTCTTCAATGATTTTCATGTTGAGGAATGCAGCTTCCCCAGCACCCAGAATATATAATAAGGCCTGGGACTAAAGGATCAGGGCAGAAGGTTCAAAAAGCAACACTGATCAACTCCAGATTCCTCCCAAAGCACATATGGGTAATGTTTACTCTAATAGATCAAATGCCAATAAACATTTTCATTTTGCTTGAGGCCTGGCTACATGAACGCTCTAACATCAACTTATATCTAGCCCCAATTGAGATTTCAAATTCCTGGCTGCAATTGGATAGGAAAAAGGGCAGATGGGGTGGCCATTATCTTTAGGGAACCAGTTTGCCTAGAAATAAATAGAAAATGTACTATTCATCTGCCTGAATCATTGGTCTACAGTCTGCAAAGTCCTTGCACTAGATCTTTAGAACTCATATTGGTCAATTGTCCACCAGGACCAGGGGAAGGTTTTGGAGAAAATTTTGCTGAACTTTGCAGCATGGCTTCCCTTAGTCATGAGAGCATAATCACCCTGAGCGATCTAAATTATCATTGATATTATAACTCAGCGTCAAAGTATTCCAAATTAGCCATTGAACCAGAGGAACTTTACCAAAATCTGATGGTTAAGAATTTACTCATCTTCACAGAGACACTCTTGGCCTAGACTTCTGCAATACTCCAAGTGTGGTGGAATATTTTGTGGTTGATCCGGGTACTTGGTCTGACCACTATTCGATGAATTTTGCAGTAGTTATTCCCCCAAGTAAGAGCAGGGAAGTATTCTTGAAAACATATAGTATGACAAGGAAATGGAGGAAGGCTAAAATGGACCAGGCCTGTTCCGTATATGGTGAATTATATACAAGTTCTGAGGAACATCTATCACCTACTCTATTAGTAGGAGAAATTTATGAAATCTCTTGTGAAGGAAATGTAGTGACACGAGTGACAAACAGAGGAGGTAAACCAAACAAACATCTGACAAGATGGTTTACCTCAAAACTGGAAGATAAGAGAAATAGACAGGCTAAGACAACAGTAAAGTAAGTGAAGGAATATGTATAAACCAGTACAGAGACGCATTAAAAGCACGTCTAAAGGATTAAAAGACCCAACTAAAATTGGCTGGTAAGACCTATATAAATAAACAGATACAAAATTCCTACAAACAACCTATGGAGTTCTTTAAAATTATGAATAACTTCTGGCATCCTGTCAGCAATGTAACAGAGTTATGCTCACCTCGAGCCCTGTGTAATAATAAACTGATCTCATCAAAGATCAGTAACATATATGAGGATCTTAAGGCACAAGGGCTTGGTTCCCATCACCCTCGATGATCCAGTAAAGTATATCTTCTCAGAAAACTGGAGTAGACTCCCCATTTGTAGTACATCTAGGAGACACTTCCATTTCCATTCTGACTGTCCCTGATGATCCAAAAAAGGCCATTTTATTGGAACAGAGTAGGCTCCCTGTCTGCAGTACAACCAGGAGACTCTAAAATCTCCAAGCTGCCTCTTCTGAATGGTGAGATGCTGAAAAGCATTGTATTCTTTTTAAGATTTAAGGATTGCCGATGGTCCATGTCCAGCATTGCCTGTTTCCAGCCATTGAAGATCATTTGTTGACAACCATTAACCCCACCTTGAGACTTGGGTCAGGTCTACATCTGTTCAAAAAGACGAATGGTATACCCTCTGCTGAAAAAACTAGGACTTAATAATGAATAATCAAATTTCAGGCCCATCACTCTGCAGCCTCTGATGTCTAAGGTGGTAGAAAAACATCTTGCGACCTGGTTCGCAAACCTATTTGAAGCAAAGTTGATTTCAGACAAACGTCAAGAAGGCTTCTGTCTTACATGGTATAGAACTACTATTAGTTGCAGTCCTTGATCAATTAAGAACTTGGCAAGATGAGGGGACATGCTGGGGATCCTGTGTTTGGGTCTCTCATCAGCCTTTGTTACTGTTAATCAGGAACTGCTGCTACACTGCCTTTAAATCTGCTGTATTGAAAGACTAAGCTCCAGCATGGTTTGCCTCCTTTCTTAAAAACTGTACCCACTCAGTGATGATGTCGACCTTCTACTCACCTGAAAGCTCAGTGATATGTTGAATACGACAAGGGTCAGCCGTATCTCCTGTTCTTTTTAATATAAACATGCAACGATCGACTAATGTGATCAGATCCCAAGGCTTTAATACCTTTTCATGTGCTGATGACACTCAGCTGGTTCTTACATTCAATTGAAACCCGGAAAACTCCATTGGTAGTCTACAACACTGCCTTTCCGATATCCAGTATTGAATGACCTATGAACCTTTAGGAACAGTTACCACACGTTTTTTGACTATGATTATTTAAAACTGATTGGAAAGCTGGGAGAAACAACCATATCTAGGAGTATAGTGAACAGCCTACGGGTGATTTTATTTTTGATCAGAAGTTATTATTTCTGCCTCAAATCCAGAAGGTCTGGATCACAGGACTTGACATGTTAAGAACTCTCAGAAGAATTAGAACTTTTCTCTAGAAACGAGTTTGCCCAAGTAGTGCTTGCATATTTTCACATTTAGACCACTGTAATTCCATCTTTATAGGCCTGCCTCACTCTCCCCAGCAACACTCCAGCACCTTTACAACATGACAGTAAAAAAATGTGAACACGTCTCAGGCACCAGAAAATAACTGATATGGATGCCAGTTGGGAAAAGGGTTGAATTAAAAATTGCCGGCCTTCTATGTAAAGCTTTCTATAATACTGGACCTTCTTTCCTTTCAGAGTTGGTTGTTCCATATTGCCCACCTAGAACATTGAGATAAATTGACCACAGTGCCTTCGATTCCTAGAAGTTTATCTGGCCAAAGGTCTTTTTAGCTGGTTGGTCCTAGGATTTGGAATAGTTTGCCACTGAAAATACATGCAATCAAATTATTGCAGATATAAAAAAGCCATCCACGCCTCCTGTTTGCAGAAGCCTTCTTCTTCTCTCTCTTTTTGGGAGGATTTTGCTTGTAGATCAATACATATTATGAGTTTGGAATTGTTTTCTTTTCTTCAAGATTTCTTGATGTTCTGTTTCTGGAGTTATTTATATTACTGATCATCCTTCAGGTCTGTCCTAGCACCAAGATACCTCAGGCAATGAACTAATCACCCCAACAACAACAAAAATAATATTAATAGTAATAACAATAATAATAAAAATAATTGTAATAATAATAATTATTCAACAACATAATAATAATAAAATTGTCTGCCAATGCATCCTTGTTGCCTGAACCTGCACTGTTTAGCAGTCTGTCCTTGTTTCTTGAACTATCTCTGTCCTGTAGTACATCCTTGTTTCATGTTTCCTGTTTCCTGAGTCAGTACTATTCAGTCCATCCTTGTTTATGCACTGTCACTTCTCTCAATAGTTACCATTTCCAAAGTCTTTGTTTTCCTTTTTTTGCTTTCTAAGTTCTCATTTTTTAGTGTACTACTGTTGTATCACCACTGGAGTTGTTCCTGGTTACCTAGACTTATATGTTTGTTATATGCTTGTTTGAATTCTGCGAAATGGTATATAGGGTTTTCTGTTAGGCAGTGGTCCTTCCAAACCTTTTGCATATTATGGCAATGTACTAAAGATGAGGGGTGAGAGGCAACTCCCCTCTTTCGTCCTCCCTCACAATTAATCTAACACACACAAAAAGGGAAAAGGAGGTCATCTAAATAGGATTCCACCCTTCCTGGGAAACCAAACAAGGTTTTTAAAATTGCCCTCACCCACTAAAAGTGGCATGCTCCATTATTTGGTGTGCTACAACATCCTAGCACAGACCAGTGCTTGTTTTTTGGGGGGGTATTAGAGAAAACACACAAACATTTAACACCGTGCAGATAAGGAATTAAAACTTTGGGGATATTGCTAATTCCTATTTAATACCGGGCCCCAGGGTAGGATTAAAAAAATATCTTATGATTAGTGCCCCATCATCTCATCTGCAGTCTGTCAACATGTTTCGGCCTTATTTCCGCCCCTATAGGTAGACTGGCCTTCTTCAGGACTAAGATCTCACAACTCGACCTATCCACACCTTATCCCTGAACAGTGCTAAGTGAGTGGAGGCAGAGTTTCATGGTGTGACCCTACTTGCTACTCCTTGTATTCACACTCAGGGATTTCCTGAAATGACAAATCAAAACATGAATATACTTCCACACGAGGGTAAGAATATGTGAATATACATGGTCCCAGCATCCAAACGGTATCACTATATGTCCAATGCACTTAGCCAGGGAAAAGACAAATATACTCCCACCTGAAAAGTGACCACTTATCCATAATGTGAGGCACCCCATCACCATATATACACCAAATAGGGTAAGGATATAATACTAGTCAGTGGAAAGACTCAGTAATCTTAACCTGGTTCATCTAAATTCTCCCTGAAATCGGGGTAGGAATAGGAGCGTCTCCCTGTAGTCCCATACTATACATGGGAACAAAAGCTCATTTTAACAACCTATTGTAGTCTCTGTCCATCGGTATGTTGTGAGGCATATGTTTAATTATTAAATTGGCCATATTGTCCTGAGAGAACTCTAATCAGCATATGTCGTACACTGAGTACACACCCCTGTAAGGTGGTAAATAAAGTAAAGTGAATGTGCCATCGGCCAAGCCCATTGCTTTCCATTGCTAAAGTGCTCATCCATGGGCCATGCACCATGTACATATGCTATGTTTCCATTTCATAACCCTTCCTGACAATCTTAGCCCCCCAGCACTTACATCATCTAAGGACTGATGTCGCTCCCAGTCACTGCTCACTGCCCTCCGTAAATTGGAGTTTGCTTGCAGAACAGCCCCTTTTGTAATCATCCAATCGGGCACCCATACTGTAATCATGCGCATTATGTGATTATCCCCATGATCTGGGCCAAGTCTGTTGCGAGTGCGATGCCCTGGTACTTCCTGCTATTTGGGAATAGGTTTAGAAATTGGAAAATAGCAATCCTAGTGTGGCCAATTGAGGCAGATTAGCCCTTATTCAAAGATGCATCATCAAAAAAACTTTTTTTTGAAAGAAGAGTGGTCTCACTAAATGAACATTCAGTCAAAACGATGATAGTAAGTTTGTATGATGAATTAGCTGTGCACATTATGTAACAGTCCCTTCATTATGTTTTTGTTTTTACAAGGGTGTTGCACTCTCTGATGTGATGAGTTCACCTTCTCTTGGACCATATGCTGTCAGTAAATCGGCTCACTGAGCCCCTTCATATATTAAACCAAACCTATATGAGAAATTAGAAGGCCAACCCTTGTGAGTGTGTTTATCAGAGGCAATTCAGATAGTGCCAGGGGATGTCATCATTTAATCCCGTTTCATGACTGTGTATTTGATATATCCATCTGTGTTCTCGCTTCAACAAGAGATTTTTAACATCTTTCACATATCTGGCAATGTTGGGCTTACCTAGCACCGTCCACCTGATGTCGTCAACAGTGTGCCTCCTTTCTAGATAATGTTCAGTTAATTTGTCATGCTTTTTTTGCATTTGATATTGCTTCTATGTTTCATAGTACTTATTTTGTCTTTTCTTGTAGTCATACCTACATAAAGTAGGTTACAGTGTTAATGGATCAGATATATGACGTTCTCCAAATTGCATTTGGTAAGTTTCATTAAAATTCATGGGCAATTCAGACCCACTTCCACAATTTTCGACTCATTGTCATGGGACACTCTTTGCATGAGCCACAGGAATTATGTCCAACTATAGGGGAAAGATCCCACACTCTTGGCTCCACCCTAGGACTCTGATGCTGTGGTCTAGTGTGAACCAGCATATCCCTGATGCTTGTGCTTTTCTTGAATGAAAACTAGGGGGATGGCAAACCCAAGCCGTTCGAGTTCAGGATGCACCAGTTTTTTAAAACTATTCTCTTTAAATGGTTGAAAGCAGTGCTGAATGTAGTTTCACAGATTTTGTCTGTTTGTGGTTTCTTCCTAGACTCTAAGAGGGCATCTTTGTTGTAATTCATTGCTCTCTGTGTGATCGGGCTACTACCTAGCAAGGGTAGTTTCTCTTACGCAGTTTCTTACTGAGTCTGTCTGCCTCTTAGAAATCCCTGATATTGCAGCAGTTTCTGCAGAGGTGCAGGAACTGTCTGCAGGGCAGATTTTCTGCTAAGGATCTTGGATGGAAACTTTTGAATGACAAAAGATTGTTTCTGTTGGTTGGTTTGTGGCATACCTGGGTCACAAATTTCCCATGATAGTTATATTTTGTTATTTCAGGAAAGCCTTGCGTATGAATTCAAGGGGTGGCAAATAAGGTCACCGCATGAAACTCTACCACCATTCAACTGTAGTTAGCTGGTCGCCCCAGACTGAGACAAATTCACAAGTTTAGGCCGATCATGATGGAGTGCGGGCTGGCTACTGGGACCATGTTAGGCCTGCTGAACAAGAGTACCTTCAATCCTGGTTGAGGATTGTTGGGAGGTCCCTTGTCAAGGATGTGTTGCTCAGCCCAGGTGATATGAGGCCCTGGTGAGAAGATGTGTCATGCAGCATCAGTTCTGAGGAGCTGCAAGGTTGCGATGCAAGGTCGTGCATCATCATCGAGGAGGCCGTTGGCCGGGGCTTGAGATGCAAAATCCTGCATCAGGATGTCACGCACCTGCTGGTTCCAAAGAAGCTGCAGTGTTTGCAATGCGGAGCCCTGCATCATCGTTGAGTCTGTCGTCAACAAGGATCTTAGGATGTGGAGTCCTGTGTCGTCATCGAGGCTGCGGTCGGCGAGTGACTCTCGATGTGAAATCCTGAGCTGAGGATGTGTCACCCAGCAATGGTTCCAATGTGCTGCCGGCAGCGATGCAAAGTCCTGAATTGGTGTTGCATCACACGCCGAATCCGATGTGGTTGTTCTGACAGCAGCTCCGATATAGAGTTTGTTGGAGGCTGTGCATCACACTGCATCGGTTCTGCTGGGACCACAGTTGAGCTGCCTGAGCTACTATGGGCTCACTTCCAAGTGTCCAAGACTGCGGTGGCACCACTTGGGAGGGTGAATGAAGCTTTCTTATCAGAGGGTCTTTCAACTGGCCCTTGGAGTCACTCTGGTCAGTCAGGGTTAAAGAAGCAGGTTTAGTCCTTCACATAGGCAGCAAGCAGCAGAGCAGCAGGTTAGCAGGGCAGTCGAGTAGCAGTCCATTTTGTGGAGCAGCACAGCAGTCCTTCTGAGTCTTCCACAGGTGCAGATGTGTACTGAAAAGTTGGGTCCAATATTTATACCTTGTGCCCACTTTGACGTAAAAGAAGGTTCTGGAGGTTTCCACCCCCAGAGTTGTCTTCTATTTCCTGCCGTCCTGCCCTGGCTCCAGATTGTCTGGGGTCACAATAGACTAATGTCAAACCCTTTGTGATTGTGCTCAGAGGCCTTGTGATATGCATGTGTGGTAGGTGACAGTTCCTCCCCATCCTCATTTCAAAGTGGCCCGTCCTGCTAACACCTGTCTTCTCACTGTCTGGGAGCAATACACAAAAACCAGCTTCCAGCTACACCTAGTTATGTAACCCAGGGACAAGTTGCAGGCACAAAATGGAAAGGACAAGAAAATACCAACTTTCTAAAAGTGGCATTACCAGAATTGTGAATTAAAATTTGACTTTACCATTAAAGAGGGTTTTTAATTACAATTCTTTAGACACCAAACTCAACTTTCCTACCTGCTCCCAATTGAAAGTTATCACTCATTAAATGTAATAAGTTAACCCAATGTTATCCTATATGCAAGGTATGCCTCTGAGTAGTGAAAAACAAATGTAAACGTTTTTTGCTACCGGGACATATAAAGCTTAAAAGGGCATGTCCAACTTTTTAAATACACTGTACCCTGCCCTATGGGGTGTTTAGGGCCTACGCTAGTAGTGACTTATATGTATTGAAAAGGGAGGTTTGGGTCTGGAAAGAGGTTTACCTTGCCAGATTGAAATAGCAGTTTAAAATTCCACACAAGCTGAAATGGCCAGCCTGAGACATGTTTAAAGAGCTACTTAAGTGAGTGGCACAATCAGTGCTGCAGGCCTACTAGTAGCATTTAATTTATAGGCCCTGGGTACATGTAGTACCCCTCTACTAGGAACTTACAAATACATTAAATATTGGTTGTAAGCCAATGTTACCATGTTTAAAGGAGAGAGGAAAGCACTTTAGCATTGGTTAGCAGTGGTAAAGTGCACAAAGTCCTAAAGAGTCCTAAAGCCAGCAAAAACGAAGTCCGCAAAACAGGAAGCTGGAAGGCAAGAGGTTGGGGAAAAAAACAAGCCAAGGATGTTGTGTTCAACACAAGGTTGTGCTTCTCATCCACTGTAAGTATTGTTTTTACTTTACCTTTTATAACATTAGAAAATGTATAACTTTTCAGACCTGCCCATGCAGGTATTCCCTATATGTTAATAGGTTGCAGTTAGTATCTGTAATAGCAATTGTGGGTGAGGAACATAGTGAATTTAACTTTTACAATATGGTGCTCCCAGGCTCCTTGCTCTGTATTGCTTTTACTAATAATGTTGTTTTTTGTATGTGTTACACAACTAGAATGTTAGTTATTCTGAATTTCTTCTTTACTTCCTTTACTTTAGAGTGTTGACTTTCTTATGTTGTGCAGCACTTCCTTTATGGATGTCTCTTTAACTCCCTGTGTGGGTTTGCGCAGCTCTGTTACAAATATTATGTTCTTTTTGTCTCCCTTGCCACAAGTTCGTGGCATACCTCTGACAGGAAGAATAACCAACTATTCTAGCATACCTCCCAATGTTTAGTTTACATTCATTTACCTACAATTATTCTCTTTGTGAATTGTTTGTGTTTATGTGTAAAGTGACATTTAAGAAGAAAAGGCACTTGTGCTTATGTTAAGATTGTGCAGGGTAGTTCCCATGCTTCTTGCAATGAAATGTGTTTAATGCCTACTTTAATATTTGAAAACAAAACGCATAGTCCTGAAAAAAGAAGTCCATAATGAGTAGTGGACAGCTACAAGCTGAATATTGTGCCCATCGACGCTCTAAACCCTCTTTGAACCAACTTGACAATCTGCTTTTCAATCCTGATTCCATTACTGTGTCAGTCTTGCAAAAAGTCAAATATAGCATGCTCTGGTTGCTGAATAAGTGTATCTCTGATGTGTTGACTTGTGTTCAAAAAATTTTTTGGGTTGTTATGTTCACTAACACTAGAGATGCACTGATGCTGGTAATTCTATTTCAACTTTCACCTCGCCCTTAGAAAGTGTGAAGCTTAAGAACAGAAATGCATTTCCCTATTCCTGCATAAAAGATATACACAAATATTTTCCTTTTGACTCAATATTGTTTGATTTGTTTTATAGGTGGTAAATACCCATTTCTGAAATGTGGGCGGAGTTCTCATTTTCAATATTTACAATTCTGTCCTACCTTGAAATATTAGATACATCAAGAGGTATTTCTCTTTTGTGCTCATCTCTATTTCATTCATTTGAGTTAAAAAAATTATTAATATTTCACTGTCTTGAAGGTCCTGTCTTCCCAGGATCTCGTGGACTGTATTAATTACATTTTGTCAATAAAGCCTTGGAGAAGGAGACCTGAGGAATTCATGGATATTATTCATCTTCTGCTGTGCCACATTTAGGATACCCAAAACATTAAACCTGTGGAGAACTATGTTAACTTTTTAGAGAGCATTACTACTTGCAGACTTTGTTTCTCTTTGGTGCAACTGGATATATGCACAATGTTAAAAAGAGGGTATTTATTGATCTTGCTCGATACTGGTCACTTCTAACTTTCTGACACAGTTTCTCCAGATAGCATTTGACTTTTCCATTCTTGATTCTTCTTCAGGTACTACTTGATACCACTTAGACCCTCTCTTATCCATTGAAGTGTCTTGATTTACTTTTAGTTTAGTCTTAGTGGGATGAGTCCCCTTAATGTCTTTTCTCATATCTTTATGTCAGCACTGTATTTCACACAATGTTAATCTAGAGAACTTCCTATATATGGCTTGTGAGAACAGTGTCTAGAATTTAGGGCCTGATTTAAATCTTGGCAGATGGGTTCCTCCATCACAGAGGTGACGGATATCCCGTCCGCCGAAAAATGAATCCAATAGGATATAATGGGATTTATATTTCGGCAGACGCGATATACATCACAGTTGTGATGAACTTACTGGTACGTCAAGATCTAAATCAGGCCCTTAGTCTTGTAAGCTTTCAGTAGATAGCTACCTGCAGTTATCTCAATCTCTCCACCTTTCACTAGAGTGCTCACCTTATCTTTTAGACAATTTATGTCCCTGGGGAATCCCACAGAAGCTTATAACCCCATAATATATGAAACCTTAATAATTCATGACCTCCTGACAAATTCCGAATGCAGTGCAAAATGATTTAATCTGAAATAGCTGTCTAGATTTACCTCAGCTGTTTTTCCTCTATCTTGCATCGCTGTGATACCCAGGTACATATTCTTTGTTCCAATTCCAAAGAATGGTATCTGACTTGTCACAGATCAGCACGTATCCAGAAACCTACTTTACAGCTAAGATTCAAGAGGCAGGAAACTCAGCCAAAGAACCTTTTAAATCTGTGACCTTTTTAGCTAAACCGCAGCAGGCGAACTCGTTTAAACCTGATCAGGCTTTCTGTAGCCAGCTGGCCGCCTGTTTCCAGAACAAGGTGCAAGTGATATATGACAGCCTTGCTAATTCATTAAATGTTCAGGCTGCCAACTACCAATCTCCCTCCACGGTAGAGACAGCGCAGTCTAAGTTAACTTGTTTTAGACCCCTTCTTGCTGAGGATGTAACTAACCTTTTAAAATCGATTAATTCTGGATCTCCGAATGATGCCTGCCCTCCTGCTATTATGCATCTGGCCGCCGAGAGGATCAGTGAGACTCTCACCCCCCTGATCAACCAAGTCCTGGCATCAGGGATCTACCCCACGGCCTGGAAGACCGCATGTATTAGGCCAGTTTTGAAGAAGATCACATTAGAGCCTACTGAACTTAAAAACTATCGTCCGATCTCGGATCTACCATTTGTAGCTAAAGTCCTTGAAAAATCTGTCAACAAGACACTGACAGAATATTTAGAGAGCAACAGGCTATTGGATCCCACTCAACACGGTTTTCGGCCAAGACACTCTACTGAGTCTGCCCTGATTGTGGTCTCTGAGGGGATTCGGAGAGTGGTGGATGGTGGGGGCAGGGCAATTCTCGTTCTCCTCGATTTGTCGGCCGCATTCGACACCGTGAATCACACGGTGTTGGTGCGGCGACTACAGGAGGTAGGAATTGAGGCTTCGGCTCTGGCCCTCCTTTCCTCCTTTTTACAGGACAGGAAACAGAGTTTGAGGTGGGACGGCTTAGAATTGGACAGTTTTAATCTGCCCTGTGGTGTTCCGCAGGGGTCAGCTCTGTCCCCGACGTTGTTTAACGTCTATGTGAAACCACTAGCAACACTGGTTAGGAAACATGGTTTCACATTTGTGTCGTATGCCGACGACTCTCAATTGGTGATATCCCTGTCAGATAGGCCTGAGATAATAGCTGCCAGTTTTCACTCCTGCCTAAAGGACATCATGAATTGGATGAGTCTGAGTTTTTTGAAGATAAACACAGGAAAGACTGAAGTGATCCAGTTCGCAAACGGGACGTCATCCTTATGGAACAAGTCCTGGTGGCCGCCAGAGGCTGGGGGATGCCCGCATCCTGTCAGGAAGGTCAGGAATCTCGGAATTATTTTCGATGATAAACTTAACATGTCGGTACAGGTCAACAGCTTAACGTCTGCCAGTTATTTCCTGCTAAAGACCCTTTGCAAAATCTTCCCTTTCATCCCCCCCAAACTACAAAAGACGGTAATGGTGGCCCTTTTGTTGTCCAAATTGGACTATTGCAATGCGATGTTTTTGGGTATCGATAAACATCAGATCAGCAAATTGCAATCGTTGCAGAATGCGGCGGCACGATTAATTCTAAAGCTCCCTAAGGGTCACCCTACGTCACATGGAATAAGAGCACTACATTGGCTCCCCGTGAGGCAGAGAATTTAATTTAAGGCACTCTGCCTGGTCCACAAGGCACAATACGGGGGGGGGCTCAGATGATTGTCAGGAAATGTTCAGGCCCTATATTCCTTCTCGAAACCTACGATCGGCCAGTCTTGGCCTGATCTGTACTCCCAAGTTCCGAAGGGCCAGATGGGGTGGTCGATCCCTGTCCAGCTGTGCGGCAAAACTGTGGAATAAGCTGCCAGCGGCACTGAGACTACAACCCAACCTTTTATCCTTTAGGAAAGCCTTGAAAACCCGGCTGTTTACTCCCGAGTAGATCTAGCTCAGCCCCTGCTTCTGCCTACACTCATCAGTGCCAAGACGCCTCGGCATTCGAGCGCTTAATAAACTCCATATCATCATCATCAACCTATTAAATGCTGTTCAGGTCTATTCTAGCTAAAAATGCTTTTACTTGAACATGATGTAAAAATGGCTGATTCATTTGCACATAAGGCTATTTCTTTCTCATATTGTCTGAGTATAATTCTTCATCTTTCTCACAATCTAAAGTTTCAATGTTTATATTATGTGAAAAGGTGATTTATTAAATCTTGATGGACCAATATCACAGCACAGGAAGAAGACAAGGGCAGGGGATGAGTCCCAACAGCTCTGACAGCTCCCAGGAAATTGTTTAAAGCTGAATATATATGTTGTTTGCTACAAAAAGTAACAGATTTTGTGCCCAAAAATGTTTGGTGCATCAACTGCGTCTTGGTAAAATCTATAGATTTCTCTGCAGAAATGTCCATTTCTAGGTATCTAGTAACCTTTATCTCTAACCTTGGAAGGTTAACATCCTGACCAACATGTACATACTCTCAGGACCAGGGACTCCTTCTTTGTTATATGATGTTTCAAAAATGTTGAGGAAATCACTTCTTATCTCTTTTTCAGGCGTGATTTATATCCAGTGAGACTTAGCTATTTCGTTGATCTGATTATAGATTCGATCCATCCTAGTGTTCCAGGGAAGAATTTCACCTGCTTTCTTGCCATATTCAAAATGTTTTAAGTTGCTGTCCTCCATTTTATTTATAATAATCCCACCCAGCATAGCTTACAAATCTAGCATGTGGGTCTTTAGTTTATGGAGTATGCTTATCTCTTCCCTGCTAGCTCCAGACCTATTATTTCTTTCTCAAGTAGGCATTTTCATTTCATGCATCAACATATAATGTTGCTCTAATAAAGACTTTTTAAGTATGACAGTTTATACCAAGCTTTAAAGATTTTATTGGAAAAACTTGTGCAACTGCAAAGCAATTTACTTGTATTTTCTTCAGCTAGGATTGACCTGTCTGCAGTCCACTGAGCACAGGCTGCATTGTTGTTTATCACAGCTAGTCTCAATTCTACCGCCACATGATCTGGTACATAGATTGTTTAAGTGGCTAACCTCATCGACCTTGTTTAACAGACAGCCGTGTACAAAGCAACAATCTAACATTACACAATGACAATGGCTTGTTGAGTAGAAAGTCTAGCTTATTTGTCACAACTTTCCGAGACATACATCTTTTAAATTCAAGCCTTGCATAGTTACCTTAATGCTGATCTCACCTTTGTCATTCTGATATGTGATCTAGGGTTAGGTCTGTCCAACTACTTATCAAGTGTTTAATTGATATCCCTAGTGAGTATGTAAGGTGGAGGAAATTGTACTTTTGCCAAAAGTGGCATTTGAAAAAAGTCTGGGTCATCCACATTGGGACCCTAGATGAATACAAAAGAGAAACATGCTCTTAGCAGTGAGATATCACCACCAGGATCTGCCTGTTGACTCTACATGGTGAAGGTGAGCCCATACCTTAATGGAATAGCATTGCCACTGATCTATGTGTACTAAAAGGAGTACACTCCTCCTTCTGCCCATTTGGGGCCAAAAATGTACATTCCTCTTGCTTAGATATGTAGGACTCCTGCACATAAATAACATTTGCCATCACATGACCCCCCTCTTCTAGTAAGTCCTTATATGATTATTATTCCAACTCCATAACATCAAACGTGTTGATTTTGGCTTGGGAAAAATAGGACACTTTATTTATATGCAGTGCTTCCATCACACATTCCTCCCTCCCTTAACTCTGGAGAACCCTCAATCCCATATTTGGGTATCCCTAGGGAATCCATAAGCCTACTACACATCTTTATGCTACCTTTAAAACCTTCTGTTCTTCAGTTTTCATACAAATATATTTAAAGAGGCTAGCTGTTGTCTACTTCATTTAAAGTCCTTAATGCAATAACATTTTCCTACAAGATGCCTAATATTCACATTCATCAAAATCTAATATACTAAGGGTCCTTCTTAGACCGATTCCTTCATCTTTTTCAAAAGCTTATCTGCTTCCTTGACACTTTTGAAGATGTGCATTTGTTAGACCTGTCAGCTCTAGGGTGGACTTCCCCGAAACATTTTGCCTTCAACCTCCTATTTTTCTAAATTTGGTTTTGCTGGCCTTTGGACTCTGTGCACTTTACCACTGCTAACCAGTGCTAAAGCTCTTGTGCTCACTCCCTAGAACATGGTACAATTGGGTTACACCTGTTTGGCATATGTAATTGACTTATAGGTCCCTAGTAATTTGGTAACCCCTACCCAGGGCCTGTAAATTAAATGCCACTAGAGGGCTTCCAACACTCATTGTGCCACCCACTTAAGTAGCCCTTTAAAACATGCCCAAGGCCTACCATTGAGGCCTGTATGCAGTTTTAAACTGCCAGTTCGACTCGCAAAATAACCCCCTTGCCAAGCCTTAAACTCTCCTTTAATTACATCTAAGTCACCCATAAGGTAGCCCTTGGTAGTCCATAAAACAGTATGCATTGGAATTAAAAGGTTGGACATGCACTTTTACTTTTTACATGTCCTGGTATTGAAAAAGTCTTAAATTCGTTTATCACAACTGTGAGGACTACCTCTTCCATATGATAATGTTGGGTTGCCTGATTGCATTTAATATGTGCTAACTTTTGATTAAGAGCAAGTCGGAAATTCATGTTTGGTGTCTAAGAAACTGTAATTTAAAAGCAGCTGTAATGATAAAGTCAGATTTTAAGTCTCAATTCTTAAAATGTACCCGTTAGAATGTTGACATTTCCTGCCATGTGTTCCTGGGTAACATGACTGTGTGTAGTTGGTAGTTGGCCTTTGTATATTCCTCCCAGACACTCACACAATAGAAGGATAAGGTGTGCCTGGAAGGGCTATAATATACATAGTGGGGGAGGGGTGGAGCTGGGCACAGCCACACTTACAAGTCAATAGGCTGTGCCCTGCTTTCACACAAAGGGCTTTATAGCAGCTCATTGTGCCACAAGTCAGGCTGGAGCCTTTACAGTGGAGGCAAGGAATTCCAAGCATTTCAAAGGGAGCCTCTAGAAACGTCTTCCTACTTCAAAGAAGGCACCAGCTATAAAATTAGGACCCTCAGCCCACTCTTCAGTTTACTTTCTGGACATGCAGAAAGACTTTCAGAGGACTGCCTGCTGCTGTGGCCTGCTGTGTACTTCAGAAGACGGTTTTGCTGCACCTGGAAGCATTGCCCTGCTGCCTGATTTCTGCCTTGAACCCTCAGAGGCCTGCCCTGCTGTTTGAACTCTTTTCCACTACTTGAACTTAGGTCTATTGGAGTGACTCCAAGGGCTAGTTGGCGGGCCTCCAGATCAATCCTCATGCACAGAAACGGCTCTAACAATCTTGAACCTGCACCTTGACCCAGCTTGGGTGGGTTTTGACCCTCTAAGTGGTACCTCTCCAGTCTGTGACCATAGGATGTGGTGTTAAAGGTGCGCAGATAGCCACAGTCCAAAACTCGAGCTTTAGAACATTTTGGGGTAAAAAATGCTCCGAGAATAGAGAGGAGATTGAGACCTACTTGCTTGTCGAGCTGCCCAAGGTGCATCACTGGTTGGCATGACTTTGCAGCAGCTGTGCTACGTTTGTGTGATACTATTTAATCAGTCAATAGGTGATGGCGTCCTAGCCACACAACATTTGAAGAAGATTTCTATCACCCTATTTTGGGTGTATCTCTAGAGTTAAGGTTCTTTGACTCCTTGTTTTTCTAAAAAAATGTTTTAAGAGTGTCTTGGATCTTTACACAAGTTTACAGTCCTGAAGATGGTCTCACAGATATATATTAACAGAGACCAACATGTTAATGCTTAACCCAACTTTCCTTTTAGTTATTGTTAAATTTAATTTTGAATGTCTAGTTTCAATGTGGTGGACAGACTCATTTGTCACAACTTGGGAAGTAAGGTTACATGCATTGATGACTAGTAAACCTACATAAATAATACTTGCAATGTTTATCAATATATGTGGAAATTGTTTCACAAAGCACTAATTTATACTTCTGATTTTCAATATAAATTGAATAGTAAGACATACATCCATTTGTTGAAATGTTATTTCTAGATAAATGAAATATATAATATACAATTGATTTAAAATGCCGTGTTTAGACATCATGTGTAAGGGGGTTGGCCTTGCAGTAGTGAAAAAACTATTTAGGAGTTTTTCACTACTAGGACATGTAACACTTAAATGTACATATCCAGCTTTTTATGTACACAGCAACCTGCCCTATGAGCTAGCTAGGGACCAGCTTAGAGGTGTCTTTTATACAATAAAAGGGGAGGTTAAAGCTTAGCAAGGGGATTTTAATGCCAAGTTCACATGGCAGTTTAAAACTGCATTCAGGCTGTAGTGCCAGGCATTAGACATGTTTTATGGTGCTACTTAAGTGGGTGGCACAATAAGTGCTTAAGGCCCACTGGCAGCATTTAATTTACAGGCCCCTGGGTATATGGTATACCACTCTACAAGAGACTTATAAGTAAATTAAATATGCCAGTTGGGTGTAAGCCAATTTAACCATGTTTTAGGGGAGTGAGCTCAAGCCCTTTAGCACTGGTTAGAGTTCTATGGACAACAAAAAAAAGTTTCTCAAAATGGAAGACCACCCTATGGCTGATCGGTCTAACAATCCTGTGATAATGACACTGAATTGCAGCTCCCCCAACTGCTTATCTAAGGCACCTCCAACCCCATTTGACTGTTAAGGTTGTTGGCTTTCCTGCTACTGGTTCACCCATACATCCACTGTTCAGCAAACATTCACCACAGATTACCGTGGTGTTGGAAGGTCCAACATATTTAGGGCAGCCCTTTCAACGCCATACCTATAGTTTTTTCTGCTATCCAGTTCTGTTGTAAACCACTTGACTTCACTGGGAGGGAAAAAAATCATAAATATCACCCATGCACTTGGATGCATTTTGGACTTTAGAATAAAAAATGCCATCCATGCTGCAATGACATTGTGGACCTGCCATTTTTTTTCCACCAAAGCACCTCCTGCCAAGGATTCGGGAGCCACTTCAGTGTAAAAAACACCAAGAAGTGGGGAAGTCTAAATATACTGAGTAGGCTACACATGGGCAGGTTCAGGCAGTGATTCAGCCACACTCCCAATTGGTGGCTGGCTCACCAAACTGTAAGAAGTCATTATACTGATATAGCTTTAATTTGAGTAATTTTTTTCCAGCATGTTTCATGCTCACTGTAAATATAGTTCAGTATGCCTGTACCAGAATAGTATTATGTTTAGATTAATGATATGGCCATGTATTATTAGATTTAAGTTAAACATCCACATACCTGATGGATTTCAGACTCTCCAGGACCTGCATTTACTGCTAATCAAACTTAGGGGCATATTTATCAAGGTTTTGTGTCGCCCTTGCATCTTGCAAGGAGATGCAAGTGCGACGCAAAACCTAAACGAGATTTATCAAGCTATGCAAGGCCACCTTGTATGGCCCTGAGTGGTTTGATACATCTAGAATAAAGCAAGGCAGAGCAAATCACTGCCTTGAGTTACTCTGAAGCAGAGAGGCATGCCATGGGTGGATCGTGGGTGTTCAAATGCATCCCCCCATGGATTCTGACACATTGCCAGATTTACCAACATTGGTAGACCTGGGAATGTGTCAGAATGGTATGCCTACCCACCAGAGATGCAACGCAGAGAAATATCATTATCTCTCCTCTTTGGTTCCTCTTTCTAGGTGTGCTGCATTCTGTGGCACACTAAGGGAAATATTTATCAAAAATTCTTGCAACTCAATGCAGCAAGCCACCTTCCTGTGCGGCGCTAAGGGAAAGGGCAGGAATGTGCCATATTTATCATTATATGGCACATTCCTGTGCTTTCCTAGTGCTGGCACACTTTTGGCTGCCTAACGTCGATGCAGGCACCCTTGCGTCATGTTGCATGGGTGCCTGAATTCTGGCAGGATTGTTTTTGTGCAGGACCAGACACCTTCCTGCACAAAAACAATCCTCAGAGGCACTTTTCTGTTTTTGAATGTGCTGCAAAATGCAGCACACTTATAAAGAGGAAACAAGGAGAAATAAAGATATTTCTCCTTGTTGCACCTCTGGTGGGAAAGCTTACAATTCTAACACATTCCTAGGTCTACCAATGTTGATAAATCTGGGATTGTGTCAGAATCCATGGGTGGATGTGTGGGAACTTCCACACTCCAACCATGGCATGCCTCCATGCCACAGAGTAATACAAATCTGCGATTTGTGTTACCTCGCGTTACTCTAGATTTATCAAGCCACTCAGATCCACACAAGGTGGCCTTGAGTGGCTTGATAAATCTCCTTTAGGTTTTGCATCGCCTTTGCATCCCCTTGCAATGGAGATACAAAACCTTGATAAATATGCTCATTAGAAAGAGAAATATGCCTTTGAGGATTGTTTTTGTGCCGGAAAGTGTCCCTTCCAGCACAAAAACAATCTTGCCTGCAATGCAGGCACCCTTGCAACATGATGCAAGGGTGCCTGCATAGGCGCTAGGCAGCCAAAAGCACGCCAGCACTAGACACGGTCAAGAAAGCACCTTATAACAGTAAATATGGTGCGTTCCTGCCCTTTCACGCAGCGCAGTGCAGCAAGGTGGCTTGCTGCGTTGCTTGAATTTTTGATAAATATTGCCCTTGGTTTTTAGGTTTTCTGGCCTCAGGGACATCACATTTGATTTCAACACGTTATAAAAAGTTCTCTGAAAATGCTTTACTTAGGTTATAGTTAATGTTAATTTAAAAATATTTAACATAAATTTCCTGTTCTGTGAGAGAATGAAGGAAAGAGATGAGGCCTACAGCTTAGGGTAGGAGCACGCTTAATTTCCCTCTGTCAGTGCTGAAGTCCTGGCAGCAGCTGCCATTTGAACCCCTCTGTGTAACCCTCCCTATGTTCCACACAGGGAACACACAGAGTGTTCTCAACCCCCATTCCGCACCACCCTAGCACATCCCAACACATACCCCTTTCTTCACAACAAAGCAAACAAATACTATAAGAAATAAAAGCTAAATAAAACTAATTGTGAATCCACAGAGACAAAATTCACCAAGGTACAGGTTAATGCATGACATATTCCTTAAACTTCACAAGACTCAATCTCACCGTCCCAGAAATTATTTTGTTAAACCGGTTGTTACATTGAGCAGAATCGGATTGAGACCCCATTTTGCCCCTTACATGCTCATCTCTGGGTTCTTTTTCTCCTGAGTCAGACTGAAATCTAATTTTGCTGCCCACATACTCGGCTTTGAATTCAGGCACTACTGAGACAAAGCATTCATTACACGTTTTACCATTCTCCAAACACTACCACATGTTCTTTAACTTCTTTCACCGGATAGGTGCCAAAAACATGACAATGCTTTGCTAGCAAAACCAGGTTTCTTGACTCTCACCCAGTCTCCCACCTGAACCCCAAGGTCCTGTGCTGTTCACTCACAGTGCTACATCTACTCTGTACCACAGCTCTTACTTCGGCCATTCCTGACATTCTTCCAGCATCCACAGTCTTCCCAGACATCCACTCCTTGTTCAATTTGGTTCCAGAAATTCTGCCTCTCAGTAAAGTGAAAGGGGACACCCCGTACTTATATGAGGTGTTGTCCTCATGGCCCAGAACATGTCATCAGTTGCATCTTTGCAATGCAGCCCATTGACAAGGGCCAGTTGCTACTGGTCTTTGATGACACAGTTCACCCTCTCAACAAGAACATTACAATGGAAATGATACAAGGAAGTTAAGATATGCCTTATGCCCAACTCACCCAGAAAATTCCTCTTTTCCCTGGATACCAGTTGAGTACCATTGGTAGTCACTAACTCTTCCTGGCATCCCTCGCTCAAAAACACCTCCTTGAAGAATGTAATATCTGTTCCACCGCGCAAGTTGTCCACAAACTTCACTTCAGTCCATTTAGACATATAGTCAATCAAAATCAAGGCATACTTGGCTGTGCTACCTGCAACTCCAAAAGGTCCAGAATGTTCCAACCCCACTCACCTGAAAACCAGGTGTTGCAGGAACGAAGAAAGTTCTGTCACTCACCCTATGCCTTGACCCTTCATGCCTAACAAAAAATATGCACGAGCGGACAACTCACAGGGGGAAGGCAGGAAGAAAGAAAACAAGGGCAGGAGTGGGTAAACAATGGGATGTTCTCCTCTGGAATGCTCAAAGACACCAGGCACGCCACAACGTCTTCAGAACAAGAAAGCAAAGAACAATTAAGTAAGTGAAAAAGTCAGAGTTTGATATCAAATCATAAAGCACCACAACAGAGAACAAACCTCCTTCAACACCAGCAAAACGATATCAAAGAAAACGGCAATCCGTGAGGCTGGTAGGGAAATCCAATCCAAAAGGTCCGGAGGGAACAGACACAAAAACAACGAAGTGTCAGCAGAACGCTAACGGCTAGAATCATTCCAGGGCAGGAACCGGTAGTGAACCCAAGCAACAAGGAGCAGGTAGGCGGCTCTAAAATACTCGTTGCCGCCACCCATGGAACCTACTGCGGTTGCGCCATATCACAAACCCAAAAGAATGCACAACACGCGAGAAAGGGGCAAGAAAGGAAACACCCAGAACAGAGCAGCGAAAGAAAAACAGACAGCACGCAATTCCCCAAACACTCAGGAAGAAAGCACAACCATAACGCCTAAGGTACGGGAAGAAAATCAGACCGTAACACAGACACATCAAATGCAACTTCTGACCGGGGTGTGTTTTTCACTACTACAGAATTAACAGGGGAAGGGCATGTCACTTGTGACTTATCGCTAAGCACACATGCAACACTCATGAACAAAATTCTCAATAGACCTGTCCATCCCAGGCCACCAAAAACCCTCTGTCACTCTACGCTTCATGGCATGAATTCCAGGGTGACCTTCATGTGCCAAACTCAGGACATTCCTATGTAGGATGCCCAGAACGATCAATTGCCCACCTCTGTGCAAAATGCCCCAAAGGATGGATAATTCCTCCCCACTCTCCAGTAGGGAACCAGTGCCTCTGTGGTCACTCTTTTAACTGGCCAACCATTAGCAATAAAGCTAGCCACATTCTGAAGTTCTTTTTCCTTTTGCCACAGCTTCCAACCACTCTTGCTCAGATAGTGCACCATTCATGGTGACATCAACTGAATCCAAAACACACACCATCTCCAGTTCATCTGGGGCATCATCACCCTCACTCTCCAGTGGCAATCTAGAGAGACAATCAGCCACAAAATTCCTGGCTCCCGGTACAAACTCCAGTCTGTACTGGAACTCTTGCAATCTGTATTGTCATTTAGCAATACGCGGGGTAGTGCTTCTACCACTTCTAGCGGTAAACAGGTCCACCAATGGTTTGTGTGATCCGTCCTTAGAATGAATTAGTTACCCCACGAACAAAATTCGGAAACATTTTGTTTCAGAAAAATTCATAAGGCCAAAGCCTCTTTTTCAATTCTTGAATAAGTGAACTCTGCGCTCCTCAGTCCTGAAAGTGAAAGCAATGGTCTCCTCATTGCCCCTTTTTTGCATCAGCACAGCACCGAGCCCAACATTGCTAGCATCAGTGAAGATGACAAACACGTCATTGCTGTCAAAAGGTTTGAGAGGTCGCAAACTCACAATTTCCTTCTTATGAAACTGAAAGTTCATACCGCATTCATGATCCCTCACACACCTAGCACTATTTTTGGGGAGTTTACACAAACACATAGTTTTATCTGCGAAGTTGCTAACAAACTTGGAATAGTATTCTACTAAGCCAAGAAATTAGCGAAGTTGCTCCTTATCTTTGGGTCTGGATGCAAATTGGATAGTTTTTAGAATCTTCATTTTGGGCTCAACTCCTTTATCTGAGACATGATGACCCAAATAATCCACCCCTTCTTGGGAAATTTAATTTTTTCTTTTTTTTAAAGTTAACCCCCTAGCCTTGATGATATCCAACACATTCCTCACTCATTTGTCATGCTCAGCCTCCATTCTACCAAACAAAAGTGACCCCATTGGTGTTTTCAAATAATTCAATCTTTAAACATTGGAATGCAGCAGATGCTGACGCCAAGCCAAATGGCATCTGAATGTAACGATAAGCCCCTTCAGGCATAACGAATGTTGTGAGGTGCCTGGAATCTCTGCTCATTTCAACCTGGTGATAGGCTGAGGATATATCCAGAGATGTAAACACACAAGCATCACCCAAAGTCGCCAGCATTTCATTGATGTTGGGCAGAGGTTGGCGATCTATCCAAATATTAAAATTAAAATCCCTCAAATTTGCCCAAAGTCTTAAAGACTTGTCAGCTTTGCATGCTAGAACTATGGGGGCCAGCCATTCAGACCCCTCAATGGGTTCAATTACCCCCCATAGAGCACAATTTGTTCAATTCACGCTTCAGTTTGCCACGCAAACCTAATGGAACTTTGTGTACTTTGCGGGTCACTGTTAGTGCATTGTCCTTAAGCACTATACTATGCTGGAAACCCTTTATCTTGCCCAGTTTTTCACTAAAAATCTCAGGATATTCCTTGACCCATTTGTCAGTTCTCAAATGAGAAACCTGTCTAGAATCGGAAAGGTTCTTAGCGTGTTGTGCAACACCACCTTCACTCATCACTCGTCTGGATGTTACCATGTCTGGATGATTGGGGTCAAAAATAATACCAAGATCCACCTGTTCTGCTCATCCCAACCTAACAAATGTGCCCCATTTTTGACTATATACACAGGACCCTCTACAGATTTCTCATCAAACTACGAATGGGCTTCAAATTTCTCCTGCACCACTACTCTTTTGCCCCCATTAGCAACATTCTTAATCAGAGTTTGCTGCAGTTTCACATCCCTCAACTAGCTAAAATTCCTCATGTTCATCAAGGTAAATGGGGAACCAGAATCCGCTGTAACTGTAACATCACTCTTACACATAGAGATCACGCAAGATGGAGGTTTACTTTTGCGCAAACCTTCCATAGATGAAATTTTTACCACACCAATATCTTCCTGACTTGAAGTAGATAACACGAGTACTACATTACTGTGCTCAACAGAGTCAATAAAATGCTCTTCGATGGTTTTGACCATCTGTGGAGGAGTAGTCCTCTGACTAGAACCTGCTCTGCACACGCATGCCAAGTGCCCTTTCTTCTTGGTGGTGGCGCTAATATTCTCTCAATGAGGTGACCATGCGTGGGTGAGTTGCTGCCACTCCACACGTTAATGATACACAATGTCTGATAATACAAGATAGTTAAGGGATTGAGTGTACAAGAAGGTGTGCCTGTTACTGGTAATTAATGCAGGTCCTTGCAAACATTGGTAACTGTACTTGAAGGTGTGCTTATCACTCATGTGGCATAGGCCCAGAACAAGTATGCCCTTTAAATAAAACCAAACTGTCAATAAACCAAGGTTTTTCAGGCTAGTTCGCTACAAGCAGTCTTCTTCTAATGTAATTCTCAATAACTTCCCCAATCCAAGATGGCGGCCGATGTTGCATGCAAGGAGCGTGTTTCCACAGGAATTAGTGCTTGACTCAGCCTTGGATAAGTCTCAAAATGGCCGTCACTTAACTACGGCAACCAAAAACAACAGCAGCCAAATAGAAGGGCAAAGCCTCTAGCGACAACAACAGTTAATCGGGCACAATCCAGAAGGCCTGAATGAATATTTAGGTGCTGCACTCACCTTAAGGGCCTCACGACCAACAGCCCAACGAATGCGCACAGACAAAGCCCTGGCGGAACACAACTGACAATGAGCCTAAGAACAGCAGAACTGGGGCACTGCAGTGGAAGCAGCCAGCTGGTCAGTGCGGCAGAGCGCCAGAATGGGGAACCAACCCAAGATTGTCGCCAGTGAAGGAAAGACACGAGGCCCACAGCTTAGGGAAGGAGCATGCTTTATTCACCTTTATCAGCATTGAAATCCCGGCAGCAACTGCCACCTGAACCCCTCCGTGGAACCTTCCTTATGTTCCACGATTGAACACACAGCACGTTCCCACCCCACATTCCACACCACCCCAACATGTCCCACCAGAGAATATTGCAAGTAAAAAGCCTGTGCATACATCATGCCTCTCCATAGATTACATTGCTCCTTTATTGATACTGTGTAAATATGATTAATTGAACACTTTTACTGCAGTGACAGTTGGAATGTGTGAGCTGATTATGTGTGAAAGAGAGAGCAGAAACGCCATTTACTGCTTGCACATGAGAAAGAGAACATTTAGATGTGTTGGTTTGTCAATACCTAAACGTCACTGCACAATTATTACTAATTGCGTAGTACTCAAATAACTTCACAATGGGAGAGGAGCCTACTAATACCTGGAGTGTAAATAGTCCCATGTCCTGCACAGTTCATATGAGACATGTTCTACCTCTGCTCCTGTTGACAAATAATTCACATGGACCAAATACGAAGTAAAATTTAGGGGCTGATTACGATGGCGGACGGAGGCACATCCGCAGTGCTGGCGGTGGTGGAAAATGACCTTTTCCGCACTCCAGCAGTGGTCCTCGTGTCTGCCATATTACGATGGGCAAACATAGCCCATTTTCCGTCCGCTGCGGAGTTACGTGAACCGCCAGAAATTTCCGCCCGCAACTGCGGCGGAGGGAGCCAATAGAGACACACCGCCGTGCGGAATGACGTCCCGTCCACCGCACAAATTACGATGCCACAAACAGCCCATCACACTGCAGCGGAGAATCCACCCACCCGGAGACGGCGGAAGCACTACAGCGGAGAGCGAAACTCGACTCCAGGTCCCCTCCATGCGGTCCTGACCGCTATGGATCCAGCTCTTCAAGCCTTTCCGCTGCTGTACCTCATCCACTACCAGCAAATAATACACCATCGCGGACAACGCCGCAGGTACGCAAATACACAACTCCGCATACAACCACAACACACAATTCCTGTGCTGACATACGGTTCCTGTCCACATCAGACACTCTGGTGGGGACAGGAACATATCCCCCAGTGTACCCACACATGTCCTACCTGTTAGAAACCCACACCTCCGCATCCGGGTCATCCATCAACCGTGAAATCACTGCAATGTCCCGGGAAAGTAAAGACGCAGGAAAACCTGCGCACAATGTAGTAGGCAGGGCTGGCGCCAGGCATGGGCAGTCCGGCCAGATTCACAGGGCTCCACCTTAACCCTTCCCACAGTAAGCATCACTCACCCATTTGGGCACATGCTGTGTGCCCCTCCTGTGCCCCCCCTGCACAATTAATCAGCCAGGTGTAGCCAGACCTCGCACCTCACACATCAAAGGACAAGGAAGATTGACTGGGAAGGTGGGGGTGAAGAGGAACACCCTGCACAGAAGCTCAGGGGCTGGACAACCCTCCTCCTCACACCTACCTTCCACTCATGTGAATCAAACTGAGTATAATTACAAAATGAAGACTCACACTGCATATGAACATCCACTGAACTATTCACACTGCCTGTCAAGTCTCTCAGAAACACCCCACACTGACACCGAGCCACATACTCATACCATAGGTCAGCAGCAATGGAGGACAATAAATGGGCCAGCCAAAAGTGAAGTGGACCGTGCTGGAAAACCATGGAGCAAGCCACATAGCATGTGTACATCACATGCAAGAGAAGGAACATATCACACCACCCTTAGGCCATCAAATCAGACATGGGTGGCACAGTGAGTGAAATTAAACCAAAGTGACCTCTGTGCAACAACTCAGGGATACATCAAGGCAAGCCATGCATAGGCACAGGAATGATAGGAAGTGTCTGAAGTCATACAGTGGGCAGCCACACATCTGTGTCAACTTACTTGACATGTGTATGCCATCAGCACAACACACATGGCTCATTGTCACACTCCCTGACTGTCAAACACAAGTAGGACCTTCACACATGCCCCTCATCTACCCATCTCACACCTGCAACACTCAACACCTGTGAGAAACGCACAGAATGGTGCAAATGATGCCCTGTGAGGTCACTGACAACCAATCACACACCCTGTGGTGCATCCACAAATATCAGACTCACACTCAGGGATGCCTGAACCAATGCTGACACAAAAACAATAGCCAAACACAAATCTCACAAACAACATCCACAGAAGTCCATCAAGCCCGGACATGTGCAGCCAAAAACTGGAAAGGCAATGTGACCCTAGACAGAACATGAATACACAACATTGTCACTCTGGACCAATGCACAGACACCATACCCCAACACAAACAAGAATTGCATCATCAAAAGCCAATCATGAACACTAACTGGGATCAATGTGACAAATCAGCTAACACACACATACACACCACACCAGTCATCAAGTGAACATGGTGTCATAGTGTACTGCAAGCATGCACATGCACAATCCTGACAAGTGACAGGTCAATAATAGGAGGACAAACCACCATTGTGCACTCAAAACAAGCTCATGAACAAGAATCCACATTGCTGCATGTGACAGACACACAAGTAATGCACACTACACATGCAACACACATCTGAATGTATCACAATGCACAAACTACTCACCCACAATGTCATGCAAATAGAACATCACACACACAATGCACCTGTCAGTAGAAAGAGCCAACACAGGCCAAACACTGCATACATCTACAACAAAAACACAACAGATGCACATACCAATCCATCACATAGCAAACTCAGTTGGACATCAGGGGGATGCACACCAGGCAAGTACAAGGCAACATACACTGCATACACACCAAGCAGTGTGTGCACACCAACCAAACCAGTAGCACACATATCTGAGTGCCACACCATGAACTCCCACAACACAAATCATCACAGCACAAACATAACATCACACCCAGGAAGGGTAGCAGTACCTCAGCAAACACACATACAGCTTACCCATCACCCACAGATGCACAACTCAGGGTAACCCAGATGCAAACAACATGACTAGAGAACAGTGCTGCTCAAACATATGCACTGCACATGAGCAACCATGACTGCAAAATAGTAGAAGAAAACAACACATAAATAATTGTGAAACTGTCCTGAGTGGCACATTGGTCCTGTACACAGATCATCCTCCCACAGTATAGTGTCACACTATGAAGTGGTGGGGAGGCTCACACACTGGCAAGCCATGGGGTGGAAGACATGAGATTGAAGTGGTGTGTACTTCAGTAGTGGACAGGTGAGGAGTGTACAGTACACAAACACATAGAGGAGTTACTCACAATGTGCAGGCATCAGAAGCACATATAGGGAATGGCATGACTCCACATACCACATACCATACTGGAGCCAAAAATGGGTCAAGTGACAGCAATGCATGAGAAAACTCACAAATTATGTCAGTGTGGCTGAGCAGGTCTGCACAGTGAGCACAAACAGTAACAAGACACATGGCTGATCAACAAAACACAACACAGACTTGGCAGTCACACACTGCATATTCACAACAGGCAGCAACGACAAGTAGGTGTCCCCCAGGAGTGCAAGGACACAACAACACACTGCACAGTGCCCAACCTACAACTCCTACATGTGCCCACAATCTGAAGCACATGGCTGACAACTGAAACAAACAGGCACTCTTTACCTGGATCATACATGTGTGCAGTTGGCATTGCAGGGGCACACACACATCAACACTACTGACAATGACAGCCCATTCACACTGTATGACCATTCAAGTTCACATATTCAAATGTACCCATGTGACTAGGAAGACAGGCCTACACAAGATGACCACACATCAACACTGCTGTTCACACATCAAGAAAGATCACACAGATATGATGAACCCTGGCCAGCCCGCAAGTAATCCTGTGGATAGAATTCACCTCTGTTGTGGTATTGCATCATAACATGACCATAGAATGATTAGGATAACAGTAGATCATCACAAACAACCATCATTGCACCCTCAAGCCTCAGAGTCAAGAAGAACTAAAGTGCCTGTCACCTCTGGCAAACTCTGAAAAAGTAAAACAAGCAATTGGCAATGTTAAAGTGGCATACAGAGCATGTGTCACATGAAACCATACCCATACATAAAACCTTTTATTTAGCAAGGACATTGACAAAGCAGACAATAGGAGTAACTCTCTTTATTACATAAAACACAGATAGGCATCAAAAGTAGAAAATAGCAAGGCCATTGGCCAGTACAAAATCAAAGTATGTACATGTGTGAATGAGAAACTGGACAGGGAATGGGCATCCAAAGTGACAAACAGCAAGGCCATTGGCCAGTCCATAGTTCAAAGTATGTACATGTGTGCATGAGAAACTGCACAGGGAATGGGCATCCAAAGTGACAAACAGCAAGGCCATTGGCCAGTCCATAGTTCAAAGTATGTACATGTGTGCATGAGAAACTGCACAGGGAATGGGCATCCAAAGTGACAAACAGCAAGGCCATTGGCCAGTCCATAGTTCAAAGTATGTATATGTGTGCATGAGAAACTGTACAGGGAATGGGCATCCAAAGTGACAAAGAGCAAGGTCATTGGCCAGTCCATAGTTCAAAGTATGTACATGTGTGCATGAGAAACTGCACAGGGAATGGGCATCCAAAGTGACAAACAGCAAGGCCATTGGTCAGTCCATAGTTCAAAGTATGTACATGTGTGCATGAGAAACTGCACAGGGAATGGGTAACACCGTACACTGCCAAGGGAATCACCACAGCTCCGGGGATACAAATGGGCAGTCCAGGCACCGCTGTGGGAGAGATGGGTTTGGGAGGGGGACTTTGCCTCAGACTTGGCTGTCAGTTGAACTGGGAGGTGGCTGATTGTCAGGGCCAGTTGGAGGACTGGACCTGGGAGAGAGAGGACCAGCTGAGGTAGAGTCATCAGTGGCTGTGGGAGCCTGAGGGCTGCTTGGAGCGGGTGGCATGGTGGCACGGGGAGGCGGAGACATGCTGCCGTGAGACACAGTGTGTGAGGGTGAATGTGGAGGGCTGGGTCTCCACTTCTTGGGGATTCGATAGGCAAGAATTGTCTTAGCAGGAGTGAGTAGTGGGGTGGGCACAACAGCCTCACTCTCCACCAAAGGTGTATCAGGTGCAGGTGGCTCTCCCATTTGGGGATTTGCTGGATCTGGTGGTATGCTTGGGGTGGCCTTGCCTTTTCCCCCTCCATCCCCTGTTGTCCAGGTAAACCCCCACTTTGCTATCCTGTCCCAGCTTCACACGGGTGTGGGTGGGAGTTGACGTTGTAGGTGAATCTGCCTTAGAGAGCTGTTTGTGCTGACTCTTTGCAGGCACCAGCTTCACAGCAGAGAGGGCAACTGTTTGTTTGTCTTTGGGAGCAGGTGTGGGGATGGGAGTGTCCTTGGATGGGGGTGATTTGGATGAATGTGAGCTTGAGGCCTGCTTCTTGGCCTGATGCCCCTGAGTGTCACATGAAGGGCTTTTGCCTTTGCGCTCCTGTGTGTCTGTTTTTTGTTTTGGGGATGGTGCCTGTGCTCTTGGCCGCTTGGAGTGCTGCTGTTGTGTGCTGCATGTTAAGTACTTGGCGCCTGAGGGCTGTGGTGTGTGGGCACTCTCGTCAGGTGGTGCCACTGGCCGGGTGGTTGCTGAAGGGACTGAAGCTGTATTGGGAGCATGTGACAGCTGAATGGCTGCCTTCACTGTGGAGGACAAAGACTGGACAGTTCTGTGTAGCCCACCCACGTCAGAATGAATGCCCTCCATGAAGGCAACTACCTGTGCCAGCTTCTTGTCATGATCCTGGAAGGCATTCAGGACAGTAGTCTGACCCACACACAGCTGGTGCAAAAGGTCCACCGCCTCCACACTGAGGGCAGCAGGGGAGACAGGGGCTGGGGCAGTGGTGCCTGGGGGGAAGGACCCTCTACCCATCCTAGGGCTGCGGACATGGCCAGCACAAGTGGTAGTAGCAGGGAGGGTGGGCACTGGACGATGTGTGGTGGAAGAAGAGGCAGATTTCGAACTCCCTGTGCCCGCCAACATCGAGGAGTCACCGCTGGAGTCAGATGATGCTGAGATTGGTGTTTCTGGGCGTGATTCTTTCAGGGCACTCCTGGCCCCCTCCGAGGCGCTGGTCACATCAGTGTCAGTGAGCTCATGTGTAGCAGTCGTGCCAGAAGCTTAACCACTGGTGTCCGTCCCCTGTCCTTCCGTGCCCTCTGTAGATGCTGCAATAGACAGAGAGGTAGGTTCAGTGTAGTGCCATACTCACAAACATCATATGCAAGCAAAGCACAAAACTAGAATGATACCCCATGTTGCCCACCACCCTGTGCAGTCTGCATGTTCAACCTTAATGCAAAACTCAGAAGATGCATGGAAACATGCATAGTTGACATTAATGACCCATGTGGCGTTGACACAGCCAAATAGCTGGCCCGTGCCTCCTTGTCACCTAACATACTGATCTCTGTAAGCATACCTACGTGCCTGTAGGTGAGATAGATATACATCTCAACATGTTGTCTGAGTCACATATTGAGTCACTTTAAGGGAACAACACAGATACTGCCTCCAAAATGTCCTTTTACAATGGCCATGAGCTACTGATATCCACCATGTTGTGCTTTGAAGCACAACGACCGTTGCACATTGGTGTCAGATGTGTAGTTCTCACAATTTCCAAGTCAGGCACTGCACACATCTATGAAAGCACACTAAGATGATGCACACTGCTGTTCACTGCCCGGTGATGTCTATGACACCCATAATGCAGCAGATGTCATAAGGCCACATCTCATCTTGCAATGTCAAGGGCCATTGTATTAAACACATGAGAAAGTACATGTAGCGAAAATGCATGCCAGCTGCACTCAACACAGAGGCCACTTAGAAGCCATTGCATCACACTAGAAACATCACAGAGCTCCGCACTGGCTCAGGGTAGGGATACATGCAGTCACTCACACCCAAAGTCACCCTTCGCAGAATACTCACCCCCAACTTGCTGCTGATGGGCCCTCAAACGTCCATCCAGCTCTGGCTGTGTCACTGTCAAGATGCGGGCCATTAGTGGTGTCATGCTCCTGCGCACCAACCTTAAAGTCCGAGGAAGCATCCCCAGGGTCATCTCTGCCACGTTTTTGCTTAGTCGGCAGATGTCATCCCACCTCTTGTTACAGTGTGTGTGCCGTCGGTTGGAGACACCTAGAGCCTGCACCTCGTGTGCAATGGCCCTCCATAAGGCCTTACACTGGTGGACTTTAAGCTGCAGGCATGGGAGACAAGAAGAGGAAGTTTCAGTGATACTGTGTTATGTACCACTGTGTGTCAGTACAGTAGCATGCAAAAACATAGCACACCAATACAGAAATGTTGAGCAGAGGCCATACAGCATGACACGTAGTACATTTGCATCAGATAATCTCATAGAAATGTATGCAGGTATGATGATGGACACCGTACATGGCCATCTCATACATATGCAGAATGCCAGCACAGAAAGCAATGTGAAGAAGGCCCTCATCTGTGATGCAGTATGTGAGTGAGCAAGACATACAATACATTGAAAATGATGTGTCGGGGCAGACTCACTGTGTCCAACACTACACACCCCTCAATGTCCTTGGCCTGTGAATGGCTACCTGTGTCATGGAGGTCACATTTAGGGACATGATCTTACATTCTCACACTCTTCTCACAAGGTCTGTCTTGTGCAATCCTCAGGCCTAAGATAGCTCGTTGAGAAATAGGGTGGCAGACAACACATATGTTTCACTCTGTCCATTTACTGATGGGTCCTTGTCGAATTGGGCAGTATCTGTGCAGGCCAGGGGGACTCACACTGAGGTTAAACATGGGCCATCAGAACATTCACATGCATGTACAATATGAGTGGGCAAACAGTGCCTACACATGCGAGTCAGAACACATAATGAAAACAATGGAAGGATGATATCTCCGAAGTACATTAATCTGATGTGTCATAGGTGAATTATCACCAAGAGTGTTACACTCAGGCATTTCAATCTTGTGCATAACGCATACATATCCATGGGGGCAATATGAAAATTGTACACACATCCTTCAGTACCCTCTGGACGAAACACATTTGTAATGTCACAAATGAGCATGTGAAAACATCATGGACTATGACATCCATTAGCACAGGCAATGTCTGTTTAGATTTCCACTGTCCAAACCAGCAGTGTTACCCTATGGCTGCAAAAACACTGCATGTCCCTCCCATCCTTAAATGCAGCCATGGATCTGTGGAAGTAAGGCTACACACCCCATTTACCAGAAGTCAGCATGCTAGGCAGTGTATCACACAATTACATTACCCAGGCTCAGACCAACGTTTGTATTGTTATTGCTGAAGAAGGGCTGTAGAAATGTCCATGTTGCCATCCTCCCCAAATGCTCAAGTGCAATATTTACTAGGCCATGCATGGAGCATGGTGTATCAAAAACAAGGATGCATCCACATTAACTTGCACTCACAGGCACATACTACAGCAGAGCAACATCATGTGAGCCCTCTTTGCACTCTCAAACTTTCACTCTGAAACACTTACCAGTACATCAGGAGCACCATATAGCCTCACATACTGTGAAAGCACCTCGTACACCAGGACCTCCAGCTCCTCTGTGGTGAAGGGACGGGCCCTGATGTTCTCAGTTTTCGACATCACTGGGTCCAGGAGACAGGAACAGCAGCAGTTGGGGATGAAGAATGGCAGGCAGCAGTGTCTGGATGCAGTGGAAATGTGTGGCTCTCTCACAGACATATATAGCCCCCTGGGGTTGTTTCAGTGGTACTCAGCTGCTGCAATTAGTGTTCCAGGTCAGCTTTTTTCAAATGTAACCAATGACCGGGACCGCAGTGGTGGTGCACGCCTACAGCGGGTTTCAAAAGTGTATTTCACTACCGCGATCGCGGTTCCCATTGGCTGAAAGGGCATGGGCATTGGCCGTGTCACACCACGGGGCCCAGGCGGTCGCTACCGCAATCGTGCATCTTTCAATTGTACCCAATGACCGGGCCCGCGGTAGCGGAGCATGCCTACCGCGGGTTTCAAAAGTGTATTTCACTACCGCGATCGCGGTTCACGTTGGCTGAAGGGGCATGGGCATTGGCGGTTGCAACCGCGAATTGGCATTTTTAAATTGGTGCCAATGACCGTGATTGCGGTGGCAGTGCACGCTTACGGCACCTATGGACACATCTTGCTGTAGCAATGGCAATGGCCAGTTCTCATCATTGAACAGTAGACACTTACTATGAATCCTGCCACCAGATAATTAAATTCAATGCTAGTGTGACATTTAACTCACTGATGACTACACATGCCATGTCAGTGCACAGGATTACATGCATTGGCATGTATTCCCTCACATGTCACTTATGATGTTATTGTGCATGTACACAGATCTGTTGTGTGATGGACTCTCAAATATGTAAACATGTCAATGTGTGAGATGGCTAAGCAACCCACAGTAATGATGGACTGACTACATAATGTGCCTATTTCACTGTGTAGATTGCTGAACTTATGTTGATACTTGATCTTCATGCACACACTGCGCTCATTGTGTTGTTAATGTGTTCCCTGTCCGACTCACGCAAGAAGGTGTGGAAGGTACAGCAGCTACGTAGAAGCCAGCAGTGTTGCTGTTTCAGACATGTGCTGTGTCAACTACTCTCAGGGCTCGTGACACAAGATGTCGGAATGTCCCATTTTACATTCACATTGTCTGAATCTGTTTTGGGGGTACTCACTATGTACATACTGAACACGTGTACAACTACTTTAGACCAAGGTGTCTCTGCATGTGACTTGAGCTGTAAGCTGTTGTTTCAGGCCAGTCATTGTTGGCGCAGTGTCAGTCAAGACGTAAGATGTTGGACACATCTCATAGGGGAATTGAATTGACATGTGTCCCCTTTTATCTTATGTAGGAGGCGACCAAATGTGCATCATCCATTCACATTGCTGGCGGACATGAAGGATGAGGACATCATACGTAAATTCCGTTTGGATCGACCTACCCTTCAAGAGCTATGTGGTCAGTTGGAGCCCCATCTGAGGCCTCGCAGAACCTATCCGACTGCTTTGACACCAACATGTAAGGTGATGGCGGCCCTGCATTTCTTTGTAACTGGTTCGTTCCAGTACACGGTGTCCAGCGCAGGTGGGATGTCTCAACCAATGTTCAGCATGGTGCTACGTGATGTCCTGTCCGCAATGATGACATACAAGGACCGCTACATCCATTATCCCAGGAGACATGAATTGGCAGCTGTGAAGGGTGATTTTTATGACCTTGCCTACATCTCTAATGTTGTTGGTGCCATTGACTGCACACATGTTGGCCTGGTTCCACCACAGGCACGTGAGCACATATACAGGAACAGGAAGCATTTCCATTCCTATAATGTGCAAGTGGTATGCCAAGCGGATATGATAATCTCCCATGTCTGTGCCAGATTTCCAGGATCAGCACATGACTCCTACATACTGCGTAACAGCATCGTACCACAGCTGATGGCAAATCTACATCTGGAGCGTGCGTGGATTGTGGGTGAGTACGCAGAGTCAAGTAGTGTGCTGTATGTGTGACATGCTGTCCTCAGCTACAGTTATATTACAAAATTGGTCTGTGTATCTCACACCTAGGTGACTGCATATCCCAACCGGCCTTGGTTGCTGAGCCCACTGAGGAATCCCAGGAGCCCGGGTGAAGTCCACTACAATGATGCCCATGGGAGGACATGCCGTGTGGTGGAGCGTACTTTTGGTCTTCTTAAGTCTAGATTCCGGTGTCTGGACAAGAGCGGAGGTGCACTACTCTACTCTCCCCAAAAGGTGTGTCAGATGGTAGTTGCATACTGCATGCTCCACAACCTGGCCTTGCGCAAAGAGATCCCCCTGCTCCTGGACGATGATGAGCAGCAGATGCCCCTCCTGCAAACCCACACATGTCAAGTGACGAGGATAGTGGAGAAGAGGAAGGTGTCGACCTGTGTCAACAGCTCATCAACCACTACTTCCCTTGAGTGTGAGTGACATTGTACAACAGTGCCATTGTCTGCTGTCTTTGATGGTAGTGAAAAGGCCTAGAGGAGCTTTTTGACTGCTGCCTGTTGTTGGCTCTGTGCTGATGGCTGATGTTTGTGGCACAGGGTAGTCATGACCAGCCACATGATGTCTATGTTGATATTGTTTCCCATTGTAATGTGTGCTGGTTTGTGTACCTTCATAGCTAGTGTTGTGTACTGGCTGTGATGCCATCACCTGACAAGTAAATGTCGTTCTCTTGTGTCTTTCTAGGTCCCTTCAGCCTCTCAATGCCTCGTCACAATCAGAGCTTCTGGTACATGGAATCCGAGTCAACATTGTACATACTGTGATAAACATGGAGCTGACACAAAGACATAGGTGTGTAAAGAGTGTTTATTTACAATGAGTATTTGTGACAGACAAGTGATGTTTTCCAAAACAGGTGCTAAGTGAATTAATGAGTTGTCAGTGACGGTAAATGAGACAATAGAGTAGTCACCACATTGATGTAGTGACCCAGTCCAACAGACACCTACCATCGACATGGCAGTGTGGGTAAGGATAGTCAACAAAGTCAATGTGAAGGGGAACAGAGGTGTCATCATGGCTGGCTGTGCGACTGGCGTTCGGTTGGTGCTTTGCCACATGTTCCTCCCGTGGTGTTTCTCAGACGGCCCCTTTTGCGTTTTGCAGGGGGGGCCACTGCTGAGGTCTCAGCGGTGTCCGAGGAGTCATCCTGTTGCAGCTCACCCCTCTCTGTGGCCACAGCTGAGGTGGTGGGAGTATCATCCTGCAGGCCACTGGAGGGGGGTTGAGCTGTCCTTTGGGCCACATGACTGTCCCTCAGAACACCCACGAGCTGGCCCATGAGGTCCACGATTTGACCCATACGCGTGTCCATAGACCTCCGCAGCAGGCGGCGCTCACTCACTTCTTCCATAACCTGGCCTATGTGTCCCTGGGTTTGTTTGTATGCCCCAAGGACTCTGGCAATGTTGGCCAGGGCTTCGGTCCCATTGTCCTCTCGAATTTGTCCACCAGTTGCCCTCCCACCTGCCCTGCTGTCCCGGACCTGTGGCGTTGCCACTCGACGCATCCGCAGACTCGCCCTGCCCTCCTCTGATTGTGTGATGGTGTTGGTAACCACTGAAGCAGGGAGAGTGTTGCAGGCAGCACTGGTGGTGGTGGTGGGGGTGGTTGAGGCCGCACAGGTCGTTGCAGCAGGGGTCAGCACAGTTGTTGTTGCTGAGGTGGTGGTGGTGGGGACAGTGAGGGCCTGGGATGTGGTACGCCCTGGCAGTCCGGATGGGCCAGGTTCGGGCTCCTCATCCGAGAAACGTAGGGAGTCTGCATCCGAGAGTCCATGTTCCGGGGAGGGAGACTGGCTCTGCAGGTCGGTGTTGTCTTCTGCAGGAGTCAAATGTTGATCTCCTGTTGAACAGAGGTGAAATGGTCATTGAAGTGCACCCCACAAGCTTGGTGTTAGACGTTTGGATGTTACATGTGATACACCACACAGTTTACATTGATATCACTTTGTATGGCTGCAAGGTACTGCGCATCATGACATGATGTGGCGGTACCTACATTACTTGTCCATGGTGTGACATGTAAATAGATACCATGTTCCACGTACAGATTGTGTGATTACAAGGACATGTCATCATCTAACGACTTGCAGCACATCAACTTTATGTGATGCGTCTTTTTGGTTTGCTCTGCATGGAAGACGTTAGATCTGAGCAAGAACTGGCCATTGTAATCTTATGCATACCCTTGTCATATCATGTATTTTACTTTCTTTTACCAACTGACCATGCATGTTTTGTGTTCGTATGGGCCTTCATGCACTGCCACCATGGCATTTACACATAGCATTCAGTGCTGTGCATGATTGTTCCCTGAATTTCTTCAACATGGGACTTGGTGGTTCAAACTTTATTTTCTGTGACAATTACATACGCTTAGCTGTCTGCACACTGGAAGTGGCTATTGGATCTATGCCAAGTTGGGTGACATGTGAGGGCTGGTGTGGTCATATGCCTCCATGCTTTTTGAGAGGAATGGCAGGGTGCATGCACTGTCTACCTACCTGTTCTGTAACACAGTTGAGGGGAATTGCTGCTACATGTTTCTGGGTGTGGGGGGTGTACCATCCTGCTGAGCTGTGGGACAAGGGTGCCTGGTGGGAGTTGCAGTGCTGGCTTCCATCCCACACACACCACCTCCCTGTTAAGATGGCTACCTACCTGTAAGTTTGAAGAGAGCAATGCAATGGCTGACACATGGTTGTGGGTGTGGGGGGGGGAATGTACCCTCCTGGTGAGCTGTGGGACAAGGGTGCCTGGTGGGAGTTGTAGTGCTGCCTTCCCAACAACAACCACCACTCCCTTTTAAGATGGCTACCTACCTATGAGGTGAAGGTGAGCAATGCAATGGCTGCCACATGTTTGTGGGTGAGGGGAGTGTTCCATCCTGCTCAGGGGTGGGACAAGAGAGCATGAGAAGGCTACCTACCTATAAGTTTGGGGGGAGCAATTCAATGGCTGACACATGGTTGTGGGTGTGGGGAGTGTTCCACCCTGCTGAACTGTGGGACAAGGGTGCCTGGTGGGAGTTGTAGTGCTGGCTTCCCACCCACAAACACCCCTCCCTGTTAAGATGGCTACCTACCTGTTAGGTGCAGGTGAGCAATGCAATGTCTGCCACATGCTTCTGGCTGGGGGGGGAGTGCTCCATCCTGCTGAGCTGTGGGACAAGGGGGCCTGGTGGGAGTTGTAGTGCTGGCTTCCCACCCACAAATACCACCTCCCTGTTAAGATGGCTACCTACCTGTGAGTTTGAAGAAAGCAATGCAATAGCTGACACATGGTTGTGGGTGTGGGGGGGGAGTGTTCCCTCCTGGTGAGCTGTGGGACAAGGGTGCCTGGTGGGAGTTGTAGTGCTGCCTTCCCAACAACAAACACCCCTCCCTGTTAAGATGGCTACCTACCTGTTAGGTGCAGGTGAGCAATGCAATGTCTGCCACATGCTTCTGGCTGGGGGGGGAGTGCTCCATCCTGCTGAGCTGTGGGACAAGGGGGCCTGGTGGGAGTTGTAGTGCTGGCTTCCCACCCACAAATACCACCTCCCTGTTAAGATGGCTACCTACCTGTGAGTTTGAAGAAAGCAATGCAATGGCTGACACATGGTTGTGGGTGGGGGGAGTGCTCCATCCTGCTCAGCTTTGGGACTAGGGTGTCTGGTGGGAGTTGTAGTGCTGGCTGCCTGTACACATGCCCCCATAGAAATATTGCTACCTACCTTTGGGGTGAATCAGAGGGAGTAAATGTTTGATCTGTGAGACATGTGTTGGGGAGAGTGTGGGCACATGAGTGCATTTGGCCCTAGGAGGTGTAACTTTGTAGTTGTGCAAGACAGTACATAGCAGTGTAATGATAGCCATTTGTTGGTACTTACCAGCCTCCACTCCCCCGGGTATTCCTGTGAGACTCTGGATGCAGTATGGCAAGCGCCTTCTCCTCCCATACGGTGAATGTTCGTAGTGGAATGAGAGGGCCACCGCCAGTCCTCTGAGCCAGTTTACGGTTCTTGTTGTTACGCTCTTTCACTTTGGTCTTGATGTCATTTCACCTCTTCCTGATCTCTTTCTGGGTGCGCGGGATGGTTCCTACTGCATTGACCTTGTTGACTATCCTTGCCCACATTTGATTTTTGGTGACTAATGGTGTCTGTTGGACCAGGTTTCCAAACAAATGTGGTTCTACTCTGATTACCTCATCTACCATCACTGACAACTCATTGTCAGTGAATTTGGGAATTTTCTTCTGTGACATGGTGTGATGTGCAAATGGGTTAAAGGTGCAGGTGTGAAGGTGGTGGTGATGTGTTTGGTGTGTGTGTGGTTGTGATGGTGTGATGTGTGCAGATTTGCCTCTCCTTTGTGCTGTGGGGTTGGGCCCTCCAGTTGTGGAGTAGTGCAAAGGATTCTGGTCAGTGAAGGGGCTGGTTTTATACTCAGCTATGTGGGTGGGTCAAAATGGAGTATTCATGTCTGGTGTGTTGTGTGGGTTGACCTGGGCTTTGCATTTTTACTTGCCATGGGAATGTGTCATTGGGGTATGTTAGGTGTTTTTTGAGGCTGAACCAGATTACTGGCCATACTTGGTAGCCTTGTTGTGTGGTTGTTTTCGACCCCCATTACTCTTCCGGAGCGACCGCGGCGGTCGGAATACAACAGCCCTTCCGCCGGCTCTCCCATTCATCAATGGTTGCGATCGCGGTGGTCGGAAACAACTGATCGTTCCGCTGTCACCGCAATCGTATCCTAATTTCATGTGCGGTCAATCCGCTGGCCGTGCGGCGGTTTTGGGTCTTTCCGTATCAAATCCGACCGCCGCGGACGTATTTTCACCTGCTCCGCACGCTCCTGGCAGACTTTCGTGGAATCCGCCCGCCGCGGTCGGATTACTCTGGCGGTTCATCCTAATCTGACCGCCGGTTTTCCCACGGTACATGCAGACGGTTAATTTCCGCTACCACGGCAGTCGGAATGCTTTTCCGACCGCCATCGTAATCAGCCCCTTAGTTTGGACTACAAATTTGAGTCCTTTGTCTATTATCACTAATACCAGAAATTGACTAAACATTATGTAGCTCCTTTTTAGTGTTCTCTAATTACCAATGTCATACTTGTCTGCAGTTATCTGTATTTTACTCCGTTTACCATATTTCCTGTTTCAAATTAGATTTTAGCACCATTTCTGTGACTGTGTCCATTTCTTCTGCTTCACGTTTTGCCATCATTTTTATATACCCTTACACCTTTGCTTTCTCTTCATGCTTATGTTCCTCATAGTATTTACCCTTACTTACACTAAACCAGGTCCTTACAGACTAGGATGTCATGTTTCCACAACTAAGTGGTTATTATACCTTTGCTGAAGGTTTTCTTTTACCACTGTGATTTTGATTCAAAAAGGAGTGTAAAAGGCTAAGGGGATTATTTACAAGCCCCTTACACCGCCGGTATGTCACTTTCTCCCATATTAAAAGTGATGCACCGGCGGCACCATGGGCTTGTAAATAAACCCCTAAATTTCTATCAGACCTGTTTCAGAATATATACTTTCCAGTGTGCGCTATATCTCAGGGTGATCTTGTGTGACAGGAGGATGGTGCAAATTCCCAGTGCCATGCAAGTTCAAAAACTCAACACATTCAGTTATAAACTCACTGAGTTGAACTGATAGACTGATGCTTTGGCATTCAGGACAACCTAGTTAAAGAATAATTCATCTGCATTCACAAAATGAAATTGTTAATGTGAGATTAAAAATATGTTTTATCTCAACATATATGTGCATCATTTAGAAATATATCTAAATTGGAAATATTGCTACTTAATTTTGTTCAAGGCTTATGGAACAATTGTTAAACACCAATTCAGTAACTTTGAAATGTTTCTAGCTTACAAGATGTATCAGTGAGTTAACCCGGTAGTTGCTGGTGGACTGGTGTGAACTACAGGGTGCGGGTCCTCAATATGTCGAGTAGGGAATATCACTTTACCTTAATATCGTACCCAAACTTTTGAGGACAAAATATTGTCAGGTAAGTATGTATAGATTTTCTATACCTTTCTCCATAATATGTACCTTGAAGAAATACATATATCATCAAGGTATGTAGATGTGGAGTTAGGGATAGCAAAGTTATACTTCCCAAAACAACATACTTTTCATTATTTTGGTCCTCGATATTTTAGAAACAATATGAAGGTATTTTGGTTTTCCTATGCTTAATATTTCAGGCTATAACCATCTACAGTTAAAAGGTTTGCACTATGGGAGGCCGAATTTTTACTGTAGGTGTCACGGCTAGTTTATAACACAAACACATAAAATATTAGGGAAGTAGTGACGAAGGCAGTTATTCGTAGATTAGGTTTGTAATTACATTTGCTCATTAAAATCTCCACACCAAGACCCTTTTTCCCTTTTACCACATATGACCTTAAAAAAGCCCTTTCCCTGTCAAGTCCTATTTTTGAAAAACTATGTGACATAAACTATGCTGAGCTGAGTAGAGAGTAATTCCTGTGAAAACTTTGCTGCATCTAGTGCAAGACCTGAATCTCCATCCTGGGAGAGAATACCACTATCAAAGTCCGGTAAAAAAAAATCTTGACATAAGACTCATAGTATTAATTAATCCAACTGGTTTCCCTGGGCCACTAAATCAATGTCTTGGGTTTTATGTCTGCCAGTTAAATTCAATCGCAGATACTCGCTTTTCTTCTCTTCTATCTGCAAGGTGGCAGCATATTTAAACGGACTTCATTTGGTCAACCAAAATTCGAGATTGTATGTTGGACTTGGCCCTTTTTACAGGGTTATCCCCAAACCTTTTGCCTTCCTCCTCCATTTTTTCTGACCTTTTTGTTTGCTTTAGGACTTTGGGCACTTTACCACTGCTAAATAGTGCTAAAGTGTATGTGCTCTCTCCTCTAAACATGGTATGATTGGTTTATACATGTTTGGCATATTTGTACTACTTACAGGTCCCTTGTAAAGTGGTATATCACATGCCCAGTATCTGCAAATTAAATTCTACTTGTGTGCCTGCAGCACAGAAGTAGCCTTTCAAACTTGTCTCAGGCCTGTCAATGCAGGGCCTGTGTGTGCAGTTTACTACCACTTCAACTTGGCATTTGAAACTACTTGCAAACCCTTAAACTCCCCTTTTATTACACATAGGTCACCCCTAATGCAGGCCTATGAGCAGGGTGCTGTGTAAGTAAAAGGTAGGGCATGTGCTTTCTGTTTAGCATGTCCTGGTAGTGACAAACAGCCTATTTCATTTTTCACTGCTGTGAGGCCTACTCCTCTCATAGGCTAGCATTGGGAATTCTCTTATCTACTTTTAAGTGGTAATTTCTGATCAGAAATGGGTGGTGTTGCCATGTTTGGTATGGTTAGAATGGTACTGATAAATCCTACTTACTGGTGAAGTTCAATTTTACATGGCCATTTTAGAAATGTCACTTTTAGAAAGTGGGCATTTCTCTGTGCTATGCCTCTTTGTGCTTTCCAGCCTGTCTCCAATACATGTCTAGACTGGGTGACAGCTACATATAGTGCATTCTATCCAGACAGCCACAACACTGGAGTGTGACAGGGGATACATATGCATTCATCTGCAGGCTGATGTCTTTCTGGACTGGGAGAGGTGGTTCACACTTAAATTTGAATAGGTTATATCCTGCTCTCACATAAAGGGGTAATTTACCCCCACTGGTCATCTGGAGCCAGGGCTGGGCTGAAAGGGATTGTTGTGCACTTCTGAGGGCTCTTTTGAAGTTCCCCCTACATCAAAGGCATTTTTTAGTATAAGTACTGGGACTCTGACCCCATATTTTTAAACACTGCATAGGACTTGTAACCAGATGCTGCTGCCTCTACATCTGCACATTGCCAGGAGGACTGCTGTGCTGCCAGGAGAAACTGCCATTCATGTTAACTGCTTTGCTGTGTTGGCCTACTACCTGCTGATTGCTGGACTGAAGAAAGGACTGCCACCTTGCAACTATCTGAATGTGCTAGCCTGCTGCTTGCTACCTGCTTTTGTGTCCTACTAGTACACTCCAAGGGCTTGTTGATTTGCCCCCTGTTTCGCAATCTCAGGGCCATTAAAGACTGCCCCTAGGCACCCCTGCCATGGGGCTCTGTCACTTGTGAGTCCAGCAGCAGAGTGCTAACTAAGGAGCCGTGACTGACTGCTCCTTGCTCTCCATTTTTTCCAAACCAGAGTATGCTGAGTGCTTCAACTTTTTCTCGAGCAGCGGTAGCTCCAGCGCTTTGTTCTCCCCCAGGACGATACTCTTCAACGGGAGAGAGGCACCGCTGCAGTGAGAGAAGCCCCAGCTTTGTGGGCAAAAAGGTTGCCCAGCAACGCGGAGGAACTCTGCTGATGTCACACTGTGGGTGGGGTCCGGCCGCCAGAGAGAGATCAGGTGCTCTCCTGCTGAAGTTCAAACCTGAGTGGGCCTGATCACCTGTGTGTGTTGTGCAACAATGTTCACTTGCCTCGGAGAGGGGTCTGGCTTTTACCGGAGCTAAGTGAGTCCTGCTTTAGCCAATGCCACCGATCTGGATCATTCCCTAGCAACACTGGGCCCTGCTTACCCTTCTTCAGGGAGACTGCACCACAAGAGAATTGACTCACAATGGCCCAGAAGGGAGAAAGCTTCCTTGAGAGCTCAAAACCGGCAGCACGCCTCACTTGTTTAGAGACCTACAACATGTACTAAGCTTTCGAAGTGAGCCATGCGCTCGCAGCTAAGTCTGGTCGGATTCTTTGGTCCCGAGGGACCCAGTGGGCACTTTAGTCAGAGAGTGCCTACATGATTGTTTGTGCCCCCACTTCTCCTGTGGATTGACCTCGGGGGCATTATTCTTTTCCACCATTGTGGAGGGGAAAACTCTGTGTGGGACCCCGAGAGCGGTGTTGGACCACCGGGAGAATCGAAGCCACTTAAGGTGACAGAATTACCGTATCACATTTAGTAGGTGTGCAGGTGTTCATGTGCACTACGTTTTGTTTCTGGATGCAAAATAGGCCATAGAAAATTACAGTATAAAGTGCAATAGGTGGGCTGTACCTTATGTTTTCACTGTAATTTATGTGATTTACCCTAACAATTTGCAGTACTTGCAAAGTATTTATTGATACATTTCGTTTTGGTCGTCTTGTGTTATGTACAATATAGAACATTTATTTATATAACCCTGTGTGGAGTCTCTTTTGTGGTGTTTTCTTTGTGTTACTGTGTATGTGTGATGCACAATTGCTTTACACATTGCCTCTGTAGATAAGCCTGCCTGCTCTGCGCCATGCTACCTTAGGGTCAGCGCAGGTTATCTTTGATGTGTATCTCACTTACCCTGACTAAAGTGGTGAGTTCTGCCTGACTGGGTTGTCTACCGTAGCCAACCAGAAACCCCATTTCTAACATTTTATATTTAAAATTCAATATTTTGATGGTCTTGCTAGTTAAGCTAAAATAAATTTATCATAAATCCAAATAACCATTACCCAAAGTATTAATTTTGTTATTATTCTGTTAACTTTGCCCTCTTATTTCAAAACCATTATATTTCCTCCTGTTTCCCTTCAATGCACACTAACACATTTATGTCATTCTACCAGTTGTAAAGCTTGTTATTTATTTGCTGAATTCAAAAGAAATATGTTACTTGCACTTAATATAGGCCATGTTATCATTTGACAAGCCCTAGTCTAAAAAGTAAGGTTGAAATTGTGCGTATGTATATGAGCTGTTTTTGCTAGGTTGTTGACACTGTCATATAGAAGAAATCACATGTCCGACTAGCTCAAGTAAACAATTGTTTGATGGCTATACAAATAAATATGAATTTCAATAATTTGTAAACCATCTTTGGTCTTTGTTAACTGTAATAGTTACTGAGTGCTGTATGTTTTTGCGCTCTGCTAAATAAAAAGAATGGGTAAGGATGTACACCAGATCTAATTAAGTTTCTGTATGAAAGACTGGGCCCAGGGTAATTCGGATGGCACAATGATCTGCTTGGCTCTGCTACTGTTACAGGTGCAGCCATCAACGTAAAACTATCAAACAATACTGAAGCCTGTTTCCCTGTTGGGAGGTAACTAGGCCTCACTACCAGGTGACACTTCCAACTGGCAATTGCCTAGATTGGCCTAATGTACAATAGATCAGTACATTCAGAAATGTAGCAAGGCTATTTTTTATCATATGTTTACTTGTAAAGTATCAGTGCATTTGCTTTTTTTTTTTTTCTCCACATGAATATGAACTCTTTTTTGGATTTTACTAATATTCTCTCTCCTTTCCCTTTCAGGATGGGAACCTACCCAAAAATGTTTTGTATATATTCTCAAACTTGTGCATTTTTGAGTGCCTTTGTTCAGAAACACTCACTGATGGGCCTGGCCCTTTCTGTAGGGTCACCCCCAAACCTTTTGCCTTCACCCTCTTCCATAGGATAACATTGGATTACATTTAATTAGTGATAACTTTCAATTGGGAGCAGGTAGGAGTCTCGAGTTTAGTGTCTGAAGAATTGTAATTTAAAACCCTACATAATGGCAAAATCAGATTTTAATTCACAATTCTGAAAATGCCACTTTTAGAAAGTTAAAAGGAAAACTAGGACCTCAGTCGTAGACAAAAGGTTCTCTACTATTATACACTCAAAGAGTGTCTACCAAAGTATATACATATAGTAAACTAGTTCAGACCAATGTACAAACAAAACTTAAGCCACAAGCATCATTCCAATTAATAACAATACTTCAATAAGTCATCCCTGACACCGTAGATTTTTAGCTTCTTCGTTATTTATTATTCAAACACAGGTGCTTTATTGGAGAACCATTCCATAAACGTTTAGATGACATTCAAACAATTCCCGCGTGGATTATACAAGTCCCAATGCATTAAGGGCATAAAAAAAAAAGCCCTTCCTCAGGGGAATCTACAAACAAATTATAATAACAATAAGCGTACATCATATACAGCAGATCAAAACATTTCATTATAACAAATGGCCACTATATCCTCTGAGGTGGACATTAAACTACAGAATGTGTGGTTATCCTACTGGGAAACCGGAAAAACAGCTCTACTTCAACTGATACAAGAATAGCATGAGAGGGTAGAGAAAGCAAGAGTGAAAAAGCCAAAAAATGAAAAATACAACAGAGCCCTCACCGAACATGCTCATCACCGGAAAGTGAATCTGTGAAACAAACTCCATGCAATACACGTGTCCCTGACAGCTAACTATAATCACTTTATCTCTTCGTGAGCCAACATGCAAACCCATGCATCAATGTTTGTGTCATGAGTTGATGCCACGTTGCTACAACGCAGATAACACTGTGCAGCGCTGTCTCCCTAGGACCTGCAATAAGGCATCCCCCATCATAAAACCCACCTCTATCCCGTGCATCCAGCACTCCAAAGAATGTATGGGGAATGTATTGGGGAACGATCTGTCTCAGCACTGTAAAACATGTACATTACCGATGTTTGCTTTTCCATATGTCAATGGGTGATGTTTGCCTTTTCAAGCCTTAATGTTTCAGGGATATTGGCATTCTTGTATGCATCAGAGCCATTATGGTCGTTGCACGTTCCAGGTATAGATTATTTACAAGCTGTCAAGATTTCCAGCGGTCTGTGCATGGTTGCGTTAACGCGCACAGTCCCGCTGACAAAGAAAACTGTTACTCAGCTGTACGTTGCAGTGCGTCAAAACGTGTGCGCACGTAACGGCCGTCCTGGGTGCGGTTGGGGTGTGGCATGCCTATATAATGCCACACCCGAGTTCCAGAAGGCGCTTAGCCTTTCGCCTGTTCCCTGGCCTTACCTTGTGTGCTCTGTCGGTCCTCCAGAGACGTCACAACGCTGAGTCTCCAGAGACTTCTGAGTTCGTCGGCAACCTCCGGATCCTACAAGACAGAGAAAAGAAAAGCTAAGTTGATTCTTTTTTTTCTACTGAGCAAAAGGCGCCCAACGCAAGACAGCAGTGAGTTCAGCGCGCACTTGTGCTAAACAGAAAGAACAATTTTGGACACTCTTTTCTGCATTTGAGAAGAGATTTAGACATTACGGAATTCGTCAAGAAAGACTTTTTAGTTGTTTGCGCAACGTATGTTTTGCTGTATAATTCTTTTATTCCTTGAAGTACAGAATCGTGTGAAGAGCTAGTTACTGAGATAAAGTCTAGTAAGTAAAGGCGACAAGGGATCAAAAACTTTATGTAAAGGGGCGTTTTGCGGTGTACTCCTTTTGGGTAGTAGAATGAAAGTTCATGCTCTATCTTTTGCTTGCACATAGGGAAGAACTACAACAGGAGCTGTTTTATCCTCATCACCCCAACAGACACCACTGAGTGAAGACTCCTATCGGACGACACCACATCACACGACGACTTCCAGGACGCAACGCTCGATTCCTGTAGATCGCAGGTAGGGTTTTATACCACACCTTTTCTTAGGGTAATGTAGGGTTGGTAGGGCAATCAGCACAAGTCAAGAGATCACGACCTACAGCTATTTCTTGTTGCCTCGCAGGTCGACAACAGGAATTTGTCAGCGTCCGACTCCGGCCCTCCTCCCTGATTTTCTTTAAGTAACCTTAGTGTCAATATAAAATCACTGGTAATTATAGAGGTTCTGGGAGGTTGGCTCATAGCGTCTCTGCGAAACCAACCAAGACACCTTACAGGTAAGAGTACCAAGGTCTTGCAGGTAAGAGTGTTTTGGTAAACCCGACAGTTTGCTGCACCTCTGTCAAGGTTCAATACCTCCACGCTCTGCAACCAGTGCCGACTGCCTGATATCCCAATTCGGTGAGGGCTCTGTTGTATTTTTCATTTTTTGGCTTTTTCACTCTTACTTTCTCTACCCTCTCATGCTATTCTTGTATCAGTTGAACTAGAGCTGTTTTTCCGGTTTCACACATTCTGTAGTTTAATGTCCAACTCAGAGGATATAGTGGCCATTTGTTATAATGAAATGTTTTGATCAGCTGTATATGATGTACGCTTATTGTTATTATAATTTGTTTGTAGATTCCCCTGAAGAAGGGCTTTTTTTTATGCCCGAAATGCATTGGGACTTGTATAATCCACGCGGGAATTGTTTGAATGTCATCTAAACGTTTATGGAATGGTTCTCCCTTGAAGCACCTGCGTTTGAATAATAAATAACGAAGAAGCTAAAAATCAATTGTGTCTGGGATGACTTATTGAAGTATTGTTATTAATTGGAATGTTGCTTGTGACTTAAGTTTTGTTTGTACATTGGTCTGAACTAGTTTACTATATGTATATAATTTGGTAGACACTCCTTGAGTGTATAATAGTAGTGCACCTTTTGTCTATGACTTAGGTCCTAGTTTTTCTTTTCACTTTTGAATCAGGTGGTGGGGTAGAGCCACCTCACAGGGTGCACACTGCAATTAATAAATGTGTTTCTGCTGAACACATTGAATTACATTTTTGTTTATTTGAGTGCAACACAGCTGTCTTTCTGCTCTTCACTTTTAGAAAGTTGACATTTTCTTCTGCTAACCATTTGGTGCCTGCAGCCTGTTTTCTGTGTCACTCGACTAGGTGACGCTGGAAGTTGGCCTGTGTGTATTACTCCCAGGCAATGAGACAAAGGCGAATCGGTGTTGGTAGGAAGGGTCATCTCTGACTTGATAGGAGAGCAGAGCTGTCACCTACCATACTAGCACATCACAAAGACTCTGCCTCAGCACACTCACAAAGGGTTTCGCACTAGTCTTTTGTGTCCCCAGTGAAGCTGGGCCCAAAGCAGGGATCCAGGAAATTCCAGACATCTCAGTAGAGGGAGAACTCTAGAAACTTCTTCCACTTCACACGGGCACCAGGTGTAAATAATGGACCTTTCAATAACTAGAGGGTAACTGTTCCTAGGAAAAAGCTGGCCAATTAGGTCGCTGGAAGGACAGGTGAAAAGAACTCCTTCAAGGAATATCAGTTGGATATATAGAGGTCAGAGGGGGGATTCGTCCTTGTTGAAGAAGTGCCCTCACACACCCAAGCGGGTGTCATGCGTCATCATTGGGGGTTGCTCCTCATGGGGGTGGGACTGCTGTCCCCCATGGGCCCTGCGATAGGGCTCTTTGTTGGAGATCTTTTGGAGGAACGCCGCAGTGGTAAGTGCGGGGAGTGATGTGAGTGAGTTAAAAATATTGCACTGATACCCTGAAAAAACGTTATTCTGGGGTCCATGTGATATGGATAAAACTGTAGCCAAGAGGAGTACTCTTGATCTGGTAGTCAGAGTTGGAAGTATTATCCTTCTGCGTATCTCAGTGCTTTTGGTGATAAAAATTGATGGTATCCGGTCGACATGTTTCACGCCTATTGTGGTCCCTAGTGGATTGAATGGTGTTTCTTCAGGACTGTGCAAAGGTAAAGTGCGGGAAGTGAAGCACAGGGGTTTGAGATGGCGACACTCAGTACACCCTGTAGTAATACCTAGATTCAGGTGTGGTCAGGGCGACTCTGTACCTGAACGGATATGACCACCTAAGTTTCAAAGTCCAACCTATGGAAAGGAGAAAAAGAGAAAGAGAAAGCAACACTTGTCCTTAAAAATAATCATACTTGGTACTACTGTGAAGATCAGACGTGTCAGATCATACACAGCATCCATACTTGATAAGGATATGTTGGTAGAGAACTAAGTTGTCCGTCTCAGCGTGAGCGTGGTTTCAATTTAAGAGAAGCATGCTTGCGCACACACAGTACACCAACACACTGCTCATCTGTGCCAAAGATTTAATGATAGGCAGTGAGTGACATAGACGAAGACTCAGAGAAAGTACTGCTGTGCTGCTCTGCTGTAAGGAGGACTGGCCTGCTGCTCAATGTTGACAACCTCAGCTGGGCTGAGCTGCAAAGGCTCTGCAAGGAGAGGGGGTTAAATGTAGACAAGAGGGCCACAACGCTTGACCTTCAGATAGCCCTCCATGACTATGAGGAGGTGAAGAGGATTCGGTCCAACACAGAGGAGCCACAGGATGAGAATCCTGAGGAGGCAGAATTAAATTTAAAAGAGGAGGAGGGCCTAGCTGTGGCCCTGAGCTGCAGCTCCCTGAAGAGTGGACCACTTGCCTACAGAGAGTGAGCCCGTTGTCCGGGAAGAAAGCAGTGTGTCTTCAAAGGGCCTGTCTCCGGTGGAGCTGGAGGGCTAAAGGGTAGAAAGTGAGGTCACGCTGTAATTGACCAAGATGATACTGGAAGCAGAGGAGAGAAAGGCTGAGGCTGAGAGAGCCTTGGCAAAGGAGAAGGCTGAGAGGGCCTTGGCTGAGAGGAAACTAGTGCTGGAGCATGAGATGAGCATGAAGGAGCTGGAGTTCAAAGCCAGGCAAACTTCAGAGTTCAGATGCAATGTTGGCAGCAATACCCCAGTGTCCACTGGAGAAAGGAAGGCTCACATCCCCAATGATCGGGTGCAAACATTTGTTGTGGGGTTGACCTAGATAACTGGTTTGAGGCCTATGAGGTTGTTCTGGAGATACAGATAATTAGGGGGCCAGCCTCTGGAGGCACAGTCCCAGTGAATGGAGAGAGATCCTGTTAGCCCTAGGGAAAGGGGACATGTTAAAATATCCCCTCATGAAGGATACTCTCACTGGGAAATATGGGCTCACTTAAGAAAAGTATAGGCAAAAACTTAGGGACAGTCAAAGGCTGCCCCAACAGTCCTGGGTAGATTGTGTGGAACCATTTTGCAATGTACTGGATGGTTGGGTGAAGGGCAGTGATGTGAGTGATTACAAAAGGCCGTACAAGCTGACTGCAATGGAGCACATGTTCAGTCTTTATTTTACAGAGCTGCTCAAACACCTGGTTGATAGTAAGTTCGCTGACCCCAGGGAGCTTGCTAAGGAGGCAGACTGCTGGCTCAGCACCAGGGTCCACAAGAAGGTACCTGGGAGTGACCCCAAGAGGAGTGGTTAAGGTTCCTCCCAGAAGAGTGAGAGGGGGGACAAGGAAGACACAGACAAGTCCCAGAATAGAGTGTGGGGGGGGAAGGGTTCAAATCCCCCTTCTGAGAAACAGGGGGGAGATTCTGGTAGACACTGGCCCACAGTGCCCCATTTCCAACCCCGGTGCTTTGATTGTTCTCAACTAAGGCACAAGCAGGGGGACACTGTCTGTCCTAAGAAACCACTTACTGGTGGGAACTCTACAGGTGTGGCCAGTATGGCCTTAGGCATAAGTAGTCCCAGGGGCAGGTGATAACCATGCCCTAGTCTCCCTTAGTTGGGAGGAAAGTTAGAAGGTGAGCTGGTCATCCCTGAGGGTGGGAGTCATCACTTCCACCAGGTTGAAGTGAATGGGATCCATGCCACTGCTCTGAAGGACACCAAGGCTAGCAAGACCATGGTAGTGGAAAGGCTGGTTTCCATAGATCAGTACACCATGGGGCTGTGTAGGGTATGCCCAGACGTGGGTCCCTTGCTCACTTTGCCACTGGATTCAAAATAGCCTGGCTGATGACGGATGTAAGCCAGAAACCGGTCCCAGGATGCTTGTTTCCGGTCCAGGGAAGACATGGCTTGGCAGTTCGGGCTGGACTGTTCCCATGAGGCACAGGGTCAGACTGATTTGCATATGGCCATGTCTGAACTGGGGTGGCGGAGTGAGCTAAAGAATGATGATGGATTAAACCCAGATCAGTTGACTGGGGGTGAGTGCTTGCAATGTTCAACACTCCGTCCATCATCCCCTTTGGTTTTGCTATGTTCGCCCTAAGTTGGCAGGGTATGCCCAGACATGGGTCCCTTGCTCACTTTGCCACTGGATTCAAAATAGCCTGGCTGATGACGGCTGTAAGCCAGAAACCGGTCCCAGGATGCTTGTTTCCGGTCCAGGGAAAACATGGCTTGGCAGTTCGGGCTGGACTGTTCCCATGAGGCACAGGGTCAGACTGATTTGCATATGGCCATGTCTGAACTGGGGTGGCGGAGTGAGCTAAAGAATGATGATGGATTAAACCCAGATCAGTTGACTGGGGGTGAGTGCTTGCAATGTTCAACACTCCGTCCATCATCCCCTTTGGTTTTGCTATGTTCGCCCTAAGTTGGCAGGGTATGCCCAGACGTGGGTCCCTTGCTCACTTTGCGACTGGATTCAAAATAGCCTGGCTGATGACGGCTGTAAGCCAGAAACCGGTCCCAGGATGCTTGTTTCCGGTCCAGGGAAGACATGGCTTGGCAGTTCGGGCTGGACTGTTCCCATGAGGCACAGGGTCAGACTGATTTGCATATGGCCATGTCTGAACTGGGGTGGCGGAGTGAGCTAAAGAATGATGATGGATTAAACCCAGATCAGTTGACTGGGGGTGAGTGCTTGCAATGTTCAACACTCCGTCCATCATCCCCTTTGGTTTTGCTATGTTCGCCCTAAGTTGGCAGGGTATGCCCAGACGTGGGTCCCTTGCTCACTTTGCCACTGGATTCAAAATAGCCTGGCTGATGACGGCTGTAAGCCAGAAACCGGTCCCAGGATGCTTGTTTCCGGTCCAGGGAAGACATGGCTTGGCAGTTCGGGCTGGACTTTTCCCATGAGGCACAGGGTCAGACTGATTTGCATATGGCCATGTCTGAACTGGGGTGGCGGAGTGAGCTAAAGAATGATGATGGATTAAACCCAGATCAGTTGACTGGGGGTGAGTGCTTGCAATGTTCAACACTCCGTCCATCATCCCCTTTGATTTTGCTATGTTCGCCCTAAGTTGGCAGGGTATGCTCTGACGTGGGTCCCTTGCTCACTTTGCCACTGGATTCAAAATAGCCTGGCTGATGACGGCTGTAAGCCAGAAACCGGTCCCAGGATGCTTGTTTCCGGTCCAGGGAAGACATGGCTTGGCAGTTCGGGCTGGACTGTTCCCATGAGGCACAGGGTCAGACTGATTTGCATATGGCCATGTCTGAACTGGGGTGGCGCAGTGAGCTAAAGAATGATGATGGATTAAACCCAGATCAGTTGACTGGGGGTGAGTGCTTGCAATGTTCAACACTCCGTCCATCATCCCCTTTGGTTTTGCTATGTTCGCCCTAAGTTGGCAGGGTATGCCCAGACGTGGGTCCCTTGCTCACTTTGCCACTGGATTCAAAATAGCCTGGCTGATGACGGCTGTAAGCCAGAAACCGGTCCCAGGATGCTTGTTTCCGGTCCAGGGAAGACATGGCTTGGCAGTTCGGGCTGGACTGTTCCCATGAGGCACAGGGTCAGACTGATTTGCATATGGCCATGTCTGAACTGGGGTGGCGGAGTGAGCTAAAGAATGATGATGGATTAAACCCAGATCAGTTGACTGGGGTGAGTGCTTGCAATGTTCAACACTCCGTCCATCATCCCCTTTGGTTTTGCTATGTTCGCCCTAAGTTGGCAGGGTATGCCCAGACGTGGGTCCCTTGCTCACTTTGCGACTGGATTCAAAATAGCCTGGCTGATGACGGCTGTAAGCCAGAAACCGGTCCCAGGATGCTTGTTTCCGGTCCGGTCCAGGGAAGACATGGCTTGGCAGTTCGGGCTGGACTGTTCCCATGAGGCACAGGGTCAGACTGATTTGCATATGGCCATGTCTGAACTGGGAGTGGCGGAGTGAGCTAAAGAATGATGATGGATTAAACCCAGATCAGTTGACTGGGGGTGAGTGCTTGCAATGTTCAACACTCCGTCCATCATCCCCTTTGGTTTTGCTATGTTCGCCCTAAGTTGGCAGGGTATGCCCAGACGTGGGTCCCTTGCTCACTTTGCCACTGGATTCAAAATAGCCTGGCTGATGACCGCTGTAAGCCAGAAACCGGTCCCAGGATGCTTGTTTCCGGTCCAGGGAAGACATGGCTTGGCAGTTCGGGCTGGACTGTTCCCATGAGGCACAGGGTCAGACTGATTTGCATATGGCCATGTCTGAACTGGGGTGGCGGAGTGAGCTAAAGAATGATGATGGATTAAACCCAGATCAGTTGACTGGGGGTGAGTGCTTGCAATGTTCAACACTCCGTCCATCATCCCCTTTGGTTTTGCTATGTTCGCCCTAAGTTGGCAGGGTATGCCCAGACATGGGTCCCTTGCTCACTTTGCCACTGGATTCAAAATAGCCTGGCTGATGACGGCTGTAAGCCAGAAACCGGTCCCAGGATGCTTGTTTCCGGTCCAGGGAAGACATGGCTTGGCAGTTCGGGCTGGACTGTTCCCATGAGGCACAGGGTCAGACTGATTTGCATATGGCCATGTCTGAACTGGGGTGGCGGAGTGAGCTAAAGAATGATGATGGATTAAACCCAGATCAGTTGACTGGGGGTGAGTGCTTGCAATGTTCAACACTCCGTCCATCATCCCCTTTGGTTTTGCTATGTTCGCCCTAAGTTGGCAGGGTATGCCCAGACGTGGGTCCCTTGCTCACTTTGCCACTGGATTCAAAATAGCCTGGCTGATGACGGCTGTAAGCCAGAAACCGGTCCCAGGATGCTTGTTTACGGTCCAGGGAAGACATGGCTTGGCAGTTCGGGCTGGACTGTTCCCATGAGGCACAGAGTCAGACTGATTTGCATATGGCCATGTCTGAACTGGGGTGGCGGAGTGAGCTAAAGAATGATGATGGATTAAACCCAGATCAGTTGACTGGGGGTGAGTGCTTGCAATGTTCAACACTCCGTCCATCATCCCCTTTGGTTTTGCTATGTTTGCCCTAAGTTGGCAGGGTATGCCCAGACGTGGGTCCCTTGCTCACTTTGCCACTGGATTCAAAATAGCCTGGCTGATGACGGCTGTAAGCCAGAAACCGGTCCCAGGATGCTTGTTTCCGGTCCAGGGAAGACATGGCTTGGCAGTTCGGGCTGGACTGTTCCCATGAGGCACAGGGTCAGACTGATTTGCATATGGCCATGTCTGAACTGGGGTGGCGGAGTGAGCTAAAGAATGATGATGGATTAAACCCAGATCAGTTGACTGGGGGTGAGTGCTTGCAATGTTCAACACTCCGTCCATCATCCCCTTTGGTTTTGCTATGTTCGCCCTAAGTTGGCAGGGTATGCCCAGATGTGGGTCCCTTGCTCACTTTGCCACTGGATTCAAAATAGCCTGGCTGATGACGGCTGTAAGCCAGAAACCGGTCCCAGGATGCTTGTTTCCGGTCCAGGGAAGACATGGCTTGGCAGTTCGGGCTGGACTTTTCCCATGAGGCACAGGGTCAGACTGATTTGCATATGGCCATGTCTGAACTGGGGTGGCGGAGTGAGCTAAAGAATGATGATGGATTAAACCCAGATCAGTTGACTGGGGGTGAGTGCCTGCAATGTTCAACACTCCGTCCATCATCCCCTTTGGTTTTGCTATGTTCGCCCTAAGTTGGCAGGGTATGCCCAGACGTGGGTCCCTTGCTCACTTTGCCACTGGATTCAAAATAGCCTGGCTGATGACGGCTGTAAGCCAGAAACCGGTCCCAGGATGCTTGTTTCCGGTCCGGTCCAGGGAAGACACGGCTTGGCAGTTCGGGCTGGACTGTTCCCATGAGGCACAGGGTCAGACTGATTTGCATATGGCCATGTCTGAACTGGGGTGGCGGAGTGAGCTAAAGAATGATGATGGATTAAACGCAGATCAGTTGACTGGGGGTGAGTGCTTGCAATGTTCAACACTCCGTCCATCATCCCTTTGGTTTTGCTATGTTCGCCCTAAGTTGGCAGGGTATGTCCAGACGTGGGTCCCTTGCTCACTTTGCCACTGGATTCAAAATAGCCTGGCTGATGACGGCTGTAAGCCAGAAACCGGTCCCAGGATGCTTGTTTCCGGTCCAGGGAAGACATGGCTTGGCAGTTCGGGCTGGACTGTTCCCATGAGGCACAGGGTCAGACTGATTTGCATATGGCCATGTCTGAACTGGGGTGGCGGAGTGAGCTAAAGAATGATGATGGATTAAACCCAGATCAGTTGACTGGGGGTGAGTGCTTGCAATGTTCAACACTCCGTCCATCATCCCCTTTGGTTTTGCTATGTTCGCCCTAAGTTGGCAGGGTATGCCCAGACGTGGGTCCCTTGCTCACTTTGCGACTGGATTCAAAATAGCCTGGCTGATGACGGCTGTAAGCCAGAAACCGGTCCCAGGATGCTTGTTTCCGGTCCGGTCCAGGGAAGACATGGCTTGGCAGTTCGGGCTGGACTGTTCCCATGAGGCACAGGGTCAGACTGATTTGCATATGGCCATGTCTGAACTGGGGTGGCGGAGTGAGCTAAAGAATGATGATGGATTAAACCCAGATCAGTTGACTGGGGGTGAGTGCTTGCAATGTTCAACACTCCGTCCATCATCCCCTTTGGTTTTGCTATGTTCGCCCTAAGTTGGCAGGGTATGCCCAGACGTGGGTCCCTTGCTCACTTTGCCACTGGATTCAAAATAGCCTGGCTGATGACCGCTGTAAGCCAGAAACCGGTCCCAGGATGCTTGTTTCCGGTCCAGGAAGACATGGCTTGGCAGTTCGGGCTGGACTGTTCCCATGAGGCACAGGGTCAGACTGATTTGCATATGGCCATGTCTGAACTGGGGTGGCGGAGTGAGCTAAAGAATGATGATGGATTAAACCCAGATCAGTTGACTGGGGGTGAGTGCTTGCAATGTTCAACACTCCGTCCATCATCCCCTTTGGTTTTGCTATGTTCGCCCTAAGTTGGCAGGGTATGCCCAGACATGGGTCCCTTGCTCACTTTGCCACTGGATTCAAAATAGCCTGGCTGATGACGGCTGTAAGCCAGAAACCGGTCCCAGGATGCTTGTTTCCGGTCCAGGGAAGACATGGCTTGGCAGTTCGGGCTGGACTGTTCCCATGAGGCACAGGGTCAGACTGATTTGCATATGGCCATGTCTGAACTGGGGTGGCGGAGTGAGCTAAAGAATGATGATGGATTAAACCCAGATCAGTTGACTGGGGGTGAGTGCTTGCAATGTTCAACACTCCGTCCATCATCCCCTTTGGTTTTGCTATGTTCGCCCTAAGTTGGCAGGGTATGCCCAGACGTGGGTCCCTTGCTCACTTTGCCACTGGATTCAAAATAGCCTGGCTGATGACGGCTGTAAGCCAGAAACCGGTCCCAGGATGCTTGTTTACGGTCCAGGGAAGACATGGCTTGGCAGTTCGGGCTGGACTGTTCCCATGAGGCACAGAGTCAGACTGATTTGCATATGGCCATGTCTGAACTGGGGTGGCGGAGTGAGCTAAAGAATGATGATGGATTAAACCCAGATCAGTTGACTGGGGGTGAGTGCTTGCAATGTTCAACACTCCGTCCATCATCCCCTTTGGTTTTGCTATGTTTGCCCTAAGTTGGCAGGGTATGCCCAGACGTGGGTCCCTTGCTCACTTTGCCACTGGATTCAAAATAGCCTGGCTGATGACGGCTGTAAGCCAGAAACCGGTCCCAGGATGCTTGTTTCCGGTCCAGGGAAGACATGGCTTGGCAGTTCGGGCTGGACTGTTCCCATGAGGCACAGGGTCAGACTGATTTGGCATATGGCCATGTCTGAACTGGGGTGGCGGAGTGAGCTAAAGAATGATGATGGATTAAACCCAGATCAGTTGACTGGGGGTGAGTGCTTGCAATGTTCAACACTCCGTCCATCATCCCCTTTGGTTTTGCTATGTTCGCCCTAAGTTGGCAGGGTATGCCCAGATGTGGGTCCCTTGCTCACTTTGCCACTGGATTCAAAATAGCCTGGCTGATGACGGCTGTAAGCCAGAAACCGGTCCCAGGATGCTTGTTTCCGGTCCAGGGAAGACATGGCTTGGCAGTTCGGGCTGGACTTTTCCCATGAGGCACAGGGTCAGACTGATTTGCATATGGCCATGTCTGAACTGGGGTGGCGGAGTGAGCTAAAGAATGATGATGGATTAAACCCAGATCAGTTGACTGGGGGTGAGTGCCTGCAATGTTCAACACTCCGTCCATCATCCCCTTTGGTTTTGCTATGTTCGCCCTAAGTTGGCAGGGTATGCCCAGACGTGGGTCCCTTGCTCACTTTGCCACTGGATTCAAAATAGCCTGGCTGATGACGGCTGTAAGCCAGAAACCGGTCCCAGGATGCTTGCTTCCGGTCCGGTCCAGGGAAGACACGGCTTGGCAGTTCGGGCTGGACTGTTCCCATGAGGCACAGGGTCAGACTGATTTGCATATGGCCATGTCTGAACTGGGGTGGCGGAGTGAGCTAAAGAATGATGATGGATTAAACGCAGATCAGTTGACTGGGGGTGAGTGCTTGCAATGTTCAACACTCCGTCCATCATCCCCTTTGGTTTTGCTATGTTCGTCCTAAGTTGGCAGGGTATGTCCAGACGTGGGTCCCTTGCTCACTTTGCCACTGGATTCAAAATAGCCTGGCTGATGACGGCTGTAAGCCAGAAACCGGTCCCAGGATGCTTGTTTCCGGTCCAGGGAAGACATGGCTTGGCAGTTCGGGCTGGACTGTTCCCATGAGGCACAGGGTCAGACTGATTTGCATATGGCCATGTCTGAACTGGGGTGGCGGAGTGAGCTAAAGAATGATGATGGATTAAACCCAGATCAGTTGACTGGGGTGAGTGCTTGCAATGTTCAACACTCCGTCCATCATCCCCTTTGGTTTTGCTATGTTCGCCCTAAGTTGGCAGGGTATGCCCAGACGTGGGTCCCTTGCTCACTTTGCCACTGGATTCAAAATAGCCTGGCTGATGACGGCTGTAAGCCAAAAACCGGTCCCAGGATGCTTGTTTCCGGTCCAGGGAAGACATGGCTTGGCAGTTCGGGCTGGACTGTTCCCATGAGGCACATGGTCAGACTGATTTGCATATGGCCATGTCTGCACTGGGGTGGCGGAGTGAGCTAAAGAATGATGATGGATTAAACCCAGATCAGTTGACTGGGGGTGAGTGCTTGCAATGTTCAACACTCCGTCCATCATCCCCTTTGGTTATGCTATGTTCGCCCTAAGTTGGCAGGGTATGCCCAGAAGTGGGTCCCTTGCTCACTTTGCCACTGGATTCAAAATAGCCTGGCTGATGATGGCTGTAAGCCAGAAACCGGTCCCAGGATGCTTGTTTACTGTCCAGGGAAGACATGGCTTGGCAGTTCGGGCTGGACTGTTCCCATGAGGCACAGGGTCAGACTGATTTGCATATGGCCATGTCTGAACTGGGGTGGCGGAGTGAGCTAAAGAATGATGATGGATTAAACCCAGATCAGTTGACTGGGGGTGAGTGCTTGCAATGTTCAACAATCCGTCCATCATCCCCTTTGGTTTTGCTATATTCGCCCTAAGTTGGCAGGGTATGCCCAGATGTGGGTCCCTTGCTCACTTTGCCACTGGATTCAAAATAGCCTGGCTGATGACGGCTGTAAGCCAGAAACCGGTCCCAGGATGCTTGTTTCCGGTCCAGGGAAGACATGGCTTGGCAGTTCGGGCTGGACTGTTCCCATGAGGCACAGGGTCAGACTGATTTGCATATGGCCATGTCTGAACTGGGGTGGTGGAGTGAGCTAAAGAATGATGATGGATTAAACCCAGATCAGTTGACTGGGGGTGAGTGCTTGCAATGTTCAACAATCCGTCCATCATCCCCTTTGGTTTTGCTATGTTCGCCCTAAGTTGGCAGGGTATGCCCAGATGTGGGTCCCTTGCTCACTTTGCCACTGGATTCAAAATAGCCTGGCTGATGACGGCTGTAAGCCAGAAACCGGTCCCAGGATGCTTGTTTCCGGTCCAGGGAAGACATGGCTTGGCAGTTCGGGCTGGACTGTTCCCATGAGGCACAGGGTCAGACTGATTTGCATATGGCCATGTCTGAACTGGGGTGGTGGAGTGAGCTAAAGAATGATGATGGATTAAACCCAGATGAGTTGACTGGGGGTGAGTGCTTGCAATGTTCAACACTCCGTCCATCATCCCCTTTGGTTTTGCTAGGGTAAATCAGGCCCAGGGACAGGACATTTTCCGCCACATGGCTCTGGCATCCCTTGAATGATGTGGGGAGGTAGCCCAGAGAAGGGCCATAGTTAGTCCTCAGATGCCATTACCTTCATTCTGGATAATGAGTTGTCCCCGGTGTCAGGAGAGCTGTTAGGGGTGGCCCCCCAGGGAGCCCGGCAAGCTCAGTTTTCTACTCTCCTGCAAAGGGCACAGGAACCCAGATGGCGGGGCAGGGGGAGGAAAGGCTCACCCCTGACTTCTGTTCAGCCCCGGGTACAGACTCTGGGCTGGGGAACCAGTCTCAGGCTACTACATCTTGACTGGCGGGAAGGAGAGTGGAAGAAGGATGCCTAACACACGGGCTGTTCCCCCACTCTGTAAAACCTCTGCGGTCAGAGATCTCTGGTTGGCCTGGGGCATGGCTCTTGACCCTAACAGCTGTCAGTGGCCTCTGTTGGTTGCCGCCCTCGTGGGCAGAGGTTTCTTTGGATTGGGGACAGAAGTCTGATCCAAGGGGTGGAATGGGCCACATCACTTTATTGGCCAGGGTAGTGCTGTCTGCTGCCGGGATGCATCTGTGAGTAACTTAAGGATAGGAACTGCACAGATGGGGTCAACAGATGAGGAGAAGGGCTCCACATAGGTCAGTCCAGTGGCTCATGAGAGTGTAGACAGAGAGATCTAACTAAAGTTCAGAAGGGCATAGAACTGACAAGTGCCACTGTTTGAGAGGGTCTTCCTCCACATTCTATTGTCTAAGCAGTGAAGTACATCAAGGTATTCACTAGTCTACCCTGGCTTTTGGCTGGAGGGGAATCGCATTGGACTCAGCCCTCTCTGCAAGGTCACCCTCAAACTTTAACATATGGGTGCACTCTCTATGAGAGTAAATCCATTTATGAGTGTCAATCACATTCACATGTTTCGACCATCCGGCTTAAATAATTGTGTAACAATGCTTGGCACTGGAGGCCCCTGGTTTTCCCTGTCCTTCCATTGATATCAATATCTTGCAGCCAAGGCCTGGAACGACCTCCCCCTCCACCAAGCCCCCACACTGTCCCAGTTCAGGAAGGACCTCAAGACCTGGCTTTTCGGATGACCCCAGCACTCAACGGAGCCACCCCCCCAGCGCCTTGAGACCCTCACGGATGAGTAGTTGCGCTTTGCAAACCCTGATTGATGATTGATTGATTGATATCATGCAACTGTTTCTTACCAATGGGATTTTTTATAGTCTTCTCATACTAAAGCAATGTCTGTAAAATTAAGATTTTTCTATCTAATACCAGCATTAATATGCACCGAATCATTTGAAGTAGTATTTCCACAATCTGTGCAATTTTACACATTGAAACAGAACCCGAACTGAAAAGTAGCAAATTAATGCCATCTCAAATTCAATTTCTAACATCAACACATATTTTAACACCTTATTTGCATTACTTCTGAGACAGAGAATGTCTATGCCCATATTCAGGACCCTGAGAGACCTACAGATTTGCAATGAATCAACTCTGACTTCAAACACCTAAAAAAAAATAATGGAATTTGCCTCTTATCTTTGAATGCGTGGATGTCCCCATCTGTGTAGGTTATTAGGGCCAAACCTGAATGTGTAAAGAAATAAGAGAGACATACCCAGAAATAACATAAACAAAGACTTACAGATAATAAACCATCATTTAGAAGGTGTGATTATGAGTTAAATTGTGAGGAGATGTTAAAATTGATGAGGATACAAACACTAATTACAATCGGTAATGCAGCCCGCACCTTGCATTTACAAGATTCGGTCACCAGAATGTGGAATAACCATAAGAAGCCATGAATACTATCCCATTTTGTGAATGGTTATCCATGATTCTGGAGACTTTTCTGCTCCCATTTACCACCTGATCTGAGCAGGTGGTAAATGGAAGTGGGAGTACAGTGCAAGTCAAGTGTTAGGAAGTCGGGAAGGTATACAAGGGCTAGACAGGCTGAGGCCTGGTTGGAGGGAGTATTTTATGCTTTATGCTCCCTCCATTGTGTTGGAGTTTGCTGGGTGAGGGTCGAGCTGTGCCTGTGCCTGTTGCACTTTCCCTGGAGTCAGAAAAGATGTTACGAAATGTGGAAACACAACTTGCAAAATGGGGCCTGGTGTTCCTGCATCTGGCAGTCTGCTTGGAATTGGCCAGAGCCCTATGGGATACTACTCCAGAGGACTCACAATCGGCAACATAGAGAACAGTATAAATGAGCTAATTAATTGAAGAGAAATAAATGAAAGAATAAAACACTGAATAATGAAAATGACTGTAGTGATGGACAAATTTAATTAAATGAAACACTTCCAATAAAATGTAACCCTGTGGTTTTTCGTTTTTGCTAAAATCTTCATTAAAGTTTGTTACAAATTTCCACACAAAAGTTTATTTCAAGTCTAATATGAAAGTGTAATCATGGGCATTCATCTAACTATATGAAGTGTACAGAAGTCAATCTTTATTCCAAGCTCCAAACTTCTTTCATGTGATCATTGCCGTCCTTCTTCTTCAAAAGCAGCCAGAGAACTTGTTATGTTATGCTATGAGGATCTCTAGAGCGTGCTTATCATCTGAGGGGTATCCAGGCACTGGAGTAGATCCGCAGGCCGATTGATCTCCTTGTTGAATAGCCAGGTCTTCAGTTTCTTGCGGAATATGAGAAGGGATGGGGAATTCCTGATGTGGAAGGTCATTCCAGGTTTTGGCAGTGATGTAGGAAAAGAAGTGTCCTCATGACTTGCTCCTGCGGATGAGGGGTATTTGCGTGAGGTGGAGTCAAGCTGAGCACAGTTGCCTGGTGAATTGGTGGAAGTTGAGGGGGTGGTTGAGGTGGGCTGTTCCCATGTTATGGAGAGCTTTGTAAGTGTGGGTGAGTAGTTTGGATTGACATCGCTTCTGGATTGGTAGCAAGTGTAGCTCTCTGAGGTGGGGTGTGATGTGTACATTGCAGGGTTGTTGAGGATGAGTCTAGCTGTGACATTTTCGGTTGTCTGGAGGTTTTGTGATAGTTGATTCATGAACCCAGAATAGAGTGCATTGCCATAGTCTAGTTTGCTGGTGATGAGGGCCTGGGTGACCCTGCATCTGGTGTCAGTGGGAAGCCAATAGAATATTTTGCAGAGCATATATAGGATGAAGAAGCAGGAGGAGGTGACAGCTTTCACTTGTTTGGCCATTGTGAGTCCGTCGTACAAGATGATGCTGAGATTTTTGGCGTAGTCAGGGGGATGGGCTGGGTCACAGGTCTGGTGGCCTTCAGGAGGAGTGCCATGGAGAGCTCTTGTTGCCGAAGATCAGGACTTGAATTTTATCTGTGTTGAGCTTTAGGCAGTTCTGTTCCATCCAGTTTGCTACGTTATACATGCAGGTGTTGAAGCTGGTTCTGGTGGTGTGGTTGTTGTCTATGAGGGAGAGGAGGAGATGAGTGTCATCTGCGTAGGACAGAATGTTGATTCTGTTGGATCTTATAATGTGGGCGGGTGGTACCATGTAAACGTTAAAGAGAGTAGAACTAAGAGATGATCTTTGAGGGACTCCGCAGATGAGGTTCTTGGGTTTGGAGGTGTAGGGTGGGAGCCTGATTCGCTGGGTCTGGTCAGAGAGAAAGGCGGCCAGCCAACTCAGGGTGAGACCAAGTATACTGGAGTTGTTAAGTTTCTTAATAAGGGTGCTGTAGGAGACGGTGTTGAAGGCTGCGGAGAGGTCGAGTAGTAGGAGTGCAGCTGTTTCTCCTTTGTCCATGATGGACAGGATATCGTCAGTTATTGCGATGAGTGCAATTTCCATGCGGTTGTTATTGTGGAATCCAGAGTTTGAAATGTTTAGTAGGTGGTGGTGTTCGAGATGGTTGGAGCACTGTTTGTTGATAGCTTTCTCCATGGCATTGGATGAGAAGGGCAGGAGTGAGAGGAGTCTGTAGTTGCTGAGCTCCTTTGGGTCTGTCATAGGTTTTTTCAGGAGAGCTGTGATTTCTGTGTTTCTGCGTGTTTCCAGTTGTCCAGGAAGTTTCTACTTTAGATGGAGGTTTTGATGATGGTGGTGAGGTGGGAGTTGATCAGAGTTCCTCCTAGGTTGAAGATATGGTGGGGGCAGCAGTCGGTGGGGGTCCCAGAGTGGATTGTTCTCATGGTTTCAGTGATATCTTCTGGGGGTGAGGGGTTTCCAGTTTGTGATCTGGTTGTCCGATTTGGTGGTGATGGGCAGCTGGTTGATGAGGTCTTGTGTCTTACAGTTATGACATATCTATCGAACGATTTGCCAGATGGCTTCCAATCATATCTAATCTGGGTAACCAATAGCCAGCACAGTTTTGTCCCAACCAGACTGCGGTTGGGCACTGCTCATCACTTGGTTGCCTTTCCTGATATGAATAAATTTCCTACAAGTATGAACCCCTGCCCCTGTGATGGTGTATTGACACAAAGCATGCAGCACTTTATCCTATTTTGTGGTTTTTATGTAGGTTTGAGGAGACGTTGCTTGAAACTAATTGTTATTGCACAAAATATCAGGGATTTTAAAACCACTGCTAGCCATATATTTGCACTTGCGTATCCCTTTGTATGTTTTAGTACTGCACTTCATATTTGGTGTGCTATAAATCTCAGGAAAAGCATTGTATTGTAGTACACATTTACAGGGATGATTTGATTTTTTAAATGTTTACTGTTTTTTAAATGTTCTATTTATTGGTGACATATTGTATGATCTTTTATGGTATCAGTATTTGTGCCGAATAGAGAATTTGAATTGAATTATTTTGTCTTGCGTTGGGGATTGAAGTTGCAGATGTTGAGGATTTTGATGTGGATGAAATTGGAGAGTTTTTCGCAAAGATCTTGCAAAGGGGTGAAGGAGTTGGTGGTGGCTGAGGGGTTGGAGAATTATTTTATGATGGTAAAGAGCTCTTTGAAGTTCTTGGAGCTGTTTTCCAGTCTGAGAGATAGGGCTCTTTTCCTTGACTCTTTGAGTTAGGTGTGGTATTTCCTGAGTGCGGGTTTGTAAGTGTTTCTTGCGATGGTGTCCCGACTGGCTCTCCATTTTCTCTCTAACTGTTTGCAGAGTAGTTTGGAGTTTCTAAGGACTTTGGTATACCAGCTGGCTTGTGTGTTGTTTCTTGAGTGTCTGTTGTTCTTCAGGGGGCTAGAGTGTCTGCTCTGGTAGTGATACAAATGTTGACGGCTTTGATGTCGGCATACAGTTCGCTGATGAGGTTTTGTTTGTGGGTAGTGAGGGTGTTGGTTCAATCTGTGTCCTTTATCTTGTTCCAGCTACGTCTGAGGTTGTAGGTAGTCTTGGCGGAGGGGGTGAGGGTGCATTGATGAAGAAGTGGATGATGGAGTGGTCTGTCCAGTTGAGAGGAGTGGGGTGGCTGACCTTGACCTTGCTGCTGGCTGTGAAAATAGGGTTGAGGGTGTGTCTTGCTCTGTAGTTGGGGTCCTGGACAATCTGGGTGAGTCCAAGGATCTCGAGGATCTCGGGTAAGTAAGTGGAGTTGGCGGATGTGGTGAAGTCTGTGAGGAGATTGCTGAAGGTGACATGTGGACCGGGTGGTGGGTAGGCTAGGGTGCCTTTGATGGAGGTGTGGTTGCCAGTCTAAAGTCGGCAGTGCATGTGTTCCATGAAGGTTGTGTCCTCGTCGTTGGAGGTAGTGCATGTGATGGAGTCCTTGTGGATGACGATAAAGTCTTATACTGGTTTGTTTGGTCTGTGCTAGTGGGAAATCTAGTAGCCGGTGGAATGGCTGTGGCGACGGTGGGTGCCGGCATGGGGTTTAGCTAGGTCTCTGTCAGGAAGAAGATGTCCGCGGAGTGCATCTTAATAGTGTTCCAGATCTCAGTGGTATGTTTGTTGAGAGATCTGGTGCTGAGGAGCATGCATGCCAGAAGGGGTGAGGTGTGTGGTGCATGGGGAGTGTGTTTTGGTGCAGGGGAAATTACAGTGAGTGCAAGACAAAGGCCCTACTGTGGAGCGAGGTGAGGCGCGGAAGCAGCTGATGTGGCAGTATCTGGTGTTGAGTGAATGCAGGCTGGAGGCTGTGTTATGGTGGCATTTGGTCAGACCAGGGTCCATAGCGCTGGCCGCGGTCAAGGCACGGACAGGTGCAGATGGACTTGCCTTTGCTGCACAAGTGGTCTGCCGGCTGCACGGTTGCGCAGCAGCCACCATTGGGTCCTGGGAAGGGGTGAGCATGTGGGAAAAGGGCGGGGCTAGGGAAGGTCAGTGTGCAGAGGGCAGGAGAAGGCACACAATGGAGATGCAGGTAGGGAGCTGGAGGCAGGAAAGCACAGGGATGGGAAAGTGCAGGAGTAACAGTATGAGGGAAAAGCGGGGCACAAAGTGGAACAAAGAAGGAAAAGCGGGCCACAAAGAGTAAGAAAGTGGGAAACTGACATGAAGAGAGAGAGGAGAGTGGAAAACGTGCACAAAGAGAGAAAGTGGAGAGTGCAACAATGGGCTCAAAGGGAGAGAGTGGAGAGTCAAAAAAATGGGCTTAAAGAGGCCCAAGAGAGAGAGTGGAAAGTGGGAAACTGGAAACGGGTACAAAGAAAGAGGGTGGTGAGTGGAAAACGGGCACAGAGATAGTGGAAAGTGAAAAACGGGCACAAAGAGAGTGACAAGGACGGAAAGTAGGGCAAGAGGAAGGAGCAGAGAAGGAGAAAAGAAGGAGCACAAGAATGAGGCGGGCCTTGAGGCAGCATGGCTGGTTCCGAAAGGGACTTAGAATTGGTTGGATGCCAAGTCAATGTTAGTGGGAGCTTGGGACTGAGCACCTGCTTAATGTGGTCACCCAGTGGCCGCTATTAAGTAGGTCCTGGGAGGGGGGAATAGTGGGAGGGCAGATTGCCAGGCTAGAGAAGGGCGGGCACAGGAGAAGGCACTCAACAGAGATGCAGGTAAGGCGCAGGGGATGCAGGGTGGGAAGGAATGGGAGGGGGAAGGTGGGAGGTGAGAAAGCACGGGAGTAATGGGCGCAAAAGAAAAGCAGGGCAGAAAGACGCACAAAGAAGGAAAAGCGGGGCACTAAGCAGCACAAAGAGAGAGTGAAGAGTGGAAAAACGTGCACAAAGAGAGAGTGGAAAACAGACACAAAGAGAGTGAGTGGGAAGTGGAAAACGGGCACAAAGAGAGAGAAAAGGATGAAGAGAAGGGCGTGGGAAAGGAGCAGAACATGAGAGAGAAGGAGCACAAGAGAAGAAGGAGCGCAAGAATGAGGTGTGGCCTCAAGGCAGCTTGGCCGGATCCGAAAGAGCCTTAGTCTGGTACGAGGACCATTCCAGGTAAATGGGAGTTGGGGCCTGGGCACCTGCTCCATTCCTGCACAGAAGAACCAGGGCCCCGTTTTTGGCTTTGGGGGGTTTATTGGGTGAATTTCAAAATTGAGGGCACAATTCCAAACCAGCATTGGCACAACCAATTGATCTAGCCTTGTTATAGCTGGAATTGCTACTTCATTGATTGGCGTGTTTGTGATGATGGATGATCCAATGAATGCAAGAAGGTGGTTATTTGAATCTGGAGCGAAACTGAATAGCATGAGTGTGGAAGTGTACACTAAAATAAGGGAATTTCTTACTCTACAGCTGTGTACCACCCCGAAACAGCAGTAACAGGAGGTCCCCTGCTAGTGTGAAAATGCATATTTAAAGCGAAGCACAGGACATAAAGGCTACAGCAGACGTGTACTTCATTGTGTCGGATATTGCTGTCATGTTAGTTTATTGGATGAGTATTTTCGATTCTCGAAGGTCACCTCGCACGTGGACATCCTAGTGCTGGACGGCATGCTCTCTGGATGGTAGCTAAGACTGTAAATGACAGAAAAATTCATATTGCTGTGTAACAGGCAAACGGACTGCTGGAAAGCCTTATGACCGCCATCAAGAAGACAGTCGCAAGAGTTATGCCAAATCCTGAGACCAGAAAACTTTCGCAGTGATGCCACCCAAAGATGGCTGTGTGGAATAATGAAGCAAAAACAAGGGAAGCGAGAATTGTAGCATTGCTTGTCAGAGGTCAATCAAATCTGGTACTGTGTGAAATGAAGGAGACAAATGTTTATACAGTGTTGTATGGTACTTGGTTGGCCCTGGTACAACAACAATTGCACTCGAAGATGAGTGCCGCTTTCAACAGCAAGCGACTTAGGATCACAGGAGAGAACATGGCTGTTGTGATGGACAGGTCTCAAGCATGCACTCTGGTTTCCATTATAAAAGTAATGCAAATGCAAACCCAGCGCAAAGTGTTACTAAATCCGGGCCAGAATATCTTTTAAAATTCACAAACATTCCCAGTGGTAAGTCTGAAATCTGAGCCGTTGCAGCCTTGCAGGTGCACTACTAGGGATTTCACGTGACATTTTTGGACATAGGTATTTTCTCAATGCTGAACTGTACGCACAGCGCAAGTCTTCAAAAAGGGACGCCAATGCAATGCAGCAGCATAGCCAGTGTGTCATGGGCCCCAGTTTACACAAGGAAAGGCACCTCTGGCTCCTTTTCGAAATACGCACTACAGTAATAACATTGACAACTGGTAGGGAACAGGGGTGGTGGGGCGGGGTGTTGAAAAATATTATTAAAAAACACTCTTCCGCCCTCTCCGCTTCTATTCCCGACTCTGAGTCCGGAAGAAGCAGGAAGCACACAGGCTTCTCTAAGCCAATCACAATGCTGCAATTCAGCATTGTGATTGGTCTGAGTGCCGTGGTTCGGCGCTCAGACGGGGACAGGGAGCCTGTGCATGTTCTCCACGCAGGCTGTGTATTACAGCCCGTTGGAGAACATGCAAAGTGTGCATGACTGTTTGGCCGGCCTAAGACGGTGGGCCAAACCGTCATGCGCACTTATAGTGTGCTCACCACTCCTCCTCCCTGTGGCACAAGCCTCGCCTCGCCCTAACTGAAAAATAAAATGAAAATAATGTTGTTATGATCATTTTATGTCTTCCTTTTCCACTGCTCTCAGAGCAGTGCGGCGACACTCCTCCTCCTTAGGGGAGGAGCTGCCCCTGGGCAATAATCAGGGTTCTGTGGGCCCCTCAGGCCTCTGGGGCACGGTGCTACTGCACCTGATGCAGCAATGAAAATCACACCCCTGCGCCTATGTGCAATTACACTTTTGTTTTCCTTTTCTTTTATTCTTCACAAAATAGCCTCCTTCCTACACATCCAAAAAGTTTGGGGTGTTCGAATCTTATTACCACCCTTCAAGGAGATTTACTTGAGTCTTTTGCAAGGGCAAACTCTGAAATTTTCCAGGGTGGGATGGGACAAAGGAGTTTCTGAATACGCAAAAACTCACCAGTTTGTGAGTGTTCACAAAATTTCAAGACACACCACGCCTTCACCCGTAGTACTATATGCGTGGAGTTTAATTTAGTCCTGTGTGACAGTATGCATTGCTGTTACGCCTGTTCAGTGCAATCCAGCCATTTTCAAGCATTAATTTAAATTTATATCTCAAGAGGCTTTGTGAATTGGCCTGCTGTGTCGCTTTTTTCTAACACAGAAGCAGACAAGTATGCCTCTTTTTTTGGTTTTAGCACAATCCTAGGAACGAAAAAAAAAACAGCGCCCATGTCCGAAGGAGATATCTATAGACAGGGCTTTAAGTGGGCCGGATCTCACCGGTGCTGAGCCACGGCAGTTTTTTAAAGAGGACCTCGAAACGGGTCTCTATTGGGCTCTGTTTTGTGCCCTGGCACAGTCGGTTCGTTTTTTTTTCTGGACTGCAGTGACAGCAGGCACATGGATGTGCGGGTGCTCACACTGCTCACTTCTCACTTGTGGAGCAGTTACTGCATGACGTCATGCCAGGTGAGTGTTGTAGGGGAAGGGAAATCCTTTAAAGAGTGATTTTCTCTCTGGATTTCCCTTCTCTTCTTGAACCTCAGGAGCGGCAACATTGTCCTGGTGTCACCAGGGCTTTTAGTGGAAACATTTTCAATATTATATACAACAAGCCACAGTTGCTGCTTATTTATCGTACACAACTAACAACCATTGTCCTGACTTGTAGGTATGATATTACTTGTTTGCAATGACAGAAACAGCAAAATACGAGTCGGGCGGCACACTATGCTAAACACAGATTTTTAGCTTCTGTGTTTTTAAGCCACGCCCTTAATTACATTGGCCTCGCCCCTTTGAGAGACCCCACCCAGTTTTTTCATCCCACTTAAAGCCCTGCCTATAGACCAGCTGCTCGTGACACCTATAAAGAGAATATTTTGAAAAATGCAATTGAATGTCTGTATTTTTAGAAGGTCATAAATTCGACTTGAGCTTGGGAATATGCAATTTGTCTTAGGATGAATATGGTATTCGTTATGGGTCTTTGTCAATCAAAAACATATGGCAAATAAAGAATGCGTCTTGGAATGGGTCTTCCGTAAAAAATAAATAAATAAATAAAAGCAGGCTAAATTACACGATAAAGACTACACCGATGAGCAAAAGAAAGCATAGCTTTCAAACTTTTAATGCATGGTCTGTCGAATACATATGTATAATTGCGAGCTAGAATACAGCAGTAGGTTTAAAACAGCTTTTGAATGCTGAGTAGGTAAAGCGTAACAAGGATCACATGTAGCATTTAAGAATGGACTGAAAAGACCTGCTATAAACATCATCTGGAACTGGGTAATGAGCAGATGGACTTTACTATTTCATGAATATTGCCAGGGAGCAGGGAAGTACACTTTGTAGTAGTTCTTTTCGTTGGCTCTGAGCTGCTGACGCAATACATATTAAGTCCAACTTGGGAGGGAGGGGGGCAAGCCAAACCGAGACCCATTTTGTGTGTGAAAAAGGCTGCTTTATTGAAACAGGTGCATATTACAAAATAACCAACTGGCAACTGCCTTACAAAACTAAAGCCTCGTTATACATCGAATAGCTGACCCCTGATCCCCCCGCCCCTACGATCCCCTCAAAAGTTCCTCCACCCTGGCATTAACATAACAACAACATTACACAGTATTGCAGTTAAAACTTTTTCCCCCAATGACACCCCGTTCCCTACCTGCCTTCCTGCAACTGTAACTAACAAACGTCTATCCTGAAACTTATACTACCTGCCTACCCTTTTCCTGCCCCTGCTCACAAACTTCCAATACTTAACCAAAAACCTGTGCCAACCCTGGCCAACTTTTCAAAACCCCGCCACCCAGGAAAAAGGGGGTGACGGCCACTACTGCCTAGCCCCCTTTTTTCTGCCCCCCCTGTCCTATAGGCCTCTTACTTTCTAGGGTGGCTCTGAACATTTAACGTTCTGGCTAACACCTCCCTAATTTCCAACAAATAAAGGTCCATCCCCAGCCTTGACAAGTGGACCCGGTCTCCTCCCAAAAATTTAACTGAATCAAAACGAATGTCCCTGTGCACAATTCTACCAAAACTCAATTCCCTGCAAAACGAGACATCTCCGTATTAAGCGTCCTCCTGGCTCTGACCACTGCTCCTAGATTAACTGCCCCCCGCCAGACCCGGCGGGGTACAAACTCAGTCCATACCACAAAACATCCTGACGACTGTTGTTTAATAAGTGCTAAGTCCCTCTTCATGCTTCTCCTCAGGACGATGCCCTTCTCTTTACACAAATCGTTTCCACCCAAATGTACGACCAAAATGTCCGGACACCGACCCCCAACTAGCAGACCATTAAGGCACGGAATCAGCTCCTTCCACAACATGCCCCCTTTTCCTTTCCATAACACTTTAAACAGTTTATAATTAAAACCAAGATTCTGTCCGAAATAACTTTCCCGGGCTTGTACTTGTGCACACTTCCCGAAGGAGGGTCCCACAACCCAGATTGACATTTTCAACGAAAGGGGGCCAGCCACCGAACCTGAAACGAGAAACATTGCGTGAACTTATGCATTGTTAACAACCGCGCTAAATTCCTTATCCCTGCTGCGCAAGTATTGCTTATAACAATCTGAGGACCACTTCCCCAAGCGCATGATATCACCCTGTCCCCACCCTCTATTGCTTGCCTCAGTTACTGCCCCAATACAGAAAGAGTGTGTCCCAAAACCTGCACCGTGAATGCCCCATTCCTTTAGTGCCTTCCTCAGCACCGCTAACAGGTGGAAGGCTGTAACTTCTTTCCCATTCGCATGCACAAAAACTGACTCCCCGATATCCTTGGATGCTGCTCGCCAGTGAAGCCCCCATCTATAAGGGCAAGTAAGCTTAGGCAATGGAGCCTGCAACAACACCCATTTTCCCTTGCCCTTCTGATCCGTTTTGGACTTTTTTTTTTTTAACCATATATGTAGACCCGCCTTGCGCAAGACCACATCTTCCCCCCCGATCTCCCCACTCCTTCTGTCCCCTAACAACTCAGGCACTCCAAAAGCACCAAGAAACATCCACCATCAATGTGGAAAACAGGCATGACTCGAAGGCGTCCATGCAAATCCTAGGCAAAATCTGTATTTCGCTGCTCAGCCACTGCCATGACAAGGGTCTCTTGACCAGATTCAGCTGGCCACGCTCCCTGGCCCACCCTTCTAGCATCCTTGCGCCCAATTCACCCGCTGAAGGTGTGTAACCCCAGAGGAATTTACCCATGAATGCAATTCCCGCTAATTTCCTTGCAATTGACACCATGGATAAGCCTTTTCCAATCATATCCAGGATAAACTGAATCACATCGTCCCTTCGCTGTAATTCATTCAAGCGCCGCTGGGCACCTGACAGCAAAAACTCCTTCCATACTAGATTATAGGCTATCCTAGTAGCCTTAGCCAGTGATCCTACCCCCAGTTGTAGCATCTTGTGTTGCCTACGTACCACAACTGCTGCGGCATGGGCGTCAGGATCCTGTTGGCGTCCTTGGCAAACCCACGGAATCTCCCCCACTGCGAATGAGACCGCTATGTCATTGTCCACACCTGGGACGTGCAGTGTTCCAAACGCTATATCATGACGCAAACAACCTAGGACAAAAACCCTCAGCAACTGTTCATCCCTTGCTGACTGACGGTTCACAATCTCTACAACCGCCATATTCCTATGCGCAAGCTGACTACCCCATAGTGTCACTGCCACAACTAAGGGGACGAACTCCAGAAATGCGATGGACCTACCCCCTTCCTTCCATTCTGTCGGCCACTGCTCGGCACACCACATCCCCTGCCAGTAGAGGCCAAAACCTTTGCTGCCTGCTGCATCTGAAAATATCTGCACATCCCAAATAAGATCCCCCTCCCGTGCCAGTGGAATGCCATTGAAAGTTTGCAGAAAAACTCGCCACATTCTCAAATCTTCTTTCACGCCTGCTGAGAGACGCCCATGATGATGAGGCAATCTGTTCCCTGCCAATGCCCTCACTAGCCTCCTGCAAAAGGTTCTCCCTACTCTCACTAGCCTACCTACAAAATTGAGATGCCCTAGCAAGGCCTGTATCTCTTTGACCATTACTTTTTCCTTTGCCAGCATGGCGTTGGGCAATTCCAGCATTTTATCCCTTTTATCATCCGGCAACCGGGCTGGCATTTTTCTGGAGTCAATCTCAATTCCAAGAAAAGACAGTGCTGTGCTGGGCCTATCGTCTTTTCAGGTGCCAATGGCACTCCCAACCCCTCCGTCAGCTCTTTGGAGTTTTCCAGGGCCTCCTGGCACTCCGTGGAGCCGGAGGTTCCAACAAAGAAAATTCATCCAAGTAATGGGTCACTAATATGTGCCCCGTCCTTTGCGTTAAGCAATTCCAGCATTTTATCCCTTTTATCATCCGACAACCGGGCTTGCATTTTTCTGGAGTTAATCTCAATTCCAAGAAAAGACCATGCCGTGCTGGAGCCCATCGTCTTTTCGGGTGCCAATGGCACTCCCTAATCCTCCATCAGCTCTTTGAAGTTTTCCCAGGCCTCCTGGCACTCCGTGGAGCCGGATGTTCCAACAAAGAAAAATCATCCAAGTAATGGGTCACTAACATGTGCCCCGTCCTTTTTTAAAACAACCATTGCAGAAAGGTGCTAAAACACTCAAACAATGCGCATGACATAGAACAGCCCATCGGTAATGCCTTGTCCACGTACCATTTACCATTGAAATGGATACACAGAAGATCCCAATCATCCGGAAGCAAACGGAAAGCCGATTTTATGTCGCATTGTGCCATTTCCGCCGTTGCGCCCGCCGTCACTACCAGTGACATGGCCACGTCAACTGACGAGTAAGAAACAGTAGCTTCCTTTTCATCGATAAAATAATTCACCGAGCACCCTTCTGTCCATGATAAATGCTGAATAAGCCTGAATTGTCAAGGTTCGTTCTTGGGCACCACCCCAATTGGTGACACAATCAAGTTGTCCAGAGGCCAATCTTGGAAAGGGCCCGCCATTCTCCCTTTCCTCACCTCTTTTTCTAATTTCTCTTGCACAACCTGTGAATGTTCTTTTGCTGACTTCAAATTTTCTGACCAATGCCTGTGACTAGGCCCTGCATAACCCAAATGAAAACCCCACTTTGAACCCTTCCCTTAGTACTTCTGTAGCCTTCTGGTCGTCATAACTCTGTAAGGCTGCCTCCAATTTGTCTGCCTTAACTGGCGTACAAGCCTTTTTTCCCAGACCCCTGAACACCCTTAGCTCCCTTTGACCCCGAAAAATGCTGCTGCTGCTGTCCCCCTGTGTTGCCCCCCCACTGCCACTGCTGCCCCCCTTGCTGAAAACCCCCTGTACCCCAAAACAGTTGACCAAGGGATGTTTCCCCCCGCATTTTGAGCACTCATAGCGAAATCTGCAAAATTTGCGCGTGCACAGCCTTTTATAGAAATCCCAGCAGTAAACACTAGCATAAATCAAGAAAGCTGCTGTCCAGTTTTCTATAGTCAGAGGAACCCATGGCCGCTTATCCAGCTCGCATTGCTCTTCTTTAGACCCTTCTTTTGCGCGCACTTCCCTGTGCAATAATTTCAGCATTTTAATTTATTCACCTTTCCATATGCGCTCTTTAGTCGCCAGCATCAAATGTGCCCCCAATGGCTTAGTCCCTCCAATAGAAGGGAGTCTCCTAATCTACAACTCTTTACTTTCAAGCTTATCTTTATTATCTCCGCTGGTTTCTTCCCTTATCTCAGATTTCTCTGTGCCTTTGCCAATCACTGGCTTGGCCGGATCCTTCTTACCTTCCTCCTCGGTACCCAACCCTATGTCTAAAAACATACTTGCCCTTGCGCAACCTACTGTCTCCCCTCCACCCCCAAACCCCCAAACCCACTCTCCTCCCGTCCCCACAGAGACCATTACCGGCCCCTCACTCTTTCCATGTTTTTCCCGGCTCTAAGGAGGGTGCCCGTGTTGCTGCAGTCAGCCTTGGTCGATCCCGACTTGGTTGGCCTTGCCGTAGGCTCTGACTCCCTTCTGGAAACCTGAAAAACACTCCTAGAGACATTACTCTTATCCCCACCACCCCATCTAAATCATCTCTCAGCTCGCCTTCCTCAAGGTTCTCCTCATCGAAATCTAACTCCGCGCCTTCGCGCGATCCCACATGGTGGCCCCTCATGGGCCCATAACTCCGCGCCTCCGGGGGCGCCGACTGCACCCTCCGGTACACTGCTGAGTCCTTTGACTGCATTCTCCTGCTGGTTTTCAATCATGCAGACCGCTGAGGTCCGTCAGGTGTTGGGGCCAGCGAGACAGCTCGGGGCCTACATGTGCTGGCCGTGCTGGGATCCCCCGATGGTAATGGGTACACCGCGCGAGGCTCCACCCTCCCTTCTCCTTGGCACCAGTAAGCCGCACCCAGCTCTGCCATATCCGCACCCGGACGTGAGTCCTCGCCCTGCAATATAAATGATTGGTCTGGTGTGCCGGGCCTCTGATACTCATCCCCTGTCTCCCTTCTCCTTTCCTATTTAAGCCCAAAGTCTTCTCTGCCCACTGACGCCCTCCCTTAAACAAATCACCTACTTCCCTGTCACTCAACCCCCCTCCTCCCCTCACTCCATTCCAGCCCAGCCGTGTCTAACCCTGGCCGGTCCTGGTCAAGACCTGTCCCCCGAGCCCCCCCACCAAGCTTTCAGCTGCCCCCACCTTCGCCCCCTTGCCCCCTCTTTTCAAATTTAAACCTTTGCCCTCCAAACCAGCTGACCCTCCCTGTGCAAGATAAGCATCCACTTGACCCACTCTACTAAGGCCCCTCACCTCCTCATTCCATGAGGTGAAAATATCTAGCCCTTCCCAGGCATTGCTACCCCCAGCCATCTCCCAATCCCCCGGGATCCCCTCCTCCTCCTCCCCAAAATCCATTTGAGCCCTGGCCTTGCTCAAACTCCCTCTATCTTCCTCCCCGCTCCACTCCCTAAAACCAAGTTCCCCTCCTAAAACCCTCAGGCCCTCACCCTGCCTAACCCAAACCGGGTATGCCCCCTCCACCTCCCAAACACTAAAACCGTCCTGGCTTTCCGCCTCCTCGCGTCCCAGAGAGTCTCTGGGTTCATGTTCTTTGGGCAGCCCCCTCACCCCCCCTGAAATGCTTCTGTCCCTCCATATCCCCCCTTCCCTCCTTCCCCCGCCTCCTGCCCTTCCTTTACTAACTCTGCCGTGGCCTCGGCCTCATTCGGCCCCAGGCCCTGAGCAGGAAAGACCTCATTCGAGGCCCTAGCGGAGCGAGCGACAGACGCGCTCCTCAGCCCACAGGCCCCCCCCTCACGCCCTATCGGTAACCGAGTCACAAGAAAACAGAACAAAAGGTTAAAAACAAGAGCAGGGTAGAAACACCCTGACCCCCTAGGCCTGCTCAGGGGGTCCCACAGAGACCCCCAGGGCCAAAAAAAGCATTTTTTTTTTTAAACGGCAGAATTCACGCTGGGTGCGCGAATCCTGACAAAAATAAAAAAAAAATGAAGTGCGGAGTCCCGTGCTTCATTTAAATGAGCCCCCGGGTGGGCCAGGTCCCGGGGGCAATGCCACAATTATATAGCAGGGGCCCCCGCAGCCCCGGGGACCGCCACCTCCCCGGGGCTTCTTCTATAGTGAATGCGTGGGGGGTCCCAACCCCCCCCCACGCTGCCACTGGGACTGCCTCCTCCCTGGGGCACTGTATAATTGTATGCGGGGGTCACGTGGCCCCCCTGCAGCCCCCGGGACCGCCACCTCCCCGGGGCTCTGTTTATTAATTTTTAAAAAGATGTGTGGGGGGCAAGAGCCCCCTCACACACCCCGGGGAACACCACCTCCCCGGGGCACATGCTCTTTGAAATGCAGGGGTCCGTAGTGGATCCCCGGCTCCGGGGACCACCACCTCCCCGGTGCTATGTAAATTAAGGGAGGGGGCCGCGTGGCCCCCCTCCAGGAGCCCTTGATGGCCCTGGGGACCGCCACCCCCCAGGGCTGGCACCTACAATGTCCCAGGATTCCCACCCCCGGAACATTGCTGTTTGCTATGGCAGGGAGGGAGCTCGGCTCCCGCCCTCTCATAGCAAACTCTGCTTTGCTTCATTCAAGCGAGAGCAGGAAAACCTGCTCTCACTTCAATGAAGCAAAGCAGAATTGCTTTTGCGCAAGGGGAGCTCCGCTGGGTGCGCGAATCCTGCCGAAAATAAAAAAAAATGAAGCGCGGGCTCCATTTAAATGAGCCCCCGGGTGGGCCAGGTCCTGGGGGCAATGCCACAATTATATAGCAGGGGCCCGCGGGGGCCCCGCAGCCCCGGGGACCGCCACCTCCCCGGGGCTATGATAATTATGTGCGGGGGCATGCAGCCCCCCCGCAGCCACGGGGACCGCCTCCTCCCCGGGGCTTCTTCTATAGTGAATGCGTAGGGGGTCCCAACCCCCCCACGCTGACCCGGGGACCGCCACCTCCCCGGGGCACTGTATAATTGTATGCGGGGGCACGAGGACCTCAGGACACAAGTGGACTTCATCCCCGAGCAGCAGTGCGCCAAGAGGCGCGTTTGCACAGTGGTGTAAAAAGGGGGCGTGGCCTCGGACCACCTCTCTGCAATCCAGCTGTGTGGCACTTACTGAGGTACCTGGTGGGCTAGTTGGCCCCCGGGACCCTCAGTATTCAAGGGGACTTAATGCCCCAACTTAGAACGCACCAGGGGGCGCGTTTGCAGAGTGGTGGAGAAAGGGGGCGTGGCCTGTGTCCACCTCTCTGCAATCGAGCTCTGTGGCGCTTACTGGAGGTACCTGGTGGCAAGTTGGCCCCCAGGGACCCTCAGTATTCAAGGGGAAATAATCCCCCAACTTAGAATGAGCCAGGGGGCGCGTTTGCAGAGTGGTGGAGAAAGGGGGCGTGGCCTATGTCCACCTCTCTGCAATCCAGCTCTTTGGCGCTTACTGGAGGTACCTGGTGGGCAAGTTGGCCCCCAGGGCCCCTCAGTATTCAAGGGGAATTAATCCCCCAACTTAGAACGCGCCAGGGGGCTTGTTTGCAGAGTGGTGGTGAAAGAGGGCGTGGCCTAGTATGAGAAGTTAGCAATCCTGCTGTGTGGGACTTACTGGAGGTAATGGGAGGGGTAGTTGGCCCCCAAGGTTGACGTTGGGGGCTAACTACCCCTCCTGTTACTCCAGTAAATCTCACACAGTGGGATTGCTAAGAGGTGTTCGGAGGCCACGCTCACCTTTCTCCAGCAGTCTGCAAACATGACTGCTATGTTATAGTTAGAAATTAGCATTTAAAAAACCTTTGAAATTCACTGAAAAAACCATAGGTTTTAGGGACGTTATAGTCAGAAGTTAGCATTTAAAAACCTTTGAAATTCACTGAAAAAACCATAGGTTTCAGGGACGTTATAGTTAGAAATTAGCATTTAAAAAAACTTAGAAATTCACTGAAAAAAACACAGGTTTCAGGGACGTTATAGTTAGTTGGACATTTCACTCGTACAAAACCAGAGAAATTCGACCGTTATAGTTAGTTGAGCTAACTATAACTCGCGCCCGCAATGCACTGCTGATGACGTCACATATTACATCATTCATGACATGGTCAGTGACATCACTGATGACATCACTGATGACATCTCAAATGACATCACTGATTACATCACTGCTGACATCATCCAGTGACTGTGTTTTTGTAAAGTTTAAATATGTTTTATATATATATATATATATATATATATATATATATATATATATATCGCAAAGTGTACTGAAGAATGAGTGGGTGTATAAGTGTCTGAATGGATGATTTAGTAGGTGCATGACTGACAGTATAAGTGAATGATTAAACGTGTCTTACTGAATGCATGGGTTAGTGACTAAACTGTGTGAATGTCTATCAGTCTGTCAGTTGATGTGTAAGCAGCTGCATGAGTTGGTGAGTACCTACATGAGTGTCTATATGGGTTATTGATTGGTTGTCTGGGTATCTGTATGGGTGCCTGAGTGTCTGTGTGGGTGGGTGGGGTGTGTGTGACTCTATACATAGATGTGTGAGTGTGTGATTCACTGGGTGTATGGGTTCAAGAGTGCATCTGTGAAGGGATGTATGGGTAGGTGAGTGTGTGTATGGGTGTGTTTGTGAGTGAATGGATGTCTCAGTGGTACATGTGTGAGTAACTACATATGTGAAAGGCAGTATATGTGAGTGTTGGAGTATATAAATGACTATATGTGAGAGTGAGTGATTGTGAGAGTGGCTGTATGGATGAGTGTGTGCTTGTATCAGTGATTGTATAAGAGAGTAAGTATGTGTTAGTATCTGTATTAATAAGTGAGGTGGTGTGTGTATAATTGTATAAGTGAGTAAATGGAAGTGTGATTGATTCTTTGCATAACTGACTAGGTGAGTGAATAACTATGGATGAGTGGCGTTGTGTGAGTGTCTGTATAGGTGTATGAGTGCAAATGATAGTGCTGTATTGATGAGTGACTGCATGTATGAGTGACTGTATGGATGAATGAGTAGATGTGTGTGTAGACCTAGGAATCAGTGAGTGGGTATGTAATAACTGGTAGTGGTGTGTCTATGGTTTCGAAAATGATAGTCTGTATTTTACATTGGGTGTATCAAAGGTTATATTAGGGTGTGAGGAGGTGCATCAGATTAGCACGTGGATGATGTCATCAGTGATGTCATTTGAGATGTCATCAGTGATGTCACTGACCATGTCATGAATGATGTAATATGTGACGTCATCAGCAGTGCATTGCGGGGGTGCGAGTTATAGTTAGCTCAACTAACTATAACGGTCGAATTTCTCTGGTTTTGTACGAGTGAAATGTCCAACTAACTATAAAGTCCCTGAAACCTGTGTTTTTTTCAGTGTGTGTGTGTGTGTGTATATATATATATATATATATATATATATATATATATATATATATATATAGCTCAATACCCCACTCGTCAAGCAAGCGAAGAGACCGCACTCTAATGAAGGTGAATACACAGTATTTTTTATTTACCGCGTACAAAATGAACAGGACACGTTTCGGCTTCGCGCCTTTTTCCAACTGGTAACATAGACGGAGACATCATCATACTTTTACATACTCATGAGGGAGGTACTTCCGGGGTAAATTTCATGAACAAAAATAGAAGATGGACACATACTACAATTCGTGGCAGCCATCTTTAGATGGTGTAATGTCAATAATAAATCAAAATATATAATAATCTTCCTCATTCCCCAGTTTAAATCAGTGTCAATGCATAAGATGGAAAACATTACTATTTCATCAGTAAAAGTCTTGCCCTAAATAGGTATTTAATGATGTGCAAGAAAATATATTCACATGATGTACGATAATATTGTTCATTCCACAATCAAAATCATATCAATGCATAGGATGGAAATCATTTCTATTTCATCTGTAAAGCTCTCGCCCTGGATGGGCATTCAACGTAGTGCAAGAATATTTACAATATATTTACAAATTTTACCTCAAATAGAGTCAAAATTCAAAATATCCATGATATTACAACATATACGGAGCAGTCTACGAATAAATTAAATTAAATCATCTTCATGACTCACATAATTCATTCAAAATTTGTCACTGCTACATAGATTATAATATCTAGCCCAGAATGGGCTTTTAACTCCATTAAGGTAATATCTTATTATCCTATTTGGCACTAACGTCCCAGATACACTATTCTTAAGTCCAGACTACAATACATCCTTTGTTAAGACGAGAATCTTTTTACCTCAAGTGACTGACATGTCTAGCATTGGCAATTCATTGACCACCCAATCCTAAATTAAAAAAAGGAGGGGAAAACAAATTAATTAACCTCAATACCTATATACTGCCTATATACTGCAAATTGCACGGACAAACCAAACTATACACACAAAATGGTGTGGTACAGGTTAAAAACTTGGTGATTTTTTTAGGACCCACCATCCCCGGTATTTGATATGTTGTTGTCTTTGTACTGTTCTTACAAGCTTTGCAGTTAGTGCATGGGAAAAATCCAGTCAGATTACCAATACTGGGATTATACAAGATTGTGTCCAAATGACTCTGAACTAGGGAATCTTTAAGAGAACGGCATCGTCTATATGTTGTTTTTGGATGATCAGGTAAATCCTGCCCAATTACAGAGTCAGATTTCAAAATGTGCCAGTTACGTGTGAGTACATGTTGCAGTCTCTCTGAGTCTCTTGTAAAGGTGGTAATAAATCTAAAGGTGTTAGTTTGTTCTTCACCTCGTTTTGATCTATCTGTCAGAAGGCAATTTCTTGGGATTTTATTCACTTTATCAAGATTCTTCTGAAGGAGTTGGCTTGGGTACCCTCGTATCTTAAACCTTTCAATGGCTTCATTTGCTGCTTCCAAAAAGTCATCGTTTCTAGAACAATTTCTCTTGAGTCGCAGCAATTCCCCATACGGGATGCTATTTTTTAAGGGTCTTGGATGACTGCTCCTGGCTTCCAGGACTGAGTTCCCTGCTGTAACTTTTCTGAATAGGGATGTACAAATTTGGCCATCCCTAATGAAGACTTTTAAGTCTAGAAAATTGACCTCTGTATTACTTATCTGTCCACTGAAGAGGAGATTTACTGTGTTGGTATTAAGCTGATGTATATATAATTCCGCCTCAGTTTTTGTTCCCTTCCAAAAGATGAAAAGGTCATCGATGTAACGATACCATCTGATGACCGATGCCACCCACTGATTGTTGTCTTCGGCCCAGGCCACCTGCTTCTCCCACCAGCCTACGAACAAGTTTGCATAACTGGGGGCGAAGCAGGTGCCCATCGCCGTACCTTTGATCTGTCTTAAATACTGTCGCTGAAAAAGAAAGATGTTATTGGTCAGGCAAAACTTTAAAAAGTCAATCAACATTGCATTGTGCTCCAAGAATTTTAGAGACCGTCCCTTTAGAAAGTATTTGACTGCATTGATACCGTCCTCCTGAGAAATACATGTGTAAAGACTAGTTACGTCTAAAACAATCATATACATGCCCGGTTCCCAGCTGATGTTCGAAATTATCTGTATAAAATCAGTTGTATCACGGATATATGACGGTAACATTTTTACAAAGTCAATCAAAAAGAAATCCAAGTACTGGGACATGGCTTCTGTCAGGCTGCCTTTGGATGAAATGATCGGTCTACCCGGTGGTGTTATTGAGTTCTTAAGAATTTTGGGTAGATGGTAAAATGTCGGAGTAACTGGATGTTGACAGTTTAAAAATGTACGTTCATTTGCATCAATCATTCCATTGTTAAACCATTTTTCAATCAAGTCATGATGTTCCAAAATACTTTTATTGTACTCCTCCTTGGTGATTTTACTATAGCAGGAGATGTCTGACAACTGCCTTAAAGCCTCAGTACACTAGAAGTCCCGTGTCATGAGCACAATGTTCCCTCCTTTATCTGAAGGTTTGCAAATTATGTTAGGGTCTGCCCGTATCTTCGCAAGGGCTTGTCGTTGCTCAATAGTAAGATTTGCCTGTGTTCCTTTAAATGTAATAGATTTTGTTGTCCTCATTTGTAGCAGATCATTCTTTACTGCTTCTTCAAATATATCGATGTTATCGAAAGGTGTATTTGGTGTAAATACCGACCTTGGTCTAAAATTTGTCTTAGGAGTTTTTTGTGCAATGCCAAAGCTTTCCGCGTTTGCAATAGAGTTCAGTTCTTGCTCCTGGGAACTAACAATTGGTTGACTAGTCAATATTTGCAAAGTCTGCAGATCTTCACTAACCCTGGGCGTAGTTCGCGTAGTCGCGCTACGCGAAGCTACGCGAAGACGTCGGAGCGCTACGCGAGCGTGCGTAGCTGCTTGTCGCGCCCGTTCGCGATGCGTTTTTCTTCTTCGGGAACGCGTTGTGCGTGTTCGGGATGCTGTTTGCGTGCTCGGGGGATAGTATCTCGCGAACTTACCTATGCGGTCGCCTATGGGCGCGGCCATTTTGTTTTTCACTTGTCCCGCCCGTTCGCGATCCCTTATTTCCTGTTCCGGGTCGCGTATAGTGTGCTTGCGATGCGCATTTCATGTTCGGGAACGCGTCGTATGTGTTCGCGATGTTTTTTGCGTGCTCGGGGAGAAATATCGCGCAAACTTACCCACGCGGTTGCGATGGGCGCGGCCATCTTGTTTTTCACTCTATGCTATGGTTCTGGGCCTGCTTTTCTATCCTCCCTCAATCTATGCAATCCTTAGTTTTTTACACTGTTTTTCAATTTTTCTTTATTTCTTATCTATCTCTCTCTCTGCCTAAGTCTATATTTTGCATTTTTTTCTACCTTTTACTGTGCTTTTTTACTTTTCGACTGTTTTATATAACTTTCTTCTTTAAGCTCCTACTTCTTCCCCTAACTTTATTTTCCTTTCTAACTTTTCTTTTCCGCCTCCTCCCACCCCAGAACCATGGCGAAGGGTAGCAGCAGCAACGGCTCGAAGGGCAAGGCGCGTGCGCCCAAGAGCCGCCTGCCTTGCGGCAGACTGCGCCCTGCAGGGGTGCAAGCCCGCCAGCTTTTTAGTGAGGCGGAGGTGGCCGCCCTTGTTTTTTTTGTTCAGCGCCACCTCCCTTGACCTTGGCAGCAGGCGGCAGGCCAGGCTCCGGGTACCCTACCCAGGAGCGTCACCGCCGGTGGGCGAAGGTGCGCCGGGCAGTGTTTCGCTGCTCAGGGGTCCAGCGCACCCATAACCAGCTAGCACACCGGTGGTCAGACATCCTGGACCGGGAGCAGGACCTGTTGGACCTGCTAGGTGTCGAGGTCGTGGGGCTTGGTGAGTAGCTAATATATATAGTAGTATAAGTATTGTGATTTGTGTATACATTTTTTACAAATAACAAGAATACTGCTGCTTACATTGCAGGTAAATTACGTTTCAAAATCTTCTGTGATTGTAGGACACAGGTGCTGGGCGCTACTCTTACTTGTTTGTAACTTTGCGCTCGCTTGTCATTATTATGTAAGAGTTTACTTTAGAGAACTTCAGTTAGGTAATGCTATTGCTAGAGAGACTCTAGTCCTTCCTTTGTCCTCCTGTCAAATAGTGGTGGACGGATTGATACTAGGTTTAGTTACTATTAGTTGATAATTTTTGAGCGGTCTGCGTGACGCATCCTCTGTCACTGAGTGCTGCTTACCCCAGTCCTTAGTAGAACCATTTGTAGTTTGTTTAGTGAGTGGTAAGCTTAGCAGTGTCAGTCAGCTGCAGAACATCAGACGCAACCAACCAACAATTTGGTGTATGCATTATGCACCAATTTATGCATGTGTCCTCCTCATCTATGCATTTTTGAGGGCTAAAAAAAATGGAAATGTAGACTTAATGAACAATTGGCCCGCCTGGAATAGGTGGGCTAGGTCAGGTGGTACTTAGGCTTAGTTAGTGTTCTGGATTTTATTTGAATCAATCAGAATGGAACACTGAATTAGTGTTCCTAAATAAGTAGACTGTCCGTGAATCCCGCAAGCCAGTAATCGATCGGATTAGATAGGTCAATTTTATTGCAATTTTTGTTTCCTAAAACGTTTTTTGAGCGTTTTTTAGATAATTTATTTGTTTCACAGCAATCATTAATGTTTGTGTCTTTCTTTATTATATCTTACATGATCACTGATCTGCAGCACCCAGGGGCAAGAAGACGGGGTCCGAGTCAGCGGGACAACCACCAGAGGACCACTCCTCTACCGAGGGCCCTGCTGCTGGTCCCAGTAAGTCCTCCAGTGGTTAATATTAACAATTATATTGCCCTAACTTTTACTGCACCTTATTTTTTCAGAACTATTAATTCTGGTTCCACTCCCTAATTCTATTTTTTACAAAAGATTCTTTGATCTTGACTTGACTATCTGTTTCTAAATTCTGGTTATCCCTGCCTCTAAGTTCTAACTGCCTCTGCTATGAATGTCTGTACTACAACTATTAGTCTGTCCCTAAGCTTGCCCAGTTTGCATTGCCACTCTTTATTTTACGGTTTTGAATAAAACTCAGATTGACCAATAGCTCTAGCCACTGAGTCCAGTCCTTTCGGTTGTCCTCTTCTAGGCTTCTTAATCTTGAGGCTTTGACAATTACCACAAACAAAATGCACAACCAGATATTTGACTATTTTTGATAGGATATAGTACATACTACTACTGATGTGGGGATTCTGCACAGCCCCATGCAGAACTATGCACAAGGAAATAGGATGTTGGTGATGGGAGTTTGGAACTTGGACGTTCCTCACACCTCAGTCAGAAGTGAACCCACAATCCCCTGAACGACTAGCAATAGTGTCTCATTAGGTCCCCGAACCCCCACCCGAAGATACCCAATGATTACACAACCCAGAACAGATAACACCCTTTCGCTCACTCACTCGTGTAAGTCCACCACCACCACCACACCAAATACCACAGAGTATGTGTAACTTCAAAAGGTTTATTTTCAACTAACAAGCTCTGTATGTTGTTCTATAAAATTCAGTGTACTCCAGCCAGCTCCAACAGCAAAATGCATACGATTAAAACAATAAACATTGTTACAACAAGTGCATGATGATAGAAGACAAAAGATCTGTGCGAATTCTGGGAGACTCCTCACCGTAGAACGTAGAATTACTGGTTACATGCATCATTCATAAGCTCTGCAAATCTCTGGTTCGTAGAAGGGAATCTTCTGCCTGAGAAAAATGGTGCGCGTTAGATAGTATAATGCAAGCATTTCTCAGTCCTGCCAAAAAGTGTAACATGTTACTTATGGCTAAGCAATACGGACTAACCGAACTCCATAACAAAGTGGCTTGTTTTTTTACCTCTTGTACGCAACGCTCAGACAGTAGCTGTATGTGCTCATGTGGGCTCAAAAAGGCGTCTTACTGTTACTGCACAACAAGCTGCGAGGTAACATGCGCAAAAGACATGAAGCGAAAAATGGCTGCATGGCTCAGGCTAACTTTGCAAAGAGTAGAGTATAGTATAATAATGACCCTAGGGACCATAACACTACTAGTGTCTACTGACTCTACTCTAGTACCCAATTTGGACTAGTGAATGTGATGTATAATATGTATGTATTAACTTTTTTTTTTCAATCTTGATAGTGAAAACGAATAAATAGGGGGAGGTGTACAGGCATCTAAAAATGAGTCATGTTTTTATCTAGGCGTACTAGCGACCACCAGTGCCGGTGGGGCCAGCGGCGATTCGACCATTCCGGAGGGGGCAGGAGATGCGGCACCTGTAGGAGCTACAGGGGGTGAGCCAGCAGCAGTGGCGGGCGGTGGTAAGTTATATTCATTACTTATTGACATTGCACTAGCTGGAAGGGTGTTGACTTCACTCACTGTACTGTTGTTGAGACTTATTAGGTATGAAGTTGTAGTGAACATTATACAACGGTTGAAGAAGACACCCTTTACTTAGCATTAGCAATGCAGTAGCAATAGCATTATCAGCGTGACTTGATTAAACAATGGCCTCTTCTATCTGACTCCAACTCAGCTGTGAAAGTTTTATGGAGGAGACTAAAAGTCAGATCAGATGACCTTGATGGATGTGTTGAACAAAAAGGGAAAGAAGGGTGGAAGGAGGAAGGACGGGCGAGATTTAATATGATGACTGGCAGAGAAGGATACGTTGGAAGCATGGATAGGTGGCTGATAGGAATCAGATGCATGTGTTGTTGAAGGATGGGTGGAAGGTGAAAGAAGAATGGATGCCTGCCTTGGTGGGTGACACAGTATGGGTGGATACTGTGGATAGCAAGAATCATCAGCGGTGTTTGGGTGAAACTCAAAGCCAAGGCAAGCAACGGAGTGAGTGGACGCATGGGCTGTTGTTGGTGAAACAAAGTAAGGTTTGTGGAGAGATTAAGAAGAATGATTGACATTTACTTAGAATGGATGGATGCCTGTATGTATTCATCATAGACAGCATAGGTGGAGACTGTCACGGGATGCACAGTTTTAGTTTTAAGGGAATGTAAAAGAAACCGCGCCAGAGTAGCAAAGCCGATGTGGGGAGGGGCAGGGTGGGGGTAGTAGTAAACAATGTATTACGCGGCCAAATACAGGTAACTTTACTGTAAACATAAAAATAAATAAAGCGAATTTCATTGTGCGCACTGCACCGCCAAATGCGATGCAGTGGGTGCAACAAAATTAGTTTTATTTATTTATATGTTTACTTACCTGTAATTGGCCGTAATCCATAGTTTACTACCCCCACCCTGCCCCTCCCCACGTCATCGCCCGGCAGCACTCCCCGAGTCCCACCACCGACCGCTACTGACCTTATGTCGTCGTCCCATATAAAAGCAATGATCATTGGATCAGATATATAATCTGCCTTTTTGTAGTAGCGAGGGCACTGTGAAAGTGAAATTGACCAATTGCCCTTCATGTAACAGAGAGAGTATGGCCAGTGCCACCCGTAATAGAAAACTACGAGCTTCCCCACCTGCAGACAGTAGTAAATCAAACTAACGTGAGTCTGCGTCATGACTCGTATGTTTGTCTTGGGTGCAAGCATAGATGACCGAGCTGGCATGCCGGCTACAACCAGGTTATGTCATTTCGCTAAACTAGAGATAAGAAGACTGGTGTACTGTGTACTGGAGTCCATAGTGCTAGTATAATGCCTGAAACTCCCACAAATGTTAGAGGCCGAGGAAGTGGGAGGATAGATAATTATTACCACAAATGTTATGTACTGTGCTTCTTGCTAGTGCTACTGTGCCATTATGTGTTGAATTAATTTTGTGTTACTGTTTTGCTAAGAGTACTGGTTACAACAATATTCTTTTTCTTTCTTGATATAGATAGTACTCCTTCCCAAGAAAAACCATCCCGGAAGGAGTTGGCAGCCAGGGCCCGGCACCGGAAACTGGAGGCCATCTGTGAGGAGTACCGGCGGCTGGTGGCTCAGGCAGAGGAGGAGGAGGCGGCAGCAGCTGCAGCCTCGTCCGATGCCCCGGGCCCCAGCCAGGCCCCACCTCCAGTGGTACGGCGCTGCGGTCTGGCAGCCGCCCGCCGCCGCAATTCTCTTGCAGCCAGCACTGCTGTCCCCCACCCTGGATGCCACTGCAGGGCATTTTGCCGCAAGATTCTCCTCCGGGTGGCACGGCTAGAGGAGCAACTAGAGGAGCGTGTCAAAATACTGGTGGACAAACACCTAAAAGCCCGCCGAATATAACAACTATAGGACCCTGTTGCATTGCCCCTTTTTTATTCCTTTTGTTGGTGGGTGGGAATTGGGCGTTGGGGTTTCTGGACATTCTTTGGACTTTTTTTCGTTTTGGACATTGGTTGGGGTTAGGGAGAGGGGTGGGTCATGTGTGGGATAGTTTATTTTTGTTAGGGTAATAAATTATATTTATACTTAAACATACAATGTTAATGTTTTGTGGGGGGTTACTGTTTTACGAATTAACGTCACATGGTTTCCTTGCTGCTGCAGGGCCGCAGCCAGTGTTTGATTTAAATAATCTGCTGATGATGTAACACAAACAGATAGATGCGGTACCCCTCACTGAGTTATTTGTCCTACTAGTACTGTCAGTCTCTCATCCTAGTCCATTATACCTCCCACCAAACTTATCTTACCTGTGATTGATGATGACTACGTTCGGCACAGCGATGGCTGCATGGTTTCCCAAGAGAATGGAGAAGATGCCATGGTTGTGGTGGTAGTAGTAGAGTAGACACTGGCAGTAGCATTTGCTAAAAAAATAAAAAAGAGACAGTCACTTGCCTGAGAGCGACTGTGGGAGGAGTAGTAGAACGAAGTAAAATACAGTACAGAAGAAGACTGTCAAACAAACAATATTGCATTTGCAACTGCTAAAGTCAAATAAAACATAATGGTGGCGGGGACAGCCTAGTACAAGAAGTTACAAACTGTAGTTGTGTCGAGTGAGTCACTTAACACAATCGTAATTCGTAACCTTTACTGCTGTGTGGTAGGAGTTTGATGATGAATCCAATCAATGCCGGCAATTAATTATGATGTACTATTAGCCGGTGACGGCTTGCACATAGACTGAGCATGGGTGGGCAAGCAGAAGAAGCTCCTCGCCCTGCCTTGAAATTGATTTAGTGTTGCTTTCACCACATCTGCCCCAGCAAGCGTGTGATCAATTGGTGTACATTTTATGTAGTCACATCACACCTCAATATAAATCACAGCCCGGGGGAAGAGGGTTAGGGTTTGATGAATGGATGGGAAGGGGGTTTGGGGAAAGGTTTGAGAAAGAAAAACAGTACGCATGGACAACAAAAGCAAAGCGCAATCTTGGCAGACGACCATGATCTTATCCAAAAAATCTATAAAGGGAGAAAAAGGAAATGCATGCATGATGATGAAGATAACTTGATAGTTAATGAGTAGTACTTACTAACTCCTACTAGACAATTAGACAGTACAGGGCAGCAGTATATTCTACACAATTTGCCTTGCCTGTAATATGCCCTCAGAGACCCAAATTCCATGTTGTACTGGGCTTACTTTTAAATATAGCAAAGAAAATTAAAAAATAGTTGTAGGGATCAATTAGCAAACAAACAACAACACACAACACACAGTCGTAATGATTGAAGAGAAAAAAGGATTCCAATTAATTAAAAGATGAATGATACTAAAGTTACTGTATTATCCTGGTCAAATTGTGGAGTTGAATCTCGTTTCTTCCTCTTGGTCCTATCTTCCATGGACGCTCCGCACATCAATCTTGGTGGCCTTCCTGATGCGGATTGGTAAGGTAAATGTGAGTTGTGTCTCCCAGTATGCACAGGGTAAAGGCCGGCCAGTAACGTCTAGATGGAAAAACAAAAGGGGTATTGAAAAATCAATGAATAAAAAAAAGCATCAATTACGGTGGAGTCCAAGAAGAGAAGAGAGAACACTTTCAGACTGAGGCGGCTTGGATATATCGTGTATATTCTGTTTACAGCATTAAACTACAACAACAACAGGACAGAACAGGCCCACCACAGCACCAGCAGTGACCCAACCTCCATTTACCTTAATTTTTGACAGAGCCAGACAAAAAGCATATATACAGCAACTTAGCATTTTCAAAATTAAGTGACAAAATCAATGCGCCGCTGTCAGTCATGACTACACTCGACTCCACCACTACATGGACATGTAGGTCTGCTGTGTTTACTTTCTTGTTGAATTGTTGTGTTTATGTTTACCTTATGCCACTTCATGAAACGCAGTTATTCCTTCAATCATCTCCGATCCAACTGACTGACTGCGTGCAAAGATAGTATGGTCATCATCATGGTGTGGTACGTGTTGTCCAACTCCAACTCAGTCTGTAGTGACTCCGATTAAGTCCATATTCCATATTAAAAAATTGCAACAGATATTGGCCTGCACCTGCAGTAGTAGGAGTACAATTTGGTTATTAAACAACAAGAAGGGAAACATTGACCGTCACTTGAGTCACTTTGTAGATTAACTAGTAGAGTAGAGTTCGAATTCATGCACAACATCAACACAACAAACAACAGCAATCGCTCAGAGTCTGCAAGCATCCAATGCATTCCATCATTACCTGTCTTGCTCTTCTCTTTGGCAGTCAGATCATCAGATGCCTAGTTCTGACAGGTGTGTGTTTTTTTTTTTTTTTACGGGGCAGTGGCCTCATCATTACTCCAGTCCACATTCATTTTGAGTGTTAGTCGCTGTTTCGGTTTTCGTCTTATTCATCTGTGGCACTTTGTCACAGTTTAAGTTGCTTCACATGGTCAGCACTGTGATGATGGGCCGCAGCCTGGGTAGCGATCATTGCTGGTCAATTGAGTTTGCACAAATGTCAGCAAGTTTCTTCGAAGAATCTTGTCTTTCTCTGCCAAGTACCTTCTGTCCTGACAGTGAGGAGATTTGGATGCCTGCCGAGGCTGTAGCCTTCGGAAAGTGATGAGTTTACTTTTGGATGCCTGCCCAAGTTCTGACAGTGAAGAGTTGTGGATGCCTGCAGAGGCGGTAGCCTTCGGACACTGATGAGTTTCGGCTCGGAAACAAAACGGAGGATAGCTATAGTCACGTTTCACTTCTTATGGAGGGACTGTTAAAGGCAACATTTCTTGTACTCCAATGTCTGGCTTGATGGAAATGTACTAGGGCGAGACAGGAAGATGAAGCAGGACTCTGAAGAGTGGACAGTTAAATGCACAGACGTGCAACTCCAATAGGGAAATAAAAAGAGAAGACGGTTAGTTATGGATTTGTTGTGATTTGATTTGAACCAGAAAGACCGATACACAGACAAATAAAGGAAGGAAGAAAGTAACAATTTGAAAGCCTAGTTGTCAGGGAAGAGGCGCTCGTCCTCAAACTCTGGTGGTTCGGACAGAAGTAGGTCCTGTAACGCACTACTTACGTCATCCAAGTCGCTCTCCTCTTCCTGCTGTGATTCACGTATTTTGTAATCCGGTGGTATAAAGTGCTGATTCATTTTGATCATGGTTAACCTCTCCACGCTTTTGGGCGAGAGACTGGTCCTTTTCGAAGTTACAATGGCACCAGCAGCACTGAAAACACGCTCAGAAGAGACACTTGTGACAGGGGAAGCCAGATACTTTATCGCCAGCCTGCTGAGCACTGTCCATTGGCTTCTTTTCCCATACCAATACACCAATGGGTTTCGATCCATGAAGACCTCTGTTGGGTCATCCAGATAGGCCTGGACCGTCCGCTCAATGTTCAAGGGTGCTCCTATGTGCTCGGCCTCTTTTGCCTTTGCATCAGCACTGGACTTACCATACCCCTGCCGTAGAAACCAATCAGTTGCCGATTGTACTGTGGATGATCCTGTTCTTGCTGTTGTTGATGTTATTGTTGGTGTAGGTGACTGCTGGGAGGCAAACGCACTGCCCTCAGGCTCCGAAGTAGAACTTGACTCTGGATTTCCTGTAGTACTTGTTATGGCCTGGGGTGGGGGGCCTGTAATTAACAGCCGTTCATTTTCGAAAATAGTGGCTTCCTTAGCTATCAAAGTTTTGTAGTTGGCAACATCCACTTCCGAAAAGAAATTACTGCCTTGCTGTTCAGAAATACTTTGTACCGTGGATCCAAAATTGTGGCACTAATGTAATGTTGTTGTGACAAAATGTTATTTTGAATCCTTGTATTTTCAGATAAGCGAGCGGCTAAGGTCTCCGCCAAATGATATGCGTCTTGTTTGTCATCCACACCTGCGTACGTTTCAGACACCTCCTTCAGCTGTTGCTCTAGCATGTGCAACAATGGGATAGCTTGGCCCATAGTACAGTCCTCCCAGCTGACTTCACGTGTGAAGATCTCAAAAGGAAGTAGCATCTCAGTCAGGCATTTAATGAGGTCCCATTGACCCATCTCAATGGTCATGTCTCTCACAGTAGGTTCCCCTAATCTTTGCATGACATAAGCATTGAGTGGTATGTACAGTTCAAACAGACGATCAAGCATGTAATAAGTTGAGTTCCAACGTGTTGGCACCTCCTGGATGAGCACTTTGACTGGCATTTTATGCTCACGTTGAATGACCCTCAGCTGCTTCCGGGCTTTAAAAGAATGGCTGAAATGTGTGCATATTCTTCTGCAGGTGGCCAGTAAGTTGCTGACTTTGGATTCATTTTTCAAAAAGTCTTGAACAACAATGTTAATGCAGTGTGCTAAACACGGGACCCTGAAATAGCCACCATCGCCCATGGCCTTAACTACATTACTGCCATTGTCCGTGGCAACAAAACCAATCTTAAGCCCTCTTGGGCGCAGCCACTCAAAGACCTTGGTGTTAAACTCTTCCAAAATGTTTGCAGCAGTATGAGATTTCTCCATGGCAAACATGGCTACAGTTGCATGTTTGCGAGTGGCATGAAAAATCTCAGCAGCGTCAACACCAGCATATATCTGTTCTCTAACCCCCGCAAAAGAGATCCAGTGTGCAGTGATGCACATGTAATCTGTGGCTTGGCAACTGGTCCACATGTCTGTTGTCAGGTGGATACTGTGAACAGCACTCTGCTTCAAGGCTTTTCCAAGCAATTCCAGCACGTCGTGATGTAGTGCTGGAACAGCAACTCTGGCAAAATAGTAGCGGCTGGGAACATGCCATATTGGGCAGATGGTTGACACAAATTCCAGAAAACCCACCCCTTCAACAAAAGAAAAAGGGAGAAGGTCCAGTGCTAACATTTTAGCCAGCTTCGCATTGTACAAACGTGCTATTGGGTGGTTGCGTTCGTACTGCCCCTCCCCCAAACATGCTGATAATGGTAGGCTGCATGGTTTTCCTTTCTCTTAGGCTCAACAACGCACTTTTTTTGATTGCGGTACTCCTTGGTGTCTCAGGCTGACTCATACTCTTGTGCCACTGAGATGTTGCTGAAGATGTGGGCGACGTTAACACTGCACTGCTGGGGTCAGGGACACCTTGTGTACCACTACCAGAGAGAATGTCTCCCTGTCCTTCCTCTTCCACCGTGATCGGATCTTCTACTCCTTTATCCCCACCAACACCAATGGTTGCAGTTTTTATGCCGCGAAGGTGGTCCTCCCAGCTGATCAAGTGGTGTTTTTTCAGATGGGTCATTTGGCCTCCGGTACCATAGTTTGTACCAAGCTTACCACGACTAACAGAGGTATTACAAATGGAGCATATAGCAATGTTCTCCTCCTTTTCGCTAACCGTAAAGAAGTCCCAAACTGGGGAGCTTAAATTGGCCTCCTGCTGGAGGTGCCACTTCCAATGCCGGATGAACTGGAGGGTGTGTGTTGAATTTGACTCTGTGCTGCTGTACCACTACCTACTTCTACTGAGGTGGTGGTTGTGCTGGATGTAGGTCGCTGCCGGGCCTTTGCTAATGCAAAAATGGAAGCTGTAGGTCGTGTTGGTGTTACCTGTGGAGGTATGCGTGCTACATCCCTCGCAGCGATTTTGGATAGGGTAATAATGTTGGTCTCCATCTCCTCGGGGCCGGGAGTGATGTTCGTGATGACTGGCTCATCATCATCATCCTGCTGTTCTACATCGACCTCCATAAGTGTAAGGCTTTCTGGAACCTTCTTTTCCCTAGCTTGGTCTTGGGACGTGGCTCCCTCTCAGACTCAGTTTGTGGCTTCCAAGTGGCATCTAGATCATCAGAAGGGGGGCTTGGCGAAGAACTTGATGGACTACCCCTCCTTTTCCTTGCTGGAGATTTGGAAGACAATGGATCTTCTGAATGAGTGGCTTCTTCTTCTACCTCTGCATGAGGCTCAATTTCCTGAACTGCCCCTACTTCGGGAGGAACAACAACTACTATTGCGGGCGGTGGTTGCGGCTGTTGTTGTTGACCACTTATCTGCTGTGTTTCCTCCTGCGTTGATTGGGTACTACTTTGAGATAGCGATAAGTTTATCTCAGGCTCAGCATCACTGCTTTCCACCATTAGGCTGGCTACCTCTTCCACACCACTCATGTGCTTGGGCCTGGGTTGGTGGGTTGGGCCCACTGATGCGGAGGTGCTGCCCCCAGCTTGCCCCCCGGACACCGCTGCTGCAGGCGTAATTTTCTTTTTCCCAAAAAATGTATTGGGCGGGACACCAGACTTAAGTGTCACTTCCTTCTTCTGTTCCTTCTTCTCAATAGCAACTTTATTGGTACTGGAGGATCCGGTACCTGCTTTCTTTGGGCCCATCTTCTTCAGATGTCAGCAGCACTCAGTTGCAGAGATGTCTGGTCAGGTCACACGTCACGTTGTGTACAGCAGCAGGATGTCTGTCTGGCAGTGCAACGGGCAATGCTGACCCACCTCCTCCTCAGTCTTTGTGCACCTAAAAGCAAAAAAGCCAGAACAACATCAGTCAAACGATAGCACAAATCAAACAAATATAATATAGAACTTAGTGTGTGGTGGCCTCAATTATTAAATTTTAGAAACTAAGTGAACAACAACACACAGTGTATCCATTTATGAGACTTTGACAACAAGGCCAGGGCTTTCCTGGCTACTGTGTAGTGTCTACACTCTGGAAGAATAAGAATAGTAAAGAACAAAAACTAAAATGTAGTGGAGCATGTTTGGCCTAAACTTGTGCATCACGTGGGATGTATGCAGCATCAGGGAGCTGCAGCTGGCAATGGGGATGGATTTGGAAGCAGTAAGACAAGAGAAACAATGGAAAGACACGCAGGCCTATGTAGCAAAAACAGCACACTACTAACTACCACCACAAAATGGCCCCCAGCAACATGGTGACTCACAGGCACAAGGCACGGCAAACAATGAACTCAAGCAGGCCTATATATGGGCAGACAAAGGATGCCTGATAAAACACACACAGCTTTAATGCAAAAACTAAAATCCACATGGCTAAAAACAGTTTGGAAAGTTAGACAACCACTACAACAACACATAATTATAATTACACACGCAAAAAAGGCATTTATTTAACACACCCAAAAAGTGAAATAGACCCTCCAAAAAAAACCACATTTTGCAATTCAATTCAATGCCATCCATGGCCTAAATGATGTCAAAATTCCACAGACAACACAGAAACAGTTTTTATGCACCCATGATGACTACCCCTGGGCCTACTGGCAGACTAGGCCGCAAGCTTGGAGGCCTATGGCAAAAGCACAGTGGCTGGTCCCACAAAATGGCCGCCACCACATGGCCAGGCCACCCAACAACTTCCTTCCTCGTGAAAAAAATTGTAAAACAAAAAAAAAGTGACTCCTTGCTCACCAAACTACATCTAAATGACAACCTGAGGAGTTTTTTGTGCAAAATGAACTAAATCATCATTTTCGAGAAGGTTTTATGCTGCTCGAGAGAGATATTCTTCGCCAGATTGTAAATTCTGCGTGTTCGGCATCGCGATCGTCACAAAAAATCGTTATCGCGCACGCGAAAACGTATATTGAGCGCGCGAAGAAGATAAAAAGTGTAAGTCCGCGTTGTCGCGCAGTGCGGAGTTGCCCAAAGTCCGCGAGCTGAATGCCCAGGGTTACCTAGTGGTTGAAAAGGCCTATTTATTTAACAAACACCCAAAAACTGAAATACCTGCCCAAAACCCACATTTTGCAAATCAATCCAATGCCATCCATGGCCTAAATGATGTTACAATTCAACAGACAACACAGAAACAGTTTTTATGCACCCATGAGGATGACTACCTCCGGGCCTACTGGCAGACTAGGCCGCAAGCTTGGAGGCCTATGGCAAAAGCACAGTGGCTGGTCCCACAAAATGGCCGCCACCACATGGCCAGGCCACCCACAACAACAAGAAAAGGAACACAAGACAGACAATGCAGGCCTATGGCAAAAGCACAATGCCTGGCTTTACAAAATGGCCGCCACCCACATGGCCAGGCCACCCAAAATAACAAGAAAGTGAAGACAAAGGACAGGACCAGGCAGTTGGAGACTCTGGGCAACTTCCTTCCTCTTGAAAAAAATTGTAAAACAAAAAAAAAGTGACTCCTTGCTCACCAAACTACATCTAAATTACAACCTGAGGAGTTTTTTGTGCAAAATGAACTAAATCATCATTTTCGAGAAGGTTTTATGCTGCTCGAGAGATATTCTTCGCCAGATTGTAAATTCTGCGTGTTCGGCATCGCGATCGTCACAAAAAATCGTTATCGCGCGCGCAAAAACGTATATTGAGCGCGCGAAGAAGATAAAAAGTGTATGTCCGCGTTGTCGCGCAGTGCGGAGTTGCCCAAAGTCCGCGAGCTGAACGCCCAGGGTTACCTACTGGCTGAAAAGGCCTATTTATTTAACACACACCCAAAAACTGAAATACAACCCCAAAACCCACATTTTGCAATTCAATCCAATGCCATCCATGGCCAAAATTATGTTACAATTCAACAGACAACACAGAAACAGTTTTTATGCACCCATGAGGATGACTATCTCTGGGCCTACTGGCAGACTAGGCCGCAAGCTTGGAGGCCTATGGCAAAAGCACAGTGGCTGGTCCCACAAAATGGCCGCCACCACATGGCCAGGCCACCCACAAGTTCACAACAAGCATAAGCCAAGGGGAACAAAGAAAAGACATGCAGGCCTATATGGAAAAAGCAGCACACTACTAAACTACCACCACAAAATGGCCCCAAGCCACGTGGTCACTCAGTCACAACAGGCCATGGAAAACAATGAACTCAAGCAGGCCTATAATAATATGACCAGACAAAGGAGGCCTGCAGTGCTAAACAACACAGCTTTAATACAAAAATGCAAAAACGAAAATCCACAGGGCTACGAAAGGTTGGAAAGTTACACAACAAGCACACACACAGGTATATATTACACCCAAAAAGTGAAATACACCCCAAAAACCACATTTACCAATTCAATCCAATGCCATCCATGCATGCCCTACATGATGTTTAAATTCAACAGACACCACAGAAACATGCACCCATGGGTACCTCTGGCTCTAGTCTGGGCCTACTGGCTGAAATTCCAATCAAAGAAAAACAACTAGGCCCCTGCCGAAACTACAGGCCACAACAATAAATTTTAAAAACGATGGAAATCCCCCCAAAAATGTAGGTACAAACAAGCCCCAATCAAACAAACAAGTACATCAATTCTCCAACTTACTTGTAAAATCTCAAATCCAAAAGTCCTCAAATCCAATCCAATGATATGATGCAGCAGACAGACACAAAAAGTGATCCTTCCAGCTCCAAATCCAAATGAAAGTGAACAGCACATGGACAAAGCACTGGGAGGAGCCTGCTGGACAGGAACTGGAAGTTTGAGAATCAGGGGCACTTCCTTCCACTTGGAAAAGAAAGTAAAAAAAGAAAAAGGACTCCTTGCACAAAAAACTACAGCTAAATCACAATCTGAGGAGTTTTTTGGAGCAAAATCTCGAGAGATATTCTTCGCCAGATTGTAGTTTCTTCGTGTTCGGGATCGCGATCTTACCAACACTGCCGCCGGAAGTCAGATTGCACGTCCGAATGACGTGTTCGCGTTCGCACACTCTCGCGGGATCGTGCGGCCGGATTCCAAATCTCGTGGCGCCCGCGAACGGATAGGAAGTCGCGTCGGCGAACGCAGAATCACGGTAGGTCGTTACCGCACGCGCGAGAACGTATATTAAACGCGCGAAGAAGAAAACCAGCTACGCCGCAAATTGCGTAGTGCACGGTAACTTCGCGTTCTACGCAAATCGCAAAGTTACCGAAACTACGCAAGCTCCGTGAGCGTAGCGTAGTTCACCGCCCAGGGTTAATCTTCACCAGAAAGATTATCTGTTGTTTCACTAGATCCTGTAATCATAGCTGTATTATCACCTTGGTGTTGCACATTTTTCATTTTAAAAAATTTGAAGAGTTTCAATTTGCGAGTAAAGAAATACAGGTCAATTCTTGTTTGGGTAAATTCAAAATTCTGAGTCGGGCAAAAGGTCAATCCTTTCTTCAATACCATTTCTTCAGGTTTTGTCAATCTATGCGATGTTAAGTTGATGATAGTTAAATCCTCCACTGGATTTATCTTCTTGTTCCCCTCTTGCTGCGTGTTTGTGAGGCTACTCCTTGGTTTCCCTCTGCAGAAGCCCCCTCTTCGTGTTTTTCTAGTCTTCTTTCTGGGGGCTTGCCTCTGCTGCCTCTTTGCCACGTCTGTCGCATGAGTTGGAACTCCTCGTGAAAATGGGATTGCATTAGATGTTGCCCACTCGGTGCTGCTCTTTCATCTGTTGTAACATCAGATTCTGAGGTCTCTCTTTGTTCTCTCTGTTCAGCAGTTTTTCTGTTGGCGCTAGTTCTAAGCGCTCTGCGAGGTGCATCAAACTTTCGTGCAAAAGTGAGAACTCTCCCTTGCTCGTAATCACGGGCATCTCAATTAAATTTGGTTTGTTTACGTTGCCTGATTTTATCCTCGTATACCAGGAGACGTTTTTTCATGATTTCCCTCAGTTCGTCCCTCAGCTTCGAATCCGGATCTTGAGAGATTAATAATTCCAGTTCCTTGATTTCTTTTTGACATTTTTCTCTGTCGCTCCACGCAAATTTTATTAAGATTTTCAGCATCCCTACCGACACTTCTGCGGTATAGGATGCTCATTCATTGAGCAGCAGTGGGTCCGGATTTTCGTAGGCGGGGATGGTATTGATGCGTAAACCGCGTGGGATACGTTGCACCTCAATATAGTTCTGAAGAGAGGTTGCTTACCACCATTTGCGGATTTCGCGTTCGAACAGTCGCTCTAGTTTACCAAAGTGGGATTTTAGAGTCCCTTGTGTACTGGTTGTGGCGCTGCTATCAGTGCCATGTTGGGTGGTAACTTTAAAAAAAATATCAGCCGCTGCTTCGCGGCGTGCCTCATCGGAGTACATTCCTTCTTCATGTATTGTGCCTCCGTCAATGTTGAACAAATATATCACGATCACCCTCAAAGCGTTCCAGCCGATTTTACAAAATGCATGCCATATAGATATCCAGTAGTGAAATCACTCTGAGAGAAAGAAACTGGGACGTGCGCATCCTCCGACTCACCCGTCCACATCTCGTCCCTCTGATTCTCTCCGTGATATCTTCGGCTGTGCTAATGCGACGTCGGTTGCAGCTTCACAGTTCCATCAGTAGTCGCAGCGAGCACTCAGGAACGGGTGCCGGTCAATTGTCCCAGGCGATGGTACCTCGGAGTTATATGTAGCTCAATACCCCATATATATATATATGGCGGTCGCCAGTAGGTAGTTATAGTTAGAACCTAGTTTCCATAGGAAAAGCATTTTTTGATTTTCTAATAACTTTGGCGTTGTTTGACGAATCTTCCTGAAATTCCCCCCCAAAAAGTCTATCCAGGTCAGCTCCTATCCTGAAAGTTTGGGGGTGATTCGTCAAGCGGGGGATGAGAAAAAAAGGGGGGTCCCAAAACTCGTTTTCTCCATGTTAATTTCCGTAGGAAATTTTGGGACGAGCTATTCAAAAAATAAGAGTCAAAAAATCAATTTCCCATAGGAAACTTTGTGCAAGGCTACAGCCGAAACTACTGAACAGAATTACTCCAAATTTGGCAGAAAGGTAGTGCTTGGGTCAGAAAGCTACCTTTTTAAAAATGGTGTAAATCCGTTCAGTAGTTGCTGAGAAATTAGAAAAATAAAGGTTTCGATATCTGGGCGGAGCCTAAGTCACGTGCGCGAGATTCACTGTGATTGGCTGCTAGTAGTCCAAACCAGGAACTGTTGGCAGCCATCTTGTGGCTCGGTAGAAGCGAGTCACCCGAAAATGGAGAAACAAAGGTATAAAACAAGAGAAGGGGGCAGGGTAGAAAAATCCTGACCCCCTAGGCCTGCTCAGGGGGTCCCAGAAGGACCCCAAGGGCCCAAAAAATCATTTAAAAAAAAAAAATTGGCAAAGATTCGCGCTGGGGTCGCGGTTTCTCGCGTTTCATTGTAATGAGGCCCTTGGGTGGGCTAGGTTCCGGGGGTATTTCTTAAAAAATAATAGCAGGGGCTCGCAGGGGTGACCTGGGGTCCGCGCAGCCCCGGGGCTTCACTCATGTTGGGAAGGGGGTTGCGCGGCCCCCCTTCTGGAGCCTTCTATGTGCTTGTAACTTTGGCGTCGTTTGACAAATCTTTATGAAATTATCCAAAAAGTTTCTCTTTTTTGATTAGCTCTTATATTGAAAGTTTGGGGGTGAATGGTGTAGGAGGGGCTGAGAAAAAGAGGGTCCTAAAACGTGTTTTCTCCATGCAATTTCCATACGAAACTTTACAGAAGACTACAGGTGAAACTGCTGAACGGAATTACGCTAAATTTGGCAGGGAGAAAGGTGATGGTCCAGAAAGCACGCTTTTGTTTAAATGGTGTAAATCCGTTCAGTAGTTTTTGAGAAATATCAAATTTTACAGATATCGATATTTGAGAATTCTGACATGTGATTGGCTGAGGGGTTACAAGCACCAGCTTGCGGCTTATTGGCTGTGAATGGTTGAAACCAGGAAGTGTTGGCAGCCATTTTGTGATTTACTCCGTCAGCTCGCATCTCTCCGTGTAGAAGCCATTGGGTTCGTAGTTTTACCTCTGCGAGGCAACACTGGCATCTGTGTCTGTGTGAGATATGCCTTTCACGCTGCCTCTCTTCATATCACCAGGTCGCGGCTATGCCTTTAGAAGCCCCTCCGTCGGCTCGGAGCTCTGTGAGTCAGTCTGTCGGTACGATCCCCTACACTACCCAAACACCACTGCACTACCCTAAACCCTAAATCTACCCCCAGCACGACTCCCTACCCAAACACCACTGCACTACCCTAAACCCTAAAATACTACCCCCAGCACAACCCCCTACACTACCCAAACACCACTGCATTGTCGTAAACCCTAAAACACTACCCCTAGCAGGACCCCCTATACTACGCAAACACCACTGCAGTACCCTAAATCCTAAAACACTATCCCCAGCATGACCCCTTACACTACCCAAACACCACTAGACTACCCTAAACCCTAAAACACTACCCCCAGCACGACCCCCTACACTACCCAAACACCACTGTTCTATCCTAAACCCTAAAAGACTACCCCAGCACGACCCCTTACAGTACACAAACACCCCTGCAGTACTGTAAACACTAAAACACTACTCCGAGGATGACCCCCTACACTACACAAACACCACTGCACTGCCCTAAACCCTAAAACACTACTCCCAGCATGACACCCTACACTACCCAAACACCACTGCACTGCCGTAAACCCTAAAACACTACTACCAGCATGACCCCCTACACTACACAAACACCACTGCACTACCCTAAACCCCAAAACAGTACTCCCAGCATGACCCCTTACACTACCCAAACATTACTGCATTGTCGTAAACTCTAAAACACTACCTCCAGCACGATTCTTACACTACCCAAACACCACTGCACTACCTTAAACCCTAAAACGCTACCTCCAACAGGAACCCCCTACAGTGCACAAACACCACTGTACTACCCTAAAGCATAAAACAGTACCAGTCCGTCGGTTTGCAGGTCTGCGTCTGCGAGCCGTCGTGTCCCTAGCTGTACATGTGCGAGCCAGTCCGTTAGGTGATAGGTGTGTCTCTGCTAGCAGGGCCGTTGGCCCGTTGGTGTCCCCTTGCGAGTTAGACCCGAGCTCTCCCTCTGCGAGCCAGCACGCTGGTGTGCGTTTGCGAGCCGACGGCCTGTAGCTCTCCCTCTGCGAGCCGAGCCGACGGGCCGCAGCTCTCCCTCTGCGAGCCTACCCGACGGCCCGCAGGTCTCCCTGTGCTAGCCGGATCGCAGCTGTCACTCTGCGAACTGATATTGGGAATATAAGGCGGCTCTAAAAAGAGCCCTTGTGTTTATTAGTTGGAGCTACATATAAGTGCGGATGCACAGCTTCAGGTTATTCAGAAAAACTCGATTTCCCTGATCTGTGAAGTGTACTCCATCACTTCTGTAGATATCAGCCATATCAAAACGTATGTTGTTGTTGTAGATCGACCCCATTCTATGGTCTCTGAGGTATGCAGACACAGCTTTGTTGACATTCTTCCTAGATTTTTCAATCTGAGGACAAAATTGGTTTGACCATTTCCACTTCTGTCTTTGGCATATATTGGAATATACAAAGACAGTTTGAGGCAAAAGCAACATCAATTGTCGAAAGGTGTCTTTCATTAGCATTTCCAAACCTACACCAGTCAATGTGCCTAGGTCGTTTCCACCACAGTGCACAATCATGAGGTCAGGGTGTTGGAGATGCAAACAGGTTTTAACCAAAGGCAACAATTGGTGCCACTTCAATCCTCTCTGTCCAAACCATTTAATGTCCACATTTTGTAAACCTAGGTCTAAGTCAATACGTCTCTGTTCTGCGTACCTCTTGCACCAGAAAACATAGCTATGTCCTACTATCCACACTAGCATTTTGAAGGTATGGCTGGGAAGTATGGATAGATGTCTGTAGCTCATGCAGTCCGTTCGTAGAATAAGAGATATGTTTAAAGGTGGGGAACTACTTTTTTTCTCATTCAAAACGATAACTGATTGGGAGATGAAAAGCATTGTTTTTTAAAAGTAGGGTGCACATTCGTTTTGTGGAAAAGCATCTTTGTTATTGGTTAAGAAAAAGCAGTTTAAACGTGGAGTACATATGATAGGATAACATTTGGTCAACTCAACCACACCTGCTACTTGCATTTGGAAGGCACTGTTCGAACTTAAAACAATCGTGAACTTTTAACCTGCACATGCCGTTAAATGTTCGAGAAAATGTTGCAAAAAAATATTGTTAGGTTTAAAAAAATTGATGAACTTTTAACCTGCACGTGTTGTAGAATGTTCTAGAAAGTGTGTTGATAGAATACGTTGCACTTCTGACTTCTATGTGTCCTTGAATATTAAAAAAAACTGTTTATATGGAAAATTAAAAAATAACCAATATAGAGAAGTTTTGCAATCTAAAAGAATCAAGGAACTATTCTAATTTGTTCTTTACATGTATTTATGTGTGGAGTAACAAAATTACAGACACAACAGCACCAGGAAGAGGAACAAGCAGGGAGTGGGGTGACGGGGGAGATGGGCACAATGGCACACATGCACAATTAAGTACAGCACAACTACAGACAAACCATGGCTAAAATGAAACACACCAACAAGGAGCACAAGTCACACAACCCGCCAACATCACACCACTGAACAAGCACAGAAGTGAGAACCACACTGCCTGAAAGGGAGAAGGGTGAACAAAACCTCACATGAAGGGACATCTCACACAGAATGCAGCACACACACATAGGAAGCAGAGCACACCAACATCCAACACAATGTTGTCCAAACACAAACATTCACACAATTGAACACAGGACACAAATGCACTCGCCTGTGGCGGATAAACGTCCAAAAGCGTCAGTACGAAACAGGCACATGAGAACGCATAAGTACAAACACACAGTCCGGATGGGGTAGCAATTCACGTATGGCAGGCAGCCAGAGAGTCTGTGACACACACATTGGCATACAAATGAAGACAAAACACATTTGGAGACAAGTGAAAATGTGGAAACTTTATTAAAAAAAAGTGCATGTCAGTAAGGCCAAGAGTAGTGCCACGATATGCAGACAAATGCAGCAGCATGCCTGAATAAGGAATGTAGGAAAACGTCCATGTTCACCTCTGGGTAGTCCATCACCAACACACGTCAGTGTCAAGCAGCGTTGGCTGTCCGCGCCTCGGACATGAGTCAACACCAATGCAGCCATGTCCACTGTCGTCTTGGGACATGTGACCAGATGCACAACTTGCAATGATGCACGACTCGATGTGCAATGTGGCACATCGAGTCGTGGTTGCAGGTACCTTGTCACTCGTCCATGAACGCGAGTGCAGCTGCGTAAGCCACTATCTCTAATGAGTGATGGTTGGCCACAATATTTGGCATGTCGTTGACATAATCCATCAGCTGACCGGGACAGATGTGCTGACTCCAACCACTGTACCCAATGTGCACCAAAGCAGAATCGGGAAGTGGGTCAATTTGCTCACTGCATACTACGACACGTGCAATCTCCCAGGCCCAGTTCCCAACATGCATGCCAAACATCCATGCATGCCATAAACGGGCATCACCATGACACTCCTGGTCGTGGGCCAACAGGGGGCGCACATACCCGTCGTAATCCATGTCAGCTACACACACATTGGAGAGGCACACGTCCATGCACCACTCGAATAGGCACGTGCGACATTGCAATACAGGTTGAACGCAGGTGACGTCCGCAATGTGGAAGCTCAGCCGGTAAGTGATCCGCAGCAGTGCCAAAGGCAGTGCACCCAGGACATGCAGCAGACCTGCAAGGTATAGGTGGACGTGAACGGAGTCGACCATGTGTTCGGGATGCCCTGCCATTGCGTCAGTGGCTCTGCTTGTAGCTGCACTGGCTTGCCGTGTGCCAGTCTTGTGGATGAAATGGCACAGCTTGGTGCAATGAGCCGGGTCTGTGTGCAATGGGTGCAGGGCAGGGGTGTGGTGGAGTACGTGTGAAGGCCATTTCACGCACGCTAACTATGACGAAGGACTTTTGAGTGTGGGATGTGTACTCGTTCTCAAATCGGGCAGTGCGTACTGTGGGAGACGGATGCAAATATTATCGTATCTGTCAGGGGGGGCTGGCCACTTGCAAGTTCCTTCTCGGAGCAGCAGATGTGTTAGCGCAAGATAGCTCAGACAAAGAACCTTTCATCCCTACAGTAACTTCTCCAGCTGCATTCATACAGGATGTGTACAAAGGCCGGTCGTGGGTGTTGTGGGATGTCTGCGACCCTGGTCATCATGGATGAGATGCCCAGCACGTGGCACATGGGCGGGTTCACTGTGTGTTACGTTGCCAAACAGCTGCTCCTCCCTCCCACGAGCCCCCACACTTTTGTGCGCTGCGCTGTTGTAGCCCATGCACTCCTACGGCACACCATTGTAATGCCTATTCGCGCATGTCCTGCGGCATTCCAATCACACCGTGACACTGCCGTTTGGAGGTGGTGCATGCCACTTTACAACATCGACTGCTGCGGCCCTTGTGGCGGCCACACCAGAACACAGAGACACACTTACCGCACTTCTTGCACACGGACATGTCCGAGACACCCCGTTCCCCTTGCCGGATAGGCACACCCCTGCGCTGACCTGTGTACGCCGGACCAGCACACGCCGCTTGCGCATGCAGGAGGATGCGTGCGTAGCTACAAGTCCAGGCTCACTGCCAACGCTGAGGTGACATGGTAATGTCTGCTGAAGACAGCACACTGTGATGTTGCTAACACAATGACCACACGGACACACTTGCTCAGATGCGGGTTTGGGGGGCGTTGGCGGTCCTGGGGTTGTTGCGATGAGTGTTGTGGCCCTCATGGGTATCCGTGTATCATGCTCATTGACTCTATGGCACCTGTGGGTGTTCCGGTGTGGCTCTTGGCTGTGTTCCCTTTCATACTGCAGGTAGTCGTCCTGCTTAACACCAGCAGAAAGCAGGTGTAAAATCCCTGGTGCTAACTCGGCTTATCGCCGTAATTTGTTTCGCATCGCAGTTTCTGCCTTTTGTTGTGAAAGTTGTGATGTGGTTTTTTCGTGTACAGAAAAATAAACGAACTGGGCTGTGTATCCCGTCAAGATTCAGCACCTGACCCACTATTCCCAATCAATATAAATACAATGAGATTTCTTCATTGATTTTGTGTGTACACTGTAAATGCACCCACTACCACAGTGCAATTCAATACAGGATTTTAGTATTTAGAATAAATCGCAAAGGTGCACCTTGTGTGTTTTTGCACGGGAACGCCTACTCTGCATCTCATTATCAGCACTTTAATGCAACTAAAGTTGAGATAAATCTAACACACTATTCAGAAGCTGGTACAAACTGCAGACATCACCAGTATTCCCGCGATAACTGCCCCAAAATTTAACACCATGGTGGACACCACCAAATAACAGTAATAAGAACGAGAAAGAGTCACATAGCACTTAAGTAACAACCAAAAACTTTATTGAAATTCTGTTTTTTTCAAACTTTGGGGCATATTATCTAAAAAGTGCGCTAAACATCGCAAAGCGTGTTTAGGGAGCACTTTTTTATCGCCGGCTATCGTCGGAATAATTTGCCATGCTAACGCTGTATTAGCGACATTTAGCGCTATGGCGATAATTATTCCAGTCATAGCGGTGTTTTCCATGAAACATTGCTGGTTTTCCAGCGATGTTTCATGGAATACGGCGATAACCTTGCTGATAGGACCCTGTGGTCGTATCAGCATAATCCACCCCCCCATGTTAGATATGGCTAACACCTGCTAATTGCAGGTGTTAAATAAATGGTGATGACCTCGGTTAGCGCGACTTTTCACGTCGCTAACTGGGGCCATGGCCACCTTGCTAATAGGCGATAGGCCTGTTAGCGGGTGTTTCCCAGGTTTGTTCGTCGGGAACGCCCACTTTGCATGTCATTAGCGATAAATATCGCTGACATGCAAAGCGATAAAAACACGGGCGCTAATGCCCGAAAACTGTCGCTAACTTCTGTTAGAGACAGTTTGCTGATAGGGCGATATGAATATCGCCGCTTTAGCGGCAAAAAGTGCCGCTAAAGCGGCGATAGTGCCTTTGCTAATATGCCCCTTTATTTTTCCGTTTACGTACATATAGAGGATAAACTAAATTTAACAAACTCAACACAAAACAACAAGGCGGAAGACTCCTGTCGGGTCCATCAATGTCGACGACACAGCCTGGAAAATAAAGCACAAAATAAGGACGTGTGTACGTCAAAGGAGTGAGACACAGAGAAAGAAAGAAGGAAAAAAAAGCCAGAGAGAAAAAGAGAGGGGAGGAAAGAAAGGGAGTGAGAAAGGGAGAAGAGAGAGAGAGTGAGAGAGATAGAAGGAAAGGAAGGAAGAGAGAGAGAGTGAAGAGAGGGAAGTGAGAGAGAGAGAGAGACACTGCCGCCCCTGCACATCCATGACCAAATAATTACCTGCTGCCACAGGAGTGTCTACCAGTGGGCACTCCTCGTGCCCGTGAAAACTCGAGGGCCCGGTCCCGCCACCATGGCTTGGTGCACATTATGTGGACCCGCTCCACGGCCCAGCAGATCCCACACATGTCGCTGAGTCCTGAGTCATCAATGGCAGAGACCACATCAGCTTTTGGTGCCACTAACCCTGTGCAACGCAAGTCAGCGCCACGTGGTGGTAGGCCGCTGATGGACATACAACTTAGGGTGCGACTAACCCTGTGCAGCTCAAGTCCGTGCCACGTGGTTGTAGGCCCCTGACGGCCACATCAGCTTCGGGTGGCACTAACCCTGTGCAACTCAAGTCCGCGCCATGTGGTAGTAGGCCCCTGACGGCCACATCATCTTCGGGTGGCACTAACCCTCTGCAACTCAAGTCCGCGCCACGTGGTGGTAGGCCCCTGACGGCCACATCAGCTTCGGGTGCCACTAACCCTGTGCAACTCAAGTCCACGCCACGTGGTAGTAGGCCCCTGACGGCCATACAGCTCAGGTTGCGACTAACCCTCTGCGCAACTTTTCATGGACTCTTTATGATTGAGACCTGTGGAGCGTCGGCCATCCAGTCACCACCGGCAATAAAGGATGTGACGTTGTCGATCCATTATATTTGCGTGGTCACATGGCCTGTGACGCATGTGCCGGATGGGTGTGGTGTATGTGCAAACCTGCCCTCAGGGAGTGGCCGTGACATGTTGACAACTAGACTCAAAAAGCTTTGGGAGGTACCCTAGTACTTGGAAAAGGGATGGGTATAGATACTGAAACAAACACAAAGTTCCCTTCTCCTTCTTCTCTGAAAACATGAGGATTCGATCCTCTAATTGGATTGGTTAACTTAGTTATAGTAAGGCCATACACTGAGATATAATAAGACAAGTTTTACCAGGTTGCTAAATTTACAGACAAAAATATATAAAATCATACATAGAATAATCAATTTCTAATCAAACATATGAATTCAAAGGAATGTATTATCAATATTTTATTCAAAAGATCATGTTCTATACAATTGATATAAAACAATATGTGCAATAAATACATGAAGAACAACTGACAGTTGTTCTTCATGTATTTATTGCACATATTGTTTACCTTTATTTAAAAATATGATGAATATATGATTTTAAATGTGTTTTTAACTTTGTTAATATCAATTGTATAGAACATGATCTTTTGAATAAAATATTGATAATACATTCCTTTGAATTCATATGTTTGATTAGAAATTGATTATTCTATGTATGATTTTATATATTTTTGTCTGTAAATTTAGCAACCTGGTAAAATTTGTCTCATTATATCTCAGTGTATGGCCTTACTATAACTAAGTTAACCAATCCAAATAGAGGATCGAATCCTCATGTTTTCAGAGTAGAAGGAGAAGGGAACTTTGTGTTTGTTTCATGTTGACAACTAGACCACAGACCTGCACACCAACAGCGAGTACGCCTGCGACAGGTAGCTATGTGGGGGGTGTGAAAACGTGTTTTCTCAATGGATTTTCCATAGGAAACTTTAGACAAGGCTACAGGTCAAACTGCTGAACGGAATTACGCCAAATTTGGTAGGGAGAAAGGTCTTGGTCCAGAAAGCACGCTTTCTCACATCGAGTGAAAATATAAAAGAAAGGTCCCGGGGGCAATTTAATATACCGGAGCTCTGTCTGTGCGAGATAACCCTTTCACGCTTCCTCTGCCCAACATCACCACTTCGCAGCTATGCCGGTAGAAGCCAGTCCGTCGGCTCACAGCTCTCTACCTTTGCGAGCTAGTACGCTGCTGTGCCTGCACCTCTGCGAGCTATTACGCTGCTGTTCCTTTGGGAGCAGACGGCTCGTAGTACTGCGTCTATGAGTCGAGCGGACGGGCCGCAGTTGTCCCTCTGCGAGCCTTGGTGCGAACTGTTCATAAGTCACACTACATAAGCATTGAAAAGCCATTTTGTGATTCAGTCCGTCAGCTGGCATCTGTTCGAGGCATTTCTGAAAACATACCGGAGTTCTTTCTGTGAGAGATACCCCTTTCACGCTGCCTCTCCCCACATCAGCAGGTAACGCACCCTCTTCCCACATTACCAACATACACCCAACAACCTTCTTGGGCCCGGAATTGTCCCTGTGCGGTTGAACAAACAAGAATCTTAGTCATGTATAGATTTACATATAAGACATTTTATTTAAACAAAACAACAACAAATAAAACTGAAGGGAGTCTGGTGCTGTCGTCGTTGCCACGAAGTTGGGGTCACTGCCATTCAGGACTCAGGACACAGTTCCACATGTGGGATCGGCTTGTGTTGAACAGGGTTAGTGGCACCACGTGTTGCCGGCTTGTGTTGAACAGGGTTAGTGGCACCACGTGGCGCGGCTTGTGTTGAACAGGGTTAGTGGCACCACGTGTCCAAAATTCGAATTGCGGGCTCTGCTGCCCGCAGTGTAGACTGCTAATGAGTGTTCGTTTGCACTTGAAGATGAATTTGGTGATTGTACTAAAGCTATAACTGATATAAAAAAAGTTCTTGAAGCAAGGATACTAAAAGGATATTATGTAGGTTTTAGGCCTGTGATAGTTACTTGCCTACTGGACTCTGTAATTAATGAATCAAGACTTAATTTTAATTGTGAGCCCTGATGACCGCAGTGTAGGCCAGAGGTAGCGGTCAGAAAGGGCCCATAGTCACGTGGCGTTGAGTTGAGGTGCACAGTTAGTGGCACCAGAAGCATTGAGAATGTATGAGCCTGTGATGCTGCTTGGTGCGGACGGGCCGCACTGGGAGCAATGTCTCTTGCCTACTGGACTGCGTCATCTGCAATCGCGACTGTATCTGAATTGTGAGCCCTGCTGACCGCAGTGTAGGCCAGAGGTAGCGGTGAGCAAGGGCCCACAGCCACGTGCATAGGTTGGTGGCCCCACTGGTCTGCGTAGTTCAGGTTCAGTGGCACCACGTGTCGCCGGCCTTCCATATGCAAATACGCCTCACTAATCGAAGGGAGTCTGGTGCTGTGGTCGCTGCCACGAAGTTGGGGTCACTGCTATTCAGGAGTCAGGACACAGTTCCACATGTGGGATCGGCTTGTGTTGAACAGGGTTAGTGGCACCACGTGTCGCCGGCCTTGCATATGGAAATATGCCTCACTGATCAAAGGGAGTCTGGTGCTGTGGTCGCTGCCACGGACTTGGGGTCACTGCCATTCAGGACTCAGGATACAGTTCCACATGTGGGATCGGCTTGTGTTGAACAGGGTTAGTGGCACCACGTGTCGCCGGCTTGGGTTGAACAGGGTTAGTGGCACCACGTGTCGCGGCTTGTGTTGAACAGGGTTAGTGGCACTACGTGTCGCCGGCTTGTGTTGAACAGGGTTAGTGGCACCACGTGTCGCGGCTTGTGTTGAACAGGGTTAGTGGCACCACGTGTCGCCGGCTTGTGTTGAACAGGGTTAGTGGCACCACGTGTCGCCGGTCTTCCACAGTGTAGGCCGGAGGCAGCGGTCAGCAAAGGCCCACAGCCACGTGACGTTGACTTGAGCTGCACAGATTGGGAGCATACAGTCTTCTTAACCGATTATACTCTCTTACACAATTTGCATCGGCACTAATCTTGAACTGTTAGCCCTGCTAACCGCATTGTAGGCCGGAGGCAGCGGTCATCAAGGGCCCACAGCCACGTGGCGTTGACTTGAGCTGCACAGAGTTAGTGGTACTTGAAGCACTTAGCGTGTGCGCAGTCAGCGATGATGCGTGGTCCGGGCTGGCCGCACTGGTAGCAATGTCTGTTGCTTACTGGACTGCGTCATCTGCAATCGCGAGTCGCTCTTAATTGTGAGCCCTACTCACCGCAGTGGAGGCAGGAGGCAGCGGTGAGGAAGGGCCCACAGGCACGTGTTGTTGACTTGAGGAATGTCTGTTGCCTACTGGACTGCGTCATCTGCAATCTCGACTCCATCTGAATTGTGAGCCCTACTGACCGCAGTGTAGGCCGGAGGCAGCGGTCAGGAAGGGCCCACAGCCATGTGTTGTTGACTTGAGCAATGTCTCTTGCCTACTGGACTGCGTCATCTGCAATCGCGACTCGATCTGAATTGTGAGCCTTGCTGTCCGCAGTGTATATCGAAGGCAGTAGTTTGTACAGACATAAGTCTGTGGTGCTGTGCCGCTGGGGGCCTGTGTGACGGAAGCCAGCAATCAGCTGAGGAGGTTGGCGGTCACGTCGGCGGCCTCGTGGCAGGGTGAGGGGTGCCGCCCTGGCAGACGCTTTGGCCTTCCCACAAGTGAACCACGCCCAGAGCTCCGGCCTATTTATTCACACTCCTACGCTGAAGTGGCGTACGTCGGACCAGCCCACTCCGGTTACGCTTATGCTTACAGGGGGGGACGACACAGCTACATGACTGAGATCTTCCCTAGTGTTTGACGTAACATGGTTGGGTCCACTGTCCACAACACTACAAGCATCAGTAGTATTTGTGCACATGGAGAGGTGTGTGTTCTGCATACTGAGATGTGTCCAGCACATCACCGCTACACTTTGCATTGTGTGCATTGTTAAACATGGGTGAATTGCTTCCTTCACATATAGTTTGTTCACACCTGTCCCAATATTCAGCTATTGTGTGGCTGAGGGGCCATGCCATTTTCAGAAAGTTCGCTGTCTTGTTCTGCGCTGCCTCTGTGGTAGAGGGGGGAGGGTCCTGGGGGTGGTGGTGGGTGTTGTGGCTTTCTTGGGTGTTGGAGCTGCTTGATCAGTAGGTCTATGACATGTGTTGGTCTTCAGATGTGGCTCTGGGCTGGGCTCCCTTTCATACTGTATGTAGTTGTTTAATATTTAAAAAACAAGAAGACATTATATAGTTTAAATAACAAATAAAAAAAATTACAGTAGGGAGAGGGGTGGTATGGGGGGAGGTCCTGAGGGTTGTGGCAGTGGGTGTTGTGTCCTTCTTGGGTGTCGGAAAAAACTATAGGTTAAATGAACATTATAATTAGAAGTTAGCATTAAAAAAAACATTGAAATTCACTGAAAAAACCATAGGTTTCAGGGACGTTATAGATAGAAATTAGTATTTAAAAAACCTTTGAAATTCACTGAAAAAACCATAGGTTTCAGGCACGTTATAGTTAGAAATTAGCATTTAAAAATCTTAGAAATTCACTGAAAAAACCATAGGTTTCAGGGACGTTATAGTTAGTTGGACATTTCACTCATACAAAACCAAAGAAATTCCACTGTTATAGTTAGTTCAGCTAACTATAACTCGCGCCCCCGCAATGCACTACTGATGACGTCACATATTATATCATTCATGACATGGTCAGTGACATCACTGATGACATCACTGATGACATCTCAAATGACATCACTGATGACATCACTGATGACATCATCCATGTGACAATCTGATGCACCTCCTCACACACTAATATAACCTTTGATACACTCACTGTAAAATACAGACTACCATTTTCGATACCATTGACACACTAATACCAGTTACTACATACCCACTCAGTGATTCCTAGGTCTACACACACATCTACCCATTCACCCATACAATCACTCATACATGCAGTCACTGATCAATAGAACACTATCAAATGCACTCATACACCTATATAGACATTGACACACCAGCACTCATCCTAGTCAGTTATGTACTCATCCTAGTCACTCATGCAAAGAATCAATCACAGTTCCATTTACTCACCTACACAGTTATACACACACCACCTCATTTATTCATACAGATAGTAACGCATACTTAGTCTCTTATATAATCACTAATACAAGTATACACTCATACATACAGCCACTCTCACAATCACTGACTCTCACGTATAGTCATTTCTATACACCAACTCTCACATACACTGCCTTTTATATATGTACTTAGCTGGACATGTGCACTGAGACATCGATTCACTCACCAAGACGCCCATATACACACTTACCCACTCATACAACTGTTTCCACATGCACTCTTAAACTCATACACCCTGTCAATCAACCACTCACACATCTATGCACAGAGTCACACACCCCCACCCAACCACACACACACTCAGTCTCCTATACAAATACGCAGGCAACTAATCAATAACCCATATAGACATTCATGTAGCTACTGACCAACCGATGCAGCAGCTTACACAACAACAGACAGAGTGATACAGACATTCACACACTTTAGACACTAACCCATGTATTCAGTAAGATACATTTAATCATTCACTTAAACAGTCAGTCACACACCTACTAAATCCTCCATCCAGACACTTATACATCCATTCATTCTTCAATACAGCTTGGTATATATATAATACATATTTAAATTTTAAATAAAACCACATTCACTGGATGATGTCATCAGTGATGTTATCAGTGATGTCATTTGAGATGTCATCAGTGATGTCATCAGTGATGTCACTGACCATGTCATGAATGATGTAATATGTGACGTCATCAGCAGTGCATTGCGGGGGCGCGAGTTATAGTTAGCTGAACTAACTATAACGGTGGAATTTCTATGGTTTTGTATGAGTGAAATGTCCAACTAACTATAACATCCCTGAAACCTATGGTTTTTTCAGTGAATTTCTAAGGTTTTTTAAATGCTAATTTCTAACTATAACGTGCCTGAAACCTATGGTTTTTTCCGTGAATATATATATAAATATTTTACTTTCCTTTATCATGGCCCCAGGCAATTGGGATGGGTTATCCCTCTCCACCAGGGAAATTTGGGGAGGGACAGAGTAAACAGAAACGGAGCTGCCTGTGATCATAGGCCTTCAGGGAACTACCCTTCAGGTGCGTGCAGAAGTAATTGACATTCCATCCTGTGTCACGGGAAGGGAGGAGGGCTTTGTGTGAGGCATGTCAGGAGGCCTAGAAAAGGAGTGGGAAAAAAATACAGAGCCTCTGTGTCCCGCGCTGTGATCTGGGAAGTAGACCAGTACTGCAGAAGAGTGATGCAGGCCCAAGCTGTCGGTTTTCATTCAATTTCCTCTTCTCACGGCCCTTAGGATGAGGATGGCAGACAATTGAGTATAGGTTTGGGGCATAGCTGTTGCCGGGAGGGGGGCATGAGCAGTTGCACCGTGTCGCGTGGGAGGTCAGGTAATGGGCGCCTATATTTGAGTGGAACTGTACTATCCTTGACAGCAGGGATCAATTTTGTTTCTAGGCACCAGGGTTCATTGAGGGTTGACCCACCCTTTTCCCCTAAAAATGAGCGTTGCACCGCCTATTTTTCCACGAATATTACTGGTCGTTTCTTTTGTTGTGGGACATTGGAAGGTCGAAAAGCAGGTATTTGCTTGGGAAACTTATACAATGATTAGCAGTCCTTTAACATTCTGCTTCAGTTTGTGTTTATAATGATCTAGGAACAGTTTTGGTATCTTTTAAATACCCATTGGGAATTTTTAGGATTTTCAGTTTTCACTTTATATTTCAAACACCAGATGATCTGTTAAAATCAGGTGGCAATCCTAGACCTGGTTCACCATTGCTGCGCTACTGGACTGAGGTGACAAGCGGATCACACGGGGACACTTGCCATAGAGTGTCGATGGTGTCTTATTGAAAGCATCACTGCGAGGTGCTGGTATTCTCCATTTCAAAATTTTGTTATGTAGGAACGTCCTACCAGCCTGTTTGTGCATGGATAGAGCACAACTAGGGTGTATGCAGGTGCATGGCAAGGGAAAGGAAGGATGCCTTTGTGCTACCCTCTTGAGAATATGTGAGAAATGGAGGAGACTGCTCGATAGGCAGGAGACTTCAAGAGAGGGAGAGGTTTCTGACCTCAGCACCTTCCCATCTGGAACATGCTAAATGGAGCTACAAACAAGTATACATATGCAGAGGGAATGGCGTGGGAGAGACAACAAGTGGAATACCCCCCACCACATGGTCAGAAACATCTGGCACAGGGAGTTCAGCTAGAGGAGAGAAGAAGATGCATATCCTCAAGAAGTCATGGTGGGAGTCAGTCGGATGGTAGCTGTGCACCAATTATGCAGGATGACCATCGGTAAGTGCAAGTTTGGCCATGAAGGGTGATAAGGTTTGGGACAGGACTGTGGTTCAGACTTAGAAAAGTGATATGCTATACATTGGGAACAGGCAATTGAGCCAAGGGTTTTTCTGCGGGCAGATGGAGGCTGCATCAAAAAGGGGTTGATAGAGTGCACATGTTGCAAGAATGTTTCTGGGATGAGGTTTGTTTATGTGGAGGGACACGTAGTTGAAAAGCACACTGGCTGCTTGGGCTAGTGGGTGTTAAGGGACAGACAAATAAGAAAAGGATGACAGTGTGAGTGGAGAATAGAGTGAGGAGGGGCAGACTGAGGTAGGGGTTATAAAGACCAAAGTTAAGTTATGGGATGCTATATATTTATCACCTCTGAAGGACCCAAAGATCTGATAAGAAAAGTGTCTGTATGGTAGGTGAAACTACAAATGGGGCGGGGGCAGTTGTTGATGGTGGTCATCATATGAGATTCGGTTTATGGCTACTTTCGATCATGTTCCAATGAGATGACAGGCGTGTTCCAATTGGTACAGGTCTTTTGAGACCTCTGGGGTTCACATAGATTAGATAATATTGATTGGAAGGTGTCAGGGTGACAAGTTAATGTATTAAAGCATGGAGGAGGATACAGCATAGAAGAAAGTTTGCAGAGATGTGTTACTCTGGTAAGTTTTAGAATTTAGGGGAGTTTTCTCCTTCAGGAGGTTTTTTAGGGGTAAGACATTGGGGAGAGGGCTATAATAGGGGTGTGACAAATTTGATTTTTTGGCATGAACTTTGTGTTGGTGACATTGTGAGAGTGAGGTCATTGCATAAGCTGCTCTACCTGTGGCCGGATAGCTTGAGACACATTTGAGAGAGCATAGCAATGTGAGTGAATGTTGATGGTGACTAAGGATTTAGTGGGTACGTTTGACTCTCATTGGAAGTGTATGTATGCAGTTGGTTGACTGTCCTTACTCATGATGTGGACTACCTGGCAGTCTTATAGGTCTTCTTGCAGTAGAGTTGTAGTGTCTAAGAAATGATTATAGGTCACGATTTTGAGGGTGAGAGGATGTGGGGTGAGGATAACTGTTTGTCTGGAGTATCCTCCATTGTGGTAATTGAGTAAGCACACTAGGAAGATGGAGTTTTGACAATGATGAAGGGGTTGTTGCTAACACATTTTTCTCAGAAAGACAAAGCTTTCTGTTGCTTTGGTGGTGAGTTGTGTCTTGTTGTGTCTTACAGTGGTATCAGCATATAGTGTATGAGCAGGAATGTTTGAGATGGCAGCATGTGAGATTAACAAATGTTTGGGGCGTATGCGACACAGGAGAGGTTGGATGACTGATAGGTGGATTTTGTAGGCTTCAAGTTGTACTGTCTGAGTTATGGGAAATGTGGAATTTAACTGCATGTGTTTAGAAGATAAGTTGGTGACTTGTAAATAGGGTTGTGTTGCGAAGACAATGTTTAAATGAGATCGGCCTTCTGTGTATGGACTTCATTGGCAGGCGCGGCCCATTCAGGTAAGAGCGATGGGGTGGTGGGGAGGGGCGGGTGGTTGGGGGGAGTTCACAGACGATGGATTAGGGGAAAATAAAATAAATAAATAAATAAAACAACTTACCTTGCAGTCACCGTGTGAGCCTAATTTTAATGGCTCAAATATATATGAGAGACCACAGTACTTGTGTGAAAGCTACACGTACATGTGAAAAAATGAATAATAAATATCATATCCTTTGTATTAAACATTTACCAATCTTTCGATGTAAACAGCTTTTAATTTTACTTCTCTAGCCTCAGCTAATTATTCCATGTTAATTTGTCTAGTTCCAATAGTGCACAGTGAATTCCTAGGTGATAGCTCTATCACTCATCGCTCATTCCATTGTGCTGTATTAGGAATTTCCACAATGGGAGGTCAAGGATTGGATTATCATTGAAAATCCATTCTTTTATCCTCTTGAGCATCCATGGCCTGTCCATACGGGCAAAGGGGCCACAACCTATCACCTTTTTCCAAGAAGAGTGTCTGTCAGGCTGAGAAAAGGTCTGTCTGGCCGACAGCCTGCTTGTTCAGGTCAGGCAGCCAGGAGATAGACATGCGCTACATGAGCAGGCTTCTGGTTGCCTGAGCTGAACTTTGCCAGGCTGAGGATTTCACAGCTCTGTAGGCGACCTCCTCAGCCTGGCAAAAATGCCTTGTGGCCCTCCCCTCATGATGAGGGGGAGCATCACTGATTGCTTTGGACCTAGATGCTTTAGTTTTAGTACCTGAAGTGCACAGGACTGAGTGTCAATCAGTGACACCTTGCCACAGAGTGTTGTGGGGACAGCAGTTTCACTGACACATCCTACTCTGTAACGAGTGAAGCCCTTCTGCCCTGCCTTCCTTATTGGCAGACCTAAGGTAAGCCACTGAGTTAAGGCAGCAGTCCCAACCCTCCTGGGACCTCAGAGGCTTTCCTGTCTGGGAGCTACAGGGCAGGTAAGTTTTATGTTTTTGAATGTTTGGTGCTTCCATGCTTGTATGTGTAAATGTATGAATTTGTTTTGAGTGAGTGTTGGGAATGGGTGTGTGTGTGCACGTTTGTGAATGAATGGGTGTGAGTGAGTGTATATGTGTGCGTGTGTGGCTGCACACCAAACCCCTCCCTTCCAAAATGACCATCCACCACTGCTCTTGAGTTTAATTTCCTCCTCAGAGAGAATAAAAAAGTTCAAGTATTACCTATACATGAAGTCTTCATCCATTACAGTCTGTCCCTCTGCCTGCCCATACCCTGAAGATCTATGCATTGCTGCCTATTTGGTGATTACCATATGTGGATTGCATGGCACTGCATCTGCGTCTGGCAGTGTGTGTGTTTTTTTTGTATGTCTGTCTGTGATTTTCTGTGTGCATGGTTATCTGTATGTGGTTGTCTTTATGACTATTGACCTGTGTATGTGTATGTAAGGGCTGGATTCAATGGTCGGTCTATGTCTAATGGCCACTATGTTGGTTCCTGTAAATGTGTGGTTTTGTGTGTCCATGAATATTTTTGTGTTTGTTGCCTATCTGCGCATGTGATCGATGCCTGTGTGCACATGTATGGCTACCCTGTACAGCAGCTAAGCAAATTGGTTATGTCAGTGCTAGCTAGGCCAATATACCTTGTGTGTTTATGAGCTTTAAGGCTTCCAGCCTAGGTGTACTTTTTGACCTGTGTGTTTTAGGTTACGTTCTGCTTAGAGTCACAGATCAGGTAACAGGGTCGCTGCTTTATTTCTTCTTTCAGCACGGCTGTTATCTGTAAAATTGAAAAACACAAAGGGGAATGAACGCATCTTTCCCAATGACTGCTGCTACACATTTCACAACAAACAAGAGGGTTGTTCCTGCAGTATATTAAGAGGATAGCCAGACATTCTAACAGAGCAGCGGTCACACAATAAAAAGATGAATTTGAAAATAATTGAGCTGTAGGGACCTACCTACCTACTTTCATCATTTCCAGATGGAACAGCTGCATTGCATTTGCACGGTACTAACAGCACATTGCACTAAAAGACGAAGAAGGATCCTAAGGGCACTAATAGGAAACAAATTGCAGCTTAATCCATCGAGAAAGCTGCTACGGGGGCAATTCTAACTCGAGCTCATATAAAGGCACTGTTCAAAATGGTCTTCGAAATTTTGCATCTTCAAATATATACCCATCAGATGTTAATTGACATTTACAAAAAGTAAGGGTGATGTACTTTTGGCAAAGGAAACTGTTGTGAAGCGTCTGACTTTAAATTGTTTTTGATGTTGTGAATATAGTGCAAAAGAAACGATTGATCGACGGAAGGCTGGACAATGCAAGCATTCACCCCCAGTCACAAGGATCTGGGTTAAATCCATCATTCTTTTGCTCACCACACCACCCCAGTTTGGACCCAGTCATATGCAAATCAGTCTTGACCCTGTTCCTTGTGGGAACAGTCCAGCCCGAACTGCCAAGCCAGGTCCTCCCTGGACCGGAAACAAGCCTCCTGGGACCGGTTTCAGGGCATCACCCTTCATCAGCCAGGCTAGCTTGAATCCAGTGGTGTAGTGAGCACGGGACCCACGTCTGGGCATACCCTTCCCACTTAGGGCAACATATGCAAAAGAAACAATTGATGGATGGAATGCTGGACAATGCAAGCATTCACCCCCAGTCACAAGGATCTGGGTTAAATCCATCATTCTTTTGCTCACCACACCACCCCAGTTTGGACCCAGCCATATGCAAATCAGTCTTGACCCTGTTCCTTGTGGGAACAGTCCAGCCCGAACTGCCAAGCCAGGTCCTCCCTGGACCGGAAACAAGCCTCCTGGGACCGGTTTCAGGGCATCACCCTTCATCAGCCAGGCTAGCTTGAATCCAGTGATGTAGTGAGCACGGGACCCACGTCTGGGCATACCCTTCCCACTTAGGGCGACATATGCAAAAGAAACGATTGATGGACGGAATGCTGGACAATGCAAGCATTCACCCCCAGTCACAAGGATCTGGGTTAAATCCATCATTCTTTTGCTCACCACACCACCCCAGTTTGGACCCAGCCATATGCAAATCAGTCTTGACCCTGTTCCTTGTGGGAACAGTCCAGCCCGAACTGCCAAGCCAGGTCCTCCCTGGACCGGAAACAAGCCTCCTGGTACCGGTTTCAAGGCATCACCCTTCATCAGCCAGGCTAGCTTGAATCCAGTGGTGTAGTGAGCACGGGACCCACGTCTGGGCATACCCTTCCCACTTAGGGCGACATATGCAAAAGAAACGATTGATGGACGGAATGCTGGACAATGCAAGCATTCACCCCCAGTCACAAGGATCTGGGTTAAATCCATCATTCTTTTGCTCACCAAACCACCCCAGTTTGGACCCAGCCATATGCAAATCAGTCTTGACCCTGTTCCTTGTGGGAACAGTCCAGCCCGAACTGCCAAGCCAGGTCCTCCCTGGACCAGAAACAAGCCTCCTGGGACCGGTTTCAGGGCATCACCCTTCATCAGCCATGCTAGCTTGAATCCATTGGTGTAGTGAGCATGGGACCCACGTCTGGGCATACCCTTCCCACTTAGGGTGACAAATGCAAAAGAAATGATTGATGGACGGAATGCTGGACAATGCAAGCATTCACCCCCAGTCACAAGGATCTGGGTTAAATCCATCATTCTTTTGCTCACCACACCACCCCAGTTTGGACCCAGCCATATGCAAATCAGTCTTGACCCTGTTCCTTGTGGGAACAGTCCAGCCCGAACTGCCAAGTCAGGTCCTCCCTGGACCGGAAACAAGCCTCCTAGGACCGGTTTCAGGGCATCACTCTTCATCAGGCAGGCTAGCTTGAATCCAGTGGTGTAGTGAGCACGGGACCCACGTCTGGGCATACCCTTCCCACTTAGGGCGACATATGCAAAAGAAACGATTGATGGACGGAAAGCTGGACAATGCAAGCATTCACCCCCAGTCACAAGGATCTGGGTTAAATCCATCATTCTTTTGCTCACCACACCACCCCAGTTTGGACACAGCCATATGCAAATCAGTCTTGACCCTGTTCCTTGTGGGAACAGTCCAGCCCGAACTGCCAAGGCAGGTCCTCCCTGGACCAGAAACAAGCCTCCTGGGACCGGTTTCAGGGCATCACCCTTCATCAGCCAGGCTAGCTTGAATCCAGTGGTGTAGTGAGCACGGGACCCACGTCTGGGCATACCCTTCCCACTTAGGGCGACATATGCAAAAGAAACGATTGATGGACGGAATGCTGGACAATGCAAGCATTTACCCCCAGTCACAAGGATCTGGGTTAAATCCATCATTCTTTTGCTCACCACAACACCCCAGATTAGACCCAGATCCTTGTGACTGGGGGTGAATGCTTGCATTGTCCCGTGCTCTCCATGCCACTGGAGTCAAGCTATCCTGGCTGAAGAGGGGTGAAACCCCGAAACCGGTCCTAGGATGCTTGAATCCAGTCCAGGGAGGACTTGGCCTGGCAGTTCGGGCTGGACTGTTCCCATTGGGCGCAGGGTCAAGACTGATTTGCATATGGCTGGGTCCAAACTGGAATGGCATGGTGAGCAAAAAAACGATGGATTTAGGCCTAGATCTCTGTACTGGGGTGAATGTATGACATTGTTCTGCATTCTGTCCATCAATTGTTCTTTTTGCATTTGTCACCCCTAATGGGACGGGTATGCCCAGACGTGGGTCCTGTGCTCTCCATGCCACTGGAGTCAAGCTATCCTGGCTGAAGAGGGGTGAAACCCCGAAACCGGTCCTAGGATGCTTGAATCCAGTCCAGGGAGGACCTGGCCTGGCAGTTCGGGCTGGACTGTTCCCATTGGGCGCAGGGTCAAGACTGATTTGCATATGGCTGGGTCCAAACTGGAATGGCATGGTGAGCAAAAAAACGATGGATTTAGGCCTAGATCTCTGTACTGGGGTGAATGTATGACATTGTTCTGCATTCTGTCCATCAATTGTTCTTTTTGCATTTGTCACCTCGAGTGGGACGGGTATGCCCAGATGTGGGTCCCGTGCTCTCCATGCCACTGGAGTCAAGCTATCCTGGCTGAAGAGGGGTGAAACCCCGAAACCGGTCCTAGGATGCTTGATTCCAGTCCAGGGAGGACCTGGCCTGGCAGTTCGGGCTGGACTGTTCCCATTGGGCGCAGGGTCAAGACTGATTTGCATATGGCTGTGTCCAAACTGGAATGGCATGGTGAGCAAAAAAACGATGGATTTAGGCCCAGATCTCTGTACTGGGGTGAATGTATGACATTGTTCTGCATTCTGTCTATCAATTTTTCTTTTTGCATTTGTCAAACCTGAGTGGGACGGGTATGCCCAGACGTGGGTCCCGTGCTCTCCATGCCACTGGGGTCCAAGCTATCCTGGCTGAAGAGGGGTGAAACCCCGAAACCGGTCCTAGGATGCTTGATTCCAGTCCAGGGAGGACCTGGCCTGGCAGTTCGGGCTGGACTGTTCCTATTGGGCAAAGGGTCAACACTGATTTGCAAATGGCTGGGTCCAATCTGGAATGGCATGGTGAGCAAAAAAATGATGGATTTAGGCCCAGATCTCTGTACTGAGGTGAATGTATGACATTGTTCTGCATTCTGTCCATCAATTGTTCTTTTTGCAGTTGTGAATATAGTAGCACAATTTGAGGATTACAGAGAAGTTTTATGTAGATCAGTTGCTTCTGTTTCATACAGTACTTATTTTTGTTGCCGGAAGTGGGTGAGATCACTAAACACGGAAGGGAGTCTCAGCCCACAATGAGTGAGTGGACCGAAAACCTAAGGATGAATGAGATCCGCATCTTGGATAGTACGCCATTTACGTGAAAAACAAAAATGAATATTGTCCAATCACTACCCAAAAGGAAGATTAAACAAACTCCTTCTGCCAGGGTCAGACTAGGCCTAAAAGCAGGGTCGGACTAGGATATAAAATAGGTCTGTGCATCAAAATAGAAGTGGTCACCTACTATTGAATTAGAAAGCTAAAAAAAAGTGGCCTATGTTTGCAAATTTGGGCCGTTTTGCAAGTTATAGAAGACATGCGATGTTTGTTTTAATATCAGGGAAATCAGCAGTAAAACCGTGCCAGTAGTCCAGAAAACAGGCCCAGAAAAAGCCAAAAACACGGCACACACACTAACCTGGCAGACCAACCATTCTGGCACCGCCTGATTGCCCTATAGGTTAGTCCACCTCTGCGAATATAGTGCAATCTGGCAGTGCACAAAGGGCTGGCCTGACCGATCAGTTTATGTGCTGGTTTTTTCTGGATGTTTGTGGCTGGGTTTGTGGTCTGGTGTTTTTTTTCAATTGCTACCTTAAAAGGAAATTAGAGATATTCAGCTTTATTTGCAAATCGTCTAAACCTCATTGCTTTTCATCTGTTAACATTAATGACATGAAAATTCTTTGCAGGGTATTTTTCTGACTAAAAAGACTTATTTGAAGCTCACGTAGGTTTGTGTACCGGACCTATGTTTTGGCAATCACCGAGGGAAAATAAGTGACCTTTTTCGTGTTCCTAGGGAAATCATGTCAAATATATATTGAGAGGAGGAAGTGACAAGTATGCAGCTTTCACTTAGTATAATTTACTTTCGACAAAACATAGTCCAATTCCATTGGAACTCTTAAACAGGTATTAGAGTAGATTTTGATTACAAGAGAGATGCGCACCCTGAATATCAAAACCCAACTATCGATGACAGAATATCGAGGACAAAATATCGAAACCGAAATATGAACAGGTAAGTAAGCATAGATTTTCTATACCTACCACCCCTTATAAGTACCATGGCGATATATATATTCAAGGTAGTTAGATGTGGAGTTAGGAATACTAAATCTATACTTTCCTGCAGATCTTTCAATATTTTGTCCCTCAATTTTCTGTCCATGATGTTCTTGAAGATCAATATTCTTGGTGTTGATATTCAGTAGTACAACCCCAAAGAGACTTTTGGGAATGCCAAGGACCTACATCATATGCCAGAGGGTCTCTCAAGCCTCTGGACAGAGACGTTAGTATACATTACAGTTGGACTGATGAATATAGATCTTATAAGTCGCAAAGTATGTGGTTCAGACTTGCTTTTGAGTAAGGTGGGTTGTGGAAGTGGAGTGAATTGGTTAGTTCAATTTGTCCAGAATGAGACCTAGCATTTGCTCATTGAACACGGCATACTAGTTCTACTTATTATCTCTTACTGGCAATGGAAAGATTGTATAAACAAGATGGTTTACGAGCCTTAGGAAAATCGCAAAATGTTTGGTTGAGTTTTGATACACGGATCATGAGAATTTCAGTGTTGGGTGCTTTGACCCAAAGCATATGATCTTGCTTTTTAACTACTTGAACCTCAATTGTTAGGTATCAGGGAATTTTGTTACAAGCATTTCCTAATCAAAGTGCAATGGGGGGTACAACGGATATAAGCAATATTCAACTTTGCCTTGCACGTACACACATAACTTTGAATTCTATCCTATGATACACCAGGAGGTAATGGAGTGCTTTGAAGAAGGTTTCATGTGCTTTTCGTGTTACAAACAGATGATCACCTGCTCTTAGTCTACATTTCTTAATTTTTAATTAACAATTTGCGAATTGATCCATGACATAACTACACACAACTTTTAGGGTATTGGACATCAAATTGGTACAGTTGACCACTGTGCTTAATGGAAAAGAATAGTTGAGGACAAGCACCCAATAAACTCTCAATTTGTGTCAGAGCTCCTTCCACTGATCCTGACCAAATAAACTGTATTCCCTTCTCATCATTCCAACTCAAGACAAGATCTTCTAGTTTGAGTTAGGGGCATTGCCTTTTACCCAGTTCAATAAGTAACACATGGAGTTGAGATACAAACCCTCAAGGCATGTTCAGTAGGGATTAGGCAGTGTAAATTTTCATAGTCAGATGACCTGTCTGGTCTGTTTTATGAATGACTGGAATCATTCTAGTGCAGTGCCCTCTATACCTGCCCTCTCTTGCAGATTCTGAAGCATCATGTTAAAGTGTAACATATCACTTGCTATGGGGAGGTAAAAAATTCAGAGCAGCAATTTCGTCTTCATATTTGGGAGGTGAGAAATGGACTCTAATTTTATTGGTTATTATGGTCATGGACAATGCTCCAAGATCTCTGAACATGTGTATGTGTCTCTTTCTAGAAGATTTTACTGGAAAATGTTTGATTAAGGATGGGTTAGAATATGGCTATTAACTTGAAATACAACAGGTTTCTTTATGAGCAGATTAGTTTGAGTTTCATGGCTTCAGGAACTGTGCTCTGGAGAAGGCATGTGTTCAAAACATCTAGGCGGACCCAAGGCGGACCAAAGAGACCTCAAGAACTTCCGGCCCATCTCCCTGCTTCCGTTCCCAGCCAAGGTCATCGAGAAGATCGTCAACAGACAGCTAACCCGATACCTCGAAGAAAACAGTATCCTGGACCCATCCCAGTCAGGGTTCCGCAGCAACCACAGCACTGAGACTGCCCTCATCGCCGCCACCGACGACATCAGGACCCTGCTGGACAACGGTGAGTCCGCAGCCCTCATCCTGCTGGACCTCTCCGCCACCTTCGACACTGTCTGCCACCACACTCTACGCGCACGCCTCCACGATGCAGAGATCCGAGACAAGGCCTTGGAATGGACCACCTCCTTCCTCGCCGGCAGAACCCAGAGAGTCCGCCTCCCACCATTCCGATCCGAAGCCTCCGAGATCATCTGCGGCGTACCCCAGGGATCATCCCTCAGCCCAACACTGTTCAACATCTACATGGCCTCGCTCACACGCATCACCAGACAGCACGACCTAAACATAATCTCCTACGCCGACGACACTCAACTGATCCTCTCCCTCACCAAGGACCCCCTCACCGCCAAATCCAACCTCCATGAAGGAATGAAGGACGTCGCCGACTGGATGAAGAACAGCCGACTAAAGCTGAACTCGGACAAGATGGAGGTCCTCATCCTCGGCTCCAACCCCTCAGCCTGGGACGACTCCTGGTGGCCAACGACACTGGGGGCAGCCCCGACACCCACCGACCACGCACGCAACCTTGGAGTCATCCTCGACTCAACACTCTCCATGGCCAAACAAGTCAACGCGGTCTCCTCCTCTTGCTTCAGCACCCTCCGCATGCTTCGCAAGATCTACAGGTGGATCCCGACAGTTACAAGAAGAACAGTCACCCAGGCCCTCGTCAGTAGCAGACTCGACTATGGGAATGCCCTCTACGCGGGAGCCCAGGCCAAGCTCATCAAGCGACTGCAACGCATACAAAACGCCTCCGCACGCCTGATCCTCGACGTACCACGCCACAGCCACATCACCCCCCACCTGAGGAACCTGCACTGGCTCCCCGTCGACAGGAGAATCTCCTTCAAACTCCTCATCCACGCTCACAAGGCACTCCACAAGACCGGCCCAGCCTACCTCAACAGACGACTCTTCTTCCACGTCCCCAACCGCCAGCTCCGCTCCGCCGACCTCTCCCTCGCCACCGTCCCTTGCATTCGAAGAACAACCACCGGCGGCAGATCCTTCTCCCACCTCGCCGCCAAGACCTGGAACACCCTCCCACTCAGCCTACGACAGACCCAAGACCTACTGACCTTCAGGAGGCTACTCAAGACCTGGCTGTTCGACCAGTAGCGGCACCCCCCCCCTTTTTTTTCCCCAGCGCCTTGAGACCCTCGCGGGTAAGTAGTGTGCTCTACAAATTCATTGATTAATTGATTGATATGACATGATGAGTGGGAATTGGAAATATTTATTTGATTACATGTTCTCGATAATCTTCAAATGTGATCGGATTGGAAATGTAATCATTTGTCCAGCTTTAACAATCCTCTTTACTTACATGTACTCTAGGTAGGACAGATAGGCTTATAGTGTTAGGGTATAGGTAGTTGTAGGGATTTTCCCTGGTTGTTATCTCAATTCTCAAAATGTATTATATTGAAAAAGGAAAAATAGATCGTCAATTGATTGTTAGATAACTCACTGTGATGTTTCTAGATTGTTCCCTTGTATTAGTTCATGTATGACTTTAAATATGTTGCTCAAATATGTTACTCAAATGACTGATTGCTATATTAATCCATGCTAATAGTTTTTGTTGGTCCCCTACTTTGAAGTGTGTTCTCATTATATAAATTTAAAACATTCATGACACATTGGGTCTAAAAGTCTTTGCATATAAGAAATAGAAATAAAAACAGATGAAGAAAACTGCTTGGCTGAGTTTTTTCTCACACACCGGCAAATTGGCAAGTGCAGGCGAGATTTGGCATCCCCTAGAGCAATTTTCGGTCACTAGGTGGGGACCCAGTGAGATTTCTCAAATGTGGGTGGTCATGACTGTGCGAAGTGAGAAAGCTGCTGCTCGAGTAGAAAACCAGCTTGAGTGGCAGCAAAATCAACTCAAGAAGCTGCAGGACCTCACATCACTAGTCAATGGCAGCCTTGAAGATGACACTAGGCTCGGCATCACAGCCTCACAACCTCACAGCTCTTCAGAACCAATGCATCCCCAGCTGTGCGCTACATCCCCGATGCCAAGACTTCCCATCGCAAGCCTCTCCTATGGGATCCTCGGTGACGACACAGCAGGACCTTGCACCGCAGCCTCATCGCATCTCAGAACCGACGCATCGCCTCGGATCCACACAACACCACGCAACCAGGATTTAAGATACTTTGTTCAGCTGACCTAATTGGGGCCCATTATCCGGCTCCATGGTGGTCTGCCTGAACCAGATTTCCCTTGTTGCCGCATTGTGCTTTTTGGCGCTATTGTAACTTAAAACTTTACATTCAATATCTCCAATTTTGCTGATTGGATTTTTGTTGTTTGGTCTTGTTTTATTTAATAAATTAAGCTCTATTTTTCTAACCTGGTGGATGATCTTTTTGTGTGGTGCTGTCACTGTTTTACTGTTCGAACTGTTGCCCAAATACTTTACAGAGTGCCTTCAAGTTAAGTCTGACTGCTCTGTGCCAAACTACCAGAGGGTGAGCACAGGTTAATTTGAGGCTTGCTTGTGCCTTACCCTGACCGCTAAGCTCCCTGGCGGCCCGGGAAGATTCACAGTGTGGCGGCCAAAGCTTGTCACAAAAGATAAACGTGCAGCGAGCCGCACTAAAAATTTGAACCTGAAGGAAGAAACCGCGGGCCATAATACTATTGAAATACAGGATTCACGTCTGTATTTGCAACACGTGTTGTTTGACCTATCGACTTTTCAACAGTCTGCCAAACGAGTCTACTAGTGACTGGGCTTTAAGAACACAGCAGGGATCGGCTGATCTCGCAGCTCAGAATAAGTTTTTGGGTCCTGAAGAGAACCCCATATGCGAAGGGGTTTGAAACGCGTCAACCTTTTTTTGTGGGGCCAATCAAGTACACAACTTGATGTTAAAAAATTGAAAGCTTTGCATTTTGAGATTTTTTGTATGGTTGGCCATTGTGTATATTTGATTTTGTCTTGTATTTGTATAAATTTGTTATATTGAGATTTGGGTATGGGTGTGCTGGTATGTGAGGGAAGTGCAATGTATGTATGATTGAACAGAAGTGATTGGCAGAGAGGGGTGCATGAAGGGTTTGCAAAAGAGAAGTGTGGATGGGTGAAAAGATGTATCATAAGAAAGTGTGTGGGTAAGGGGAGCTTGGTCGTTTTCAAAACTTTTAAATTGAATGGACTTTGTTGGTGATTCATTTATGTGAAGTTTATAATAAATTTTGATTAAGTCAAACGGAAAAAGAGGTTTTGTGGTGGCATTGTTTTATTTCAATGCACCAGTTGCAAGGCAAGACTTGCGTACCAGTATTGGCATTTCTGACGTTTTTGTTGGAATCACGCTCAGCCGTGCTGGTCAAGAGCCACAACCCCCCTTTGTTTTTTGGTTACCCTGACTAGGACTGTGGTTGCTGATGACCAGGGCTCACACCCTAGTCACCCAGTAACCCAATTTCTAACAACAGCCAACACAGCAAGTCTATCTGGATCCTCTCTGCAAGATCACCTCTCCTCCAATTCTTGTTGGACTAACCATTTGCTACTTCTTGAACTCTATAGCCTTTTAGTCATTCTCCTCTGTAGTTTTCTGGAATGCTAATTCGAGTTTCAGGGCCTCAATGAGAATTGATGTACCAAAGGTGGAGATGCATGTGATAGGGGACAAGGGCAATGTTGGAAATTGGGCTACTGGTTGAGGGGGTGAAGCCCTACTCAAGCAGCAACCACAATCCCTGTCAGGGTGAAAAGTAAGCAAACCACAAATTAAGCTGTACTTAACCCTCCAGTAACATGGCACAAAAGCAGTCACGCTTAACTTAGAGGCAATGTGTGAAGTATTTATGCATCATTTCAAACAGTAATGGAATGAAAATACAACACAAGAAAAACCCCACACCAATCTAGAAAATTAGAGTAAAATTGAATGAATAGGTTGATACCAAAAGGACAAAGTGGATCAGTAGAACAGGATATATGCAATTTTAAAAACTTAAGTGAAAATAGTGCCTAAAAGCCCAAAGTTTCAACTGTGGTTATCTGGTTGCGCCAGACCGGGACAAAGTCACAAGTTCAGGTCGACCACGATGGCACGCAATTTGGATACAGGGACGAAGTGAGGCAAGCTGAACAAAATTACCCTCCTGGTTTTGAAGTGTTGTGTGAGCCTGCATAGAGGATGTGCCATGCAGCTGAGGTTCCGATGAGCTACAGGGCTGTAATGTGGAGTTCTGCGTTGTCTTCGACAATGTCATTGATGAGGGTCTTGTGATGAGAAGTCCTGTGTGGAAGATGCATTGCGCAGCAGCATTTCCGAAGAATTGCGGGGTTGCGATGCAGAGCCCTGCGTCGTCAGTGAGGATGCCGTCAACGAGGGGCTTGTGATGAAAAGGCCTGCATTGAGGTTGTGTTACACAGCAGCAGTTCTGAGGAGACTGCGAGCCTGGGATGTGAGATCTGCGTCGGGGATGCGTCACACTGTGGTGGTTCCAATGAGCCTGTGAAGATGCATAGCGCTGCGTTGTTTCTGCTTCACAGGACGACAGCTGCCCTTGGAGTCACTTCAGTGATCCTGGGTTCAAGATGCAGGTCCAAGCTTTCACTCAGTCTGCAGGACCGCAGGGCAACAGAGTAGCAGTCCTTTTTGCAAAGCAGCACAGCAGTCCTTCTGAGTCCTCCACAGTTCCAGGTGTACTAAAGAGTTGGGTTTGAAGGCCAATTATTTATACCTGGTGCCCCCTTTGAAGTGGGAGAAGGTTCTGCAGGGTTTCCACCCCTAGAGGTGTCAGGAATTTCTTGCCTCCATGCCCTGTCCCCAGCTTGTCTAGGGTCACAAAAAACTAGTGTCAAACCCATTGTGAGTGTGCTCAGGCAGAGCCTTTGTGATGTGCAGGTGTGGTAGGTGCCAGCTCCTCCACTCATCAAGTCAGAGATGGTCTGTTCTGCCAACAACTATTGCTCCTTTTTTCATTGTCTGGGAGCAAAACACAAAGACCAACTGCCAGTCATGTGACCCAGTATGCAAGCTTCAGTTACAGAATGGTTAGGACAAGAAAATGTAAACTTTCTAAAACTGGCAATTTTAGAATTGTGACTTAAAATCCAATTTTAGCAATAAAGAGGGTTTTAATACATACAAACATGCAAACATGTATAAACATATGGCACTCCTTGTTGTACAAGTAAATATACATATACAAACATTGAAACATGTATACACATAAACCACTTCTCACATTTGGGATTTCAGGAGTAATCGCTGACCTTTTTCACTCTTTATATTTGGCTGCAACCTTATATTTCAACGTTTTTGAAGAAAGGCAAGGATCCAGTCCAATACGTTTTCAAACCTATTTCACAGTTGATTGGCTACTTAAATGTCTTCATCTGTCTCAGCAGAACAACATGGATTTGGATGTAGCTGCTTGGTCCATGATTGAACATATTGATTTAGTAAGTAAGTTTGTGACATTGCAAACAGAAAGAGTGGACCCTTATCTATGATTCTACTTGCTCCCATAAAGGCTTTTGATAGAGTTAGTGGGCACTATTTGTAGGCTCTGATATTGAATTTCACACTTTTCCATGAGACCATCAGAAAGGTGTAAAATCTCTAAGCTACAACAAGTGCAGCAGTTTGGGTTAAAAGAACACTGTTAATCATCTTCTCTGTGTAGAGCAGATGAGAGTAGGTGTGTGCAAGGTATTCACTTGCAAAGTTGGCAAAGTCAGAAACTTCACACTTGATGGCATTGGGTGAAGAGTACTGTATTTGCCTGAAGAAATGCTGCTGTAGAATTTTGTGTGAATGGGACATCTTGCAGCAGGAACTCATATTGCTTGTGACTTTGACATCTTAAGGCATTATTGGGATATATGGTGCCAAATACAGTGGTAGGGAAAAGGACATGATTAAGGAGATGGTGCAGATTGGGAAGTGAAACTCATATGAAGAACAGTGTGGGGCTTGATGTTGGACATGGTTTGGGGACGTGTTATTCACTGGAAGGGTACCAGTTGTGGAAAGAGACTGCAGTGTTAGGGATAGGGGGGATCAGAGTGGAAGATAGCAGAGAGTACTACAGACCAGAATGCACTGGTATGCTTACTTAGGGGCCGATTCCGATTCGGGCCGGAAATCTCTCCGACCGAGCCGGACCCGGAGAGATTTCCGACCGAATCGGACTCTAGCAGTCCGACCGAATGAGTACGATGCGCACGTATGCCATCGGACTCGATTCGGTCGGACTCCCATTGAAGTCAATGGGAGCCAGTCGTACGACGCGTACACGGGCTCCCATTGACTCAATGGGCACGACGCGAACAAGGGCGCCCCCTACAGCATGTTCGCGTTGGTGCGGGTCGCGCCGTACATGCACGTGTAAGGGGGACCCATGGGTCCCCCCTGTGTGCGACTCGCGTGCCTACGCTTCCAGGGGGGTCCGACACGGACCCCCAAAGTGCGGCTCCGACAGCTCCTTGGAGTCGGACTGCACGAGTCGGTCGGAGCGGTCGCGATGCGCATCGTACTTACCCGGCCGGGGAACGTCTCCATTGCGCGGTGCGAGTCGTCCCCGTGCGAGTCGGTCGGAGCGGTCGGGTCCTGCGAACGAGTCGGTCGGAGATTTCGCGAGTGCACGCATCGTACTCGCTCGCCCGGACGCACGTACGATTCGGTCGGGAAATAGGGCTCCGAATCGGATCCGGTAAAGCCGAATCCGATTCGGAGCCCTACCGGCCGAGATCGGAATCGGCCCCTATGTTGTGTTTTGCCCGAAACCCCCAGTTGAAGGCTATTGGTGAGTGCCAGTCCTGTTTTTCTTAAGTGCTGCCAAATGTAGGTTTTTGTTTTTTGCATAAAATGGTTCCCGGGGCCAATGGCTATACACCAGAGGGAGAGCACCCTTCCAGTAACTTGCTGTTTAGTGAACAGTTGAGAAGGCATTGGTCTCTAAATGTTATGCAGGAAATACGTTTGATACACAGTACCTGCTGTGCACCACCAAAGAGCTCATGAAGAGCAAAAAACATGTCTTGGGATAAGAAAATGAATAATTGAAAGAATTTTATACTAGCTAAGAAAATGAAATATTAGAAGAAGTGAATTGTTACCAAGGTTTACTTCACTGGAAGAACTGCGACTTTGCAAAATATGGACCATGTTGACCAGAATCCACTGTGAGGGCAATTGAGTCGTGTTTCACTTGAAACTCACAGCTGAATGTTATTGGTGATTGACAGTTCTATTTTGAGTGTTGCCACATGGAAGATTTTATTTTTGCATAAAATGGTTCCTTGGACCAATGGCTATTCACCAGAAGAAGATGACCTCTGCATCATCATGCCCTTTGGTGATTTAAGAAGGCACTGGTCTTACAAGGCCAGATGTACGACCAATTGCTTTTGCGACTCGGACCGGAGGCTACCATTATGCATATTTGCTTTATGATAGATTTTACAGAACTTCCTCTTCAAACTTCTTTCCCCAGAGACATCCCGCTCACCTTAGATCAGGAAAAATAATAGAGGAGGAGATATCCTCCATGCTTCAGAAAGGTGCAATCACAGAAGTTTCCCTCGAGACGTTAAAGTTTATGAGCACACTCTTCCTAGTAAAGAAAAAAGACAAGGGTTGGAGGCCCGTCATAAACTTGAGAGAACTCAACAAATACCTTGTTTACCGGCACTTCAAGATGGAGGGCATTCATCTTCTGAGGGATTTACTATTAGAAGGAGACTGGCTGGTCAAACTAGACCTAAAAGACACTTACTTTACCATTCCTATGGCCAAGGCTCATCAACCTTTTCTTCAATTTATGTGGAAAAACCATCTTTTCCAAATCCAAGCCCTACCTTTCGGCCTCTCCTCAGCACCATGGTGTTTCACCAAAGTGATGAGATCGGTCGCCTCTTCCCTAAGAGAAAGGGCATACGTATGATCATATACCTAGACGACATCCTCATTCTATCCCAGGAACATTCTCAAATCATTCAAGACCTGAATACTGTAATAGACCTTCTAGAAAAACTAGGTTTCATCATCAACTGAGAGAAGTCAATACTATCCCCCTCCAGAACCCTAGAATTCTTGGGGTTTACCGAAGATACCACGAAATGCCGCCTTCTACTCCCATCAAAGAAAATTTCCAAAATCAAGAAAGAGATAAGACACGTCCTGAATCAACAGAATTTATCTCTAAGAGAACTGGCCAGGTTACTCGGTCTCCTGTCTTCCTCTATCCAAGCTATCTTTCCGGGTCCCCTGAATTATCGAGCTCTTCAAAGAGTAAAAGCGAGGGCCCTATGATCGGGCCTCTGGTATGGGGATCGCGTTTCACTGGACCAGGAAGCAAGATTAGAACTGACCTGGTGGCTAGAGAACTTGGATGCTTGGAACGGGAAGGCAATTTTTGGCTCAACACCAGAATTTGTCTTAGAATCCGATGCGAGCTCCATGGCTGGGGAGCCTGTTTCCTACATCAGAACACGGGGGGTGCTTGGTCTCAAGAAGAATCTTCTCACCACATAAACTACCTAGAATTGACTGCCGGACTCTATGCACTGATGAGTTTCAGACATTCTCTTCAAGGCAGATCTGTCATTCTAAAGATGGACAATATGTCCGCAGTTGCCTATATAAATCGTCTGGGTGGAACAAAGTCTGCAGACCTCTCAAATCTAGCCAAGAAGCTTTGGATGTTCTGCCTGGAACACAAGATCTCTCTAAGGGCCGAATATCTCCCAGGGAAAACAAACATATGTGCGTATTGGAACTCGAGGTTCCTCTTAGACCACAGCGATTGGAAGCTCAACGTTTCTGTTTTCAATTCGCTCAACCAAATATGGGGTCCTCTGGAAATAGATCTCTTTGCGAGCAGGTTGACATTCCAACTGGAGAATTATTACAGCTGGATGCCCGTCCCGGGTGCTCTAGCAGTGCTGGAAGGGGACCAACGCGTACGCCTTTCCCCCTTTTGCCATGATCCAGAGAGTCCTCCAGAAAGTGAGACATCAACGCTCTTCCATTGTCCGAGTCACTCCCTTCTGGCCTTCCCAGGCTTGGTTTCCAACTACCCTGGAGCTGGCTTACGACCTTCCCTTCCTAATTCCTTCCCTAGTGGATCTTCTTACAGACGTAGACGGACGAAGTCACCCCCTAGTTCAAACAGGGAATTTGAACCTTCTTGCCTGGAGAGTGTCAGGAGATCCAATGGTCTCTCAGGACTTTCGTCAACAGCTTTAACTCTCCTCGGAGAGTCTTGGGCCCCTGGTAAACACTACCGGTATAACAACATATGGAAATTGTGGCTACGTTGGTGCTTGGATAGGAATCTGGATTCCGTGGAAGCACCTTTCGTTGACATAGTTAACTTCCTTGTAGAACAATTTGAAAGGGGTCTTAGTTATAGGTCTATCAATTGTTATAGGTCAGCTATTTCCGCAGGACATGCTCTTGTCAATGGTAAAACGGTAGGTAAGAACGCCATTATTTGTAGAGTCCTGAAAAGTATTAGACTCAGGAGACCTCCTAAACCTAGATATCAATCTCTCTGGGATGTTAAATTAATTCTTGATCTTTTCTCTGGCTGGCCTGATAATATTCATTTGGATAGAAAAAATCTTTCGATTAAGCTTGCTACACTTTTATGCTTAGTATCTTGTCGTAGGGTTTCTGATGTTAAGCCTCTTGAAATTTCTAATAGATCTTACAACATGTTTGGAGTCCATTTCGAATTGTTTAGAAGAACCAAGACTATGTCTGATTCTATCTTCTATCCACGTTTTGATTTATGCAAAAAACTTTGTGTGGTTGACTGTATGAAAGAGTACGACTGCAGAATGAATGCTCTTCGCCCTTTAGGTGTGAATCAGTTACTTATCTCCTTCGTTAAACCTCACAAAGCTATTACTTCTGCTTCTATTGCTAGATGGGTTAAAATCGTTATGAATTTAGCAGGTATTGATTTAAAGATGTTCAAAGCTCATTCGATCAGAGGTGCTATGGCCAGTAAATCCTTCTGGTCCGGTGGTAAGTTGGATGATATTCTTAAAGCTGCTGATTGGTCTAATGCTAGGACTTTCGCTCAGCATTATTGTAAACCAATTACTCATATGTCTGATGTAGTCTTACAAAGCTACCAACATGCATAATGGTAGCCTCCGGTCTTGTAATGAAATTGCGATTCTCCTATTACCATGACTAGAGAATCTGGATTTCATTAAAGACACGGAGGCTAACATTATCCCACCCTCCCTTTCCCTTGGATTTTTAGAGCTTACAGTACATTTATTATTATTACTGTTGTACTTATTATTATTGTATCCTTGGTGAAATTGAAGCTATTTATTGATAAATGTTTTTTATTATACCTTTGTTTAATTAATTCGTTTACCTCCTTATTTTAGCGTTTTTTATTCTGGAGTTACTTGTACCTTTCTCTCCCTTTTTTCAGATAATCTCTCATAACTTCAGGATTTGGACCTTCGGTTCTTTCTTCGCTCCTCCTTTCCTTCGTTTGGTGATGGTTTAAAGAAATTGTTTGGACTCTAAGTTTTTCGGGACTTATACTGTTCTACACCACATTTAAAAGAGGCAGATTGTTATGGGCTCATGCCTTTTATTCACTGTTAATGTTCTATTCTGGAACCTTTTTGCTTTATGATGTATGCGGCTGCTTGGACTGCATTAAAAGAAATATGCATAATGTTAGCCTCTGTGTCTTTAATGAAATCCAGATTCTCTAGTCATGGTAATAGGAGAATCGCAATTCCAAATGGGGTCGCAAAATGCGAGGCTCATGAATAATAATGAGCCACTCACAATTTGCGACCCCATTGGGAATGGCTGGCCCTCCCAGGCTCAGCAGACCTCCATGCCTGGGACTGCTTTTCAATTAAGCAGCTTTTTTTTAAAAAAATGCCGCCCGTTTTCCTTAAAGGAAAACGGGATGCATTTAAAAAAGAAAAAATGAAACGTTTTCGTTTCATTTTTTAAGGGCAGGTAGTGGTCCCTGGTACCACTGCCTGCCCTTAAAAAATATTTTTGGAGCCAGTCACAAAGGGGAAGGGGTCCCCTGGGGACCCCTTTCCCATTTGCGACTCCATTACCACCCTCTTGAATAGGGCGGTAATTTGCGAGTGTTTTGCGACCGCAATTGCGCTTGCAAAACATTCTTACATAAGGTAGAGACTCACTATTAGGAAGGGACGCCCTTGGCACGCCCCTTCCTAATAGTGACTCGCAATTCCTAATTAGCCAGTCGCAAATAAATTGCGACTCGCTAATTAGGAATTGTACATGGCCCTGTAACATTTTGCATGCGCAAACGGGTCGCAAACCCATTTGCGCATGCAATTTAGGGTCGTACATCTGGCCCTAAATGTTGTGCTGCAAACAAATTTGTCATTCAGTACCTGCTGTGCTCCACTGAAAAGTGAAACACGTGTCTGGGGATAAGAAAATGAATGATTAAAGGAACTGAATAGTTATTGGGCTAAGAAAATGAAATTTTGGAAGAAAAGAATTGCAACTTTGCAAAAGATGGACCACGTTGGCCAAAATGCACTCCGAGGGCTGCTGAGTCGTGATTCATTTGAAATCACAGTTGAAGGCAATTGGTGAGTGGTAGTCCTGTTTTGAGTGCTGCCAAATGGAAATTTCTATTTTAATAGGTCTTCACCATATATCAGTCCAACCTTTTATTTTGAACAGCACACTTAAACTTTGCTTCACAAATGTGCTATTAGAAACACGATCGATGCTGAGGGAGATTATATAGCATGGTCTTTTAAATCTTCCATTAAAAACATTGAAATAGTTCCTTTTAAGGGACCATTTTGAGAACCCTCCTTGCTCATGTTCTGTGTTACCCTCCTAAATTGACAACATGTGCATTTAAAGTGCAGCCTTTCTTTTGCAGTCAAACATTTTTTACATGTAACCAACCTCTCCAAACCCTATGTAACTGCTTGCCAACCCCTTCTTGTTTTATCTAATGAATTGAACTAACTATGCTTGAATATATCACACACAAAAAGCTGGCTATATATTTCAGTCTATGGAAAAATAATAACAATCTCCGTATGTGAATGTAGATCCCCATCTGGAAAACCATGGATGAAAATATCTATGCTATTGATACATGTGTAACATTTTTGGCACAATGCACCCTTTTCTTTTCTCTGCAGCTGGTCTTCTCACAACGGGCTTCCCTTACCCTGTAATTCATTCCTTTCTTTGGAATCACCTCTAACCTACTGTCAGTAATCAATTGTATAGTCTATGAAATCATTTGAGGCCTGTGCAACCCACAACCTCCATTATCACTTTGTGACCAAGGAGTGATTCAGAATGAGCTGTATCCTGTAAGATGTAAAGATCATGGTTCGTCATATTGTCATTGGCCAAGCATTTATACTGAGATGTAACATCTGTTGTGTCAGAGGGAGATCGAGGGAAGTTGAGGTTTGCGTCAAGTTTTCCTTTCTTTGGGCCTGATTTAGAATTTGACGGATGGGCTAGTTCATCACAAGCATCGAGGAAATCCCACTCTCCTTATTACAAGTACAATATATCCTATGACACTTATAAAAAATACTGTCAGGTTATTTGTCATGACTGTGATGGAGTAATTGAATGCCAAACTATAAATCAAGCCTAGGTTTCTACTGTGTTTTTCTGAACAAAACGTCTATGGGCCTGCTTCTTAAATGTTTCACCTTCTCCCCAAAAACTCCTATGAGAGAAAGTAATTGTGTACTTACATAAGGGAGCAAAGATTTTCTATGATTAGCTGTAAACATATATGCATGAGTATCAGTGGGGGATGAAGGTATGTGTATCACAACACATCTTTCTATGGTAGCAGAGAAATTCTTACATGCTACCACAGTGACTTTAACCCCTTCGGTGCCTTGGACGTAACAGTTGCGTCCTTGGCTGTGGCACTCTTGTGCCAAGGACATAATCGTTACGTCCATGGCACCACTAGTCAGAAATCCCTCTGCTGTGAACAACAGAGGGATTTCCTTTGAACTTTTTCAGCCTCTGGAGCTTCCACAGCTGCCCGAGGCATTTTTTCTCCAGTGTAATGATAATCATGCGCATGACACGCCAACGTCATTACACTGAAAGTGAAAGTGAAATGAGCTGATCGTTCCGTTTCACTTACACTGCCTACATGATCATGGGGCTATCCCAGAACCCGAGCATGTAGCCAGACGGGAGAGGTATCATTGGAAAGGGGAGAATCTCCTCTTTCCAATGGTACCATACCCTAGTGGATCCCTGCTTGGGGATCGCCACAGGAGTACGATCCCCAAGCAGGGATTCACCACTAGACACCAGGGAGGGGAGAGCGGCCCCTTGTGCAAAGACCTTTACTTCCCCCATTATTATATGGCCATATTCTGTCTTTCTGGCCCCCTGGGGGGCAGATGGGGGCAATAGCCCCGGTCTGCCCCCAAAATGGGCATGCCAATGCCCACACCCCCAAAACACAAGCTAAAGTCTTTATGCCCCTCAGGGGGCAAATGGGGGTTATTATGGGCAAGACCATGCCCACAGGGACAATAATAAAAACAGAAGTCTTTCTGCACCCCAGGGGACAGATTGGGGCACTATCCCTTGATATGCCCCCCCGGGGGGACATAAAGCTCACTAGGCACCAGGGATTTCTTTTTTAAGTATACAGGGGGGTGTCAAGGACCTCACCCCCGCAATCAAAAAAGGGATAGTCTTTCTGACTGCCCTGGGGGGCAGATGGGGGGTTATTACACCCTGATCTGCCCCCCCGGGGGCAGAAAGCCCATTAGACACCAGGAATTTGTATTTTAATAAAAGAGGTGTGGGGGCTGCCCATAATGGGCAAGACCATGCCCCCACCCCCCAAAACAAAATTGCCACAGTCTTTCTGCCCCCGGGGGGGCAGAAAGCCCACTAGGAACCAGTGATTTGTATTTTAATAAAAGAGGGCTGGGGGCTGCCCATAATGGGCAAGACCATGCCCCCACCCCCCAAAAAAAATTGCCACAGTCTTTCTGCCCCCGGGGGGGCAGAAAGCCCACTAGGAACCAGGGATTTTTTTAAATGTAAATGTAGGGGTGGTGGCTGCCCATTATGGGCAACACCATGCCCCCACCCCACCAAGAAATAGGCACATTCTTTCTGCCCCCCGGGGGGGCAGAAGGTCCACTAGGAACCAGAGATTACATTTTTATGTATATTTATGGGTGGTGGCTGCCAATGCCCCTAATCGACCCCCATGGGGGGCAGAAAGCTCACTAAGCACCAAGGACTATTTTTTTTAGCCAGAGTAGGGGTGGGGGCATTGGTATGCCATTCTGGGCAGCCCCCCACCCCTACTCTGGCTAAATAAAATACTCACTCAAAAACAAATGGACAGTCTTTATGAGCCCTCCCAGGGGCATATGAGTACAAGAGCCCCCACCCTGGAAGGGCAGGAAGCCACTAGGAAGCCAGGAACAATTTTTTTAGTAGTTCAGTGGTGGAGGCTGCCCAGAATGGGGATGCCAATTCCCCCACCCCCCCCCCCCCCAAAATAGCCACAGTCTTTCTGCCCCACGTGGGGGGCAAATTGGGGCAATAGCCCCTGATCTACATCCCGGGGGGGCCAGAAAGCCACACTAGGCACCATAGATATGTTTATGGGCATGTCAGGGAGTGACCATTTAGGCATGGGTCACTCCCCTTTTTTTGTGCACAAATTTTGGCTACTTCTGCTCATCTTGGGGGCAGATCGGCCATATTTTTAGGCTCATCTGCCCTCAAGGGAGGCAAAAAACCACTAGAAACTAGCAAAAGTTTGTGTGTGTGTGAACTGGAGTTCGGCTGACGGTCTGTGTGCACTGGCGTTTGTCTGGCTATGTGTGAACCTGCATTTTTCAGGCAGTGTGTATGTGGACTAGTGCTTGCTTAGCGGTCTGCGTGGATGGCACATGTCTGGCGGTGCGCTTTGACTGTTGCTTGGCTGACGGTCTACGTGAACTGTTGCTTGGCGATGTGCGTGTATGGCGCTTGGCTGGTGGTGTGCGTGGTGGGGGCTTGGCTGGTGGTGTGCATGGATGGTGCTTGGCTGGAGGTATGGCTTGCATGGATCCTCCAGTGTTTTATTACCCAGAATACCCTGCAAACCTCAAATGTAGCTCAAAATAAAATTGTCCTCACATTTCTGTCTGCGATCACAGTGCCTGCACAGATTTTCTACCACCTTTTCCCCTTGGTCTCCCGAGTAAAATGATACCTCACTTGTGTGGGTGGACCAAGGGCCTGTGACTGGGAAAGGCCAAAAACATAGAAATGTGAGAAAACTTTTTTTTTTACAATGTTTGAGGTTTGCAAGGGATTATGGGTAACAGAAACCGTTGAGAGCCACACAAGTCACTCCATACAGGACTCTCCTGGGTGTCTAGTTTTCATAAATGTAGAGGTTTAATAGGTTTTTCTAATTTCCGGCTGAGCTAAGGCCCAAACTCCACAGCTAGGCACATTGCAAAAATAGAGTCAGTTTTCTGTGGAAAAATGTGATGTGTTCACATTGCATTTTGGGCCGTTTCCTGTCACGGATACTAGGCCTATCCACACAAGTGAGGTACCATTTTTAGGTCTCACGCCTAGCGTTGCAGTGCGCAGCACTGCTCACGCAGCGAGAGATTTATTGGGGAGAAGGACTTTTGCTCCCGCCCATGCTTTCAATTGGGCAATGTTGGTATTTATGTAAAACTTTCTGTTGTGATTGGTGTGCAGCGGGTTTTTGTTACCGCCCTATATTTTTTTTGACACGCCCTTGGGACAGGGAGTCTACGGTGTGTCTTGCTCACGCTGCCTGCACGCGCCAGTCGGCTCTCTGATTCGTTGGCAACTACCAAATAAGCACTGTGATTGGTGGACCTTGTCAACCAATCAGAGAGCCTACTGGCGCGTGCAGGCAGCGTGAGCAAGACACGCTGTAGACTTGCTGTCCCAAGGGCGTACACGCCCAAGGTTCAGGGAGAGTTCAGCAAGCTTTTGCAGGTAGGAGACAATTTTAGAGGAATGTGAGATGGGATGCGTAAATAAAGAAAGAACCAGTCACATGTGAAGCGCACGTCAACGTTGGGCGGCGCTGGGCGCACACTGTCCCTTGGTGCTCTCTGTCCCTTGCAGCAGGCTCCTCGCGCTTCACGGGATGTGCGGGGACAAGCGCTGCTACCGGCAGTCTGTTTGCTTCGCTGGGGGGCTCACCTCATTCTGGCACTAGACCAGCCCCATCCCTCCTACGCCGGAGGCCGTTGCTGCTCTCCTCCAGCCCACCGCCGCAGCCTCTCCGCTCACACGATGCGCGGGGGGGCTGCCTTTGGTTCACACTGGCCACTCTTAACGGCCACCGGCCTTCCGCTGTCTCCATTCACAGCTTCCCTCCGGGATAGTCCTTTTCTCTCCTCCCCCACCGCCGCCGTCTCACTCCTCACACGCAGCGCGGGGTGGTGGAGGTTTGCGTTACTCCCCAGGGACTGCTTACTTCGTTGGGGACATTGGGCACAGTTCATTCCTCCTTGCGGGGACTGGGGAGTGGGTAGCTACTCCACTCTCTGTCCTCCCGCCTTAGGGTCACTTCGCTGCCCCTTACCACCACGCTCACCTTCCGCCCGGTGTTGATTTAGGCCTCATCTGCAGCGGTGGCTGGGATCCTGGCAGTCCGGCCCCACATGCCTGTTCTTCTGCCCTCCCTGGGCCTCGCATCACCGGACTCACGGGCAGCCGATTCTTCAGATGCGGGGTGGGCTCCCGCTCACCTTCTTGCACCCCTGGGGCTCTTCTCATGCCCGCGGACTGTTGGGCACATCCATCGCTTCGGCGCAGGGGACACAGTCTATGCAGGCACTGCAGGATCGGGGTGGGCTCCCGACCTCCTCACCTTCACCCCGGGGCACTTCACACGCCCCGCGGGTCATCTCTTCAGTGCGGGGTGGACTCCCGAACACCGTCTCCACGCCTGGGGCTCCTCAATGCCCCGCAGGCGATCAGGCGCTTCTCTCGCCTGCTCCAGGGGTTGCCCTCGACATGGGCCACACTCTCCCCCTCACCACCTTCAACAAGCATTTGCAATGCAATAGGTCTCGCATTTACGCAAGTTTGAGCTATTGACATTCAAATAACAATGCCTTTTATTTTTGTTTTTAAAACATAAATAAAAGGCATTGTCATTTACAATGCCAATAGCTTAAACTCGCATAAATGCAAGACCTATTGCATTGCAAATGCTTGTTATCAGGAGCCATGGGGAAATGCTGGGTGGGTGGAAGTTTGTGGCTTCCTGCAGATTCCAGAACTTTCCATCACAGATATGTGAGGAAAATGTTTTTTTTTGTGCAAAGTTTGAGGTTTTCAAGGGATTCTGGGTAACAGAACTTGGCGAAAGCCACATAAGTTACTGCATCCTAGATTCCCCTGGGTGTCTAGTTTTAAAAAATGTACAGGTTTAATAAGTTTCCATCAGTGCCGGCTGAGCTAGGGCCCAAAATCCACAGCTAGGCACATTGCAAAAAAGGGTCAGTTTTCTCTGGAAAAATGTGATATGTCTACATTGCATTTTTGGGCCTTTTCCTGTCATGGGCGCTAGGTCTACACACACATGAGGTACCATTTTTATCGGGAGACTTGGGGGAATGCTGGGTGGGTGGAAATGTGTGGTTCTCCACAGATTCCAGAACTTTCCAACACAGAAATGTGAGGAGAATGTGTTTTGTTTTGCAAAGTTTGAGGTTTGCAAGGGATTCTGGGTAATATTACCTGGTGAGAGCCACACAAGTCACCCCATCCTGCATTCTACTGGGTTGCTAGTTTTTAAAAATGTACAGGTTTGCTAGGTTTCTTTAGGTGCCGGTGGAACTAGGGCTCAAATGCCACAGCTAGACACATTGCAAAAAAGGGTTAGTTTTCAGTGGAAAAATGTGATAGGCCCACATTGCGTTTTGACCCGTTTCCTGTCGCGGGCACTAGGCCTACCCACACAAGTGAGGTACCATTTTTATTGGGAGTCTTAGGGGAACACAGAATGGTAGAACAAGTGTTTTTACCAGTTGTCTTTTTATGCATTTCTGCCTTCTAAATGTAAGACAGTATGTAAAAAGCAGACATTTTGAAAATTGCTCTCCAACTCTCATGCAAGTATGGGTACCCACTAATTCAGAGATGTGCAAATATCCCCTGTTTCTAAACTCCATGTCTTGTTTCCATTTCAGAAATACATAGGTTTCCTTGATACCTATTTTTCAGTTTTTAGATTTTACCAAATTAATTGCTTTAATTAATTAAATTGGAATAACTCAGCTATACGTATCAATGGTCGCACTCTATCCTGGCCTTTATGGCAAGAAGCTGGCATCTATTCCCCAGATCAACTTCTCCATGATGGAGATTTTAAAACTTTCTCTCAACTATGCGAGGAATTTAATCTTCCTATACAACACTCTTCTAAATACTCTCAACTTCAACAATGTTTGAAGAAGCATTTGGGATCTCCCCTTGGTTGCTCCAGGTTTCTCCAATATTATCTTACCTAAATTTATGGGGGAAGTTCAAGGGAGTGACCTCTGGTCTTTACAAAACCTTTGTGCTTCCTCTTTTTTCACAGTCTCTTTCCCACACTCTTTGCAATAAATGGCAATCCCGCTTATCTATTTCATATACGGCTTCTGAATGGGACCAGATATTGGAGGGATTGCATAAAGGAGTTCGTGAAGCAAGGCTTAAATTCTGCATATTTAAAATTCTCCATGACTGGCACTGGTCACCGATCAAATTACATAAAGCTGGACTACTCTCGCACACTAATTGCTGGAGATGTTCCAACTCTGGTTGTGACATAGCCCATATCATTTGCGAATGCCCACAAATCAGGTCTTTTTGGACCTTCGTTGGCAAAACTCTGAATTCCACAATGTCATTATCTTTACCACTTACATCTGCCACCATCCTTTTACATGATTTACGCCATTCTCCAAAACATTCTAAGCCACAAATTCGTCTTCTTCATACTGCACTAGCTACAGCCAAAATTTGCATTTTGCGCCATTGGAAGTCTTCATCTCCACCTTCTCAGGAAGAATGGTTGGTGGCAATGATGCAGACGGCCTTACATGAGCGCACAATCTACAACCTCCAGGACCAAGTTGACATTTTTCTTCAAACTTGGTCTCCTTTTTTGGAAACTAAAATCGACGATGCTTCCAATTCTACTCTCTCTTCTAATGCAAATAATCAAATCACTTAATTAATTATTTCACATCCTTTTCCTCTACTATTTCATTTTCTTACCCCTTGTCTTCCTCCCCCCCTCCTTACTCTGGCTCTATTTATTTATTTATTTATTTATTCTTTATTTTCATTCTCTCTCACTGTTTTGCTTTATCTTCCTTATCTTATTTTCTTTTCCTTTCACTTTTCATATCAACTTTTCACTTTTCTTTAAACTTTTGTGACCTGATTTTATCAATATAATTATCTCTATAAAGATATTGTTTTTACTTGCATGTAAGATATATTCATATATTTTATATATTGTTATATATTATAATACATTATAACGTATACAATGTCAATCTCTTTTCATGTTACTGTTACTATTTATAAATTCACTTATTTGTCTATTTATTAATCTAAATATTTATATTTCAATATTTATACATAATGATTTCTTATTTAACTTATTTATTATGTTTATCCGTTCCTATTTATCATCATAACATGTATTTTCTATTTATCAATGATCTACTGTTTTACTAAATTGGTGTTTACTATATATTTTATTGTAAAATTCAATAAAACATTTCAACACAAATTAATTGCTTTATACCCGGTACATAATGAAAAACCATTGCAAGGTGCAGCTCAGTTATTGGCTCTGGGTACCTCAGGTTCTTGGTGAACCTACAAGCCCTATATATCATCACAACCAGGAGGGTCCCGCAAATGTAACAGTATATTGATTTTAAAAATCTGCCATTGTTAGAAGAAGTTACAGGTGAAAATATAGGCACATATGGCAGTTTCTTTCAACTCATTTTCAATATTCTATAATTTCAACTGTTACCTTCTATAGGAAAACCTTGAAAGATCTACACAACTGACCCCTTGCTTAATTTAGAATTTTGTCTAACTTTAAAAAATGTATAGCTTTTCGGGATCCATTATTGGTTTCACACCCATTTCTACCACTAACTGGGAAGAGGTTGAAAGCATAAAAAAATGAAAAATGGACTAAGTCCTAGTAAAATGCCAAAACTGTGTGGAAAATGTTGGTTTCTCACAAAAGTCTGCCTGTTCCTGAAAGCTAGGAAGATGGTGATGTCAGCACCATAAACCCTTTGTTGATACCATTTGCAGGGAAAACTCAGATGCTTTCTTCTGTAGCATTTTTTTCATATTTTGTCCCAAAAACACAAACTAGCTGTATTTTGGCTAATTTCTTGGTCCCCGCCAGGGGAATCCACAAATCCTGGGTACCTCTACAATTCTAAGGATGTTGGAAAAAAGGGACGCAGATTTGGTGTGGATACCTTATGTGGACAAAAAGTTATGGGGGCCTAAGCACAAACTACCTCAAATAGCCCAAAAAAGGCATGGACCATCAAGATTTATGGTGAGGTGTAGGATTATCTGGACAATACAGATACATGTTCCTAGGCAGCTGAACCTCCAAACTCACATGCCTTTCTAAACACTATCTCAGACCTCCTTCAAATGAGTCTATGCTAGGTAAAAACAACCTTGATCTGCCTCAAGTCTGGCTCAGCAGTGGATCCCTGCCCGATATTCATCTTGAATTCTGTCATAGGAGGACTTATCAAGGCAGTCATCAATGCCTTGTTACAAGCTAGGCAAGTAATAAAAGGGACAGGTACTCCTCTACTTCAATAGCAGGGCTTGACACTTCAGAACTGAAATCTATCCCCCTGTTACTCAACTCCCTATTGTAGCAAATGTTAGGAGAAACTTACAGCAGACAGGCTGGATAATTGTCAGGAGGATTTGAACCTACTTGACAATAGACAAGATAGGAATGAAGAGAAAGAGAAGTTAGTTGACAACTTAAATACCAATACATTCACTACAATTGTTTTGAGTTTAAAAGTGTACATTGCTTATCTTTGGGAATGATAAAGGTTACAGGAGAATTTGTTTATTTCTGCCTCAGCATTTTGTACAAGTTTGATCTGTTCCTGTCTTTTCAAATCTCTACTTTGAAGAAATTTAAATTGAATAACTTTTAGACATAGGAGCTGATGCTAAGTGCCCTACTAAGTTGTCACAAAAACAAGTGGTGAAATGTTTATTGCACGCAATAATAACCAAGTGCATGAACGATCGTACCTACAGTTAAATTTCAGGAGGACAAAAGGCTAAGGTCAGGTATTTACCGGGACATGCAGAGTTTGGAGTGTAAGCAACAAAATCTGCAAGTTATTTGCCAAAAAGTAATCATAGGTCATAATCAGAGTTGGACTGGCCTATAGGGCAAACAGGCAGTGCCCAAGAGTCTGGGGGTGCCGGGCAGTGTGTGGACCAATTTTTGGGCTGTTTGTGGGCCTGTTTTATGCTCTGGTGGGCTGTTTTTTCTGTTGATTTACCTGATTTACCAAAAACATTACCTAAAGCAAGCAGAAATGCATTCAGTCTCCCATACCTTACAGAACACTTGCAGAACATGTCTTTTCTAGTTCAAATTGCCCAGATTTGAAAATGTGGGCACTTTTTTGCTACCTTATCCGCTAATGGGGGCCACTTTTATTTTGGTGCCCAGGCTTATTTTCAGTCCAAGTTCGACACTGATGATATATATTGCATCTGATAAGTTCCAAACACCTCAATGTTGGATTTTATCGGTTGTTCTGCCTAGTTCCTTACTAATTAAGTTTCATCTGACAACACTTATCTCATTTACTCTTCAGAGAATTGAAGGCTTCCTGGCTCCAAGGAATCACTACCAGTTCCTCACATATTTCTGGTTGGTTTCATTCTTCCTCTGGAAAAAGTGCCGGTGACAGAGAGCTTTTAAAGCTGTTCACACCCAACATGGCTTCCTGCAATGGCACATTAGGGTTTAGTAGTTTTAGGTATTTTAATTTATATACAGGCCACCTAGGTATTGCACAGTCATTAGAGCCATGACTATCTGCAGTTTCCATTACTGTCATCTGTACCCCATATCAAGAGTAGATTATCTGCCATTGGCCAAACATGCAGAAATAAGAAGCAATGGGGACAGCCACAATCATTGTGTGCCTTCAGTGCTTAATTTGTAAAAGTATCAGTTCTGGGGAACAAAGTTTTGATCATAAGCCTGCAGTAGTGCTATTGAAGGTCCAGATTCCTAATGTAAGACTGTGTAGCCTTGAATCAAACAATCAATCAATCAAACAGCATTTGTAAAGAGCAAAACAGTCACCCCAAAGGGTAATCTGGGCACTGTGTCTCCGTCGAAGAGCCAGGTCTTGAGTCTCTTCCTGAAGTCTGCCAGCGAAGGGGCTGTATGGAGCTGTACGGAGCTGTAGAGGAAGGTCATTCCAGATCTTGGCAGCGATGTAGGAAAAGGAGCGCCCACCGCTGCAGCTGCATCGGATGCGGGGTGTGTGAGTGAGGACGAGTGAAGAGGAGCGCAGGTGTCTAGACAGTTGGTGGAAGTTCAGTCAATGGTTGATGTAGGCAGGTCCTCAGTCGTGGAGGGCTGTGTAGGTATGCGTGAGGCTATTGAATAACATTTCTTCTGGATGGGGAGCCAGTGGAGGTCTCTCAGCTGGGGGGCGCTGCAGGTTTGTTTGGGGAGGTCCAGTTTGAGTCTGGCTGCAGCGTTCTGTAAGGTCTGGAGTCATCTGGGTGGAGATGCCGGCATGGAGGGCATTGCCGTAGTCAAGGCAGCTGGTGACGAGGGCCTGAGTGACGTTCTTTCTGGTGTTGGGTTGGAAACATCTGAAGATTCTGCAGAGCATGTGAAGTGTGTGGAAGCAGAAGGAGGCTACTGCATTGACTTGTCATTTCATGGTCAATTGGCTGTTGAGGATGATGCTGAGGTTGCATGCATAGTCGATTGTGTGGGTGTAAGTAAGAGTTCTGCAGGCAACCAGCTGTGGTCCCATGCGCAATTGTTGTATTGTATTCAAACTTATAAAGCGCACTGTAATCCTACGGGCATCCTGGCGCTGCGGTATATATGCACTGTCACCATAGTTCCGGAATCAGCATGTTGCTAAGCTAAGCCTGTACTCTGGGGAAAAGCCATGTTTTGACTTTCCCCCTGAACTTCAGCAGATCCTGCAACTGTCTCAGGTCAGCTGGGAGACCATTCCAAAGGCATGCTGCCGCATAGCTGAAAGCTCTTCCGCCTGATTTAGCTCTCTTAATCTTGGGTATATTCACCAGGTTGGCCGAAGAGGAACGGAGGCTGCGGGTGGGAGTATACCAGCTGAACTTAGACTGCAGCGGTATGGGCCCCATCCCGTGCAGTGCCTTAAAGACAATGCAGAGTGATTTGAATTGTTCTTCCCGAAGATCAGTACTTCAGTTTTGTCGGAGTTCAGTTGGAGGCAGTTGTCTCTCATCCATTTGGCTACGTTGGTCATGGCGTAGTGGAAGTTGGTTTTGGCTTTGGAGGTGTCCTCGATGACGAGAGGATCAGTTGAGTGTCATCTGCGTAGGAGATTATGTTAAGTCAGTGGGATTTGATGATGTCTGCGAGGGGGGTCAAGTAGTTGTTGAACAGAGTGGGGCTGAGGGATGATCCTTGTGGTACACCGCATATGATGTCTTTGGGTGCGGACATGAAGGGGGCCTTCAGATGCTATCTGTGCATCCAGTAAGGAAGGATGCCATCCACTTGACGGAGTCTTGCTGTATGCCTATGTTGTAGTCTGTTGATTAGGGTGTTGTGGGAGACGGTGTCGAACGCCGCAGAGAGGTCAAGGAGGATCAGGGCCACCGTTTCTCCATGGTCAAGGAGTGTTCTGATGTGGTCTGTGCTGGCAAGCAGGGCAGTCTCAGTGCTGTGGTGGCCTGGAATCCTGATTTTGAGGCGTCCAGTAGGTGGTTTTGTTCCAGGAATTTTGTGAGCTGCTGGTTGATGGCTTTCTCAAGTACTTTGGCGATAGGACGATAATTTTTTAGAACGCTGGGGTCGGGGGAGGCTTTCTTTATTCTTTGAATCCGCCTCATGCCTCCTTAATCCATCTCCAGTCACTACCTGTCTCTTTATTTCACATTTGCAGGTTCTTTTCTAACCCTGATTATTCCCTCTGTCACTGCTTTTTCATTTTTCTCTTCCTCCTTCTTTCTCCCTTTTGTGCTTTTCTATCTCTTGATCTGGTTCAAAGTTTATTGAGGAAAATATATGCCGGTCCCGAAAAATGAGTGCTGTCGATGAGTTTTGCAACCACAAGCTCACACTAAGCACTTCCTTTATTTAATAAGACCATCAAGTCCATTACAAAATTATTGTCACTGACTTATACCTTCACATTTCTGGGCATTTATCCTGCACAGTCCTGCACAGCTCAAATAAGCTCAGTCACCTACTCACCTTTCAAGCACAACTCCCCCTTGTGCAAATATATCTTACTTTGAACAGAGCGCAACATCACATCTTTAACATCCCACTCTTTAATCCAGATGTAAGGACACTTCACATTCGCAGACCTGAACTATTGCTTTGATTAATTGCCTAACCAAATGACCTTTGAAACGTGCATACTGTGTAATTTAGACCGTGGTGTTAGCATGCCAGCCCAACAGGTCAGAGGAGGTTTTGGCGTCTGCATCAGTGTTGGATAAACCGCCATATTTAAAGGTCCACTCAAGGCAGATGAAGACTTCACTGGAGCTGCTGGTGCGTCAGCACAACACTGAATTCTGCTGAGCTGGTTTTTTGCCCCCACTCAGCAAAGTGTTTTGTTTTCAAGAAACAAACTCCCAAAGTAGGAATTTGTTTCTTGAAAACAAACAAAAAAAATCAATTGCCTTCATGCACAAAACGTTTTCTCCCTCTACAGAGGGGGCGACTGAGTAATGTTCAAGAATCTTAAACTTATTTTTGAAAAACATTTTCAAACTGAATTCATCTAACTCCATGTCTGATTACTGCTTTCTTATAATTATACATATTGGTTACTTCCTCTTCTTTTCTATATCACAGTATTGTTGCTTTTCTCTTACATCTCCATTTGGTCTTCTATATTACCCTTTATTGATTCAGCATTACTCTCGGATGACCATGGCATGTTTCCTGTAATACATTGCATCTTTCGCTTAAATCATTGATTTGTTTTTACTCCTGTATCAACGTTTTACTTACTTAGTGAAGGATTATACCACTGATACAATACATTTTAGAATGTTGGCTCCTGGTGCTACTCAAACTTGTAAAATGTCCCTTTTGTATTTTCACCGTAATTGATATGTATAATTATTGTATTCATCTCAAGAATGTGTAAAGAGTACTAAATCAATCGTGCATCTTCGTGCTACAGTAGGTCGCAAATAAATAAATAAAACATTGATTCAAATATTGATGTATGAATTCAATTTGAAAATATCAGTATTGAAGCGGGCACTTCAGTTGTATTTTCTTAAGTAGAAATTTTCAAAACTGTTAACACAATATTTTGAGCGTCAGCTGGGTCCATAATGCTTGAAGATTAATAACACCGTCGACAATTAATGAATGCAAACTAAAAGGGATACAATTTGCATGAACATATAAACATAGTGAGATGTAGGGCATTTTTATGCAGCTTAGTTTGAAATTTTGGTCCTGAAATTATTCTAGAATTCTCTCTTCCTGTGGCGGCGATGTAATCGCTGCATGGCCCATAAATATAGAAGTATTTAACCTATTTTGAACATTACACAAATATAAGAATGAGCCATTGCTGTGAAATGAATATATTTGTGTAAAGCTTTATAGATGCAAGTATAGAAGATATGATGGTTTCACATATGTTATTAGAGGTTGACAGGATGTTAATTTCACCAATTTCCATCTTCCCAGCAGAGGGACATAGAGGGTCAACACCATAGTGACAAGTGTTGAGTAACATGAACAATAGAGGTCTAGTTTCCTTGGCTGATAACAAGAGACATATGTACAACAACATGTCGGAGCGAGGAGCCACCCCAAATTTGGCAACGCCGTACTCCAACATTTTCAAAATGCAGGGATGTTCTGTATTTTCTACAATACGGCGCACCCCTGTGTTTTCCCTAGCGCTGGCGCTAAAATTAGCTGCCTAGCGCCAAAACAGGCACCCTTGCACCATAGTGCAAGAGCGCCTGCGTTGCAGGGAATGATTGTTTATTTGCAGGAAGGTGTCCCTTCCTGCACACAAACAATCCATAATGGCTATTTGTTACATCTATGTGTGCTGCATTCTGCAGCACACTTAGAAGTTGCAAATTGTTTTTATTTAATGATTGATCATGAGAACACCTTCTGCATATAAACAATCATTAGTGGCTTTTTGCTCTATGTATGTGTGCTGCAGACTGCAGCACACTAGAAAAAGCAAAAACGAGGAGAAATAAAAGCATTTCTCCTTGTGTGTCATTCTAACGCCTGCTCTTGCATGGCTTTAGTGTTTGGCTGTGCCTCAGATTTACACCTTCTTCTAAATCTGGGGCAGCGGCAAAAAGAAATGGGTGCAGCAGTGTAACTCCCACAGCAACACCCATTGCACGCCCATTTCACACATATACCTGCGTGAAAGGGGAGCATATTTACAAAGTGGCGTTAAGCCATAAAAAATGGCTTGATGCCACTTTGTAAATATGGTGCAGGGCATACCGCTACCGGAGCATCAAAAAAAGTGATGCTCCAGTGGCGCTAGGGGCTTGTACATATGCCCCTTAGTTTTGTGATTTGCCTGGTTAACATTGAGATCCTACAAGTTGATTCTAGGGAGAAGTTTAAAAAAATAGAATCTTCTTTTCTGGGCTCAAAGGGGAAATCAATTGGGGCAAAGGACAAAGGATGAAAAGCTGAATAATCTGTTTTTGAGAGCTTTTATTTCTAGAGACTCTGGTCTCAGCTGGCACCAGGGTTATCTTAAAACATTTTGGGACTCAGGCAAGAAATATTGTGAGGGCCCCTGTTCGGAACAGCTTTGAAATCTATTACCCATTCTCTCCTAATTCAAGCGTGCAGTAAACCGATCTTGCAAAAACTAGGTCACAAAAAACCACTGGAATTTATCTTTTCTGGCCCACCAGAAATCTTTAGGTTGAAAGTTAGCATAGACAGAGGGTCTGATTTAGATCTCGGCGGACAGGTTACTCTGTCAAAACGGTGATGGCTATCCAGTCTGCCGAAATATAAATCCCATTATATCCTATGCTTTTTATATTTCGGCGGATGCGATACCAGGCACCGCTATGATGGAGTAACCCTTCCACCAAGATCTAAATCAGGCCCAGAGTCAGCAGCAGAGGTAGGAAGGGAGAAGAAGAGAGGGTGCTATATTGGACTAGACAGAGGTGAGACAAAAAGATGGAGAAAGTTAACTTTCTCAGGGGGCCCCATGGAAGGTGCGGAACTGGGCAATTGCTCACTTTACCCATGCCTTAAAACGTCTCTGGGCCCAGCACAGAACAAAGGAGCCACCTGTTGCACATAGGTGGAATCATGATTCTGCTAATGAAGAACACTGAGTTGGCAGAGACAGGAGATCTCAGGCAGGAGCAACAAAATAATTTAGATGCATGCATGCAAATGCCAGGCTTTTTGCAATGCAATTAGAACAAATGGTTGTGGCAGTGAGTATAGCTCTTACTCATCCCAGGTCGTGGTTTCGCCTCCTTCCAAACTTCTAGTTTCATGCAACAGCATGTTTTGCTTCCCTTCATTGCTGATGCATCCATCATGGTTTCCAGTTCCTTAGAGGTCCACATACCTGTCACTAGGGCCATGTCTAGTCAAATAGAATATTGCCCATAGTAATTCCCATCAGGCGGGGAGGAAGTTATGAAATGTTTGTTTCTGCTCTTGAGACACTTGCAACATGATTGCTAGTCCTTACCTTGCTCTGATAATTAATTAATTGGTTAAAGTATTGTTTTTAGAACAGGAATGGATGACGTCTCTCAGGGTCTATACTCCAATTTAGGCAAGTTCTTCAGAGCCTGTAGGACTTAAGACAATTAGGCAATCCTTATTACTAGTGCAGCTGTATTTATTTGTGCAATGCTTTGCAGATTTATACAGTCAGAGCTGGTAGGCTGTCTCCCTAGTGGGGTGCAGGTCAAAAGGTTTGTACCTAAGGACTATTAATCAGCTGCCACCAACCATTTGTCATGTCATGACCTGGTCATGAGGACTGTAGTCACCTATCCTAAAAAAAAACTCTTTGGGTGTAACCCTTCACGTATCTATCATGGGGGCTGAGTTGTGTACTAATATAAGCACACTAATTGCCAATATCTTCCTGGCCTTTGACTTTTCAGGGACTAGCGAGGTTACACATCAAAGCCTTTTTCTCAAAGGATTGTGTGAGGCAGAAGGACTTAATTCAAAGAGCAGTTCATAGTGGGCGGGCATGATGATATCAGCAGTTTTACGCGTGCTCTAAAAACTTCACACCTTCCATCGGTGGACTGGCGTGAGGAACTGAAGTTGTGTGGTTCTTTGGAGTAAGTGTGACTACAAGACCACGGTCCCGCAAAGGTCCCGGGTTTGGAGAATTGCTAATAAACCCTTAAAATTGTTCCCTCTCGGAAATTTCCCAGAGTACACGATTTTGCGGCACTGTCCGGCATGATGAAATAAGGTAAAAACTCCAAATAGGGGTGAAGACCAGATAACGTGGGACCAACACCCTGACGAATGCCAGAGCGACCCTGTTGGGCGTGAAAAGATTGGCAGAAACATGTTGGTAAACGCAGTAGGGATATAGGGGTCTTTACCTCCCCTGATTATCCCAATCCTTGATTTTTAATCCTACCAAGGGGTTACATGAATAAAAAGTGATGGCAGTTTCCTCTTAGGTAGTTTTAATTGTGTGTGTCTGCACTCTTTGGTCCCTTCTTAAGGGAATATATTTTTTCCTTTATATCCCTTTTTTTTAGGTTTCTTGTTGGTTTGTTTGTTCCGCCACATTTTCTGTACCCTCACCACTAATCTTCATACATACACCCAAAAAAAACTGCGCTCCGTCCAGTGTGTTGGTCTGCACCTGGACGTTAGATGCGGCCCTATGATGAAGCATGACACTGCAAAGTGTGTGAGGGCAGTATTAAGACAAGTGTTGTCTTTTTCCCTGTACCCCATTCTCTTCTAATTACTCTGTATTATTGAAAGTGAAAGATAATTGAATCCCTTCGCCCTTGTCTGTTTAGAACAAGGAGTTTTAATGGTTTTAGCACTTCTCTGTTGAGTGAGTTTTCATTGATGATAGGGGAGTCAGAGAAGGCTTTTTCCCTAGTCTCTCTTTTTTGTGATATTGTCAATGAGAATTGTCACAGTGTTCACGACACAGGGTTACTTGTTGAACAGGCTTGGTAATGGAAGGTGAACACAAAAGAGCCTTCCTGCTCCATTCAACTGGATGTGAATTCAGACCAGGCACAAACACTGAGCTTGACAATTACTTCCCAAGGGAGGCAGGAAATGGTGGGGAAATAGGATAAAGATGCTTGTTTGGAACTAGATTCTGTGGAGTGTCTGGCAACCCTAGGCGCCATGCCCACATTGGGGAACTCAATTATTGGTGCCCTCACTCTCAAGTACCTAAGCATTACTTATACAGACTACGTGCATTCAGCTAGAATACGGGAATCAGTCATGAAAGATTTTGCAGATTTATACAAACCAAGTTGGTGGGCTGTCTCCCTATTGGGCTGCAGGCCAAAAGGTTTGTACCTATTGACTATGAATCAGCTGCCACCAACCAATCATCATGTCATGATCTGGCCATGAGGACTGTAGTTACCCATCCTAAAAAAATAGCGCTTTGGGTGTAACCCTTCCTGGATCTATCATGGAATTGTTTTCAAATTCATTAGTACACTTCAGTCTTTGTTTTGTATTGTCCCATCGATTGAAATAGTGCTGGGAATGTTCTCCCTTCCCCTAGCAGGTCCATGGTGTTTTGTAGACTTGATTGTTGGGTCAGCATACACTGGGGCCTTCTGAGAAAGAGGATTAGGTCACTATACATTCCATGAAGATGCAGTCCATTGTGTTTTGGATGCACCGCGCATCAGTATTGGTCTATATTATTCTTGAATATCCCGGTGTGCTATGACTTTCACTCCCAATTTGAGTGATGTCACCCTGAAACTTAGTTTCTGCTGGCCAATCTGGGGCATTGTCAATAACTAAGCTTTGTTTCAGATCAGTCAGTTAATGGTAGATTTTGATGGTGTATGTATTTGGATTTATTTAAGTATGCGGTCCAGCTTCCATGGAACTATGAGACTCCTTTTAGGTGGCCTAGAGTTATATTCCTCCACACCTCTCAGCCATCCACAGTTTGAGTGGACTTGTTTGGAATATCTGGAGGGATATCCTTTTCTATCCATCTCTGCCTACCAGTCTTCCTTAGATTATGGAGATTTGGAAGTGGGACAGAATGTATTTAATTGTTCTTCAGTACTTTCATGCTCACGTTCCTGGGAATTCTTGTAGGTGTAGGACTCTCTTATGGTCCCACTCCTGTGGCTAAGATCCCAGTCCTAAAGAGCACTGCCTGTTACTGCCACCTTCGATCACAAAATATATTAGAGGGCTGTAAGGATTCACTGGCATTGTAAGAGCGACACACGCACAGGCATAGGAAAGGGGGCACAGGTGAAGTTAAAGGTGAATTCTGAACAATTGAAGCATGCAATGTGGCTGCTTCTCATTACTCTTCATTGACAGTCAACATTCACCACCTTCTCCAAGAGGTTAGATCATTGCAGGACTTATCTCTAGCTCCTCTGTGTCATCTGCACCTCTAGAGGATCTTGGCAGGTGTCCAGTGAATGCCAGCAGCTCTCAGGTGGATTAAGTCTGGGAACACATGGCACAGCTTTCTATAGGTTGGTATTTATGAGTTTACTTGGTTTGGTGCTGTGCTGGAGCCACCTGGAATGCTAATGCAGAACCTAAAATGTGAGCAGACAGGAAGAGGCACTGTCTCTGCTCAGCCAGTAAAGTTCTTGCCTGCACATTGTCCAGTAGCATGCAAGCTCTCCAAAAATAGATTTTGTCCTATTTAGCTCATTTCTAATTATATATTTTAAGGAAGCTATCTGGAGGAGACCTGGTCGTCTTGTGATCTCTCTGGGAGTCAGCCTGTCACGGTGGATGTATTTAGATCAATATAATATATGATTCCTGAGACAACCTCATCAACACTCGAACCAAACTTACAATCTTACAATTTTAACCCCCACAAAAACTGCATTTAACACCTGTACAGTTAAGGACCCTGTGGAGGAGCACAAAACACAGGGGCCATCATAATCATCAAGTGAATTATTCACAGTGAATGTTATTGCTTCAACTTCAGTTTCAATCCATTCATTCATTCTTTTCAGATGTTTTCCAAATTGTAGATTGTATTTATATATTTAATCATTCCACTGTCGACTTTAGCCATTCAGCTGCACGACTGAGTCAATAAGATCAGTCATACTGATCAGAACTTATTTAAAAATGCCCGCCATTCACCACCCCAGTGTGTTGCCATTTTATTCACATTCATTAACTGTACCTAAATCATTTTTAATTAATGACTGACTGCGCGATTGTTCAAACATTCCCTGCAAGTAGCTAGGAGGTTGAAAGTCATTTGACTTTTGGCATCTCGGTCAACATTAAATTACTGAATACTTCTTTCGGTACAAGGTGTTGGTAATTGCTCACAGCGTACTTGATTAAAGTGTTTTTTTATTATTGAAACACCTTCATAAGATGTATGTATGAATGAATGTATTTAAAAAACTATTGTAAGAAATTGGGTTACTGGTTGAGAAGTGTGGAACCATACTCAAGCAGGAACCACACTCCTTGCCAGTCACAAGCAAACCTTAAATTAACCTGTGCTCAACCTTCGGGCAGCTTGGCACAGCGCAATCAGGCTTAACTCATAGGCAATGTGTAAAGCATTTGTGCAACACTTCAAACAGTAACACAGTGAAAACACACCACAAAAGGATCCTACACCAGTTCAGAAAACATAGAGTAGGTTTTAAAAAATAAAATAAGATCAAAATGGCAAAAATATAATCCATAGAACCAGAGATATTCAACTTCAAAAGCACCAAATTGTGGATATATGGTCGTGCCAGACCCAGACAAAGTCACACGTTCAGGCCGACTTCGATGGACCATGGGCCAGCTACAGGGGCCCAGTTAGGCCAGTTGACCAAAGTACCTTAAATCCTGGTTTGTGGAGAATTGTGAGGGTCAACGTCGAAGAGATGCTGTTCAGCCAAAGCGATGCATCAATTCCTTGAGGCGGCAAGGCTGCAGTGCGAGGGACTGTGTCATCATCGATGATCGCATCATCGAGGGCTTGCGATGTGAAGTCCGATGTCAAGGATGCATCTAGCAGTCAGGCGATGTGTTGGTTCCGAGAAGCTGCAAGGCTGCAATGAGGAGTCCGCCATATCGATGAGAGATTTGCAATACGAGGGCCTGCGGCCGGAAAGCTTCTCATAGGCATCTGTTCCGATGCAGATGCGGGGCCGATGCAGAGTTCTTTGTGTTGGGTGAACCCTCGTAGCAGAGGCGATGCGTTGGTTCTGCTCAAGTTTGCGCCACACAGCAGAGGAGATGTGATTGATCTGTGGGTTCCACAGGTGGGCAGGCAGAGAACCTTCAAGCCCACTTCCAAGGGTCCAAATCTGGGGTGGAACCACTTGGCAGGATAGGACTCACAGATGGCAGAAACCTGGTGCTGGGTTCAAGGTTGTTGGAACCTTCTATCCCTGAGGTTCTAGTTAGAAGGCCATCCAACTAGCCCTTGGAGTCACTTTGGGTTCCTGGGTTCAACAGATGCAGGTCCAGTCCTTCTCACCCAGGCAAGAGGGCAGCAGGCATCAGGTCACAATAGCAGGGCAGCTAGTTCCTTTGGAGCAGCAGTCCAGCAGAGTAGCAGTCCTTTCAGCAGCACAGCAGTCCTTCCTGGCAGAGTATCCACAGGTCCAGAAGTGTACTGATAGTTGGTGTCTGAGGTCTAATATTTATACCTGGTGCCCTTCCTTTGGAAGGTGGGAGAAGCTTCTAGAGATTTCCCTATCATGTCTCCAGGCACCTTGTCTTCCCTGTCCTGACTCCAGACTAACTATGGGGGGTATGCAGCTCTTTGTGTGGAGGCAGGACACAACCTACTTAAGTATAAGTAAGGCTGTGCCAAGCACCACCCTCCCATCCTGCCAGTGATGGCCCATCCAGGCACACCTAAGCTCTCTATTGTGTGTGGCTATGTAGGAGGAATACATAAAGGCCAACTGTCAGCTGGACCCAGTCGTGTGACCCAGAGAGAGGCTACAGGCACTAAATGGCTAAGGCAGGAAATGGCAACTTTCTAAAAGTGGCATTTTCTAAATTGTAATTTAAAATCTGACTTTACCATGAGAGGATTTTTCATTATAATTACAAAGACACTAACAATGAACTTGTCACTGCTTCCATTTGGAAATTATCACTTATTAAATCAAATAAGGTAACTCCAATGTTATCCTATGGGAGAGACAGGCCTTGCAGTAGTGAAAAACAAATGTATGAGTTTTTCACTACCAGCACATGTAAAACTTAAAAGTACATGTCCAACTTTTTAAATACACTGCACCAAGCCCTCTGGCTGTCCAGGGCCTACCCTAGGGGTGACATATATATTAAAAAGGAAGGTTTGCCCTGGCGAAAGGTTTGTTTTTCCAGGTCAAAATGGCAGTCTAAAACTGCACACACAGGCTACAATGGCAGAACTGAGACATGTTTAAAAGGGATTTTTAAGTGGGTGGCACAATACGTGCTGCAGGGCCACTAGTAGCATTTAGAACTGAAGCGCCCAGGTCCGAGGCAATCAGTGATGCCCCTCCATCATGAGGAAGAGGACCTTGAGGTGCTTTGCCAGGCTGAAGATGTCACGCCCACAGGAGCTGTGACTTCTCTGGCCCGGCAAAGTTCAGCTCAGGCAGCCAGGAACCTGCGCATTTAGCGCATGTCTAGCTCCTGGCTGCCTGACCTGAAAATAAAGAGTGTCTGTCAGGCTGACCTTTGCTCAGCCTGACAGACATTCTTTATAGTGGCCAAAGGTGAGGGGCACGGCCACTCAGCCCATTAGGAGGGGCCGTGGCTGCAGCCAATTAAAAGGGGACGCAGTGAGGTAAAAGAAGTTTTCGTTTGGTATGAAGCTGTTGATGCATTTGCTCTTTTCTGCTACTATCATTTGCAACCGTGGCAACTGAATTGGCTGCAAGACTTTTTAAGTTCTTCTTAGTTTGGCCACCGAATGCAGAAGGGGTATTTTAAGGAACAAGTGGCGAGACGCTGTGGTTGATGGCATTACACAAAACGCCAATACAAAAAAATTACTCTTCTTAATGGTGGTTATACTAAGAAAGGCTTAGAGTCATTTTTGTTGCTTAACTTCAGCCAGATTGAGGCTGATGTTGGCAGGTCCAATCCCTGTGGCTATACTTATGTTGTTTATTTCTTATTATTTTTTGGGTGAGGAACATATTGCTATTCATCTGGAATTGTGGAAATCCTACTGCGTCTGTAGTTGCATTTATTATAACTTGTCGGGTGAATGTAATGACAACCTTGGCGGGTTCTGTCTCCAGCAAAGTTTCTGTTTAAGCATTTCTGCCAGCAACACATTCAAGTGATTGTTGGCAGGTTGTGCTTGCAGTACGCTTGAATTGCAGACTCTGCCCTCAGCCAAAAGTATATTGTCAGGTTTAGTTTCTAGCAAGTTTCCCTGAATGTTGGTGGACTTTGCCAGCTGCTGTTTTTCAAATATTGTATTTCTCTTGCATCATATGTGTTGGTTAATTGAGGGACGGTAGGTAGTTTCACCTGTCGTTACTTTATTTAGTTTGGACTGGTTCTACCCCCACTCCCATTCCATGATGCATCACTAGGAAAAATACCACCAAGGATTAAAAGACTATGGGGCATATTAGCAAGACCCACGTTAAAATTATCGCAGTTTTAGCTGGCAGGAAACTGCCGCTAAAACGGCGATAATGGGCTTGCTAATAGCGTTATGGAATTCCAATAGAAGCCCAGGTTAGATGTGCAGGACATCTAACCTGGGCTTCTATTGGAATTCCATAACGCATATTAGCAAGCCCATTATCGCAGTTTTAGCGGCAGTTTCCTGCCGCTAAAACGGCGATCATTTTAACGTGGGTCTTGCTAATATGCCCCTATATTAGACAGGCAAGTTGTTTTTTTTACTCGGAACGTCACACCTTATTGTCAAGGATGCTACACATCCCAGTCAAGGAAACTCGCCTAACGTTGTCGATGGGCAAACTCGTTAAGAAAAGATTACTTGTGTAATGAAGGCACCGATGAACTGCAGTTGAATGAATGAAGACCTTAATGACAGAGATAAGCAAGAGATGATCTCGGGGCAAACGAGAGTGGCATCAAGGGGAGGTGCTAGGAAGCAGTATCAGTTGCCTCGGTGACCTGGCCTTGATGAGAAAAATAAATTGGAAAAGTGTGGTCACGATGATGAAAGATTAAAAAGCAGAGTGCTTAAATGACAAACCACAAGACCGAGCAACACCACGTCTGCTGCCATACGGCACATTTGTACCTTTAACAGCTTTTGATTTGTAGCATCCAACTGTAGAGATAATGCGCCACCAGTGTCACTTAGCAGGTGCCTGGATGACTTAAGTGGAAGTGAAATGTGAGCCAGGTATATGACTTAATGTGTAAAATACTTGTTATATCATGAACTGGATGTAGAGGATGCTGCCTCATGCACATATAACTTACTTTAGTACTTAGGTCAGATTCATTAGAATCGATTCACACAGTCTTTCAGTGGGCAGTGGAAACTCATGTAAAATAGCTATGTTACCTCCCCTCCTCTCCTTCCACAGATGGGAACATTCAACAGACTACCACAATAGGGTTCGGAGCAGCAACGGTGCCAACTGTCTCAGATCACAAAAAGAGGGAGCGGTTGTAGCTGGCATTAGACACAATCTATGACAGTGGTGAAACATAACCGTAAGTTCACAAGATTGAATATTTGCTGCATTTCAAGAAGAACTACACAGAAGGCAGGGGCCTCCTGCTGTAGCGGTCTATAAGTAACAAAGCTCTTTCTTCCAGGAATTACTTAAAGGTATGACATATTAAACATGCACTGACAGAGGGCATATGGAAAGAATGCATCTTCTCAAATATTTTCTTTACTCAAAATTGAAGCGCAAAGTGGAGGCATAACCAACTGACTGATTTTTTGATGACCGAAAATGAAACAATATAACAGAGTGGCTGACTGCTTTCTGGTAGTGACCATAGTCCGAGTATTTATACCCAGAGCAATACCAAGCCATGTACCTCTACGAGCAAATGATGTATGACATACAAGACATATGAAGAGCATAGTCGGTATAATTGTGATGAGGAATTCACTAAAAATGTAGCATATGTGCCAAACATCACAAAGGATCAAGATTGTGGTTTGAAGTGGCTAAACTACATGGGGATATTTGAGGGCAATTCTTTCCTGTGAGTTGAGGACATTTTTTAGAATGAGCAGACTTTGGATTAAAAAAACAATAGGGTCAGAACTAGCAAAATACACTAGCAAAGAAAATAAATCTCAGCCTTGACACCTCTTGGGTTTGCCAATGCTCTTTTTGGCTTAGGTAAATGCTACAGATGCTCAACAAAATTACTAAAGGCATTGAAAGATGTACATTGAATGACATCTTTAAAAAAAAAAAAAAGTTTAGAATGGATGCTACAAAATAGTGGACTGGGCAGCAAAAACGTTTATAATAAAGGGGGACTGGGGCAAGAAAGGACAAGGTGGAGGGCAGGAGAAGAGCGGGGACAGGGAATAGCCTACAGCAATCATGGCAATTGGTTGCTTGAAGGAGGAGCAAAAGCTGAAATGGTAGCTGAAGGAGCTCTAGCGTTGTGTGCAGCACGCGGCGATCAGCATGTGGCCGCTGACCCTCTGAACTGCTGAACTATCGAGTGCCGGTGAGGAGAGAGCTGCGGGAAGAGCTTGGCTCTGCGAGATTCACGCCTGTGCAGCACACTACAGCGCAGTAGAGAGTTAGAGCTTGAGCACGGCATGGAGATTCCACTGAATTCCTGGTTGCAACTGAGGAGAGTGCTGCAAGCAGGTCTTAGCATGCACCATTTTCCCCATGCGGTCGCCACTGAGGAAGCTGCTGGGGAGGGCAGCTTAGACGCCAGGCTCTAGAGCATTGTTTGAGGGAAAGCCGTGGCAGTCTGGCATTGGGGGTATACCGTAGTCTGATGCCCGACTGATGCCCGACAGATGAGGGGCAAGAGAGAAAGGCCTTTGAAGGTGCTGGCAGCCACGAGGAGAGATGTTATGGGGAGTGAACAAGCAGTGGGCCGCAGGTCTTCTCACAGAGTGTGGAGGCGGCTGGAAGTAGGCCGGTGCGGCTTGTGCTAGCGGAGAAGCCCGCGCATATGCTACCGCCTGTATTGGTGCTCTTTTCTTCCTCTGTTTTTGATTTTATCTGTTTATTTTCTCCTTGCTCCCTCATGACTGGACTACTGTTGGTCACTTGTTGCACTAGGTTGTGGTCTTAGGTGGTCCCAAAGGGGCACTGATTTTCTGCCGTTTAACTGGAGCTGTAGAGATTTTGATTTTGTTAACAGCATTCTTGAATTAGTCTTGCATCTGCGGCCTGCAATTTTTTACTAGTAAATGCCTGTATTATTTGTCTTTAGACAACTGCACTTAGGGGTATATTTACAAGAATTGCCATTAACAGCAATTTTTTTACCGCTGACTATCATTGAAATTAAACGCCATGTAAGCGACATATTTACAATACGTCGCTACATGGTGATAGTATCAGTTAGCCGCGCTGAAAACTGCAGCTAACACTCGCGTCAAGACTATAAGAAAATTGACGTTAGCGAGAGAAAAGTGACAAAAGACCAATTAGCGGCAAAAAATTGACGTTAGTCAGCCTAACAACACTTTTCAACCTCTAGAGGCAAAAATAGCCAATAAATCCACCTCTAATGAAAAAAAAAAAAAAAAAAACAATGGAATGCCGAATGGAGCAACCAGGGCCGAGTACAGCACAGGTCAACAACCCCCCAACCCCCTCAACAGCCAGGATGCCCAGCCAGCGTCTCAAGGGAAGAGGAAATGCAGAATCAGGGCCTCATATATGAAAAGTGGCGCATCGCTGGGGAAAAACAGTGATGCAGGACTTTTCATAGTGCCAAGCTGGCGACACCATGGAGGCCGATGCCTGGAAGCGCAGAAAGTCCCTGGGGCCCGGAGGTCCCGCTGGGCCTGCGTCTGAGACACGGAGTGGGAGGTGCCGGTGCTGTGGAGTTGCTGTGGCCTGATGGTGGAGACGGTCCATGTTGGGCGTGAGCCTGTGGGCCGTGGCAGTAGACATTGAAGCATCAGCTATCACCCTTACTTGGTGGTGCAGTCTTGCAGGTAGCATGGAGACACGTTGCTGACCTGTGTGAGAAGACCGGCTGGCACCCCTTGGAGCTGTGATCGGTAGTGCGCTCCTGTGCACCAATTTGGGGAGGTCTGCATTGCATAACACTTGCCACCACTACACCGGGGTGCACGGAGGACAATGCCAATGGGGGCCTGCGCCTCTCTGCATCACACACCGGGTGATGTTGCGCTGGCTGGATGCTGTGGAGGGTGAGGCCCCTTAATTGTGCAGATCTTGTGTGGTGGGAGCACCGCAACTTCACGCCTAAGGAGGCCCTGTTGCATCACCTGCATCGGGAGATTACCCAGCGGACTTGGCGGCAACTGCTGTACCCAGGATTGTGACATCCGGCCTGGCTGAGGCTCCTGCTGGCTGAGTGACAGATTTTGAGAGAACACGGCAGATTGATCCCCGGTGTCCATGTCCAAGTGAGAAGAAGGTGGGATGGGGAGCGGAGGAGGCCCGGGGTCGACTTGGGGCCAGGTCTAGTACCTGTGCGTGGCGCACACCATTGCTTGAGCTATCCCTGCGCTGTGGAGGACCAACATCGCCAAGTGCACTACACAAGACTGGTGGCAGACTCCACTAACTGGCTCTAGTTGCTGATATCGGCCGTTGGTGGTGATGGGTGCCAGGGGCACGGGGGTCATTCAGGTACCAGCCCTTGGGCACGCTGCCTGATCTGCCCTCACTCACTGGGGCACTGGGGAACACGGAATCTGGTTGCCACTGTTAGCTCGGAGGAGGCGACCGGGTGGTGCTGCCTTTCCTAGCCCCCTGGTAGTGAGATCTTGGGTGTACGGGGATTTCCAACAGTGCCGCCCGAATGAAGATTTCTGGCTAGCCTACACCTGACTGGAAGAGAGGGGCTGGCTGGCAGGCATGCACTTCATGCACCACATGTCATACATAGTGCCTTGGCATCTAGCGCAATGATGTCCCGCCTGCAGACGGGAGGGGGAGTCGAAATTTGGCTGCTCACCCATGTCGGTGAACCAAGCAGCTGGGATTCGCTGTCTGGCGGGGCAGGTGACAGAGGACACCCTGGACTCCAAACTAGACTCTGTACTCACAGCGGGTACCTCCCTCGAACAAACATGCAATTCCTTTGAGGGCCACATAGACAAAATCACAGTTGACCTCACCCTGGTACACGACATTGAGCAAGAACTGGCCAAAGTCCCCCTGATTACCCTGAGCACAGCGTTGGAGGTGCAGCAGCTAATGGCATGTGAAGTCACTGGTAAGAACAGCGGACGATGCGGAGGGCTGCTCTCAGCATAATAACATGAGGGTGTTGGGTCTGCCCAAGGGAGCAGAAGGGGCTGATGCAGTGACATGTACTGAGACATGGTTGCGTGACCTACTGCCAGCAGGTGCACTCTGCCCATTATTTGTTGTGGAGCTGGTCCATCGAGTGCCAGTGAGCAATCCGCTGCCGGGGACAGGTCCTAGACCCTTTGTCTTCTGCCTCCTACAGGAATCGTGACGCTGTCCTGAGGGAGGTATGCAAGCTGGGGTATGTGAAAGTGAATAAAGCCACAGTTATTTTCTTCCCTGATAATGCCACAGGGGTGTAGAAGTAGAGGTGCTCGTCTCTAGTGGTTAAGCTATTGCACCAAGAGCTGGGCATCAAATACTCCCTCTTCTACCTGTAAAGGCTGCAAGTGATCTAAGATGTTGACACGCATTTCATTGATGCCGCTGAACAGTTCTGGACCTGGCTGGAATCTACTGGTCGCCAGGTGCTGCAGACAGTGAGTGAAGGGTCTGTGCAACAAGCTGTCATTCGTAGAGCCAGTCGTACTGGGAGGCATAGGAGGAGCAGGCATCCCCCGAGCAGAACTACAAGCCACCCCCAATCTGCAGCAGGTTATACAAGAGAGGGGGAAGGCGCTGCATGCAGCTGCGACAAAGCGCAATCGCACTCAGAGACAAAATCCCAATACTTCCCCTGAACGCTCCCCCAGCAATGTGGGCTCCACTGCAATGTGGTCATCCTGAGCGGAGTTTGTGTAGCCCCCGGATGAGACTCCTCAGACGGCAGATAACCTAATTTAATGTTGACTGGTTGTGCATCTCTCCTTCTTCTACGGTTACAGACAGCTCCGGAGAGTCTCTGGCTTTCTGCAGTTCCTGGTCTCAAGCTTCCTGTTGCTGAAGTTCCGGTCTACTGAGGTCAGCACTTAGAGGGGATCAGGCCCAGTCATCACCCAAAGGGAACGGAGCAGTTGTTCAGGTGAGCGATGCATGTCAAGGGGGTGTTGGTGCTCTCCTTGGTGCTCCGATCTGCAATGGCAGGATGCCCATGGCATCGTTGACCTTGCCAAGGATGAACTGTGGGAGTTCTTCTATTATCCGAGGGCCTCATTAAGAGTTCTTCTATTATCCAAGGGCTTCATTTATGAGGCCCTAGCGTCACTCTTGCAATGCTGTTATGTCACTTGTTTGACGTTCTGGTTGCGCAATGTGCTACAGCATGATGACAAGGCCACGTAAAGCCACCATACATGGCTTTTCATGGCCTTGTAAATATGTGCCCCTTTCAGCATTAAACAGTATGAAAGAGGCATTCAATGGGTGTTGCTGTGGGCATTCCCACGCCAAACCAATGGACTCTGAAGCATTCCAAAGTTTACAAGAAACTGTAAACCTTCGCAATCTGTAAGAATTCTGCAGCACACAGAGAAAGAGGAAATACCCTGGATTGATAGGTTTTTTGCAGGTAGGTGTCCCTTCCTGCACAACGTCAATCAACTCCACAACACAGTCACCCTTGCACCATGGCGCAAGGGTGCCTGCATTTGGCGCATGGTAGCCATTGTGCGCTAACGTATGTGAAAAAGACAGGGGGGCTTATTCGTGAGCCCCTTGCGACAGTTTAATGCCACAGGTGCATCATTTTCTTGACCTACTTGCAGCAGGAATTTTTCACCACCTTGTGCCGTGTTTACAAAGTGACACATCTAGGCGTATGTGTGACCTTGTAAAGCCCTGCAACACATTATACCTGCGTCAGGTATGATGTATGCAGGGTGGGCGTTTCCACACAGCAAAGCCTCATAGGAGTGGTGCAGTGAAATCTATCAGATTTCACTCCGACAATTCTAGGATGCCACTGTGTCAAAACATTATGCCTGGCTCATGGCAGGCATAAGGGTGACTCAGTGCCATAGGGATAGGCTTGCCCCATGCATTGCTGGAGTTGCGTCATGCTTGCGACACAACTGCAGCAATATTTGACTTTAGCGCCGACAGATACGTCAGGATTCCAGACGTATCTGTCATTGATTGCGACATGGAGCGCCGTACAGTAAATATGGTGCATCCATGGTTTCGCAAGGAGGGCGCAGTGAAAGTGTCCAATGGCTGTTTTATTGCAGCAATGCAACAATTTTCATGAATGGGGCAGAGGAATGCACCTTATCTTATTGTTATGGCGCCTTCCTGACCTTTTGTTTTGGTGCAGTGCAGCGCAGCAATATTGCTTTCAGCGCTGTCCAACACACAAACATCTTATATGTGGCCCCAAGTGTTTGCACCAATTTTAAGACCAGGTATTTTCTGGCCTTAAAAACTGCCTCTAATTGGACTTAGCAGCGTTTTTTTTGGTTTTGCGACATACAAGGAAATCCTTGTAAATATCGCTATGTGTGTTTTGCGGGAGTTTTTACGTGGGAACGCCTACCGTACATCTAATTTTTGGTAAGTCACGCTAACAGAAGTGCTGATGTAAAAAATTCATGTTTATGCTAGAACCGGAGTAAGCGGCAACATGTAAATTTGGCGGTAAAAAAAAAGAAGCCGTAACGTCAAAAAATTGATGATACTGCGGCGTTAAGTTCTTGTAAATATGCCCCTTATTCTTCTTTGTATGGTGTGGAAGAGCAGTGCTTGAAAAGAACAAAAGAGAGGCTCCTCACTTGTTCCCCAGCTGCCTTTATGTTGGGGGTGCGTGTGCCTACCAGTAGGTTGTATCTTGTAGTTTTCTGCCCCTGGTGTGTTGGGCCTCAACTGATTTTCTTGGCTGCTTTGGATAAGATGACACTCAAGACATTGCACTCTGGATGTATTATTGTGTCAAATGATTCTCTGAAAGTAAAAAAAAAAATAAGTCAAAATAGAAGATCGCAATTGCTCTATTTAAAACTTTATCAAGCAACTTTGGATTTTTTTGCTATATCCAAGAAAGAAGTCACAGAAGGCACAGAAGTTATTGATTGTCCCTTAGCTCTGGCTAGTCCTTCAGGCCAGTTAAACCCTCACTTGAATTCGAGTATGGACAAGACTTTGGGCCTGATTTAGACTTTGGTGGAATCGGTCCCACCACTGTTTTTGTGTCAGATTCATTGCCCGCTAAGTAGGCGGTACACCCGCTCTATTTAGATGCTGGCGGGTCCATGGACGAAAGACCATCAGAATGCCCCCCTCTCCACCAGATATTTTCACCCGCGTCAATGGCACCATAGGCAAAAGTGGCTGTAAGAGGGAGTACAGGCAGTTTATCTGTCTGGCCAGTCACGATGTGCCTTCCCGCCAATGTATCTGTGGCAGGAAAACCTCCACACCTCGGCGGATTGGAATGGATATAAACTGAAACATACCTTCTTTCTGTTTCATAGTTCCTTTTCCATCATGGAGCTGATTGTCCAAGTCCTGCCTTAGCTGTTGCTTCTTGACCACTAAGCAAATCAACCCTGTTGTTGCTGAAATCAAAGGTAAGCTTCTATTTTCCCTTGTTACCTTTTGAATTATCTGTTTACATTTGATCTGGACTCATGCATAGTGAAAAAATCAATAACATACCAGTGTGTAATATATATGTGTGTAATGTTGTTGTTTAAGAAATTTAAAGAAACCTACTTGTTTAATTTTATTGTAATTTTAAATTTGGTGCAAGTGGCCTTCATGATAAGGGGCACTTAGCCAAAAATGGACATCAAACAAAAAATCAAAAAATGAGCATACAGGTGTGTTAACTTAATTTTCCTAAACTATAAAATCATAAACTTATACATTACACATTATTGGGATAACTGAAATGTAAAATTGCACTTGACAAGGTGAAACGTTTGTGTTAAAATAACTGTAAAAATGAATGTTAGTTGCAAACTTTGGTCAATTAATATATTTATCAATTTATCATTTCCCCTTGTCTAGTGCATCAATCCATGATTGGTTTGATATAACAATTACAGTATAATCCACTCCTAGTCCCCAGGTCAATTACGTCCTCATAAGACCCTCACATTACAAGCAAGGTTGAAACGTTGTCGACAACACTAAAGGATAATCGATCAGCGAAAGCACCTGAAAATAATCTGGTTGACTTTTTCTGTATTTGTGAAACAGTATCAGGCATCCTTGTATATATAATAACCAGTTTACTGCAAGTCACTTTATTGTCACTCATCGATATATGTTTGGTTATGGTTACTTCACTTGGGGTCCTTCTATCACTTATTTCCTAAACACCTTGTTGAATTAATTAGCATTAATAAGCGACAAGCAATGTTTTCTACATCAAATAATAAAATAAACAACTCGATTCGGCTGAATTGAGTTCTATAAAACGCAATAATTGGGCTTTGCAACTTTGTCGTCAAATTCATTTATGACAGATGTGTTCTGTTCTACTATCATCCTTTTTTCTTTGACTAAATCCACACAGAATAAGTTTGTGATAATATCAAACTTTTTCCAAAAATGAGTTCCATGTGAACAATTGTTATAAGTTGTTCCTGGGTACTGTGGCATCCAGAGGTCATACACAGCAGCAAAAGTTGAGGAGATTTTGTTGGCTGCAATGCTAGAAGGCAAGTGAGCTTTTTTTTAAAATGCTGTATACATGGACATGACATACACAATCATCAACGGAGATGGACACATCCATTGGCTTGCTTACATTGCTTAGCAACGAAGGAGTATGCAGTTCCTATAGGGGAGGGATGGGAATGGCGGAGGCTGGGTGGTCAACCACCCCGCTCTAAAGTAGAGTCAGGGTGTATCCCAATATGGGAAGTGGGGCCCTCACACACCCGATTGGGTGTCATGCTTCATCATCAGGCCGGTGCTGCAATGCCTGAGGGGCTCTTTGGCGGAGATCTTTTTCGCAAGCCATATGGGTGAAGTGCGGGTGAGGGGCCTTGTGGTGTAGATGTGATAAGGAAATGTGTGGGAGGATAAAATGAGGTGGTGCTCCAAAATGAGTTTAATCTGCGAGCCCACTCTTTTCAATTAAAAACATCAGGGATGTCACCGCCGATTGTAATGATCAGAGGTGTCTAGGTATGCGTAGCCATGGTCAACATGTTTCTCGCCTGTTGTGTAAAAGAATCACTTGGCAATTCGTCAGGACCGAAAGTTTTGCACTATCTACACAATGGTTCGTTTGTAGAGGTGAACCAATCACTCAGTAAACCTAACAATGAGGTACCTTATTTTATAAAAGAATAGGACCAACCTATGGAAATAAAGATGAAGAAGGGAACATAAAAACATGAATGAAGTATTCACAAAAGACAAAGCAGCCTCCAAAACAAAATGTAAAAGCATGCCACATTCACATGCACGAGTGGTTAGTGCAACACAAATGGTGTTGGCCGCACGCACATAAAAAGCAAAGGTGTGGCAAATGTGACAAACAGCAAACACTCACGTGTCAATGGTGGTAACCAACCACCGTAAATAATGGCTTGCTGAAACCCACCCGACTTGGGTTTGGATGACGCCTCATCGACTAGCAGGCAGAGGAATGAGCGTTACTGAAAAGTTAACGTCATGCTAGTTGAATAGAAAAGGGAAATAAAGAAACACGCTGGGTATGGGAGCAAGGGTTGAGCGGCCAGCACGGGGCATTTTACCAAGGCTGTGTGATATCAGGTAATGATCACCGGGGAGTAGGATAAAGTCCAGTTACTTACAGTCCTTCCGGAATCATGTGCTGGGAACCTACCCCTCACTCTGTCTGGTCTGGAAGAAGGAGGGTGGGTATATCCGGTGGGCTTAAGTAACGCACGTTCGCCTGGAAAAGCAATGGAGCCGGAGAAGCTCCGGGTACATGTGCGCGTGTGCGCCCTAACACGTATAGTGATGGGAGGTGTTGGTACAGGGGTAGGAAAAGGTGGCGGCCATCTTAGAAGAGGACGGTTCGCATAGCCAAACCATAGGCTGGTGGCTAGTAGCATTGGATCCAGTCACAGATAATCCAGTTACATAATGAAGGAGCAATGGGTGATCGGCAGTAACTATTGTCATCATGCCACGGGGGCGGTCTGAAATCCCCAGGTCAATGGACATTGTGGTATCAAGGGGGGCATGCCGGATACAGTTTAAACATGCCCAGTGGTGGAGAAACATGCGTTCCATGATCTAGTATTCGACCGTAAGGCTTGTGCTAGGTTAATGTTGTAACTCCCTATTAATGTCAAGGATGTTGGCCACCAGACATACTGGGGATGTGCCTATTGTTGATGACAGAACTTAAGGGGAGCAATGTGAAGGAAAAAAGGGGGAGTCTAACTATTGACTTCACCCCACGGAATATTTTCATTGAGCCCGTTGCTGTCACAGGACAGTCTGAAGATCCAATGTTGTTCCCTCCTAAAGAGTCCTTGTTTGCTAAGGTTGGAGTGGGCCTCAATGATAGTCCATCTCAAACTGTCTGGTGGGTGTCCTTTCTCAGAAAAGTGTTGGCAGAGTTTGCTTTGTAATCTGTTGCAGCGAATGTTACTGCGATGTTCCACGATCCTGACCTTAGCTGCCCTTGTGGTCATGCCAACATAACACAGCTTGCATGGGCAGGTGATTGTGTAAATATAGTTGCTGGTATTGCAGTTAGTGTGTGTCTTTTGGACCCATTTGAAGTTGGTCGATAGCTGGAGTTCCTTAGTCCTCTCAGTGAGAGGGCACACGGAGCATGAACCTCACGGTGAGTGGCCCATGATAGGAGTTAGACCCCATAAGGATGGTTGATTGTTGTTACAGGGGCCAGAGGGTGGGCATGTGTAGACAAGGAGTTCCTTCAGGTTGCTAGTGCATTTGAATGCAAACCTGGGTGGTGCCAGTGTCAGGTTTCCTATATGTAGAATGCCCCATTTCTTCCTGATTATTTGCTTGATTCTGTTAGAATGCGGGGTGAATGTGGTCACACAGGTCAGAACGTCCTCTTTATTTTTAGGGTTCTGTTCGAGTAAGGCTTCCCTATTGTTATTACGGGCCCTCTTTCTGGCAGTGTTGATACTGTGCACAGGGTAGTCTCTTTGTATCTGGTTGTGCGTCAGTTGTGATGCCATGTTGTCATAGTCCCGGGTGGTGCTGCAGTTGCGCACCAGACACAGAAACTGCCAAAAGGGGAGATTGTCTCTCAGAGCCTTGGGATGGTGGCTCCCGTAGAGTAAGAGACTATTATGGTCTGTGGGTTTCTTGTGGACCGCAGTGTGTAGCCTGCCCTCTGTCAGTGTGATTTCAAGGTCCAGGAAGGGGATGTGAGTGTCAGAGATAGTACTCGTGAAACATAGATATGGGTTAAGAGTATTAACCCACTTGCAGAACTCATCACTTGTCAGTCTGTCCCCTTTCCAGAACACTAGGATGTCATCGATATATCTCCACCACAGGAGTATGTTGTTGGAGAATGGGTTAGTGTTGTCAAAAATACACCTCGCCTCAAAGGCTGCCATATACAGGCAGGCCAGACTCGGGGCAAAGGTGCTCCCCATCGATGTGCCCTGTGTTTGGTGATACAGTTGTTTCTTGTACTGGAAGAAGTTTTGGGTTAAAGCCAGAGTGGCACATTCCATAATAAAACTGACCGGTGTGGGGGAGACCCAGTCGACTGACCGCAGAGCTGCCTCCACAACCTCTAAGGTAGCCCCCTGCGGGATATTAGTGTATAGGGACTCTACATCAAGTGTCACTAGTAGTTCAATCTCTGGGTCAGTATCAAAGGTGTTGATGAGTCACAGGACATCCCTAGTGCCCTATAAAAATGAAGGTGTCTTCTGGACCACTGGTTGGAGGAAGTGGTCACAGAAACAGGAAAGTGGTTCAAGTAATGAATCTATCCCGGAGACATTGCTGTCACACATGTTAGCCTTTGGCCTTGTCCGTCGTGGAGTATCATACCCACTACCCAATCAACTTCCACCACGGCCGTCTGATAGCAAATGTCCTGATGGTGAGGTCAGGCGCCCGCCATTTTAGATTGTGAAATAGTGTGCTTGTGAATGTTAAGTGGGTCACCACCACTCACATGGTGGCTACTTTGTTTACATATACACAATGCTAATACTGTTAATTTGTTTTCACACAAAAGTGTTAAGTAGTGCGTTAATGTGGTAGGGTGCAATATTTGGGCAGTGTTGTTTATACCACCGTTAACAGAATTAATGTTCTGTGTAATTATGTAAAAAAAAAAGAATATTTATTCAAAACTAGTTGAAACAAGTTTTAATTTAAAAATGTTAGCAAATCTTTACAGCATTTGTATTATTTTAAATGCAGACATATGAACCCAGGGACAGTGAGAAGATGACATCCTCAAGTGTTCAGACTGTCTCCAGACCTTGCCAAAATGGAAGAATGGGATATTATCAAACAATTTAGATTGAATAGGCAAACAATACTTGATTTTTGTCATCAGCTGAAGCCACATCTTCTGCTTCACAATAGGAATACCACAGCAATGACAACAATAGTCAAAATCATGGCAGTACTACATTTTGTGGCCACAGGATCATTCCAATACACTGTGGCCGTAGCTGGTGGAATGTCATAACCAGCTTTCAGTGGTGTGCTGCAAGAAGTTCTTTCTTCAATGATGAAACATATCAACAGCTTCATTCAGTTTTCACAAAACGAGGATTTTGCCAATGTGAAGGGAGATTTTGATGCTTTGGGTCTCCTACCGCATGTCGTTGGAGCAAATTATGGTACATATATTGCCTTAGTGCCACCACACATCAGTAAATAAGTCTATTGCAATCGAATGTACTTCCATTCAATCAATGTGCAAGTTTTCTGCTTACCAGATTTGTACATCACAAGCTTCTGCACGCGTTTTCCAGGATCAACCCATGATTCCCTTGTACTACGGAGCAGCAGCATGCCCCTACAAATGTCTCAACTTTGACCTGAGAAGGCCTGGCTTGTTGGTAAGTACAATGTATCAATATATTGTTTGGTTAATTTCAAGTTTAATGATCTCAAATATTGTTACATTTTTTGGATCCATTTTTCTTTTAGATAGGAGACTCAGCTTATCCTAACTGACCATGGTAGTTGGCACTGCTGTGGAATCCAACAAGGCCGGGAGAAGTCTGCTTCAGTGAGGTCCATGGAAGAAAACAGAGGCTGGTGGAGTCAGCTTTTGGGATCCTAAAGGGCAGTTTTCAATGTCTGGGTAAGACTGAAAGAACCCTCCTTAAATTACCCAATAAGGTCTGCCACTTCACCATGGCCTGCATGTTACACAACATAGCCCTGTGATCGAGCATCCCATACATTGCAGAGGATGAATACCATGAAGAGCCACCGGGTGAGGATGTTGAAATACCAAATGAAGATGATAGTGGTGAAGAGGAAGGAATTGACTTACATCAAGATATTATTGACAACTTCTTCAAATGAGTGTCAGTAAATGTTGATAGTTTGTTACATTACATGTAAAACCAACTTTTAATCTAATAAGGATGACAGTCTAAGCTAGATTTGTTTTAAAAAAAAGCAAGTTAAGGAAAATACTGTGCAAAGATGTTTGTTGATCAAGTTTTAACATTGAGTACTCTGTTCATGCACATTGTTTATCTTTGATTGTTCTTAGAAAATGTGTTCTCAAAATTGTTCATTTGTTATGTGAACATTGTGTATGTAATCAACTAATTGCTTTTGTTTTTTAATCTATTTTGGGTTCCTTTACCATGTCATCTTCATTTGGACATTTCAAAGTTGTGACATTTGCAGTTATATGATGTTACAAAGGGAACATGAGTTGATCCTGTGAAAGACACACACAGACTTCGGGTGTACATATCTTGTACAAAGACACCTTGCACAGTGATTGAATTGAAGTTTTTAAGATCGTGTTAGACTTGTTTTCTGTGTAATGTTTGCCCCAAGGCAATATGTGCTGCTTAAATTGCTCTAACCACATGCGGTAGTCAACACAATGCATAATCCTCATTTTGTATTAAGTGTCTGAGGCTGTTGTGTGTTATCATTTTAGAAAGATCTTCTTGTAGCACAACACTTAAAGTTGTTTGTGACATTGCACCAGATACTGCAACCCTGTGTTGGAATGATACTGTGGCCACTACATGGAGTACTTCCATGATTAAGACTATTGGTGTTATTGATGTGGGATTCCTATTGTGGGCCAGGAGATCTGGCTCCACCTGATGACATAAATCAATAATAGCTAGCCTATTTAATCTGATGTATGTGATTATTTTCTGTTCTTCCATGGTGGCAAGGTCTGGAACTGTAAATGAGAAAAAGGCACTAAGTATATGGGTTATGCATGAGTTGTAATGTTTAAGAAAAAAATGACAAAAATGTATTTCTTCCAATTGAATAAACTACCAGTTAATAATCTGTTTATTGTTATTTTTGCTCATTTTTGAAAAATGTGGGATACATTTCCTACATTGAAATTATTTATGACTAAGCAATAATTTTAATGTTTACATTTTAAAATGTATGATGTGAAGAGAAAATAACGAATTGAGAAATTAAATACAACAATAGTCCATGACTTTGACAGCTTTGTTTTATTCAACATAACCCAAAAAAACAGAACACAGGATGAAATAAAAAAAAAAATTAAAACAGTTAATCATGGTGAATGAAACTCTTATTGCCGAGGCGAAATTGTTTGAATTCTAATGTCCAAAATACAACTGGCATCGGAAAGGTAAATGTGTCCAGAAAAAAGTTCTCAGAGTGAATGGTAGTCAAACACTGGAGAAAATTAGGCTCTGCGTCTGTTGCTGGAGATGGGGGCATTACCATCCTCTCCCGGTAGTCCGCCTGAACTTCCTCTCCTGAGGGGGGCTGGTGAATCCACAGTTGCAGGGACTGAGGTGGGTGCAGCTAATTATTTTGAAGAAAAACTATGAAGCAAACTAAAAGTAAAGGTAAAAGATTATAATGATTGTACCTTTCAGTGGCATTATAAATGGTTGCACAAACAGTTTAAATGACACACGCACCTACTTCAAAAAAGCAGGTGAAAAGATGTCCTGAGGTAATAAGATGATTAGAAAGTATACATAAAGTATACCAAACATTTCACACAACACAGTGGAGAGTTGAAATGTGAATTCAACTGTTCCAAGGCCTTGCAGCTGTTAGTCTAACATTTAGACAACGTAGAAGGATATATAGCATTAGTCATCAGATAGCATTTGTATCATCATATAGCATATCGCAGAGTGCATTTTCACAAAAATAACCACTTACATTCAGAATACAAAATTATGTACCCTAATATTTTTTTGTAAATAAACTTTGATTAGTGAAACAAATACCACCAATTTAATCAAATAATAGGGACATGACAACATACAAAACTAAACACATAAACATTTCAAAGCATAGCATAATATAGAGATTGATCAATACATAACACTTTGACATATGTGGAAATGTTATAGGAAAGAGAGAATGAGCGAGATAACATTGCCATATTATTTTCACCAAACAAAAACAAAGCATCATGGTAGTTGGGGTCATTTTAATAAAGCATTAACAACACTTGCAAATGTGTAAGTGAAACATATCTAGTGAAAATATGCAATATATTAATTGGAGTAAAAACACTTACAAGCAACATTACATAATGTGAAATGCTATGAAATTTTAAACCTGTAATCTTATATTCAATAAAAGACATTAAAACAAACAAACAAGACACCAAATAAGTGATTATATATATATATATATATATGTATATATATATATATATATATATATATCACTTTATCTACATCTATCTATCGATCTATCTATCTATCTATCTATCTATCTATCTATCTATCTATATATATATATATATATATATGAATATCAAGACATATATATATAAATAAATATATATTCCCAGCTTCCTAATCACCAGCCCAATGCACACACGTATGGGTGCCTGCCAATGCGGGGGTGCTCCCGCACAAATATTCAGCTCCAAACTCCAACGGGTAAACGTACCCAAAGGAAGACAGCACTCTCGGGGTGAGTTCCGTAATTTTATTCACAACGGACTCTGGGCTCACAGACGCGTTTCGGCAACCGCCTTTCTCGATGTTAACCGAGAACTCCGGGGCCGCCATTAATTTATACAAGTATACGTCACATACACGATGCATTTCCGGTGGCTAGACATAGTAAAAGGACAACATGTTGAAATCACCCATATCGTCAGTCCAACAATTCCGCCATCATTAAACAAACAGTAAGTATCTCAATTCCTGCTTATACATGTCGGTTCATAGCCATTACGGCTCCCAGTGTTGTCATAAACTAATGACATGTTATTATATAAATCATGCATGACTATCACAATGCCCTATATGGCGCGATGCACCTTGGAAATTTCGCCCTGTCGGCATCTATCATTTCCATTGCGCATCCTAATTCGTCATCCCGCCCTGAATGGGCCCGTGAGATACCTCATTGTATCCAATAAAGCCCTGAATGGGCAATTAATACATTATCTCTCCCTGCCCTCCGGATTAACTTGTGCACAAATTTTAAAAAACAAAGCCTTCTAAAGGCAGCATGTTAATCTCATATATGTTATACATGTAGTTCTACACAAGACTCAGCTTACAAACCATTCATTATTTCATCATAGAAGAAGATTAAAAAAACTCAGTAAAAATTGAATGTACTCATTCTCAATCCACAGTGCCTCAATTTGATACAATCAACCGAATTATGAAGCATGTTTATCAAAACAGAAAATCAATTTATCCAATTTGTTAAAACAGATTAGCTATTAATCACCCAAATGAACCGCTAACTCCTCGCTACTGTTAAGACCCCATGGGTGTTTAGTTTGTAAATCGATGATATATCGGGATTCCAGGCGTCTCAGCCTTTGAATCCTATCACCTCCCCTGGGGTTCCCTGGTACATGATCTACGCAGTAATAAGTCAATAATTCTCTGTTGCGATTATGCTCCTTGTTAAAATGTCTCGCAACAGGATAAGTCTCATCCCCATTAGCTATTGCCCTCTGATGTTCCAATATTCGAATTTTCACAGCGTGAATGGTGCTCCCAATATAACGGAGCCCACAGGGACATGTGAGGCAATATACTGTGTATGGTGTGGAACAAGTCAAAAATGTCCTTATCTTTTTAGGTGTCCCTAAGCCCGGAATATTATAGGTCAAAATGCGTTTGCTCTGTTTACAGGCTTTGCATTTCCCACATGGGTAAAACCCATTGAGAGGTTTCAACAAAGATTTGGAAGACTCGGTCCCTTGATGACTGTGTACCAGATCATTACGTAATGATCGTGCTTTTCTAAATGTTACTAGAGGGTTAGACGGCAAATCTGGCCCTATCACATTATCAGAAAGAAGGGTGTGCCAATTTTTTCTAAGAGTGCGTTGTAACTCAGAAAAAGTCGTAATCATACGAAACTTGCCATTAGAATCAGTGGACTTAACATTCTTTTTAATATTGTCCTCAGTATTCTCCATTAATAAGTCCGCTCTTTTTATGGAGCAAGCCCTCTGCATGGCATGTCGAAGTACTTCCTCAATATATCCTCGCTGTCTGAAGCGTTCCATACTCGCTTCAGCCGACAGTTTAAATTCACCCTCACTCGTGTTATTCCTTTTCAGTCTCAACAGTTCCCCATAGGGGATACTGTTGATCAGTTTTCTAGGGTGGCTGCTCGTGGCATATAAAGTTGAATTGCCCGCTGTTGATTTCCTATGGAGCCTAATATGCAATTTCCCTTCAGCTACATATACATTCAGATTTAAATAATTGACCGATTCAGTACTTATCTCCCCAGAGAATTTCAGATTTACATCATTGTTATTCAACACCTCGACAAAAGCTTTCACCATTGTAGGTGGACCTCTGAGGACGATAAAAAGGTAATCAATGTAGCGATGCCAACAGACAGTCCTGTCTCTCTATATTTTATTGGGCTCTGCCCAGGCCACCTGCTCCTCCCACCAGCCAACAAACAAGTTTGCATAGCAGGGGGTGAAGCAGGTGCCCATCGCTGACATTGATTGATACCTGTCTAAAAAACTGATTCTGAAAAAGAAACATGGTATTATTTCAACAGAAATCAATGAAGATTATCAGCATGCTATTATGTTGGGTAAATTTTAAAGGCCGATTGTCCAGAAAATACTGTACCGCCTTCAAGCCATCTTTATGAGCTATGCAGGTATAAAGGCTCGTAATGTCCAAGACCATGAGACAAAAACCCTCTTCCCATTCAATTTTGTCAATGTGCCCCAAGAAGTCCTTAGTGTCCCGTATATACGACTTCAGTTGTACCACATGTTGGGCAGGAAAGAAATCAATGTACATGGACATGTGTTCAGTTAGGCTGCCTTGTGAAGCCACAATAGGTCTACCTGGCGGGTTCACTAGATCCTTGTGAACTTTTGGCAGGTAATAGAACGTGGGGACGATGGGATTCAGGCATCTGAGAAACATGTGTTCCTCTGTTTCCAGCATGTTTTTCTTATACCAGTGAGATAGTAACAGATGGTAACTGGTAATGCTTTGATTATAAATTTTTTCATTAATCTTTTCATAGCATTGGACATTAGTTAATTGTCGTGTGGCTTCCATATTGTATTGTTCCCGTGTCATGAGGACAATGTTCCCGCCCTTATCCGACGGTTTGCACACTAGCGTGCTGTCTTGGCATAATCCGTCCAGGGCCAAGTGCTGTTCTTTGGTGAAGTTAGTGATCTTTCTCAAATATTTATTGTCTCTCCGAAAACGTAAGAGATCTTTGTTCACTGATTCAGAAAAAGTGTCAATGGCATCCATCGGCATCTGTGGGAGGAACACGGAAGTGGGTTTAAATGGACTAATGCTTCCTCGTTGTTCTATTCCTATTTGCGACATTTGTTGTGTCAGACTTATAGGAGCTTCAGTTGTTTCTTGTTCTTCTGTTCTTAAGCTTTCCAACGCTTGCAGAGTTCTAAGATCTTTCCCCGTCAAGGTGTCTGTCTCTGTTACGTGAGAAGATGATGAAGACTGTTTGGTTCTAGTTATCGTTGGCCTCAACTTGAAGTATTTGTACAACTTCAATTTACGAGCAAATTTGAAAAGATCTATACACGTTTGCGTGTATTCCATGCTTCTTTGGGGGCAAAAGGATAGTCCAAGTTTTAGAACTGATTCCTCAGTGGCCGTTAATGTTGTAGGTGACAAATTAATGATGGTCAAATTTTCTTCCTCGCTCACTTGTTTTTGTTGCAAAACGTCTTGCTACGAGTCACCGGTGGGGAGCGCTCGCTTCTTGCGGCCCCCGCCCCCTCTCCTCGTCTTCCTCTTGCTCCTCGTTCCGGGGGTTTGCCCCTGCCCACCTGAACTCTTGTTTGTCGAATAAGTCTGAACTCCTCGCGAAAAGGAGTCTTTTCCCAAGTGGCTCTTTCTCCACCATCTTCATTAGATGACTCGGCCACGGTTACCTCCGATTCCGAAGTGTCCCGGTCCTCAGTGGTGGATAATGTTTTCTTACACTGAAGCTCTTTCCTTGGAGTATCGTATTTACGGGCAAATGTCAACACTCTGCCCAAGTTATAGTCTTTTTCGTCGCGATCAAATTTCTCTTGTTTTTGTTGTTTAATTCTTTGTTCATATGTTTTTAGTCTTTTTTTCATCGCCTCCCTTCTTTCATCCAATTTCGTTTGATCTTCTTCTTTGAGTAATTCGTCTTCCAATTCCTTAATGTTTAGTAAGGCTTTGTCTCGGTCGCTCCATGCAAACTTTATCAAGATACCCAACATCCCCTTGCAGGATTGGGCCGTATATTCCGCCCACTCATCCAGAAGCAATGGGTCCGGGTTCTCCTATGCCGGGACCGTATAAATGCGTAGACCCCTGGAGACCCTATCGACCTCGATATAGCTCTGTAAAGAGGTCGCCTCCCACCATTTTCTAATCTCCCGCTCATAGAGACGTTCTAGAGCGGAGAATTTGGTGGCCACGCTCGTTGTGATAGGGTTCATCCCTCCTTTGTCCACTTTCTGCATTTTATCCCGTTTTTTAAACATGCTTTGGGCCGCCTCCCGGCGTTCCGATTTGCAAAACATGATGACTTTTCAACATATGGCTGTATCTCAGCTCCAATGTTGATATTATGCCCTTCTCCCCCTCGTACTGATGTTGCGGAAAGGTGTAACAAGATCGATATGCCGCCCGCACCTTACCGGGATGTCTTTACACGCTGCTCCTTTCCCCTCTCGCAGGACCTTGCGGCGTATTCCCGTGTTGCAGGTCACTTGATATCCAGCCTCGATCTTTCTTTTATGTCACTTTCTGTAGAGATCCGCAACCTCGGTGCATCGGGAAATATGAATTCCCAGCTTCCTAATCACCAGCCCAGTGCACACACGTATGGGTGCCTGCCAATGCGGGGGTGCTCCCGCACAAATATTCAGCTCCAAACTCCACCGGGTAAACGTACCCAAAGGAAGACAGCACTCTCGGGGTGAGTTCCGTAATTTTATTCACAACGGACTCTGGGCTCACAGACGCGTTTCGGCAACCGCCTTTCTCCAGGTTAACCGAGAACGCCGGGGCCGCCATTAATTTATACAAGTATACGTCACATACACGATGCATTTCCGGTGGCTAGACATAGTAAAAGGACAACATGTTGAAATCACCCATATCGTCAGTCCAACAATTCCGCCATCATTAAACAAACAGTAAGTATCTCAATTCCTGCTTATACATGTCGGTTCATAGCCATTATGGCTCCCAATGTTGTCATAAACTAATGACAACATTGCCTTCAGCTACATATACATTAAGATCTAAATAATTGACCGATTCAGTACTTATCTCCCCAGAGAATTTCAGATTTACATCATTGTTATTCAACACCTCGACAAAAGCTTTCGCCATTGTAGGTGGACCTCTGAGGACGATAAAAAGGTCATCAATGTAGCGATGCCAACAGACAGTCCTGTCTCTCCATATTTTATTGGGCTCCGCCCAGGCCACCTGCTCCTCCCACCAGCCAACGAACAAGTTTGCATACCTGGGGGCGAAGCAGGTGCCCATCGCTGTCCCTGATACCTGCCTAAAAAACTGATTCTGAAAAAGAAACATGTTATTATTTAAACAGAAATCAATGAAGATTATCAGCATGCTATTATGTTGGGTAAATTTTAAAGGCCGATTGTCCAGAAAATACTGTACCGCCTTCAAGCCATCTTTATGAGCTATGCAGGTATAAAGGCTGGTATAAAGGCTGACGAATTAGGATGTGCAATGGAAATGATAGATGCCGACAGGGCGAAATTTCCAAGGTGCATCGCGCCCACATAGGGCATTGTGATAGTCATGCATGATTTAGATAATAACATGTCATTCGTTTATGACAACATTGGGAGCCGTAATGGCTATGAACCGACATGTATAAGCAGGAATTGAGATACTTACTGTTTGTTTAATGATGGCGGAATTGTTGGACTGACGATATGGGTGATTTCAACATGTTGTCCTTTTACTATGTCTAGCCACCGGAAATGCATCGTGTATGTGACGTATACTTGTATAAATTAATGGCGGCCCCGGCGTTCTCGGTTAACATTGAGAAAGGCGGTTGCCGAAACGCGTCTGTGAGCCCAGAGTCCGTTGTGAATAAAATTACGGAACTCACCCCGAGAGTGCTGTCTTCCTTTGGGTACGTTTACCCGGTGGAGTTTGGAGCTGAATATATATATAGAGATAGATATATATATATATATATGTATATATATATGTATATATATATATATATATATATATATATATATATATATATATATATGCAGAGAACTCTGGGTAGTTCTCAAGTTTAGGTGGAAGCAGCTCCTATAAAGAGCACCCTGAACACCAACGACACTCTAAATTTTTGCTCACCTCAAATGTCTGCTTTTCTATCAAAGTCTTTAAGCATAGGATTAGCACAGTGCCATCCATGGCGAGATAGAAAGGGACAAAGTCCTTTGCCACTTCTACGGCAACGTTTTTAAGCATGGTACTAGGACAGTGCTATCCATGCAGAGCTGTAAAATGACAAAAGCCTTTTACCACTCCAGGCACAGTATTACAGCTTTGAATTGGTAAAATACCAACCAAGCCAACCTAAAATGAATAAAAGCAACCCCTGACATGTATTTCGCTCTCATTAGAGCTCTTCAGAGAGGTATAGCTTTGTCTCAACACAATCGAGCACCCAGTATAAGTCAAAACAATACCCTTTCAGGCATAGAGTGATGCATAAGTTAAGCAAAAAAGAAGCAGAGAACTCTGGGTAGATCTCAAGTTTAGGTGTAAAGCAGCTTCTGTATAGAGCACCCTCAACACCAGGTGCTACAAATGTAAAAAGTTGGGACATTCTTCCAAAGTGTGCAAGGCAAGTGGAACATATTTTAGTAATAAGTCAAAAGTAAATTGGGTTAAGCGTGATCAAAGGAGCGAGATAGAGGAAACTAATGGCACAGAGAGTGATGAAGTGGAGGTGCTGGTAGTAAGTGATATTAACACCCAGGAAGAGGTTGTAATTCAACGATGTGAGGTGTACCATCCACCTAAATTTATAATTAAGGTGAATGGATTTGGAATCTCCAAGTGGGCAGATTCAAGTTCTCCGTGCACCTTGATCAACAGAATCCCTTGGGAAGATTTAGGCAACCATAAATTAATCTCCACAGATGTGGAACCAAAGGATATTGTGGGGTCAAACTGCCAGTCATGGGTTATCCTGATGCAGTTCCAATGTATAAAAACAGATGAGCCTCTGGAAGGGTGTATGTGGTGGAGAAGGGCAAAATCCTCCTGGGCTGGAAGGAGACAATCATGCATGAAGTTATTTGCTCCGAAGTTGGGATGTGTGCAAAAATGTGAATATGACAATGTATTGAAAAGGGGGCAACACCTAAAGTACACAAAGTATGCAATGTCCCTTTGGTTTTGCATGGTCAGTTGAAGGAAGAGTTAGACCGCTTGTGTGGGGAAGGGATTATAGTACCAATAGAATCTACTGAGTGGCTCAGTCCCATTGTTCTTGCAAGGAAATCCAATGTGAGGCTGTGCATATGTGTGTATCTTAGAGATCTAAATGAGAATATTTGGGTGGATAAACATCCCCTGCTCCACATCAATGAGATGTTAAGGAATGTGAGGGAGGCCAAATATTTATCCACATTAGGCTTATCCAGTGTATATCACCAGGTGTGGTTGCATCCTGATTCCAAACACATGACGTCTTTTATCACACAGAAAGGGATGTTTTAATTTGTACGCATGCCTTTTGGTTGAGCCTTTGTCTCAGCGGTTTTTAAGAGGATTATACAAGGTGTGTTGAGTGGTCTGTCTAATGTTCTGTTTTTCCAAGACAACATTTTGGTTTGGGATGTTGATAAGGAACAGCATGACCTAGTTTTGGAAAGAGTACTAAAGAAACTGGAGCAGACTGGGTTTACAGTTGGGATAGGTTTGAAGAAGAGGAAGTGGAGTTTCTGGGACACACATTGTCTTCGCAAGGGCTTAAACCTAAGTTGAAATTGATAGAAGCCATTGAGAAAGCACCGGAACCAAGGGACAAGGATCAATTAAGATCCTTCTTAGGATTAGCGGCGTATTACTCAAAATTTATGGAGCACTTTTCTGAAAAGTGCATGTTTTCTGTTTATTAATGAAGAAGGGATTCAAGTATGAATGGTCTAATTAATGTCAGGTGGCTTTTGACGAAGTGAACAAAGAGATTTCAAATGCCATTGTGTGAACACCCTTCGATCCTAAGAATGTTTCCATTACGACGACAGATGCCAGTGCGCATGGGCTTAGTGTAGTATTAATGCAGGTGGACAAAGGGCGTGAGAGACTTGTTGTGTTTGCATCACACACCTTAAAGGGGGCTGAAAGCATGTATTACACCATTGAAAAAGAGGCTTTAGCATGCCGGTGGGGAGTACAATATTTTAGAATACATATGTGGAGCACTCGTTACGAATTAAGCATGGACCATAAACCCATTGGTTTACTTGTTCCTCACAAAGGGACTGGGAAGTCTACACCATGCATAGCCAAATGGTTATATCGCTTACAAGAATTCTCATTCTCAGTTAAGTATGTACCTGGTTCGAAAAACATGAATGCTGACTGTTTGTCTTAATTATCTTTGTGTGATGATACCCAGCTCAAGGAAGATGAGTGGAAGGTTGCTGAAACTGGTGATGTCTAAGGGAGTCATCTGGGAAGATGAGTGGAAGGAAGCGTTGTTGAACGATGACACTATGCAATTACTGATTTCCAAATAACATGATTTTGGGGGAGTACGTGAAAAGAAGAAATCTGTTTTAAGTTAATTTCTGCCTGTGTGGAATGAGTTATGTGTTGTAAAGGGGATTGTGAGAAGGTGGGACAGGTTGGTGGTGCCAAAATATTTGTGTCTAAGATTATTAATACTGTGGCATGAAAAGCATGGGGGCATATCTGCCATGAAAAGGAGGGCACATAATGATTTTTGGTGGCCCGGCATGGACACCCAGGTTGAAATATTTGTCCTTCGACTGTGTGCCTTGCACATGTAGTGATAAAACGCACAAAGTTTCTGAAATGCCAATTGAACTGGTGGCTTTTCCTAGTAGGGTCTGGGAGAAAGTTGCTATCAACATTTGTGGCCCATTTGAATATCAGAAAATGGCCCACAATTTTTTGGTGATGATTTTGTTCTTTTTCGAAAGAAAGAGGTAATCAAGCACTTTAGGACTGCTATTTATAATCCTCGTGAAAATGGTCTGGTGGAAAGGTTCATGGACTGCGAAGCCTTCATCTCATCCAGGGTACAGTGGAAACTGGAGCCCCTTAGTACTGGTGGGGAAGGGATGCCTATTGAACTGCTGGCTTTTCCTAGTAGGGTCTGGGAGAAAGTTGCTATCAAAATTTGTGGCCCATTTGAATGTCTATGTCCTAATAGCAAATTTGCTCTTGTGGACTATTTCTCCAAGTGGTCAGAGGTTGCTTTTCTTAGAGATGTTAAGGTAGCAAATGCAATTTCATTGTGCAAAGAGATTTTAAGAAAAGAAGGTTGTCTGAAGGTGATCGTATCATATAAAGGTGCACAATTTCTTGGTGAGGATTAGTATTTTTCGAAAGAAAGAGTGAATCAAGCACTTTAGGACTCATAATGCAAAATTGAATTCCCTAGAGTCCTTCATTCCAGCAAGTGTATGCATGCAGGAAACATGGGCTTGTTCTGAGTTTACGCTTGAAAAAGAATATGATTTTGTCTGTGAGCCTAAACATGCCTCCAAGGGGCATGCTAGTGGGAGAATAGCGATTTTGTTAAGGAATAATTTGTCAACTGGAATCATGAATTGCTTATCCATCTCTCCAATTTATGCCTGTGTCTAAAACTAAAATTGGCTACAAAGGGAGGTTCAGGGGATTCCTCTTTTTTCTGATAGCCAATATATATATATATATATCCCTCCGGGCAAAATGTATGATTATCGAGTAAGTTCAATGTTCACATGTATCCGTGATATTAGTGTTTCAGAAAATTGCCCTAATGTAATAATTGTAGGTGACCTAAATGCAAATATTTCCAAATCAGCATGTTTGTCCTTTGCAAACCTGGAAAAGGAAGAAGCCTGGGCAATCCCCGAGGCAGTGTTTCCCTCTAACAATAGGATTGACAGGCAGGGTTATCTATTGCTGGATTCTCTTTGAATGTGCTAATTTGTGTTTTTGAATGGGCAAATTTGAAATAACACACCTGCATCATTTACTTTTCTTTCTCCGCACGGCCAGTCCTTAATCGAGTACATGATTGCTTCGCATCAGATGTATGGGGCTTGTTCTAATTTAGATGTCCAGCCATCTGCTCTGAGTGATTATTGTATTTTGAGTATGAATGTTGAATTAACGATGCAGGTCTCAGAGCCAAGGAATCAATTGAGGGGTGTTGTGGTGTTTAATAAATCGAATGGGCACACCTTCACGGCCTCCCGCAGTATAAGGGCTTTTGGCTCAAAATGCTTGGAGGGTATTAAAAGCATAGAGGTGATAGCATGTAGGGATCCAATAATTTGGTATGAAAGGCATATGAAAGCTTTTCTTAGCTAGGGGAGTAAAGGTAGAAGTCTTACATTTTATAAAAAAGAAAATAAGAACTTAAGGGCAGTAAATCAGGAAATAAATCAGTTGGTAAGAAAACAATTTGCCTTTTTCCCCATCTCTAGACAAAGTGAAATCTGTCGACCTAAACAAAAGACAACTAGATTGAAGTCCCTAGATGGGACAAGGGAAATTGACAATAAATTGATTAATTTAAGAGAAGCTGCAGCTTCAAACGATCTTAGAAGGCACTGATGCCTAGTAGCACTGTATTGTGATTCCAGATTGAGCACTCAAGCAATTTCCATCTCTCGAGCTGACTGGACAAATCATATTTCCAACCTTTCTGCCAGTAACCAAAGTGTCAGTGACCCCTTAGATCTAAGAGTAGACACAGAACTGTATGAATTATATGGACTACTTCAGGTGAGGAGATCGTGGGGTTTATCAGAAGTGCCAAAGAAACTGGTGCAATGGGCCCGATGAAATCCCAATTTCAACTACTAAACAGGCTGATACACTCTAAGCAGCTTTTTTGCACCGATTATATGATGATTACTATCTTTCAGAAAATATCCCCGTGTCCTTGAAAGGTAGTATTATTGTCCCCCTGTAAAAAAGGGTCCAAAACCTTCTCCTGCAAACTATAGGCAAATATCATTACTAGATGCAGTAGGAAAACCTTTTGCTAAAAGTATATAAGAACATCTCCAAGAATGAATAACTTTAAATAATTTTATTCCCCCAGAACAAGCCGGATTTAGGAGTAACTGTAGTACTCTAGATAACATTGCAGTACTTCAGCCAATCATAGAAAAGTATCCCCAGTCACAAGGAATGTCTGTGTGCATGGCCTTTATCGACTTCTCTCCGGCGTTTGATAGAGTTGACCATGAGACTCTGTGGAGAAAGTTGTTTCTGTTGTGCATGCCCTCTCACTGGTTTAGGTTAGTTAACTCACTTAATACGTCACCTTGGAGTCAAGTGTTGAAGGGTGGGAATCATGGTTTATCACAAAAGGTTTGATGTAAAATGGGCTGAAACAAGGCTTCTTGTTGGCACCCATGATGTTTTCTTTATATAATAATGATTTCCCACATAGGGTAAGAATGGTAAAGGGGGATGCTCCTAAAGTTGGTAATATGAACATATTTTGTTTCCTGTATGCGGACGATATTGTTTTAATGTATTTAACTCCTGTTGGATTCCAAAACGCCTTGGTGAATTAGAATTTTATGCAGAGAAACATTACTTAAAAAATAATATTTCAAAGAGTATGATTCTGACTTTTCAGAAGAAAGGCTCTAGATTGGGTTGGAGGGTCAATTGGTTTTTAGGACATGAAAAGATGGAGAAAGTTCAACTATGTCTCTATTTAGGTAAAATCTTTTCTAGCAATTGTGGTGAATACGATCATAAAAAACACTGTTCGAGGAAGGAGATGTGGCAAGCTGTCGCTATTATTAGATTATATAAGGTTTTCGGGAAAATACATTTTGCACATGGATTGTAAGTCTTCAGTGTGGAAATTTCTCCTTCCCAAAGCTATGCTTGTAAGGTAGTGGTCATGTAATATTGGCATTTCTTCCATGTGATTGAAGGACGTATTTTCCGTCAGATTTGTAATTTGAACTCCATGACAGCCCCGTATGGTTTACGTCTGGAGTTTTGACTTGTGGCAACTTTTGTTACAGCCCTACCGTCAGTTTTGAGGTGGTGGGATTGCCTGCTTAGTGGGGAAGTTGGGTTATTACGTGCCAGTTTGGGGCATGAAAGATTTACCTTAAGAAAAAAGTGCAGTCTTTTGTTCCCTTTTTAAAAGCCAGGGAAATATTTGGGTTGAATCATGCTAATTGTTTTCCTATGTCTAAATCCATTTTAAAAAGCCATTTAAAACAAACATCTTTTAAAGTAAGTTCAAATCGGGATATATTATTATGTCAGCGCCACGAGAGAAGTGTGGTTATACAAGAAAGATGACTTTAGAATGAAACGCAACCTTATCTTATGTGGAATACCCCACATGGGGTACGTATAACAATTTTATCCATGTACAAGATTTAAATCAAGAATTTCTGCATGCCTTTTCTTGCTCTTTGCAGGTCGTCACTTTTTAAGACCGGTGTTTTTAAAACATAATGTACAATCAGTACAAGAAGCACACCAATGTTTCTTTGCCTCCCTAATGAAATGGTTCATTCTAACAAATTTCATTTTTTTCAATGTTTCTTAAATTTGTACTGATGATTGTTTGGTATTGACTTAGTGTAAAGTTATAGGTTGGAATTCATGTTTGCTTTTTGCATGCTGTCACTCCTACTAGGGGAGAGAGACTTTATCATTTATTTCTCTACTATTATTGACACTATGTAGGTTGCTTTTATGATAAGACTTTGAGCAATGTCACTAGTTCCCTTTCAATGAGAGGAAACATGTTGAAAGTCTTATTTATTTTTTCCAATGTTTTTAAATGTGTATTCAAGATTTGCTGGGCATTATTCTATCGATAATATGCATGTTGAATCTATTATAACACTTTGCACAGCGTCACTTTTTCCTTCTGAATTTAAGGGAATGTGTCTGTGTTTTTTCTTTTGAAATCCTTTATGCAGGAATATTTGTTTGTTCCTTCTAGTTTTTATATTATTTTTATATGGAGCTCCATTAGAGTTCCGTATCATAAAATACCATTGAATTGAATTGAATTGGGGAGCAGGGAGAGAGATGGACATAAAACAGTGCATCAAACATTGCACACGAGGTCTGAATTCAGCTGTGGCAGGACACCTATCAAACACTTTGAGACCTAAATGCTCATGGGTGGGAAAACACAATAGTGAGAAACATCACTGACTTAGGAGCAGGTAAGTGAAATATACAAAATAACCATCTAATCACGAGCAAGGGGCTGACCAAAAGCCCACTCCAATTATACGTAATGTATTTGGAACAATATGTCTGGCCAAGAGACAGATAAAATTATCTGTGGCCAAGACCTTAAAAGGGGGGATTGTGAAGAGCAAGTAAGCAGGTCAATACAAAGTATTTGAGGAACTTCTCAGATTAACATATATTTAGAAAACTGAATGTGATAGAAGCAGAGTAATCTTCATAATCAACTATAACCCAAAAAGTGCCAAGAATACATCGCTAATTCATAAAGAACTACTGGTGCATTGAATAGCAGAGCCATAGTAAATTAAACTGGTCTATGACGTAGGGAATGCCCAAAACCAGAGTAAAATAACATCCCATACCAGTTGTGGTGCTAGGAATGATTATAAGGTGTCTCAAGTTACAGAGTACAAAGATCCCCTTTTCCTCTTCAATGGTGCTACATTCACACTTACAAATTTGAGAATACTCTGAAAGAAAGAAATGTGCTTGCTCTGCTAACTTAATATCTGTTGGACCCAAAGTGTTACTCAGTAATACTGACTTAGAGGAAGAGGAGTGCTTAGTTACACATACAGTCTGTCTAAAGAAGGTAGAAGAAAAGGGACACTCATGAAAAATGTATACACTAAATATACTTTTGAATCATTAAAGTATGTGTACCCAGAACACTTTACTTTGGCCAAAGTATTACGTTTCACAAATTAAGTTCAATTAAATCTTTATATTCATGTTTGTATTTATAGATCTTTCCTGTGTATAGCAGCAACTTTTTTATGGTTATGCATTTATACCTTATGAATCCTAGAGGGCTCACAGATCTATTTGAGAAGTTAGTTAGGTTTGCCTTTGGCTTTAGATGCAATTCATTCACAACACTCTCATTTCGAGTTATCTGTAAGCATGAAACTAAATGAAGAGGAAAGCATCTTACAAATCCAATAACAAAATGTTTTTAGGTAATTAGAATTGTATGACACAAAGATAATGGCATGAATAATGTGTACCAATTACAGAAAAGTACACTGTTATTCAAATAAACTCCCACTAAATTGAGGTGACCACTTATATATGATGTTCACTCAATAGTTAAGCATGTAAATTAAAATGTTATCACTTTTCTAGTGATTTCCTCCAAGTGTTCTGTGATTATTATTTTCTAAAAGCCTGTTTTATTGTTGCTAATTGTGGTCCCATATTACTATTTAACCGATTATTGGTAAGAATTTTTTTATATTTCAAAAATGTTGATGCTTTCTAATTTGGGTGATCTTTTCTTTCTCAATGTCCTCAAACATTCTGTAGCCTATTTGTAAATATCTGTTTTTCTGATAATTTTCATGATGATAGATAATGTTATTTTTGTTACTTGTTGTACTAATCTTCCACAATTGTAATTACTTTTGAAATGTTTTGCAGATGTTTAAATAACAGATCCTTTCTGAATATACCATGGAGCAGATTTGCTAATATTTAATGCAACGCAGGAAGGAAAACGACCTTTACAACGCGGACAAAACACCGCAATACATTTACATCGCTGTTTTGAAAACGCAAGTCGTTACAACGACTTGCACTGGAGGGCGCTCTAGACTAAGGAATAGTGTAATTTACTATTCCAATACCTTCCCTACTGTACGTACACTGGAGTTGGAATAGTAAATCACACTATTCCTAAGTCCAGCGCCCTCCAGCGCAAGTCGTTCTAACGACTTGCGTTGTAAAAACAGCGATGTAATGTACCACAATCTAAATGATCGCGTTGTATCATCATACATCCCGCAGGAAGCATAGTTGACAAGTTGCATTGCCTGAAAGGGAGAGAGCAGAACAGAACCATATCTACCAAGATATGGCACTGCTGTTCTCTGACCAAGCAGTGGGGCCCAATTAGACTGCATAGCATCATGCACACATCTTTGCACCATAGTGTAAAGGCATGTGCTTGAAGTCTAGCATAGGTTTTGTACTGGTACAAACAAAATATGCTCAGACATACTTTAAAACTTTCTCCACTTCACATGTATACTGTATAGTGCAGCACACATGGGCACTAAATCACATCTGTGTCTGGAAATGAATTATAAAATGGAGCTTGAGCCTCCCATAATTGTCAAACTGGAGCTGTATATCAGTGTGAAGAAGCTCAGCACGACTTCTGCCAGTTGTGGCCATGACTGAGAACTGAGGTCTGCCAGTCTTCCAGCTGGGTGAGAGGACATCACCAGGGAGAATCAAGACCAGTTGCCCTGGAGCCTCGAGCACCAGCATCTGCCTGCCTTCCCAAGACCTGGGCACCCTGTGAGGAGGAGGAGAGCACCTGAAGGGACTGAGAGCCAATGGGGAACCTGTAGAGTGGATCCTTGAAGCTGAGTGTGAGATTTTGGGGGTGTGTTGCAGACCTTTGCACTGATTGGAACGCTGCCCGAGTAGTGCTGTTTGTGACACCGTATGGCAGGTGGGGGCTGCTATAAAAATAAGGGCCATTGCCTTGTACAGCTCTAAAAGTGGCCTATCACCTATGCAGTGTTGTGACCCAAAGGGGTCATCATCTTATGTGTGCTGTCGCGATCCCTGTTGCCTGATGGGAGCCACAGTGAAGATAAGAGCTGTGGCCCTGGTACAGTGCTGTGGCAAAAAGTGGGCCATCCCCCATGCAAATTTGTGAACCGAACGGTCTAACACTCTGAAAATACCAAATCTCTTCCCTCACTCCCCATTTTGTTATCAAAGTCAAATAAGAAGTAATCATCAAACAATATTTAAAATGAACTACAATTATTATTGCTATTATTATACATGTTTCACAAAGCTCATGGCTACCTAACAAAAGGTTTCCCATCACTAGGCTCATCATGAATAATATGTCCATCCAGAATACAGTCTCAGGGGAAGGGAGAATAAGAAAGTTCAAGGGGTTAGAACAGCCAGGTTTGAAGCAATTTGCGAAATGAAGAGAGTGAATGATGCTCTCTCAATGTATTTGGCAGAGCATTCCAGAGCTTTGATCCAAGAAAGGAGAATGCTCGGCCCCCTTGGCGGGTTTTTCTGATTCTGGGGTTCATGGCCAACATAAGATGACTTGAGCACAGCAAACGTGCAGGTAAGTACAGGGACACCAAGGATCTAAGATACAGTGGCCAGGTGTTTGATAGGCATTTATGCATATAACAAAGGGCCTTGTTATACTTTGCCCTCCAGTAGAACAATTTGCCCTCTCTCTCCCCGTTTACATACCGTTGGAGCAGTTCTGGGTGAAGAACTGCTAAGTACTACAGAGGTGCACATCACAGTCTCAGCCTGTCTAACAATCTTCAGAACTTAACTGCTGGATATCTTTGTTCAGATAGTTGATCCTTTTATAGGGACCACAAAACCAACAAAATAGATATGGTATTCAGCAGTTGAGTGAGATGAAAAATCATGAGGCCTTGCGCAGAATAATTGTCACTGCACAATGCCAAAGGCGATTCAAATGTTAAAGTACACCAACCTAAATAGAAACTAGAGTGATATTGAACTAAGAAAAATGTCTGCACCCATTATAGGTGGTGTTAAATGTTTGGTTTGAGAGTGTGTGGTTGTTGTATGTTCAAAGTGGTAAGAGTTGAGGGTGGTGTGGGAGGTCGTGAAAGATGGACCAGCCAAGTTGCTGTAAATGTTATGCCACTAGTCTGCATGCAAATATTCACTGGGTATGTGAGTAGGGTAGAGACAACTGTTCTTCATGGAGTATTTATTCAAATACTTTAACAGGGAAAAGATGTGGCGCAGCAGCCAGAGCTGTCGACTCGGGAGCTGGGGATCCAGGTTCGAGTCTCAGCATCGGTGTGACATCCTGTGATTCTGGGCAAATCACTTAATCTCCCCATATGTAAGGACAGCGCATGGATACCTTCACGGGTGATATGCTGCACTATATAAATCTACAAACAAACTAACAAAGAATCGCGTTTGGATGAGTTAATCAATGGTTACAGTCAAAATGGTATATCACATAAAGCAGGCACTGTCAGCGCTAAGTTTAACTCAGTCTCTGCTACAGTTTTGGGTTGAGTGGTGTCTTAAGTAGTTGAAGAGCAGGAGGAACATTATTTAACCATCTTAGACAGCAGTAAATTGGTGCTTGCCTCTGGATCTTTAAATTAAATTAATGTGGTGCTATGGCCGTTGGCTGGACGTGTACCAGCATTTGTTGATATCTAAAGTAAACAACAGGACAAAAAAACACTAACATATACAAAACACCAACACACAGGAGCATAAAAAACCAACCAAACACATCAACATCACAACAAAATACCACGGAACAATAATGCAAAACGTTCTTCTCATGCATTCCCACCTCCAGAATCCAGTTTTCATAATATAGTGGCAAACTGTGTTTAGATCATGCACTGCCTTAGCCTACCACCAAGGACATGAAATAACTCCTTTCAAAATGTTTGTGATCCCAAAGTCTTTCTGCAGAGAGTGAGGGTGACTTGGTCATATTTAGTTGTCTAACAGAGGAATCAAAAGGGTTTTGAAATATGAAAAGACACGTTGAAATGGCTTTCCGAGACGAAAGATGGTTTTGAAATGTATTTAGGTGGACTGAGAGTGAGTTTGCATCCTTGGACTGAGAAGGAACGATCGCTTCATCAGGATTTGTTGAAACGTATCTTGACTATACTCTTGTCCATCCTAAAGGTAGTGGGATGGGTGTGATAACGCTTTTACACGTCTGGAGTTTCTTTCGACTCTTTACCTTAGTTGCACATGCTTAGCTTGCAACCTTAGTGACCTCTGCTACCACTTCATGCAAGGCAAAACAATTTTACAATCATAAGGACATTGGTGGGGCAGTGAATCTGCAACAATGCCATCTCTCAATAGGTAGACCACTGAGTAGGACTTCCTGCTTATCGTCTTCTCCTTCAACTGCTGAATATAGAACCAGGTTTTTGGCATGTATTGTCATCTTAAAATGGCTGCTTTACTGCTGATTCTTGATAAAGGTCTACTTCTTCTTGCTCCCCAGTGATGCCAGCAGATGAATTCTGAATGGATACACCAGCTGCTCCCACTAACTCCACTAGGAGGATTTGTAGAACCGACATCAATCTTCCTCTATGAAGCTTCGCATCACTGGAGAACATGCAACATCTGTCACCTCAATGTCAATGTAAAACCAAAACGCAACACTACAAAGAAAACCGAGCTTTCAAATGTAAAGGAAGCAAAAGGCTAAATTAAACGGCATGCACAAAAACGGAAAAAACTCTTTCTGAACTATAAGTCTTTTAGACAAATGATTAGTAGCCTGTGTCTCTTCCTGTTCTCCAGCCCCTAAGCGTGAATCGGCCTGACTTTGTCTTTCTGCAACCCAGGCCTATGAATAAGGAGGCAGGAACTCACAGTGAAATTGATAGAAGGCCCATTCCATACCCAGAATCCGACTAGGGCAGAGGTCTTCAAACTGTGGGGCGCGCCCCCCTGGGGGGGCGTGGATGGGTTCCCAGGGGGGCGCAAATCACTCTGCAAATACATGTAAATGAAGATGGCCTGGAAGTGCGGCGTGTATTTGCTGCATTTCCAGGCTGTCTTCATTTATTCCGAGCCCTCGAAGTGAAAGTGAGAACTGAGGTGGGGGCGGGGGTCAGTGAGTGTGCTGGCAGGGTCAATATACAGATTACGATTATACTTCCAGATCAACGAATATAAAGTGCTGTGCACAGAAAATCACTTTCTGATAAACTAGGCAGCAAATCGGAAACTTTATGATTTCCTGCTCGAGGTGGTGTGTATTTTGCAGTTTAGCAAACTGAGGAGAAAATACATATCGTAGAAACGTTCTGTTCAATGTAGTTACATACTCTGGGAAAGCTGTACGTTTCTTTCAACTAGAGGCGGCTCGCATCCTAGAGCCTGTGCAGGTGCCAAGCACTGAAAATATTTGCTAAGTAAATCATACAACAAACTAGGGTGATTGCTACATTGCTACATTTCAACTTGCTGTAAACTACCTGCCAGAGACTGGAGCTACCATTCATCTTGCTTGAAATGCAAAGAAGATCTAAGCACACACTACTAGAGCACTGGGAGATTTGAGCAATTTATTTGGCTTTGACGGTTTTTAGAGGGCAGACAAATCTCAGATAGCAGAAAGACACTCCGATCAGCCTGTGGTTCAGAAGTTCAAAACAAATCTTTCTCGGTGATTTAGAAGTCGCCACACATTTCTCCTACTATAGTGTTCAAAAAGCAGAATGCAGGAGGCTAAAACCTTTACTTGAATTATAATTTTTATTTAATGTAAATTAAATTAATCATTAAAGACATTTCAGAAGCATAATGTGGCTTTATTTAATTTTGTTTTCAGAAAGAAATTGTAGTGCTCTTTTTACTTACATGCTTTAATTGCACGAGGCATTAACCGCATGTGATTTGATTTATCTTGCTGAGGTTGCAAGAAGTTTACCATCTTTAATATTGTCTATTGTAAATGGCGATGTAATCAATTATGTATGGTATTTTATACCAGTAGCAGCAAATGAACACATAACACTTATGTCTTTAAATTCCTTTAGTATTTGCCTTTTCTATCATATTAGTAAGGGCATATTTCCACATTCATTGTCCCTCTCTGCTTGCTAATCCACTGTTATTCTAGGATAACAGAATTTCTACCTGAATGCCAAATTACAAAAAAGAAAAAGCTTCATTGTAATAACTTGTTAACATCATAGCACACATATTTTATGGGAACAATATAGTTTAATTTATGTTTTGCTTTCATTTATAAAGGTGTCAAATAAATACTATACTCTTAGTACCATTTTGCCTAATGTCACTCACTGGCAGCCTAACATCTCCAAAGACGATTGCAATTTACAAGCTCCTCTGTGAGTTTATATTCAAAAACATGGATTAATAAAAGTGTGCATTTTAGGCCTCCACAAGGGATTCAACAGAGCATAGCCATTTAGAAAACTAGAGATTAGAAAAGATGATAAAATACAGGAAACTCACAAGACAGCATTTAGGGCCACATGCATGATGGATACATTTTGCAAGCTCCTAATTGTGACTTTTTGTGACTCGCAATTAGGAACTCGCAAAATGCAATGTACAATACTGTTTGTGATTCCCAATGGGGGCCATAATTGACCTGCCTCATCAATATTCGTGAGGCAGGGCGTAATTTGCCACCCATTGGGAGTGGCCTGTAATCACAGGGATGGTGGCCTGCAGGGGTCAGCAGACCACCATGTCTGTGATTGCCTTTTAAATAAAGACATATATCTTCTTTTAAATGCAACCTGTTTTCCAAAAAGGAAAACGAGATGCATTTCAAAAATAAAAATGAAAAGCTACCTTTTCATTTTTTAAGAGTAGGCAGTGGACCACTGTCTGGTCTTAAAAAATGTTGCCGCCCCCATTCACAAAGACGAAGGGGTCCCTTGGGGACCCCTTCCCGTCTGCGAATGGGTTACCACCTCCTTCACGGAGTTTGTAAAATATGAATGTTTTGCAATCGCGTTCTGGTTGCAAAACATTCATACATACCCGTCTGACTCGCTATTAGCAGGGTGTTGCTTGTGTTACTGTCTGACCTTATATCCTTGCTTGTTTGTCCCGTGTGCATGGTCTCCCTCTGCCTTATGACGAATGCAGGTTATTTCCCTTCTGCTTTTCTGCTCCTCTTGTGGGGGGTTTTTCTTTTGTTTTCTTTCCGCGTGCTGCGTTTTGCTTTTCCTTCTGCAGCGCAGCCGCAGTGGGTTCAGTAGGCGGTGCTGGGGAGTATATGACAGCCGCCTCCCTGTTCCTCCTTGCTTGGGTTCGCTTCCGGTTCTTGCCCCCGGAAGGATTCTGGCCGCCGGCGTTGCTGGCGCATTGTTGTTTACGGAGCTCCTAAAGTTTGGACTGGAATTCCTCCTCGGCTTTTTAAATAGTACCGGCTGGAACAGATACTATTCCCTCTCCTTTTTTCTTGTATGGGAATTGGGACTTGCAAGACGTGTTCAGGTTTGCGAGGTGCCTCATAACCTCGGTGAACCTTTTTTTTTTCCCAGTGCACTGGAGAGTCGTTATTTTTGGAATGGACTTCCTCCTGATGCTTGTGATAATTTAGAAGAACGAAGGCGTTTTTTTTTGCACTATGTGCTTTTTCCCGCATTTTCAGCATTTCCCTGCTTTTCTCCTCTGAAAACAGTCTGGTTACCAGATTTATATTGTGGGGCTTCACTTTACTTTTGCCTTCAACACATCGAAAAGGGGACAACCTTTTCCTGGATTCAGTAGAGGCCAGTACCTAACATAGAGGGGGTGAGCAAGGGACCATCTATGTTGGTTATGTGTTGTGTATTACACTGCCTTGCTCTTTGGGGTAATTCTTACTGTTGTTTGTTCTTTCTCTCCCAGCAGTGTGACCCTTTTGGAATTTGTTGGTGTGCCTGAAGTCCCAATACAGTCCGGTGGAAAGCAGACTAGTGTTTCTACTGCCATCCTTGTTTTCTTTTCCTTCCTACCTTCCCCCCGATGCGTTGTCCGCTCGTGCTTTTGTTTTCTGTAAGCACGAAGGGTCAAGGCACAGGGTGGGTGAATGGGACTCTCTTTGTTCCCGGAGTACCTGTGATTCAGGTGAGTGGGGCAGGAACAGAAAGCCAAGCCCACGATAATTAGGCTGCCCGAACGAAGATGGACCAGGTTGATTCCGTGCCCTTGCCAGGTACCTTGGGGGTGGGTCCTACCCTGCAGGATTTAGCATTGGCCCTTTCCTCTATACAAAACGAAGTGAGTGATTTACGACAAGAAAATCAGGCCTTGCATCTAGAACTAAATGCATATAAGTCTAGGGAGAGTTCTTGGGGGCGGCAGTCGGGGGGGGCTCCTAAAGCACAGGTGCCCTTAGTGCAACCAGCTACTTTTCATTTTGATTGGGCTTTTAGTGTTGCTGGGGGTTCCCCTGTTGCCTTAACCATAAATACGCCTATACCGGTACCATTGGCTGTTCCCGAAAGGTTCTCTGGGGACAGCAATAAATATGGTATATTTATGAATCAATGCCATCTACACTTTATGTGTAGACCAGCAGCCTTCCCTGATGATGCCGCTAAGGTGGCTTTTGTAGTGTCTTATTTGGCTGGTACAGCAGCTATGTGGTATGTGCCTTTGGTGGATAATGACGATCCCATTCTTTATAACTTTCTGGCCTTTAAGGAGCAGATGCGTCGCCTTTTTGCTAAACATACCTTTATGCAGGCGAGCGACGCGGAGCTGCTCAAACTGAGACAAGGGAAACAGGATTTATTGGTGTACATTACCACCTTTAACCGATTGGTGTCTGAGACACATTGGCCCGTAGCTAAGAGGACTTCACTTTTCTATCAGGGCCTCTGTAAGGAGCTGAAAGACGTCTTGTCCCAGGTGGTGAATTCCCCTGATGATTGTACGGAGTTTATTGACCTAGTGGTCAAATTGAATCACAGGTTAACGGAACGCAGGGGTGAGAGAAATTGAATACCCGTACCCCGGTTATATACCAGTCAAGGTGATCATAAAGAAGAGGTCGGAGACAAAAATCCACCAGAACCCATGCAGATTGGCAGGGTGTGTGGTCCTTTGTCTAAAGAGGAAAAGGACAGGCGTCGAGCGCTTAATCTCTGCCTGTATTGTGGGAGGAGCGGGCATTTTGAGCGTGAATGTCCAGTGAAGCCATGCGTTATGCCCGCTAAGAAATCTGTGGCCTTTTTTGGGCCTGGGGAGACATCGGCATATCAGGAATCCATATGTAACAATAATCCCTATGATACGGCTGGTTTGGTATCCTGTATGCCACGCAATTTCACGATTTCAGTCACCCTAGTTATTACCAACAGCAAGAGAAACACCTTTCCTGTTTTACTTGATTCTGGGGCAACGGGCAATTTTATGGATATCCAGTTAGCTCAAAAACATGAAATCCCTTGCATTTTTAAGTAACAACCAGAACCAGTAAGGGCGATTGATGACTCTGATCTTTCGTTGGGGTTGATCACGAGGCAAACCGAACCACTTGTTTTGGTTTGTGATAACGGCCATTCGGAAACCGTTAGCTTTGACCTTATAGACGCCCCGACTTTTGGTATCATTCTTGGGGTGCCTTGGTTGCAGACACATAATCCCAGGATAGACTGGGCTAGACGTACTGTGACCTTGGATTCAATATATTGTCTGCAACATTGTTATCAGGAGGCAACTGATTGGGTGTCTCCTTTGGTTTGTGCTACGGGTTGTTCTTCTGAGGTCCCTTGTATTCCAGCTCAGTACAAGGAGTATGCTGATGTGTTTGATGAGGTCAGGTCATGTGTTTTGCCACCACACCGTGATTTTGATTGTCGCATTGATTTGGTTCCTGGGGCGGCCTTGCCCTGCAGCCGGATCTATGCCTTGTCCGAGCCCGAAACACAGCATTTGCGGGGTTAGCTGGATGAGATGTTTGCTGCTGGTTTCATCAGGCAGTCCTCCTCTCCAGTGTCCTCTCCCCTCTTTTTTGTACCTGAGAAAGGTGGAGAGTTACGCGCCTGTATTGATTATAGGGCTTTAAACAAGGTGACGATCAAAAACAAATATCCCCTTCCCTTGATATCGGTGTTATTAGATCAATTGCGCCACGCCACAATTTTAACAAAATTGGACCTGCGGGGGGCATACCATCTCATTCGTGTCCGTTAAGGAGATGAACGGAACACCGCCTTTCGCACAAAGTTTGGCTTGTATGAATATTGCGTTATGCCTTTCGGTCTGTGTAATGCCCCCGCGGCATTCCAATTTTTTATTAATGAAGTGTTAAGAGACCTTTTGGATATCAGTGTCCTCGTTTACATCGATGACATATTGGTGTTCTCTAAGAATGCCTTGGATCATGATTCTCATGTGACTCAGGTCTTGCAGAAACCACGTGATAACCATCAGTTTGTAAAACTGGAAAAATGTACGTTCCGGACACACCCGAGTGGAGTTTCTAGGTTTTGTTATCGCCTCAGGCGGTATTCAAATGGATCCCAAAAAGACCGAGGCCATAACTACCTGGCCTGTCCCGGCTTGTGTTAGGGATGTTCAGGTTTTGCAAATTTCTATCAGCGATTTATATCCCATTTCTCTGATATAGTCACTCCTATCACCTCCTTGCTGAGAAAAGGGGTCACCTTTCAATAGACACCGTCTGCTCAGTTGGCCTTCCAGACCTTGGTTGAGAAATGTACCTCTGCTCCTGTCGTGAAACATCCAGACCCAGCACTTCCATTCTATGTGGAGGCTGATGCCTCACACTATGCGGTGGGTCGGGTTCTGTCTCAGCGAGATGTTGATACTGGACACATGCATCCCCTTGCTTTCTTTTCCAGAAAGCTGTTGCCGGCCGAACAAAATTATACTGTGGCTGAGAGGGAATTGCTGGCCATTAAGCTGGCTTTCCAAGAATGGAGACATCATTTGTGGGGCGCGAGACACCCTGTAACGTTATATACAGATCATAAGAATCTTGAGTTCTTTCGCTCTGCTCGGGCTTTGACACCGCGGCAGATGAGATGGGTGATGTTCTTTAATGAATTTGATTTTACCATCACATATAGGCCCGCTGCCCAGCAAGTGAAATCAGATGCCTTATCTCGCATACATGTGTCTCCGTTGTGTGATGCCATTCCTCAGGGTGAGAGGCATTTGATACCATAGAGAGGATAATAGGTTGTTGTTCCTTTGATGAATTTGTGGGTGAGGTTAAGGGGCTGTTAACCTCTGTAGATATGACGCCTTGGTTAACCGATACCTCATTCCAATTGAAAGACGCATTGGTATATCATGGTACTCAGTTGTTTATACCCCCAAACTCAGGAATAAGGTTTTAACTTGGTGTCACTCTTCTTCCTTGATGGGTCATCCCGGAATCACCAAGACACGGGACATATGTCTTCGCTGGTTTTGGTGGACCACGATATGTCATGATAAACAGGTGTTTGTGTCTTCCTGTCCTGTATGTGCTATTAGTAAAGCTTCACACACCCTTCCCGCAGGTCTTTTACATCCATTACCTGTTCACCCTGCCCCTTGGCATACGATTAGTATGGATAATGTCACGGACCTACCCATGGAGGCAGGGTGTACCACCATTCTGGTGGTTGTTGATTTGTTCACCAAGACCGCTCATTTTATTCCTCTGCGAAAGTGCCCACTGCTCAGGAATTGGCTGAGGTATTTATAACACATGTTTTACGTTTGCATGGCATTCCTACTGCCATTGTTACTGACAGGGTGGTGCAGTTCGTATCCCATTTCTGGAGGGAATTGTGTTCTTCTCTTAAAATGGAAATCCGTTTGCCCATCCCCAGAGTGATGGGCAAACGGAGCGCACTAATCAGACGATGGAACAATACATTCGTTGTCTTCTCACCTCCCTTACTTGCAGTTGGGTGAAGGCTCTTCCCATTGCTGAGTTTGCTTACAACAACAGCCTTCATTCGGCTTTGGGTATGTCTCCTTTTTTTTGTTCTATGGGTTTTCATCCCCAGGCTATACCTATTCAACCTTCTGGCAGAGTTCCTACTGTGGACTCCTGGAGTTGCGACTTGACTGCGATTTGGAGTACGGCCCAGGAACATTTGTTGGCTGCCAAGAAGGGAATGAAATCCAAGGCGGATAGACATCGTCTCCTGGCTCCTTCTTACGCCCTAGGGGATAGGGTGTGGCTGGCATCTAAGAATCTGCGTTTGGTGGGCCCCCGAAAATTGCAACCTCGTTATGTGGGTTCCTTTTGGGTCCTCAGGGTGATTAATCCGGTTGCTATGAAGTTGGAGTTGTCTGATGACTACCGAATTCACCCTGTGTTTCATACCTCCCTTCTGAAACCCTATGCTTCCACCACTGTGGCCTTGCCACCGCCTCTGCCTTTGTTGGTTGATGGGTGTGAGGAGTTTGAGGTTAATTCTATTCTTGACTCCTTGAGGCGGCGGGGTCGTTTGTTTTACTTGGTGGATTGGAAGGCTTATCCCCCTGAGGATCATACTTGGGAACCAGCTAGTTGTGTGCATGCTCCTCGGTTGGTACATTTGTTTCATGTCCGTCACCCTGCCAAACCTCGTCCTGTAGGTGGTCTTTTGAGGGGGGTACTGTTATGGTCTGACCTTATATCCTTGCTTGTTTGTCCCATGTGCATGGTCTCCCTCTGCCTTACGGCGAATGCGGGTTATTTCCCTTCTGCTTTTCTGCTCCTCTTGTGGGGGTTTTAACTTTTGTTTTCTTTCCGCGTGCTGCGTTTTGCTTTTCCTTCTGCAGCGCAGCCGCAGTGGGTTCAGAAGGCGGTGCTGGGGAGTATATGAGAGCCGCCTCCCTGTTCCTCCTTGCTTGGGTTCGCTTCCGGTTCTTGCCCCCGGAAGGATTCTGGCCGCCGGCGTTGCTGGCGCATTGCTGTTTACGGAGCTCCTGAAGTTTGGACTGGAATTCCTCCTTGGCTTTTCAAATAGCCCTTAGTACCGGCTGGAACAGATACTAATCCCTCTCCTTTTTTTTCTTGTATGGGAATTGGGACTTGCAAGACGTGTTCAGGTTTGCGAGGTGCTTCATAACCTCGGTGAACCTTTTTTTTTTCCCAGTGCACTGGAGGGTCGTTATTTTTGGAATGGACTTCCTCCTGATGCTTGTGATAATTTACAAGAACGAAGGCATTTTTTTTTTTTGCACTATGTGCTTTTTCCCGCATTTTCAGCATTTCCCTGCTTTTCTCCTCTGAAAACAGTCTGGTTACCAGATTTATATCGTGGGGCTTCACTTTACTTTTGCCTTCAACACATCGAAAAAGGGACAACCTTTTCCTGGATTCAGTGGAGGCCACTACCTAACATAGAGGGGGTGAGCAAGGGACCATCTATGTTGGTTATGTGTTGTGTATTACACTGCCTTGCTCTTTGGGGTGATTCTTACTGTTGTTTGTTCTTTCTCTCCCTGCAGTGTGACCATTTTGGGATTTGTTGGTGTGCCTGAAGTCCCAATACAGTCCCGTGGAAAGCAGACTGGTGTTTCTACTGCCATCCTTGTTTTCTTTTCCTTCCTACCTTCCCCCCGGTGCGTTGTCCGCTCCTGCTTTTGTTTTCTGTAGGCACGAAGGGTCAAGGCACAGGGTGGGTGAATGGGACTCTCTTCATTCCCGCAGTACCTGTGATTCCTGTGAGTGGGGCAGGAACAGCTTGAATATGAATTTACCTTGAGAAAACAAAAGACAAGAGGTGTTTGGCAGAACAGGAACAGTTGGTTTAATTAAACACTGCGGCCAGGAGTACAGCTTACAGAAACGGGTCTGAGGACTTTCTCAAAGAACTATCAATCGAGCAATTTTTATAAAATTTTGGGAGCAATAAAAGTTTATCTAACGATCCTTATTGGAAAGAAGAATGTGGGCCCTGTCTGTTGAGTCATAAATAAAAGGACACAATGTGGGCCAGTGGGTAGTGTGTCCAGATGTCCGGCATGAGGGGCGCGTGATCACTGTATGTACTGTGTGTGTTGTGTCCTGATTTTCTGTGAGTTCCTAACTTTATGTGGCATCTGACTTTATGGTATTTTGGGAATGTGTGCACCCCTCCAGTCATGTGTGCTTTATTGGGGACAATTTTCCAGGATGATTGTGGTGTTGCTGCGCTTATCTGGGTGATGGGTCTGAGTTTCCTGTTCACACACTGCCGGCTAAGTGCCACCCCACCTGTGACCTGTCAACCAGTTACCACGGGCCTGGGTTTCAGACCCTGTCTGATCACGTATTTTCAAGTCAGGGTTGATGGAGAGTTCATGACAGGCGAATTTGACAATAGCGATGCGATTTTGTTCGTGTATGGGAGTGTACCATCATAAGAATTGGCATAGTTTTTATCAATATCAACAAAGGATGCCTTTGAAACTGTCCTTCCTAATACCGACTGGCAAACCATATTGTGCGAGTCGGTAATAGGTTACCGACTCACAAAATAGGGTTGGTACATGGGAAAAGACGCTTTACAGTCATAAATGGCCCGATTCTCAATTTGCTACCGCTAAAACGTGTCGTGCATGTGGCCCTCAGTGAAATATTCAGATTGATATTTCAAACTTCGTTCTATACATTTACATGTCCCTGAATATGGTGCTGAACTAAAGAATTTTGCACAGCATCGCCTTTGATTGTTACTATATTCCATAGTCCTCAATTATGTAATTAACTAAAGAATGCATCCACATCAGTCTGTCAAATTTCAGTCTTGTTTCATACTAGCGCTGGGATGCCTGCGGGTAGCCATGCGCTCTATAAATCCCTAAATCTAAATCTAAATTAGCATTCTAAAATCTGAACATGTTTTAAGAAACCATGAATACAATTAGTAACAACGCATTAAACACCCAAAACTGCTTTTAAAACTGAGGGGGTGTTTTTAATAAAACGCAAAATAAAATAGTTATAATAAATGTGCAGTATTAACTCGCAAGCTTTAATGAATATAAATGTGTTTAAAAATGCGAAACATTTGGAGTATGTAGTCATATTTACTCTTACTAGGTCTCAGATGGCTAAAACTGCATTTTCCTTGAAAAGTAGTTTGACTAGTTTTGCTGAAAAACACATAAAATTCTTGACCTCTCAATGATCTTTTATTTTAAAAAGTTACACAAATGTTTTCACGTGACTCTGCTAAATATTTGTACTTACATAAAAAAGACTGTTAGTCTTTGATTAGAAATTGTTGTTTGGTAAAATAATGAAGTGATCTCTTTTAACATACTTGTTTTATTTCCAAAGGATGATGTCATGAAGAAATGTTTTCTTTTTGTTATAAAGATTTTCCACCTTTTACATAGATCATTGTTAACAAAACATACAAATTGATATTTTAGAAGGTTAGACATGTAGTTTGACGTGTGGGAAAGGAATCCTGCATGAGAAAATGTTCCGTAAGAATCTAATCATCATGTTAAAAGTAGCAAATCTAGCATCATGTTCTATGGAGAACTGTATTCATGCGAGAAAAAGAGGAGCGATTATGTTCCCAGGAGAGCACCAAAAGCTAATTGGACGAGAGGAGGAGAAGATGCAATATGAACTGCAACATCGTTTTCAACTGTTTATAATAGTGTGTGTTCCTAAAGTAGGTTAAAATTTTTTGGCCACTGGTCTTCATGACTTTCCCAGACCCACTGCCATTCTGCATTTTTTTGCTCTTAATAAATTGTGCGGTTGCTACTGCTACTGAACCTTTACCTTGCCTTATTTCACATTGCTCTGAGACTCTACTGAGTTCTTGAGCTTCTCTTTATGGGAAGTTCTGCTTTGATCAATTATTGATTACTGAATTGATTTATGAGCTTTATGCTTGGACTCTTTCACTCTCTCAATCTCAAACTTAAACTCTTTATGAGTTCTGACTGACACCTTTTCACCCGATTCTGAGAAAAGGGATTCTTTCCTTTATGGAACACGCATTATGCATTTTATTATGATTCATGTCTAACCATATTTTCATTATTGATTTCTGTTCATGATTCATTTATTAAAATTAATGTGAATACAATTTACGCTTTGAATAAAAATGGCGTGCTAGACTTCAATAATAAAACCCTTTCAACTTACACTCTCATTATTGACTGAACTTAGAATAGAAATTGTGATTGCTCCTGATCTTCTCTAAAACAACAGCAAAAGTCCATTAGGCCTAAAGACAGACAGAGAGAATCAACCCGTGTAATGGTAATCTGAGTTTTATTTAAGCTAATTCCCGTTCCACCAAAATTTGCTAGCAGGAGGACTGCTTGAGAAGAGGGGCTATAAATAATTGCCCAAGTTAGAGTACATCCAAGTCCCAAAGCCCAATGGCCAGAACCTGAAGACTGACAAAGTGCGATTTCAAAGGCGGTTGCTGTTTTGAAGGTGTGAACATCAATAGAGTTATGCATCGTGAATTGTAAATTATTGTTGTGCTTATTCATGAGATATTGGAGTACAAGTATTGATGAAACTAATGTGGTTTATGTGTTTATTGTGAAGAAGTTGAAGAGGTTATCGGGCTTGACGTAGCCTAAGATCCCGGGATATTGACACTGATACTGACATTGATATTGAGAAAGGTGTAGAATGCACTTTATGGGTTTTTTTGTCTGCTAGAGATTTGTGGACTAGATTGTGAGGTACCGTTGACTACACAATTGAGATAGGGACTATAACAAATTGTTGTGAATGTACTAACAATGATTAGTGTTAGCAGAACCTAATTGTGAAAAAAGTGACGCTACATTAATTACGGTGATTTCCCGCTGGTCGACATTTCATTCGTGAAAACTCTTGTGAGAAAAAGTCAGAAGGTGTAAAAGCCTTAATATTCTGATTGTTGAATTATTTTTGTTTTCTTTAGTGGAGCACGCAAAGATTTATTTACGTTTGTTTAAAGTTGGAGAATTGTGTGTGCAAGAGAAAATTGTAAAGAAGGAAGAACCGCTGCAAGGAGTGAAATCATATGACATCAAGTGTCGTGCTGAGATTGGTTGGTTGGTGTACTACTGTGCTGCGATTGGTTGATGACGGCACAGAGCGATGCACTGTCATAGGTCAGTTGTTGTGTGAGTGCCACATTGAGATTGGTTAAAGAGTCTTGAAGAATTAAAGCTGTAACAGGGTTGGAGAAAAGAAATCTAACGTTTACGGAATAGAATCAAAACATTGATTTTTAAATGAATCACTGAGCATTTGTTGTGAAACTCTATGAAAATCATGACATGTTTTAAAGTATTTAAGAGTCTTGTGAGAGGTAATGTTACAATTCCAGTATGGGAAGGTGAAGAGGCTCCTTCCGAGGGTATACAAGCACAATATATGTCAGTGAAATTGGGATTGCATACGTTTGTGGCTTTGTCAATGGTGCAAGATCACTGAGAATGAGGGTCGTTTGAGTTTTCCAAAATATGGTACATTTGAATTGAGAATTATTGATACATTGAAAGAAAAGCTACATGAAATGAAGCCACCACCTAGACCCACAGAGAATGATGCATTAAATATTTGGGAAAAGACAGCACATGTAAACAAAAGAGAGAAATACTTGAGAAATACTAGAAGAGCAGTGAGTAATTTTTCAGATGCTCAATGTGTTGAGGAGCCACAGAGATGGAGGAATGCCATAGTTGATGGAACCAGACTATACCCAGCTATTACTACTTAGAAACCTGAGAAGCAGAAAAATAATAAAACACATTGAAAAAAAGATGAAAAAAAGCCTGATACAGATAGCGATTCAGGGAATGGGATATTGGATGCATTGTTAGCCACGTGTCCACCACCTTATGTGGTCCCTACAACTAATGCTGATAATAATCAACAACTAATACTACAGTGGATACTGCCCCTATTGAACAGAGTGTGATCCAGATTGTGAGACCATTTCAGACATTTGAGATTACTCCAACACCTATTGGCATAGCACCAACTGTGGTAAAACTATGTGTTACCACTTCGATTGTGACTGTTCCGGTAAAAGTACCACAAATTGCGACAGCACAGGCTGTGGCAAGGCCAGTTGCAACTACCCCAATAAACATTGCCCTGGATTTTGAAGCTCAGGGAGCTGTAGGAGGAGTGACTGTGAAAGGGTTTATCCCGATATTGCAGAATTCATAGATTGTTACATGGATACCACTGCAAACAATTCAATCACTGAGAGAAGGGAGAAGAATTGTCTTTACAACACCAATAACCCAGGTAGAGACAAGTTTATTTGAAGATGGAATTTTTCTACCATGGTTTGAGTTAGCTGCGGAGCTTAAAAAGACAGAATGGCAAGTTACCTCTAAACCTGAAAAGGAGAGTCCACTAAATGGTTCAAAATTAAAGGTTGCATGGAAGAGATCATTAGGGGATGTTTATATATTGAGCATTTGAATCAATATCAGGAAAAATAACTGATTTTCTCGAGGAAAGAGATTAAAAGGCATGCAGCAATTACACATGATAAATCAACTGATTTGACCCAAAAATATGAAGTCGATCTTTCAAAACATTTTCCATTACAGAGAAGTTACAGGGTACAATTAGATGATGAAGTAATTGAGACTATACGTTCTTCAGCGTGCGACTACATATAACTAAATTAGTAAAATGCATCCGTAAATTGAGTCATTTTGAAAAATTGGAAAACAATGAATGTGAAGTGAAAGAAACAATCAGAGATAAAGGGGGAAAATAAAAAGCCAATAACAGGTTCCCAAGATGAAGAAGAAGCTTTCAGCTTATCCATTGAGAGAAATATCAGGTGTAGTGTATGTTCATGTACCATGGAGCAGAGGTGATCTTGCACCATTCATGAAAAGTTTTCCAAAATTGTGAGACAAACCCGTACAGTGGTAAACACAACTTGACAGGTTTGTTAAAATTTCAAAAGTACTGTGGACGGATTTGAATACATTCTTTGAAATTGTAGTGTCAAATGAATTGTGGGCTGTATGTAAAGTTGTTGAGCAATGCTACATGAAGAGTTAATGAGAGATGCCCACACTAATGCCCCATCTCCTGTAGTCATAGAAAAATAAGAAACAGTGATTACATTCCTGAAAAAAAAGAGTGTGATTTGCTGGCAGACAAAATCTTTGGATGAGATCCTGAGGTAAGCAAAATACTGTAACGACGAACAAGAAATGAAACAGAAAACGCTTAAAGAGAGTTTCTTGTTAGCACAGATGAAGTTTGCTCAGAAAGGTTTTCAGAATCAGGAAAACAAGGTGGTATGCAAGGGGTTGGTTTACAAGCTGGAGTACAAGGCACTCAAGGAGCATTTGGTGTTTCACAGGGTAGAGGTAGAGGTGTTCCAGTTGATCCAAATTCTTGTGTAGATGTTGCGACACTGAAGAAAATGTCCCCTTGTCATTTCTGCAATAAGATGAGACATTGGAAGAGAGAGTGTAGTCTAAATCAATATAGAGTAAACAAAAATGTAGAAATGAAGGGAAGAAATCAAAGGCAGGTGTAAAATGTGCAAGTTTAGCAAATGTAAGTGCCAATGCAGAAACAGGTTCCAATGTTGCAGGTTGCTCAAGCCCCAATGGTCTCACAGACTATGGGAAACCCTAGGTGTAACATGAATCAATGCCCAAAGCAAATGTAAACCCATTTCAGAATCAGAACTAGAACCCATTTCAACAGTCCCCTATGTTTGATAATTACAGATTTGGCTTCAATGACGGTGCCTGATGAGGGAGGAATATTGTGAGTTTGGCGCAATCTTGGAGGTAGGCCAAAGTGGACAATTTGTAGAAGGAGAAGTAAATGGCCAAGTGTAATTTTTGATTGACACCGGTGACACCCCATCCACTGTTAGAATAGTGGTAGTCCCAGACCTACTGTTCTCAGGAATGAAGATCCATGTTGTAGGAGTTTCACATAAACAGATCACAAACGCAGTTTCAGAAAAGGCTCCTGTAAAAATAGGCTAATTTGAAGAAAAACATAAATTCATTGTCTGTGATTCAAGTCCTGTAAACCTGCAAGGGAGAGATTTGTTGTGCAAGTGAAATCGCACAAATTACTGCCCACCAAAAAAGTTTCAAACGCATGATGAAGAGTTCAAAATGGCCTGGCAAGACACAGCTGTAGGTTTGTTTCTAATGAGAACAATTGAAGAGTTACATCCTGATTTAACAGAGACAGTAAACCCAGAAGTATTGGATTTCACTGATAAAGATATCAAACTCATTTAAGGTATAGAACCAGCTTGAGTTATAGTAAAGCCAAATGGTGTGTATCCGAGAACACCACCATACAATTTGACCCCAGAAACCATTGCAGGAATAACACTAGTAATTGAAGACATGTTGAGTAAAGGGATTCTAAGGGATCTTGTTGGATGTCCATGCAACTCATCGATCATGGGTTTGCAGAAACCGAGGGTTAAATATCAGATTGTGCAGGATCTCCGAAAGAATAACAGCATTGTTGTCCCATGTTATCCCATGGTACCAAATCCAGCCACCATACTTTTTCAGATTCTGTGCACTGCAAAATGCTTCACCATTGGGGACCTCTGCCAGGCTCTCTTCTCTGTACCATTGCACAAAGATAGCCAGTTCTTATTTTTATTTGTTAAGGAGAAAACACTGCATGCACGATCATTTCAAAAAAGCATGGCCAGCAACAGAATTTTGCACTATAGCTCAGGGCATCCAGTCAAAGAAGTATCCTATTTGGTGAATTAATCAGAAATAGAAGGAATTGTTCTAATATGGAAGACTATGTCAAAGAAGAACGCAATACCTTAGAACAATTGGCTGCACAAGGGTAGCAACCAAGCACTCTTACGCAATTTGCTAAGAAAGTACAAAGCATACCACAAGAGATGTGATTAAGTAAGTCAGATAAACAGATATAATCAGCTAATCAACAACAGATTAGGTTTGTTACAACATTCTGTGCAGAGAATGACACAATGACCAACTTGTTGAGGAAACATTGGGATGTGTTAAAAATAGATAAGGATCTCAATGAACTTATTGGCAAATGTCATATGATTACCTTCAGAAGAGCAAAAACCCTCACAAATATTTTAAGTCCTATTGACATATATAGGTTTTAGCCCATGAAAGAAGGATTTTCGATTAAGACTCACCCTGAAGTGTGTTATCACTGTCAGGGCTGTATATGTTGCAGATTTATGATAGAATAAACTAAAGAATTTGACAATTTTGATAGGAGCACAAAATTCAACATTAGAACTTTTATTAACTGCAATACAAGTTTTTGTATTTATTTGATCACTTGTCTGTGTGGAAAGCAATCTGTTGGAAGAACAATCAGACATTTAAAAGAAAGGAATAAGGAACACACCAATGCTATTAAAAAAATGTGAAAAAAGGTCTCCTCTGGGGAAACATTTCAAAGAGTTTCATGTAGTGAGTAAACTATCCAACATTACAGTCATTGGCATTGAACATATCAAAGTACACCACAGAGGTGGTAACAGAACACACAAGTTACTTCTAAAGGAGACACAGTGAATTGACACACTGCGTACCATGGATTGTGGTCTTAACACAAACAGAGAGCTCTATACCACAATGTAACTCAGTATAGGGTGATATTAGTGCTGCGTTTCTGTGGAAGTTAGGACTTAAACACATAGAAAATTGGGCACTGTAATTCAGTGCTAAGTAAACTGTACCCTTCAGGATTGATAATGATTTTAATGGTTCTTATTCTACTATGGTGTCTCATCTTTTTTTTTCTGAATTTTATATCGCACAAACTTGACCCAAAGGTATCAGTTATCAAAGCGCTTCACATGAGCACCAGATGTGTTATATAAGCACAAATTCATTTTAGTTAGGCACAGGGAGATTAAGTGATTTGCCCAGAATCTCAGGATATTGAGCGTCGTTGCCGAGACTCGAACCCGGTTCCCCAGATTTGAGGTTGACCACCCTAGCCGTTAGACCATCAGCTTTATCTATTTTATTTGCTTTCCTTCTTTCATTCAGCAAAAGTGTTAAGTTAATGACACTTCTTAAGATGGAACATTTTGATGCTCTTTTAAGGTATATCTCTTCTTATAGATATTTTGTCATTAGCAAATTATGTTGCCACACTAGGTTCAGTTTTAAAAGTTAGCATGAGATAAGGTATAGTTATGTAACTCCTAAGTATTTTCTGGATTTGGGGACCTAGATAGTCAGTTTTACCTTGAATTTTGAAATGCCTAGATGAGTAAGTTAGAATGTTCTCTTGACTAACATCGCATTTGGATATTCAATAGATGATGCTATATTGAATATTCAACAGATGATGATATAACCTTTGTACTGGTTGGCCATAGTAGCTATAGTGGAATTGTGTGGGCCAGATGGCAGTAGAGTGGAAATACATGAGTTCCAACTTTGAGCACCAGAAGTAGCATACATGAAGAACCTATCAAAAGATGGAACATGGAATGTTTGTAATTTAAAAAAAAGTTGGGACTTTTGATTACATTTCTGTTTATGAGATGAGAATCATACAGAATTGATAATCACTTTCATATTAAAAGCAAACACTGAACATTAAGTATATGGTTATGGAATGTTTGGACCATAGGACAGTGGACATGAGCAATGTATATTCAGTACATGTTGGAAATCTCACCGGGTCAGAAGTAGAATGGAGGAGCCGTGGGATAGGGAAGTGTGAACATGAGGGTTCAAGCCCCAACTGGGGAAACTGGTGAATTCAATACTTCTTATCAGAGGCATGGATGTATCAATATGTCAGAGAGGTCTCCAAAATATTATTAGACAATATCAGCAGGGTTGTTAGTGAACAGTGGCTCAGTAGATCCATGTCTTTGATGCAGACCTGTGTTTTGACATCACGGTCAGAAGTTTAAACCATGGCATGTTCACTCAGACTTTTACCCTCCTGAGTTTGATAAAATGAGTACCACTGAGATGGTTTGCAGTAGAACATCTGTGAATTGTGTAAATATACCCCTCAAAGGTGAATGTGCACTTTCAATACGCACAGTATGTACTATTACCCTAGCACATTTGCATCGCAAATCCTGCCAAAGGACATGTAAAGGAGTAGAGAGGGTTTCCTCTTGCCCCATGCCATGAGGGCCACCGTCTGCCAGTAATGTTTTTTTTTAGCTATCCCTTTCAATTTTAGTACTTCACTTTTCCCATTATTATCACTGGCTGACAAATCCGAGCTTCTGGACTGGCTGACGTTGACCCCTATATAGCATAAGCCCAGTTATCAATGGTGGTTAGATACACCTAAAATAAGGAGGCTGCATTGTTTCCTACAGAGCAGGAGGATTCATGCTGTAATATTAATCCATACTACCCTACTGCTATTGACAGGGAGTGCATTGTCTGTGCTGAGCACAGTAATCCAAAACCCTATCCTATAGTACTGGGACGTTTACTAGGGGCTACTTTTGACAATGTCACTCTTCTGTGCCATAAGAGGGTGCTGAAACTCAACTTATTTACAAACGCTAAGGGAGAATAAGTGCGTCTATGCAGGATTGGAGAATGCAAAATCTGCACACTCTCAGTCTAACAAACATTAGTTTAATTCCCACAAGAAATAAAGGATTGTATTTGTAACATGCAATATCTAGTATTGATATTGGCACTGATGACTATTGTAGGATTGTGTTATTCAGCTTTGAGCCATAGCTTTACTTGTGCTGAGGTCTGTATTTCCTTTCCCATTGACACCTAGTATCAGTTACTGTCCATGAAAGTCTCTGTGGGCTGGCTTCCATGGCATCATGTCAATGTCACTGTAGAACTTTGTTTTAGTTTTGAATCTCTGAGTTGTTGTCCCCATATCCACATATCTCTTTAGACCCATACCTTGTGCCCAAGGTTAAGTGCCATAACCCCAGTACTCCAATGTCGTTGCCCCTATGACAATGTCTATGTGTTGTGCTTTGTCCATGCACCAATGCCTGAGTCGCTGTGACTGTGTTACAGTGTCTTTGTCACTTTATCAGTGACCATGATGTGTGGGGTGAATGACCAAAATACTGGCTAACAATATCATTTGACATGAATATAGTGTCGAAATTATTGTGACTACCAAAATATTGTGGAACAGAATATCTAAGATAACATTGTTTTTTTGGAATATGATTTTTTTTATATCATTGTATTTAATATAGTTTACTTTAAAATAGTTATAATAAATATTTGTTTTATTATTTATTATATTTAGTATAATAAAGTTAACTGCTGGTACTGTTAGTATAAGAGTTATAAAAATATTTTAAAATATAGTCTGTAATTTAAATGTGTTATTTAATTATTTTTATTTAATTAATAATATATAATGTAGTATTGATTTGTTCGGGTGTGTGGGGGAATAGTGGAGGGCCTAATTAGAATATAATTAGTTTAATTTAATGTTATTTACTTGTATTGTTAAATTAAATATTTTTATTCGTTATTATGTAAATTGTTTAATTGTAATTGTATTTGTTTAATATAATTTTGTTAATTCAAATTTTTCTTCTCATTTTGTAATTTATATTAGTAATTTATATTTTCACAGTGAATTTTTGGGCTTGTAAAGGAACAGGGGGAAAGTTACCTTTACTATAGTTTATTTAATTTATTTGTGAATACATTTTGTAGTGTAACTAAATATTCAATTGACTTTATTTGTTTAAATAGTTAACTTGTATTTTATTTATTTGAGTATAAATTGTAAATCATAATGTCTAGTTTAATTTTTATACTTTTGTTTGCAATTTATATTTAAGTATGCAGTTATTGGGTTTGTCGGGGAATAGTGTGGGAAGTTATTGACCATATATTTTTAATTAATCGTTAACCTTAGTTAGGTTGTTTTCTTCGTAATAAATTATGTATATTGTTAAATTGTGTTTATTATTTAAATGATTTGTTTTATTTGATTTATTTATCAACTTTACATGCTTTTCATAATAATATTTGTAAACTGAATTCTTTTTTTGTTTGTTTAATTTAAGTAATATTTTCATTTCAATATTTGTGTACATTTTTGGGGTGTTTGTGGTTTTTTGGGTTGTAGGGATGGAAGTGAATTTACTTTTAAATGATTTATTTCTTTATTTTTATTTTAGCATTTATAATGTATGCATTTATATTTATCTAAGTTTGATTAAAAATGTATTGATATTAGGTATTTAAATGGTTGCTATAAAATAATTATAAGTTGGAATCGTAAATGTAATTCTTACAAAATTCAACCATTTTCATGTTTTGCTAATTACTTTGGTGCTATTTGATGAGTATTCACAAAATGTTTGAAAAAACAAGTATAGTCGACTTGGTCATTTTTTGTGCAGATCCATCAAGTAGATGGGAAATGAAGTGGGGTCAAAATAGCGGCATTTCCCACGTTAAAACCCATTGTATTCATTGTTGTCCACTACAGCAAGAAACACTGAACAGAATTACATCAAACTCGACATGAAAGTAAACTTCTGCTGGAGGATATGATATTTCTTAGTTTGGTATAACTCAAAACTGTAGGTTTTGGGAAATCAGCATTACAAAAATGTCTTTTGAGGGGTTGGAAGAGTTAAAAAGTTTAAGATATCTGACTCTCAGCCCATTAAACTAAAGTTTGCACACCCAAATTTATAAAATAAAATTACCATGTTGGAAGAAAGAGCTTTTTTCCCGTTGTCCACTTTGGAGACCCAAACTGAAAATTGAGGCAGCAGACCCTAAGCCTCTAATTGATTTTTCGCATAAGAAGCCATTTTCTTGTGGGTGTCATTAAAGGACAGAGAGCATAGTGGAAATATAACAATGATTATCTGAAGTTACTACAGAAGCAGAACAGAAAGAAACTGCATTTCAGGCATCAAAGAGAGTCCAGCATGTTCCACAAGAGACAATTCAGGATATTGAAGAAAAGAATCACCCTGAATGTCTTTGCACTTTACTGCATCTAGTGCAAAACCAACATCTGATGTGCGGAGAAGAGTTTTGGAATTGTGAATGAGATTATGGAAGAGTATTATTGCAAGTTTCATCAGTATAGAAATAATAGTACACGTTTATGAGTAGTAATTTGTCACCAAAGTTGCAAAAGAAATAAAAACACAAAATCCAAAAACACCCACCACCCCAAAAACAGGCATTTATGTTTTACCAATAAAGCTGGCACTATTCAATAAATCACTACGAAACCTTTGAAAAATATGTTCAAATCCTCATGGCATATTTTGTGGTGACCCATCAAGGGCAAGGGGTAAAAAAGTGGGTGTCGAATAGTCACTTTAATAAATTTAATTTCCGTAGAAATGAATCCCTGTTGTTCAATACATAATACAATACTGAATAGAATCACATTAAACTTGGCAAGAAAGTAGAACTTTACTCTAGGAAATGTCTAAGTGTAAATCCTTTTAGTAGATTTTGAGAAACGACATTGAATTTTCTTTTTTTATGGATCGATATGTTAAAAAGTGAGCAATATCTGGCAACTAATCTGAGGAGGTCTGAACATTTGGGTTTGGGGCCATCTGTGGATCCAAATTAAAAAACCAAACCTGATTGATTGAGGTAGCTTTTTCTCCTGTCATCCATTTCAGGACCTGGGATCTAAAGCCAGGTCTGTGAAACTGAAACCCTATTAGTGACTTGCCACAAATTGGAGAAAATGTTGCAGCTGCTTTTACAGGACTCAATCAATTTGTTCTTAGGTACTGAAAAGTAAAACTATAGAACCAATTGGAGGCATGAGGAATATATCTCCTGACACCCTGGCTCAAGGGGTCCAGAAGAATGCCCTTATGTCAAAATGAAAAAATAGTAATAGTTAGCAGCTCTATAGGTCTGTGAACCCAAGGTTGAGGTCTGCAAACTCCCAGCAAGTTCTCGTGGATCCTGGTTATACATTCTGCAAGCCTTGCCCAGGACTGGTCCCATGGGGGTTGGCCACCCATGAAAGGTTGGGTGCAGAGCCTGGCTGATGTGTCTCATCTTTTTTTTTCTGAATTTTATATCGCACAAACTTGACCCAAAGGTATCAGTTATCAAAGCGCTTCACATGAGCACCAGATGTGTTATATAAGCACAAATTCATTTTAGTTAGGCACAGGGAGATTAAGTGATTTGCCCAGAATCTCAGGATATTGAGCGTCGTTGCCGAGACTCGAACCCGGTTCCCCAGATTTGAGGTTGACCACCCTAGCCGTTAGACCATCAGCTTTATCTATTTTATTTGCTTTCCTTCTTTCATTCAGCAAAAGTGTTAAGTTAATGACACTTCTTAAGATGGAACATTTTGATGCTCTTTTAAGGTATATCTCTTCTTATAGATATTTTGTCATTAGCAAATTATGTTGCCACACTAGGTTCAGTTTTAAAAGTTAGCATGAGATAAGGTATAGTTATGTAACTCCTAAGTATTTTCTGGATTTGGGGACCTAGATAGTCAGTTTTACCTTGAATTTTGAAATGCCTAGATGAGTAAGTTAGAATGTTCTCTTGACTAACATCGCATTTGGATATTCAATAGATGATGCTATATTGAATATTCAACAGATGATGATATAACCTTTGTACTGGTTGGCCATAGTAGCTATAGTGGAATTGTGTGGGCCAGATGGCAGTAGAGTGGAAATACATGAGTTCCAACTTTGAGCACCAGAAGTAGCATACATGAAGAACCTATCAAAAGATGGAACATGGAATGTTTGTAATTTAAAAAAAAGTTGGGACTTTTGATTACATTTCTGTTTATGAGATGAGAATCATACAGAATTGATAATCACTTTCATATTAAAAGCAAACACTGAACATTAAGTATATGGTTATGGAATGTTTGGACCATAGGACAGTGGACATGAGCAATGTATATTCAGTACATGTTGGAAATCTCACCGGGTCAGAAGTAGAATGGAGGAGCCGTGGGATAGGGAAGTGTGAACATGAGGGTTCAAGCCCCAACTGGGGAAACTGGTGAATTCAATACTTCTTATCAGAGGCATGGATGTATCAATATGTCAGAGAGGTCTCCAAAATATTATTAGACAATATCAGCAGGGTTGTTAGTGAACAGTGGCTCAGTAGATCCATGTCTTTGATGCAGACCTGTGTTTTGACATCACGGTCAGAAGTTTAAACCATGGCATGTTCACTCAGACTTTTACCCTCCTGAGTTTGATAAAATGAGTACCACTGAGATGGTTTGCAGTAGAACATCTGTGAATTGTGTAAATATACCCCTCAAAGGTGAATGTGCACTTTCAATATGCACAGTATGTACTATTACCCTAGCACATTTGCATCGCAAATCCTGCCAAAGGACATGTAAAGGAGTAGAGAGGGTTTCCTCTTGCCCCATGCCATGAGGGCCACCGTCTGCCAGTAATGTTTTTTTAGCTATCCCTTTCAATTTTAGTACTTCACTTTTCCCATTATTATCACTGGCTGACAAATCCGAGCTTCTGGACTGGCTGAAGTTGACCCTATATAGCATAAGCCCAGTTATCAATGGTGGTTAGATACACCTAAAATAAGGAGGCTGCATTGTTTCCTACAGAGCAGGAGGATTCATGCTGTAATATTAATCCATACTACCCTACTGCTATTGACAGGGAGTGCATTGTCTGTGCTGAGCACAGTAATCCAAAACCCTATCCTATAGTACTGGGACGTTTACTAGGGGCTACTTTTGACAATGTCACTCTTCTGTGCCATAAGAGGGTGCTGAAACTCAACTTATTTACAAACGCTAATAAGTGCGTCTATGCAGGATTGGAGAATGCAAAATCTGCACACTCTCAGTCTAACAAACATTAGTTTAATTCCCACAAGAAATAAAGGATTGTATTTGTAACATGCAATATCTAGTATTGATATTGGCACTGATGACTATTGTAGGATTGTGTTATTCAGCTTTGAGCCATAGCTTTACTTGTGCTGAGGTCTGTATTTCCTTTCCCATTGACACCTAGTATCAGTTACTGTCCATGAAAGTCTCTGTGGGCTGGCTTCCATGGCATCATGTCAATGTCACTGTAGAACTTTGTTTTAGTTTTGAATCTCTGAGTTGTTGTCCCCATATCCACATATCTCTTTAGACCCATACCTTGTGCCCAAGGTTAAGTGCCATAACCCCAGTACTCCAATGTCGTTGCCCCTATGACAATGTCTATGTGTTGTGCTTTGTCCATGCACCAATGCCTGAGTCGCTGTGACTGTGTTACAGTGTCTTTGTCACTTTATCAGTGACCATGATGTGTGGGGGTGAATGACCAAAATACTGGCTAACAATATCATTTGACATGAATATAGTGTCGAAATTATTGTGACTACCAAAATATTGTGGAACAGAATATCTAAGATAACATTGTTTTTTTGGAATATGATTTTTTTATATCATTGTATTTAATATAGTTTACTTTAAAATAGTTATAATAAATATTTGTTTTATTATTTATTATATTTAGTATAATAAAGTTAACTGCTGGTACTGTTAGTATAAGAGTTATAAAAATATTTTAAAATATAGTCTGTAATTTAAATGTGTTATTTAATTATTTTTATTTAATTAATAATATATAATGTAGTATTGATTTGTTCGGGTGTGTGGGGAATAGTGGAGGGCCTAATTAGAATATAATTAGTTTAATTTAATGTTATTTACTTGTATTGTTAAATTAAATATTTTTATTCGTTATTATGTAAATTGTTTAATTGTAATTGTATTTGTTTAATATAATTTTGTTAATTCTAATTTTTCTTCTCATTTTGTAATTTATATTAGTAATTTATATTTTCACAGTGAATTTTTGGGCTTGTAAAGGAACAGGGGGAAAGTTACCTTTACTATAGTTTATTTAATTTATTTGTGAATACATTTTGTAGTGTAACTAAATATTCAATTGACTTTATTTGTTTAAATAGTTAACTTGTATTTTATTTATTTGAGTATAAATTGTAAATCATAATGTCTAGTTTAATTTTTATACTTTTGTTTGCAATTTATATTTAAGTATGCAGTTATTGGGTTTGTCGGGGAATAGTGTGGGAAGTTATTGACCATATATTTTTAATTAATCGTTAACCTTAGTTAGGTTGTTTTCTTCGTAATAAATTATGTATATTGTTAAATTGTGTTTATTATTTAAATGATTTGTTTTATTTGATTTATTTATCAACTTTGCTTTTCATAATAATATTTGTAAACTGAATTCTTTTTTGTTTGTTTAATTTAAGTAATATTTTCATTTCAATATTTGTGTACATTTTTGGGGTGTTTGTGGTTTTTGGGTTGTAGGGATGGAAGTGAATTTACTTTTAAATGATTTATTTCTTTATTTTTATTTTAGCATTTATAATGTATGCATTTATATTTATCTAAGTTTGATTAAAAATGTATTGATATTAGGTATTTAAATGGTTGCTATAAAATAATTATAAGTTGGAATCGTAAATGTAATTCTTACAAAATTCAACCATTTTCATGTTTTGCTAATTACTTTGGTGCTATTTGATGAGTATTCACAAAATGTTTGAAAAAACAAGTATAGTCGACTTGGTCATTTTTTGTGCAGATCCATCAAGTAGATGGGAAATGAAGTGGGGTCAAAATAGCGGCATTTCCCACGTTAAAACCCATTGTATTCATTGTTGTCCACTACAGCAAGAAACACTGAACAGAATTACATCAAACTCGACATGAAAGTAAACTTCTGCTGGAGGATATGATATTTCTTAGTTTGGTATAACTCAAAACTGTAGGTTTTGGGAAATCAGCATTACAAAAATGTCTTTTGAGGGGTTGGAAGAGTTAAAAAGTTTAAGATATCTGACTCTCAGCCCATTAAACTAAAGTTTGCACACCCAAATTTATAAAATAAAATTACCATGTTGGAAGAAAGAGCTTTTTCCCGTTGTCCACTTTGGAGACCCAAACTGAAAATTGAGGCAGCAGACCCTAAGCCTCTAATTGATTTTTCGCATAAGAAGCCATTTTCTTGTGGGTGTCATTAAAGGACAGAGAGCATAGTGGAAATATAACAATGATTATCTGAAGTTACTACAGAAGCAGAACAGAAAGAAACTGCATTTCAGGCATCAAAGAGAGTCCAGCATGTTCCACAAGAGACAATTCAGGATATTGAAGAAAAGAATCACCCTGAATGTCTTTGCACTTTACTGCATCTAGTGCAAAACCAACATCTGATGTGCGGAGAAGAGTTTTGGAATTGTGAATGAGATTATGGAAGAGTATTATTGCAAGTTTCATCAGTATAGAAATAATAGTACACGTTTATGAGTAGTAATTTGTCACCAAAGTTGCAAAAGAAATAAAAACACAAAATCCAAAAACACCCACCACCCCAAAAACAGGCATTTATGTTTTACCAATAAAGCTGGCACTATTCAATAAATCACTACGAAACCTTTGAAAAATATGTTCAAATCCTCATGGCATATTTTGTGGTGACCCATCAAGGGCAAGGGGTAAAAAAGTGGGTGTCGAATAGTCACTTTAATAAATTTAATTTCCGTAGAAATGAATCCCTGTTGTTCAATACATAATACAATACTGAATAGAATCACATTAAACTTGGCAAGAAAGTAGAACTTTACTCTAGGAAATGTCTAAGTGTAAATCCTTTTAGTAGATTTTGAGAAACGACATTGAATTTTCTTTTTTATGGATCGATATGTTAAAAAGTGAGCAATATCTGGCAACTAATCTGAGGAGGTCTGAACATTTGGGTTTGGGGCCATCTGTGGATCCAAATTAAAAACCAAACCTGATTGATTGAGGTAGCTTTTTCTCCTGTCATCCATTTCAGGACCTGGGATCTAAAGCCAGGTCTGTGAAACTGAAACCCTATTAGTGACTTGCCACAAATTGGAGAAAATGTTGCAGCTGCTTTTACAGGACTCAATCAATTTGTTCTTAGGTACTGAAAAGTAAAACTATAGAACCAATTGGAGGCATGAGGAATATATCTCCTGACACCCTGGCTCAAGGGGTCCAGAAGAATGCCCTTATGTCAAAATGAAAAAATAGTAATAGTTAGCAGCTCTATAGGTCTGTGAACCCAAGGTTGAGGTCTGCAAACTCCCAGCAAGTTCTCGTGGATCCTGGTTATACATTCTGCAAGCCTTGCCCAGGACTGGTCCCATGGGGGTTGGCCACCCATGAAAGGTTGGGTGCAGAGCCTGGCTGATGGTTCAGCCCTGCAAACAACCTACACTGCTCACAGCCAAAGGCTGTGCACAGTGGGTTAATATATAGTTTCACAGAAACTGGTTGTAGTATATGATTAAAACAGTTCATTACTATATTGAAAAAAACAAGTTTAAAGTAACGTTTAGGTTATAACACGTTCATATACATTAAAAAGGCAGAAATTCACTCGAAAAATGCAGTTAAAATATAGTTGTGGTTAGAAATTTAAACTGATACACCACTGAAAGTTGCTGTTAACTCTGCAATCCATAACTCGCAAAAGGGCCATGCAGTCATAACTCTCACACCAAATACAGTGCTCATGACCTCAACCACAAATGTAAATCTTGCAAATAAGATTGCATATCACATTATCCATAAATATATGAAAGCAATTATGAAAGTAGTATTATTTCGGGGCTTGATCATATGTTGGTATGTAATTATGTTGCTCATTTAGATGTTGCTACTTAGGGGCCGATTCCGATCTCGGTCGGAGGCGCACCCAATACCATTCGGTCGGGAAAAAAGCCATGCGAATGCCTGTTTCCAAACCGATCCGTACAGCATACCGAACGAGTAAGTACGATGCGCACAACAGCACAGAATCCGGCCGAGTCGTACTCACCCAATCCAGGTCCTGTTCTCCGACCGAGGCGAATCCGGATCGCAGAATCGAGTCGCACGGAAGGGAAAATGCAGCCCCGTCCGGCCGAACAAGTACGATGCGCTTTCCGTACGTGTCGAACCCGTCGCTACGCACGGCACGTCAAAGCATCCGGGAGAGGCGCAAATAAGCTCCGATTCGCGCCACAAAACGATCCACGGCTACGAGGCGAACACGCCAGCGACGAGGACGACGCGAAGCGACGAGAAAGACGAACGACACGAACCAACCATGAATCCTTTCGTCCCGATCATACCAATATTCTACATTTACTACCGGAACAGGCACGGACGCGTACGGCGCAGAAGGTAAGTCAGACACCAATCACAAAACACATACAACACGTACACGACACATCACACACACACAGAGGGATGCAGAATTTACTTACACCAGCAACAGCAGCACCATAGGGGCGGGATGCCCATCACTAATGCCACATATGCACACAGGGGCCTGAATGCGCACCACCACCACCACCCCTACCCAGGGGGGGCCGGATGCCAACCACCACTACCACCCTTAGCCAGGGGGGTGCCAGATGCCCACCACCACTACCACCCTTACCCAGGGGGGCTGGATGCCTACCACTACTACCACCCTTAGCCAGGGGGTGCCAGATGCCCACCACCACCACCACCCCTACCCAGGGGGGCCGGATGCCTACCACAACTACCACCCTTACCCAGGGGGCTGGATGCCTACCACAACCACCACCCTTACCCAGGGGGGCTGGATGCCTACCACTACTACCACCCTTAGCCAGGGGGTGCCAGATGCCCACCACCACTACCACCCTTACCCAGGGGGCTGGATGCCTACCACTACTACCACCCTTAGCCAGGGGGTGCCAGATGCCCACCACCACTACCACCCTTACCCAGGGGGCTGGATGCCTACCACTACTACCACCCTTAGCCAGGGGGTGCCAGATGCCCACCACCACTACCACCCTTACCCAGGGGGCTGGATGCCTACCCCTACTACCACCCTTAGCCATGGGGGTGCCAGATGCCTACCACTACTACCACCCTTAGCCAGGGGGCTGGATGCCTACCACTACTACCACCCTTAGCCAGGGGGTGCCAGATGCCTACCACTACTACCACCCTTACCCAGGGGGGCTGGATGCCTACCACTACTACCACCCTTAGCCATGGGGGTGCCAGATGCCTACCACTACTACCACCCTAAGCCAGGGGGCTGGATGCCTACCACTACTACCACCCTTAGCCAGGGGGTGCCAGATGCCCACCACCACTACCACCCTTACCCAGGGGGCTGGATGCCTACCACTACTACCACCCTTGGCCATGGGGGTGCCAGATGCCTACCACTACTACCACCCTTAGCCAGGGGGGCTGGATGCCTACCACTACTACCACCCTTAGCCAGGGGGGTGCCAGATGCCTACCACTACTACCACCCTTACCCAGGGGGCTGGATGCCTACCACTACTACCACCCTTAGCCAGGGGGTGCCAGATGCCCACCACCACTACCACCCTCACCCAGGGGGCTGGATGCCTACCACTACTACCACCCTTAGCCAGGGGGTGCCAGATGCCTACCACCACTACCACCCTTACCCAGGGGGGCTGGATGCCTACCACTACTACCACCCTTAGCCATGGGGGTGCCAGATGCCTACCACTACTACCACCCTAAGCCAGGGGGCTGGATGCCTACCACTACTACCACCCTTAGCCAGGGGGTGCCAGATGCCTACCACCACTACCACCCTTACCCAGGGGGCTGGATACCTACCACTACTACCACCCTTAGCCATGGGGGTGCCAGATGCCTACCACTACTACCACCCTAAGCCAGGGGGCTGGATGCCTACCACTACTACCACCCTTAGCCATGGGGGTGCCAGATGCCTACCACTACTACCACCCTTACCCAGGGGGGCTGGATGCCTACCACTACTACCACCCTTAGCCAGGGGGCTGGATGCCTACCACTACTACCACCCTTAGCCAGGGGGTGCCAGATGCCTACCACCACTACCACCCTTACCCAGGGGGCTGGATGCCTGTCACTACTACCACCTCTACCCATGGGGGCTGGATGCCTACCACCAACATCACCCCCACTCATAGGATGGACAATGCATGACACAACCAGCACACCACAACCTAGGGAATGCAAGAAAAAAAACATCCCCCCAACACCATGACAAGCGTGTGTAGACTGTGTCAAATGCCTAAAACACTGAACATGACTTTGAACATACAATGTGACCCCCTATCACATGTGCCACACATATATGTGTGTGGCCCCCACAATGCAAGCAGGCCATGACCATTGTGGCAATGGGGTCCAAACCCCCATCTTCACAGTGACCAAAATGTAAGTGTGGGGTCCATAGCTGAAGCACATTTTGAACAGTGTGGCAATGGAGTCCAAACCCCCATCATCACAGTGACCAAAATGTAAGTGTGGGGTCCATATCTGAAGCACATTTTGAACATTGTGGCAATGGGGTCCAAACCCCCATCATCACAGTGACCAAAATGTAAGTGTTGACAAAGAAAAAGCTGCAACTGCCAAACTGCATGGATTATTCCTGGTCACAGAACATAAAACACATCAGTGGCAAAGTAGTGCATGTGTCCCATTGCAACATAAATTGGGGGAGGCAAACACTGCAGTGCAAATAAGACATACCTTTGGCCATGTGCAGACAAACAACACCCATGGGGGCTGACACTGTCAACATTCATCAATGACACAATGACAGAAGTGACCATCAGAATGCAGACCCACATATTTGCACCAATGGGCACACAAATGCAGATACCCTGTGGAGACTGTAGATGTGAGGTGAACAGATACCATACCATGGCAGCAATGGGACACACAAACCATGATCATTGTGCTGACCGATGACCTAGGAGTCCCAGGGACAGCAGGGGAAACCCACCAAACTACATACAGCCAATGGCACACCCAAGATATGCCAATGCAGTGGTGCAGATGCACAAACACAAACATGCAGACCCACACTGCACATCATACACAACAGGTGAGGGGGGGTGCCAGTGTCCCCAGGCAACCACACAACACATGAGGAGGCCTGAATACCAATCATACAGATGTGCATACAGTGCCACACAAAGGTAACTCATGGATCCAAATCCCCTATGTGGGCAAGCAGGCATTGTCAGATGAGAGGGAGCACAAATCACACATGTCACACAGGCACGTAGGAACAGCAACTGACACAGCAAGACACAGACACACCACAGCACTACCCCCAGGGCCCCCACAATGTGGTGACCCTGGGCTGCATTACAATCCCACTGTGATGACAAAGCTAAATGTCGTTCACACTGTGAACCACAGTCATGTGTCCTGAGCAACAAACTACCATCACACCTACACAAGCACAAATCAATCAGCACGGCCAGTAAGCCAAGGCCAACATGGAGGCAGGGGTCTAGCCAGGCAACAACTCTCATCTGCACACACTCAACACCACACACCTCGACCTCCAACAATGTGCAGCAGTGAAGCACACATGCACTGGTGACATTGCACATGCACCCATGACTATTCCAGGGTGGTGGGTGGGAACCAAGGTGCAGAAACACATCACACATGGCCACTCAACAAGACTCCTGAATGTCTGACACACTGCACACTACGCTGTACATGGACATGACGGCAATACCACACCAACCAATGGGATCCCAGCCACAGTCACACACCAATGAAGAAGCCAAGGTCACCCACAAAGAACACACATAGACAACAACCAACATTGCAGCCCGGACCCTGAGGAGTGCCAGCAGTCACACACACAACGTGTCACAATCACTGAAAGATAACACAAACTGGAAATCACATGACAGGGGCAAACAACAAGTGCCAAGGGGAAACCTGACTGTGACCCATCTTCGTCTGCACACAAACTCAGCCCTGACAGCAAACACACCTATGGGTGACACCCTGATGACCAGTAATGTGCCATGCACCCACATCACAGAGAACCCAGGGAGAAGACTTTGGGGGAACATAGGTCAACTCAGCAAGCATCACAAACAGGTACAACACTAGGGATCACAGCATGCACAGCTAAACGGAAGTGAACACACAGACATGCTCATACAACACACACCTTGGGCACAGGCAATGTCACAGGAGTACACACTGCCATGAGGGGACTCCACTCCTGTGTGAGGAAAGCTGTGCCATATGTTGCCTCAGTAGGGCCCCATCATGTCAGCTGAGCACTTGGTCACACAATCAACAATTAGCACCAAATGAAGGCTCCTGTCACATCAGCCTGGTCATGGAAGTGCCAACGAAATCATCAGCACAGATCCAACACACTTGTATAGCAATGTTGCACTGACAACACAGATGAGTCCTTCCCCATTGATGCCCAAACCTGCATGTCCAGTGGAGATGGCCACACGGTCAGGGAAGTAGACGAATTGAACAATGGCAGGCACAACAGATGTGCAGGGGTGGAAGCCACAGATGTGAAATTGCTAATGTAAGTAGGAAATCCCATTGCCAAATACTGAACACATGACATCCTCAGATGCTGCTATGGATGACATGGATACACCACAGGATAGGACACATTCCCCCTGGACCACATGGGTTCCTGCACAGTAACACTTCATTATCATGAGACCAAATATCACCATCACTGCAGCAAGGGCATGGTTAGCATCATCAACAACATGTACATCAGAAGCATAAGCACTAGAGAACAGAAAGTTGCTTTATTCAGCATATGTGTGTATTGAAAAGTGAAAGTCCAGAAAAACCACAAAGGCCAATGGCCAGTCCATTGTCAAAGTCCAAACAGGGTGACAGTGGCAGATGTCACCCTACGCATGCCTGCACTGCACAAAACCAGGGACAATCCACTAGGAGGGGCAACCGGGGGGCAGGCCAGGCACCGCAGGGACAGGATCAGGGCTCACCAGGAGGAGGCAGGGAAGGGGTGGTGGGTGCTGGAGAGCCACTGACAATTGCAGTGGAGGTGTCTGACATGGTGTGTGCCGGCACAACTGGGGGGCATGACTCAGATGTTGTGGGTGCCGGCACGACTGCAGTGGACCCTGCAGATGGAGTGGACAGGTCCGCCACTGCAGTGCCCAAGTCAGACAGGGTGGTAGTGGACTCCACTGCAGTGCCTACCACCAGGGGAGGAGAATGGGGAACAGGCAAGGTAGGCTGGACAGAGGGGGAGGACACCCTCACCACATCAGTGGCACAGAGAAGCGCAGCGGGGGGTGTGGTGCCGGGAGAGCAAGTGGCAGGGGGAGAAGGCCGGATCCTCTTGGGGATGGTATATCTGTGGGTGGGGGAACCTGGGGCAGGGTGTGGTGGGGGCACCTGTGGAGTGGGGGCCTGAGGGATGGAGGAAGGAGACCTGGTGCCTGAGCTGCAGGGCGGCGGCGGGGTCTTGCTCTTACGACTCCGGGGGACTTGTGGGTGGGGGCCTCAGTCTGTCTGCGCCTGGGGGAGGGTGTCCGGGGGCGAGGGGCACTCTGCTCCGTGTGGGTGGGCTTCCTCTTCCCCCTGAATGCTGTATCAGCTGGATCGGAGGGGAAGAGGCCGAGGTCACTGAGGAAGAGCCGCTGGGTCTTTGGGGTTGCAGGTGAGGCAAGGGAGGGTGCTTTGGAGGGAGAGGCAACTGAGGACTGCACAGTGCTCGTGGATGCGTGTGTGTGTTCCAGGGCCCCATCCCCTGTGAGTCTGGTTTCAGTCCCCTGACTGTGCGTGCGTGTGCGTTTTGTTTGTGGCGTGTGTGTCTGTGTGCTGGACGTGTGTGTGCTGGTGTGTGCCTGTGCCGGTGTGTGTGTGCTTGGGACGGGTAAGGTGCTGGGGAGTGTGGATGGAGCAGAGGCAGGAGGGGTGAGGGACTGTCTGAGGAGGGACACTGCTGCCGTCAGGGAGGAGTCCATGGACCTGTTGCCCCTCTGTAGGTCAGACATGCCCGATGAGATGCCCTCCATGAACGACACCAGCTGAGTCAACAGAGCGGTGTGCGCATGGAGGACACTCAGCATGGCTGTCTGCCCTACATGGAGCTGGCCAAGGAGGTACACAGACTCCTCACTCAGGGCAGCAGGGGACACAGGGGCAGGGGGTGCGGTGCCTGGCCCAAAGGAGACACGCTCCGAACATGGGAGCCTCCACGGACCTGGGGAATGGGAGCCGATGGGAGGGCAGTGGTGGTGCTGGTGGTGGCGGGGACAGCAACACTAGCTGGGGTGTGGTGGCTGCTGACACCCGCCTCCATAAGGGAGTCATCCTCCGAGCTGCTGTGGTCCTCAGCTGAGGTGGATGGTGCTGAGGACTCCTCGGTGTGGCTCCCCTCGCCCTCTGTGCCACTGGGTCCCTCCGACCACTCCTCGGCTGCTGACCCAGTCTGGCTCTCCGGCTCCTCCTGGTCCGTGGAGCTGTCCACTTCCATGGCCGTGGATGTATCTGCAAACAATGGGGAAACAGACAGACATCAGTCACCTGCACCAAACGCACACACCACTGTGAGCACAGCACATTACAGAGCAAGCCCTGGCATCATTAGTTGAACATTGCTAAAAGTGACCTAACTGAACAGGAGAAGCCAATTGTCAGTCTGATGCCAACCATGGCACTCACATCCCACATGGCCTTGCACCCATCTGTCTGGTGTCTGTTGGATAGCAACACCCCAGTGTGGACACATGCACCACCCCCACAGTAGTTGGACAGTGCAGAGGACACGGTGTAGCATGTGGACATGCACACATCACAACTCTTGCCACTGAGTCAGTACAGGTTTCCGGATGAAAGGGATGCCCAGAGTCAAATAGGAAATGCATGTGATGCATACCAGCGACAGACACCATGATGCACCCATGTCCTGATAGCCATCGCCACAATGGTGTGCATGTAGCACATGTCACTCCCCTGCAGGATCACCAATAAGTAGACACATGCCATGGCGGAGGCATGACTGCTAAGTCATACATCACTGTCTCAGTGATGTATGACTTGGCAGCCAGACAACAACACTCTGCACTGTGTCACAATAGTAGGTCATGGGGAATGCAAGTCCTGGAGCTGCACAAGTGCACATGTACATCCCCCACACAACACATCATCTTAACCCTCATCTGTCCAGGTCATACCGATTGGACATATGGGAGACCTGTGACACTACCCTCTGAACCTGAGCCCCTCACAATCTGCTGTGAATGGGAAACAGCTGCCTGAACTTCACATTCGCATACCCCAGTCTGCACGGGCAGCTGATCAAACACCTATGTGACACACAAGTATCGTCTCCTATGGTCACATCTCCAGTGGCATGCTGAGCCCCTACCGAGAAACACCCCAGCAGTCCTGGCAACAAATCCACAGCACACTGACACAGAGGCAGACACCTGAGGGGTCAAATCACTGCGCACAATGTGTCAGCTGATACACGGGAGTGGGAGTACAGAGTGCATTGCATGGCCTGGAGTAGGCATGACTGTCCTGCCCCACATGAATGAGGGATGAGCCCTGGACAGTGGATAGCTGGCTATGTATGTGTGACACACGTAATCTGCACACTCCTGGGGCCCAAACATTGTTCCCACCCGCTGCATGGGTGTGTGCCAGATACCCCAGGCACATGTGGTGGCTCAGCTCAGCAAGTGGACCGCATATCAAAGCAACACGCAGATTACATGTCCGAACACAGGCGTTGTGTGAACAATGGACCCACCCATGATGCCCACAACAGAGTTAGGGAAACAGATGCTGTCCCCCACCTTTAGTGAAGCAAACTGCAAGGACACAGTCCCAAGTGACACAATTCCCTGAATGTAAGGGCCACACCTGGGTATCAGATGAGGAGTGGGCAGTGCACAATAGAGGGACATGGCTCCTGGACAACATGACTGCTGTACTGTGGCAGTTTAACCAGGCCAGAGGAGGGCACATAGCATGTAATACAGAGTTCACAGTGCAGTCTTTGACTCACCCCCTCCTTGCTGCTGTCTGGCCTTCAGCTGCCCATCCAGGTCTGGAAACACCACCGCCAGGATCTGGAGCATGTGGGGGGTCAGGGTCCGTGTTCCGCCCTCCTGGGAGGAGGCGACAGCTTCAGCTGGACCCGTGCAATCCTCCGGGTCCAGCCCCGAAGGTCCTGCCACCTCTTCTGGCAGTTGCGGATCCGGCGCTTGTAGACCCCCACGGACCGGACAGCCCGGACGATGTCCTTCCAGATCTCCTGCTTGCGATGGGCATTAACCTGTCAGGATGACAAAGTGAAAAGGCCATTACTACACATGCAACATATCCGTGCATGACACAGTTGTATATACATGTCTCAATCACAGGGGCACATGATGTACACAGGCAGTGCAACGCTGCCCATGGACAGTTTGCCAGAAGTCACTACATGGTATCATTGCATGGGAAGTAAAACCTTGTTCAAATGCACTGTCACTGCACCATACCTGTCCAGTGCATGTCACTACACACTATGGGGGGTGACAACTACTCAGTGAGCCTGCTAGCCAGTGGCGTGCAGACTTTCAGCCTTGCTTGTCAGACAAAATGCACATTCAGAAAGGCAGTGCACAGAACACTCACCTGCTCCCCTGGTGTCCCATACAGCTTGCTGTACTGTGGAAGTAGGCTGTCCAGCAGGGCCTGGTTCTCCTCAAGGCTGAAGGCTGGGGCTCTCTCCACAGTACGTGCCATTGCAGGGTCCAGAGGGGGCAGAGACAGCAGCAGTGCAGTGGCAGATGTCGTCCTGGAGCATGTAGTGCAGGCAAGTGAGCTCTCAGGGGAACAGCCAGCAATATATATGTGCTGGAGAGGCAGATACTGTCCCATGTGTCCAAAGTGATAGGTCCAAGTCGTTTGCATCTTCTGAATCTGGCCAATCCATGGAATAGCAGCACCAATACACGCCCACAGCATCCTTCAAATCTTCAACTTCATGACATACATGATTTTGCAACATTATTGTGGGTGACCAACTGAATTTCCAGCAACCGACTCGTTCGAATTTCGAAAACGCGTCCGTTGCCAGGCTAGGCCATTGTCAATGGGTGCGCACCGATCGGTCCATTGCTGTTCAACGCGTACAGGGGTACAACGCGTACCCGCACACATTGAATGCAATGGGCCGGCCGGAGGCACCGATCGGTCCATTGCTGTTCAACGCGTACAGGGGTACAACGCGTACCCGCACACATTGATTGCAATGGGCCGGCCGGGGGCACCGATCGGTCCATTGGTATTCAACGCGTACAGGGGTACAACGCGTACCTGCACACATTGAATGCAATGGGCCGGCCGGGGGCACCGATCGGTCCATTGCGGTACAACGCGTACAGGGGTACAACGCGTACCCACACACATTGAATGCAATGGGCCGGCCGGGGGCACCGATCGGTCCATTGCGGTACAATGCGTACAGGGTACAACGCGTACCCGCACACATTGAATGCAATGGGCCGGCCGGGGGCACCGATCGGTCCATTGCTGTTCAACGCATCCCTGTACAAGTGACTGGCATATGTCACCATGCCTGTCTCAGATGAACATATGCCAGCCACAGATAGCTCCCAGGGAGTGAGGGGCACACCTACAACACGACAGCCTGTCCAAACTGTATCATAAGGCATGTAAGGCTGCATTTCCTATTGTGTGTATGTTGCTGTACATGTTGTCCTGTGGGTGTCACCTGGGGGCAGCCACCCCCAGGCTGTGCACGTGTTCATGGGGACAGGATCCTGGGTGTTACGTGTACATGACCACTGTGATGTGCAACTGTTCATATCTGTGCATGTGCCATGGTCACATTTCACGGTGGTGTATGTGTATGTCATGTCACGTACCCCGTGAGTCCCATGTGGGACGGTATGTTTGAGCCAGGGTGTCCCAGTGGCACAATAGTGATGGTCCTCCACAGTCTGTGTGCATGTAGTGTTTACAATGTCTCTGATTTCATGTGCACAATGGGAGACAGTCTCCACATCCACGTTGTGTGTGCATGGACTTTGATGTTGTGCGTGTGTGTGTCACAGACGTCCATGTCTGTCCTGCAGTGGCAAGTGGGACCACTACCTGTGGGGGTCATGGTTGTTTTGCTGTGGTGTATACATGATACTCCATGTAATGCCAGTGTCCATGTGGCAATACAGGGTCCCTGGGAATGTACCTGTCGTTGAGCTGTGATGCCTGGGGCACATCTGTCCTCACATATCACTGTGGGGGTGATTGTGACATGGCAGCAGGAGATGGGAACTGTGACACGGCCTCATGATATCCAATGGGCCAACCTGGGACTTATTGATGCCACTTGTTGAACCGTGATGACAGATGTTGGCCATGTATGTACCATACATGTCCTTACGGAACTGCACACTTCATGTAGTTGTGCCTCATAATGATGTATGTTGTGATATTGAGTGTGTTCAATGCCGCATATGTGGGGTGACTGACAATCTTGCTTTCTTCTCCTCTGCACTGCAGGGCTCCTAATGTCCATAGACCATTCCCAGACCTGGCAACGATGGTGGAACGGGACAGCATCCGACGGTACCGCTTCACCAGGCAGCTGATTGAGGATGTGGCAGTGCAGTTGGCCCCACATTTGCAGCCTGGCCGGCCGTATCCTACAGCGCTGACCCCCAAGGTGAAGGTGATGGCAGCCCTACACTTCTTTGCCACCGGTACCTTCCAACATACTGTGGCGACTGCTGGTGGGATGTCACAGACCATGTTGAGCCGTGTGCTCCACGATGTTTTGGAGGCAATGTTGCTATTCCTGAACCGGTACATCTATTTCCCTAGACTGCAACGACTCACTGACGTGAAGAGTGACTTCTATGCCCTGGGGAGGATGCCGCATGTCATTGGCTCCATTGATGGGACACATGTGGCTTTGGTACCACCACAGGCCCAGGAGCAGGCCTACCATAACCGCAAGCACTACCACTCGGTCAATGCACTGGTGGTGTGTCTTGCAGATATGACCATCACACACGTGTGTGCCCGTTTCCCTGGTTCAGCACACAATGCCTTTGTGATGAGGAGTAGTCGCATCCCCAGGATGATGGCACAGATGCAGAACCAGCGTGCCTGGCTTGTCGGTGTGTACTGACTTTGTGCCATTGTGTGTGATCTGATCTGTAGTATTCCGCCCACTTTTCCAAGTCAGCTAATGTGCACTTGTCTGTCCGTAGGTGACTCGGGATACCCCAACATGCCGTGGTTGCTGACACCCCTCAGGAACCCTGTGACACCAGCCCAGATGCACTACAATGAGGCACATGGTCGGACCAGGAGAGTGATTGAGCGGACATTTGGTCTCCTGAAGAGCCGCTTCCGCTGCCTCGACAAGACAGGAGGGTCCCTCCCATATGCCCCAGCGAAGGTGTGCAAGATTATCATCGTCTGCTGCATGCTCCACAACCTGGCAGTGCGGAAGGAGTTGCCTCTCATCCAGGATGACAATGACCAACATCCGCCACCTGTGGAGGATCCTGGCCTGGACCACGATGCCAGTGATGATGATGATGATGAGGGTGATGTCCGCACACAGCTCATCACCAACTTCTTTAGCTGAATGTGAGTATCCTGAGGTGTCATGTCAATGATGTGAGTTGGCATGATATGTGTAGGTGGTGCTCTGGTGCTGTTGGAGTGTGTCCATGGGCTACTTGACTGGATGTGTGTAGCGATGTGTGCTTACAGGTGGTCTGTACTCCCCAACAGTGTTGACATGCTAACTTGGTTCTGGGTGGGTATCTTGTCCTGTTCTCCATTGCTTTTGACTGTGTGTCATTTCTGTCCTTCACAGGGTACTTTCAGATTCGTTTGGTCAACTGTGTCCACCGACGACGTGATTGTACTTCCAGGGTGGTAGCTGTTGTGTCCCTACAGGTGATGTGCGCCACACCCATGGACTTCCTTCCTTCTACAGTTGTTGACTGTGTGCCCGCTGCCAGGTGGGATTACCTTGCATCTGTAGTGGTTACGACATGTTGCAACTGTGTAATAAACCTGTGCTTCACTTTGTGTTGTGCGTTGTCTGTGGTCACACATTTGACTGCCATTTGCTTACTGCACCTGTGGGCTACTTGACTACAACTGTGAATAGGTGTGGTGTCTGTGCATTGCACCGTCTTCCCTGGCAACATCAGTGTAGGCAATGAGTCAGATGGCCTAGGTGTGTATGTGTTGTGTAGCCCTGGTGGTGTGTCTCCCTCATATGTGTCACGTTGCCTTTACTCACATGCCTGTGTTGTACTTGCTGTTGCAGTTCGCATACACAGTGTAATTTTGCAGTTCATCATCCCCATGACAGCACCCACGTTGGAATCACAACAGAGGCAAGTATGGTGTATTAGTGTGTTTATTGTGATACATTTGTGTGAATAGTGCATAGGATGTTTAGTGCTGTACATATATATTGCAATCAGAAGTTCCTAGGTGAATTGAAAGTCCTGGTAGACAAAATCCCCAGTATCGGGGCCACAGTTGTCTGAGACATTGGTCCAACTTGTACTCCCCATGTCATGTGTGGGAGTTATGTTGCCGTCAACAGGGTGAACAGTTTGTGCACAAAGGTGAACATCCAGAACAGGTTCAGGCTTCCTGGGGGTTGCACTTGGCCATCGGCCTCTCACTTGCCCCTCCTCGGACGACCCCTCTTCTTTGGGGGGGGCCACTCAAGTATAGGCTGCTGCGGTGCAGGGGACTCTCCGCCAGAGTCATCCTCCCTCCCTGTGGCAGTTGCAGTTTGTTCAGCACCAGATGTTGTTGGCACACAGGGAGGTGTGGACTGGTTGCTGTTCATCTGGCGGAGGCATTGTAATATGTCCCTGTGCACCGCCGTCATCTCTTGCAGTGCGTCCCACTTGGACTCCACGCGGGACATGTGTGAGTCCAAGCGGGCATGATGGGCAGCCTGCTGCTGTTTCATGTCTCTGAGGAGCCCCACTACCTGGCTGAGATCTCCGGTGCTGGACTGGTATGCATCGGCTATGCGTACCAGTTGTGGGTCATCATGCACACCAGCAACCTCTGCAAGCAGCGACCTCTGTCTCCCACCCTCCCACCACCCCTGCCGACATGTGCAGTGCGTGCAGTGGCACGCACAGATGACCCTGGTCCCCCTTGGGGGTTGGTGGTGGTGGTGGTGTCCATGGCCCCACGTTGGTCCAGGGTCCCTGTGCTGGTGGTGCTCCTTGTTCTGTCCATGTCAGCAGGGATGGTATTTGTGGTGACAGTCGTTGGAGGGGTGGGTGCAGGGGGTGCAGCTGGTGGTCCTGCTGGTGCTGCAGCTGGTGGTCCTGCTGGTGCTGCATGTTAACTTGCACCGGATGTGCCAGGTTGGTCTTCTTCGTCCGAGGAGGGCAGAGGCTGTACGACACCAGTGAGCTCCGCATCCTTTTGAGCCTGGGACTGGGACTCCTCAGCGTCTGCTGCTGTGTCCCCATCATCACCTGTTTTTGGGAGGCACACACAATGTATGTTAGGTTTCTGCAGGCATCAATGGTTGACACACCTGACAGTTGTGACTGTGCCTCTGGGTGCGGGCCTGTACATTGCATTGTCCTAAGTTGTCATAGTCAGGGGTTGATATTGGTGTAGCACATTGTCCTGCATTATTTGGGCATTTCTAAGTATTTGTTGGGGTGTGAACATGGTCTGCATTGGTTGTATTTGGTTGACAGCCGGCCCTCCTTCCCACACAGCCAGTCAGTTATCCCACCATGGACTGTGCTTGCATTGCAGGGAGTGCAAGTTGTCTTTCAGCATGTCAGTCAGTGGTGTCCTGCTGTTGGTTGTTGCACAGTTGCCAGCAGGACCTTGTGCTCCCCACAGCAGTAGCCAGTGTCAGCCATCTTGTCAGTCGATTTCCACTCCCTGTGATGTGAGCATGGTTCAGGGTGGTGTTGATGGGCCAGTTGTGAGGCTGAGCAATATCTGTGCCTACTACTCCCATCATGCTATTGCCTCCAGCCCCCTTCCCAGCATGCACATACTTACTTGCTTTTGTGGGGAGTTCAGTGTGTGTGGGTGTGAGAGCAATGGCAAGATGGCTGACAGTGGTGTCCTGCTGTTTGTTGGTGCACAGTTCTCAGCAGGGCCTTGTGCTCCCCACAGCAGTAGCCAGTGTCAGCCATCTTGTCAGTTGTTTTCCACTCCCTGTGATGTGAGCATGGTTCAGGGTGGTGTTGATGGGACAGTTGTGGGGGTGAGCTATGTCTGTGACTATGACTCCCATCATGCTATTGCCTCCACCCCACTTCTCAGCATTCCCATACTTACTTGCTTTTGTGGGGAGTTCAGTGTGTGTGGGTGTGAGAGCAATGGCAAGATGGCTGACAGTGGTGTCCTGCTGTTGGTTGGTGTGCAGTTCCCAGCAGGGCCTTGTGCTCCCCACGACACAGCAACAGTGTCAGACATCTTTGATGGGCCTTTCCACTCTCTGTGGGATGTGCATGCGTGAGTGTGAGCTTGCTGGGCCATGTGGTGGGGGATGTAGAGCTGTGCCTACGACTCCCATCATGCTATTACCTCCACCCCCTTCCCAGCATGCCCATGCTTCCTTCCTTTTGACTCTGCTTCCCTGTGGGGTGGGCTGCCTGTGCTGACAGGATGGCTGGGAGTGTTGTCCTGGCAGTTGTTTGGCTAAAAGTCCCAAGAGTGTCCCTGTGCTTCACACAACATTACCCAGGGTGGAGGTTCTTTGTGGGATCTTGAGTTAGGATGTGAGGCATTGCATTCTCCCAGGTGGGTTCTGTGGAGTTTGTGTTGAGGGGGTGTGTGAGGGGAGGTGCTTGTGACTATGGTCAGTGCTGCGAGTCCTCCTTCCCACCCAGCCAGATATCCCACCATGGAACGTGCTTCCATTGCAGGGAGTGGAAGTTGTCTCTCAGGATGTCAGTCAGTGGTGTTGTGCTGTTTGTTGGTGCACAGTTCCCAGCAGGGCCTTGTGCTCCCCACAGCAGTAGCCAGTGTCAGCCATCTTGTGAGTCCTTATCCACTCCCTGTGATGTGAGCATGGTTCAGGGTGGTGTTGATGGGCCAGTTGTGAGGCTGAGCGATATCTGTGCCTACTACTCCCATCATGCTATTGCCTCCACCCCCTTCCCAGCATGCCCATGCTTCCTTCCTTTTGACTCTGCTTCCCTGTGGGGTGGGCTGCCTGTGCTGACAGGATGGCTGGGAGTGTTGTCCTGGCAGTTGTTTGGCTAAAAGTCCCAAGAGTGTCCCTGTGCTTCACACAACATTACCCAGGGTGGAGGTTCTTTGTGGGATCTTGAGTTAGGATGTGAGGCATTGCATTCTCCCAGGTGGGTTCTGTGGAGTTTGTGTTGAGGGGGTGTGTGAGGGGAGGTGCTTGTGACTATGGTCAGTGCTGCGAGTCCTCCTTCCCACCCAGCCAGATATCCCACCATGGAACGTGCTTCCATTGCAGGGAGTGGAAGTTGTCTCTCAGGATGTCAGTCAGTGGTGTCCTGCTGTTCGTTGTTGCACAGTTGCCAGCAGGGCCTTGTGCTCCCCACAGCAGTAGCCAGTGTCAGCCATCTTGTGAGTCCTTTTCCACTCCCTGTGATGTGCGCATGGTTCATGGTGGTGTTGATGGGACAGTTGTGGGGGTGAGCAATATGTGTGACTACGACTCCCATGATGCTATTGGCTACACTGACTTGCCCAGCATACACAGAATTCCTTCCTTTCAGTGGTCTTCACTGTGTGTTGGTGTTGTAGTGGTGGCTACATGTCTGGATGTGTTTGTTAGTTCTATTTGTGCCACTGCCTAGCTGTAGTTGTAGTTGTGTTTGTACATGTGATGACACGGTTAAATGTAACTTTGAGATGGCATGTGTTGTGTTTATCTGACTGACATACACATTTTGGGATGATTCTGTTCTGGTTGCTGTGTAATTGCTATGAGTGCATGGTTTGACTCTCCCCTTGACAGTGATGTGTGTGTGTATTGTGGCAGAATATTGTGTACATTTGTTGTGTACTCACCAGGCTCTGGGATGTTCTCTAGTCCATAGACGCTCACTGGCGGAAGGATGGCCCGCACCTTCTCCTCCCAGGGCCTGAGGTATACTGGCTTGGCAGGAGGGCCACTGCCGGTGTATTGGCTCAGGAGGTAGTCCTTCTTGAGCAGCTCCCGTACCCTCCTGCGCACGTCATACCACCTGTTCTGGATGTCAGTCTTTGTGCGCAGACATGGTGATTGTGCGTTCACCCTGTTGATGATCCTCTCCCACATCTTGGTTTTCTGGGAGATGGGTGTCTGTTGGACCAGTGTGCCAAACAGCTCTGGCTCTACCCTGAGGATCTCGTCTACCAGGACTTCCAATTCACAATCTAGGAACTTGTGATTCTTCTTGGGGGGCATGGTGATGGGTGGTGATGGTGAGTGATGTGTGTGTTGGTGTGCAGGTGAGGGTGTGTGAGTGTGTGTTTTGCTGGGTGTATGTGAGGTAGCTATTTGTTGGTGTGCTGATGGTGTGTGGCTTGTGTGAGGGATGAGCTGTGGGTGTGTGGTTGCTGTCTGTTGAGTGCTGGCAGTAGAATAGCATTTGCAAAGGATCATGGTTGGGATTTGTGTCTTTTATATGGGTGGAGTTGTGGGTGTGTCTTTGTTCTCTGTCCCCACCCCCCCAGTATTTATTGGCTTTGTAATTGCTTGTTTGGCCTTTTTTTGTGTATTTTTCCTTAGTACTTTCTGTGCATGTTGGAAACGTTCTTGTGACCGAGTCGGACCCTGCATTTGTCTCGTACGGTCTTCTCCGTTTCGTTCACGCTGTGTTTGTGCAGTTTTCTATGCTGCGTACGCGTCGGTCGCGGTGTTTTGTGTTACTTCGGCTCGGTTTTGTATGCGTGTCGGTCGTACGGCTTGTCCTCCGTTCGACTCGGTCGTGGTTTTCGCGCCTTGCATCGTACTTAGCGGTTTGGAGTTCGCGTGTACGTTTCGGTTGGATTTGTTCCGGGTGCGTGTCGGTCGGTTCGATTCGCGTGTTTTTCCGGCCGGATTGCTGTTTTCCGTGCGGCTCGGTCGTTCGGCTTGGGTTCAGTACGTGTCGGTCGGATTTTGCACGGCTTGCATCGTACTTGGTGTGTCGGGCGCCACAGGTACGTGTCGGTCGGAATAAATTCCGGCTCCGAGTCGGTCGGTGCTTTTTCCGGCCCGAATCGGAATCGACCCCTTAGTTATATAAATATTGTGAGGTCATACATGACTGCTCCGCCTACAGTGCTAGCATAGGCCATAGGCATCTTACCTTCAAGGACTATGAGGATCAGCTAAATGTGACTGTATTGTAGACCAGTGGTTCCCAAACTTTTTAGAATCACGATCCACTTTTTAGAACGACAAACATTTGCAACCCACCTATCTTAAATGGACATGAGGCGGGCAATTTTTAAATGTAACTAAAGCATCGTGTGGTACTGCATTGTCATTTACAGACAGCACATTTTCCATTAAAATGGCCAGTCCATTTGCACAGACATACAGTTGTATTGACCAAACTATATAACACACAATGATAATGTGTTGAAATTGGGTTTCTGTGAATATTTATTATTTGTGCATCACCAAGTAAGTGTCTTGATTTGTTTTGATCCAATTAATATCTTTGTTTGCAGCACACTTCAGAATTACAAAAAGTGCTTCATTCTTGCATTCCTAACTGCTGGATGCATACAATTCATTTACAGATATTTACATTTTATTGTGAATTGCAAAAAACTACAACCTACATCGTTACATAATTCACTCTAAAACTTCTCTCACTTTGCAGTCAGAGGAGGAAAAGTAAGCACCAATTACCATATTAAAAGAATGAACCACCCTCATATTTGACTTCTGTCTTTGAATCATGCCAAATGTGACAAGTTAAACACAGAATTTAAAGGCATCTTTATTTACTGCTCTGACTTTCACGACCCACCAAAAATCAACTTGTGACTCCACAGTTTGAGAAACATTCTTGAAAACAATTATGTTAGCAAAAAACTGAGAGAATAGATGAGTCTAAGGATGTTATGAACTTGATGAAGTCTTCCTCAAGTGTCAACTGAAGTGGTAGGGAATTCTGCCAAATCTTTTGCATCCTGTCATGCAGGTAGTCAAAGGAGCCCTATATAAAGACCTGAGGCTTCTTGTTGGTAGGTAAAGAATTATCAGTATTGTGAGATACTTGGGTGCGTTACCACGGAGTGTCTTATGAACAAGGCAAGGAGTTTTGAAGTCTGATTTGAAGCTAACTTTTATTTTTACCAGGAGCCAGTGGAGGATTCTCACACTGGTGTGATGTGATCATGTCTTTTCAAGCCAAATGGCAGATAGAATTTCTGGAGTTTTGAAAGAGGTACATTGGGTGGAATTTATATACACTGTTTCAGTAATCCAAGCTGGAGATGATCACTGGATGGATTAGAGAGATTTTCGGGGATCAGAGGAGCTGTAGCAAAACCCTCTTTAGCACAAGATGGTGACAGACATCTTGGAAACTGAGTTTAATTCGGGGATACATAACTGATCAGTATCAAAAAGTGCATCCAAATGATTTTATTTAATGAAGACTTGACCCATTAATCGATTGTCACAAATCATGTTTTGTCTGGGCATGTATGTACATGTTAATCTTTATTGTGTATATTAATGGTTACTTCCATAAATAAATAAAAATGGTTCTAGATGTACAGTTCCATCTTAAGCAAAATAAATGCTGCATAGCTTTATGAATGACAGTTATGTTGTTTGATTTGTGTTATGATTCCATAGTTCTCAAAATGCCAGGGACTGCTGGGTGCTATGGTCAGGCTGGATGACAGCAATTACTCTTTTAGTATAACAATATTATGTGCTGAATATAAACACTTTAGAAACTGATTTTTCTTCCTCAAAAAGCATTTTACAAAGTTTAAACCTATGTACTAGAGATTCACTCTTCATGCAAAATATACTTATAAAGGATTTTTTTTCAAACTTCTGCTTGATGCAGGAGTTTGCTTTACCCCAATGTACAAGTGAACAACGTCTTCATAACTGAAGATATGTAGGGCCTCATTTTACCTACCAGAACAGTCAAGAGGACCTAAATAGGCACCTTCCTTTAGCCCCACAACCTTGCACAAGACAAAAGAGTTATTGAAATGACACTTTGAGACATGCAGCCAATGAGGGCAGTGCACTTGGGTGATGCTTGTGGTGCTAGTCTGGAATGCATGAATCTGACATTCGCCCAATAATACTTTTGGTCTAGTCCAGGAATGATTCTTCTCCTGTCTGTAAAACCTTTTCCAACAGGCATACAATCAGTATTTCCCTGTCTCAGCATCAGCATCATTATAGAAATGCTATGCCAGCTGGTTCTTTAATCATCAAACAGCTACACTCACACTTGTCATTTCGAATCATGAATCAACATTGACATTCTTTCAAAATCTCTCTTCTGGAGGTACCTCTCACTTGACTTTGGCATTCTAGTAATCTTGATGCTGCCACAGGTGAAATTGACACCATGATATTAATGTCTGAAAACCTCAAACGCAACTCTAAAGACAAACACTAGTGATTGCTTCATCTGCCATACTGGTATACTAAGGTTAAACCTTCTTTTTTCTCTGAAAGCCAGGAGCTAAACAATGGCATATAAGCCACCCAAAGATTAAATAATCTGACATAAAACACAATGTAACACGTGATCACCTCTGTTCAAACTATGAATTATTAAACAAGAATCATAACTGAAAGCCCTGGTAAAAACAACTCTTCAAGGCTATGAACCTGAATAGACTTTTGACTTCTCCTCTAAGGTTTGTTACTAGCAAAACACGTATGCCAACCTAGTCATATTCAATGCCTTCATCATCCAATGAATCTTCTCAGTATCACAAAAAGAGCTAAATTCTCAGTAAGAACCTTCACTTCACACAGCTCTTTCTTTTTTTCTCAAAAAGTTCTTTATTGAGTTTTTAGAACTTACAATAATACAATCCTGTTGGTTTTTTGTACAATTGTCACGGTTTAACCAGCGGCTTACAATAATGCTATTTAAAGAGTCAGTTGCTAATAGTTTTCAGGTTTCTTCAATAAAATTCTAAATTGTCATTTAACTGTAACAAAGGATTGTCATAATTCCTGCATTATTCCCCTCCTTCCCTCTCCCTAGCGAAAGAAAAAGGGAAAAAAGGAACAAAAATCCATCAACTAAAGCTACATGGGAGAAATCACACAGGTAGCATACACAGGTGAGCAGAGCACATGTGGGTTGGGATCCTAATAGTCAGAGCTTGCCATCAACTGGTCTTCAGACCTTCCTATATTGCTGCCTCTGGGGCCCTTATTAATATTGGAATAAGTGTAGGGCCCGTGTCCGTGTTGGACATGCACACAGGGGCAATCCCCGAGACAGGTAATGAGCTAGAGGGCCCCACACATATTCAAAGTTTTTAACGGTGTCTGATAAGATATCCATCATGGGTTCCATTGATAGAGCATGCCATAGGCGAGTATGCCAATGTGTCATAGAGGGGGCCTCTGTCTTCTTCCATGCTGCTGCCACTGCTAGCTTTGCTGCCTCAAACACAACCAGAGAATCGATCTCTCCCCTAATGTTTGATGTTTGTGTCTCGTAGGCCTAGGAGTATAAAGCCTGGGTCATTTGGCACCGGATACCCCAGAATCTCTTTGATCTGTGCTTTCAGCCCAAAAGGGTCTAATCGAGGAGCAATTCCCACCAGATGTACATAAAATGCCCCAGCATGCCACAGCCTCTCCAGCACATTTCGGATTTCGTAGATAATATTTTCTTTATCTTGGTGGGATATAGGTACCAATCAAAAAGCACCTTGTAATGGGCCTCCCATAGTCCCATGGAGTGGTTGAATTTAGTAATGTCCCTCCATAGCTTACCCCATTGGTCAGTGGAAATGTCCTTACCCAACGTCTGCTCCCAGAAGGTAATGTGTCATGGGAAGCGATGGTCAAGAGTAGTAGAGAATATAAAAAAAGAAATGGTGTCCTTCAATCCCCCTCCCATCTTCGCAAACCGTTCAATAGGGTAAGGCCCCTAGTTGCTGCTTCCCTCACTTTGGCTCCCAACACCCAGTGTCTGAGTTGTGTATAGTGGCAGTGTTCTGATGCTGGAAGCTGAAAATTTCTCTGGCAATGTTCAAATGTTATTATTTCCCAGTTGTGGAAGAGATCAGATACAATTAGACAGCCCCCTTCTTTCCATGTATCAAAGGCGCCTGGGTGTAAAGCTGGAGGGAAGGCAGGATTATAGTGGAACGGTGTGTATGGGAGGGAAAGGTGGTCCAAGCAGCAATACGATTGACTTCGTCCCAAACTTTAAGTGTGGTTCTCATAGGAGTGCTCAAGTATGCGTTGACCATGCGGTACATCGTAGGCTTCCAGAGGAGATCCCAAATACATCTCCCTGCCAGTGCCCAGTCAATGTGGGGCCAGTGTTTGTCAGAGGTTGTTACGGACCATTCCTGGATTACCCTTAGCTGAGAAGCTTTATAATACAAGTGTAAGTGTGGTAATGTTAAGCCACCCAGAGATTTCGGCAAGGGCAGCTGTTTATATTGGAGACAAGTCCTTTTACCCTGCCAGATAAATCGTATGAACATGGAGTGTAGAGTGATTAAGAGTCCATGATCTAGATCGATCAGCAGTCCCTGAAATAGATACAATAGTCTAGGAAGTACATTCATTTTTATAGCATGTATGGTACACGGAAGCTCACTGGCGAAGGTCAGTTTTCTACTGTTGAAGAAGTGTGGGATAATTAGCCTTAAAAAGATAAGAGAGTTTAGCCGTAATTTTGCGCCAAGATATGTGATATCTTTCTTCACCCACTGAAGTGCTTTCCACTACCCGCTCTATTTCAGAACGTGGTATGGTCAAATTAAGGAGAAATGATTTAGTCAAATTAATTTGAAAGCTGGATATCAATTCGAAATATTGCCGCTCTGTCTGCAGAGCTCTCAACGTATTCATGTGGTCCGTAATAGCCATTAGTACATCATCGGCAAAGAGAGAAATCTTATGTTCGTCCTCACCAAAGTTGATGCCCTGAATAGTGGGTGTCGATCTAATCTTTGCTGCAAAGGGCTCAATGCTGAGAGCAAACAGTAAAGGAGAGAGGGAGCACCACTGCAATGTTCCTCTTTCCAAATAAAAGACATCAGAGCTTACTCCATTAACCAGAACTTGAGCACAAGGCCGTACATAGCTGGCCTTAATCATGGCCATAAAAGGTCACAGAAGGCAAATTTTCGTGAGGTATGAAATAAGAAGGGCCAGTCCACCCAATGGAAGGCCTTCTCTGGGTCTAGCACCAAGAGAGCTGCTGGTATTGATTTTTTAGTGGCGTTTTCGACCAAATGGATCACCCTTCGCAGATTATCATTAGTATGTCTACCTGCTATGAAGCCAGATTGATCTGGGTGAATAAGGTCTAGAAGCAAGCTCTCAAGCCTAGAGGCTATAACTTTCGTATATATTTTTACATCTAGGTTAAGGAGCGCTATCGGCCGGTATGAGTCACACTTTTGAAAGTCTTTCCCTTGTTTTGGGATGACTATGAGCAGGGCCTCACTTATGGAGGGAGAAACACCTCCTTCCTTCGCCACGGAGTTAAATAAAGAGACAAGATGGGGGAGTAACTCAGAGCTAAGAGTCTTATAGAATTGAGCTGTCAGACGATCTGGCCCCAGGGATTTATGCAGTTTGAGCTCTGTAATGGCTGTGCCAATCTACTCTTCAGTTAATGGTCCTCCCAGTTGTTCATTCTGTGCCTAGGTTACATGTGGCAGATCCACCCCCTCTAAATAGGCTAGTTGAGATTTCTCATCAGGAGTCTCCTTGGTGTATAGTGTTCTATAGAATTGGGCAAAGATTTGGGCTTTGTCAGGATCTGTGACTGCCCTCTCTCCAGGACCATACACGATATCTCCTATGTACTCTTTTTCCCGTTTAACCCTTAGTTGCCTGGCCAAATGGGAACCCACTTTGTTTCCCTGGTCATATGTAGTTTGTTTGAGCCACAGGAGAGTGAGCTCAGCTCTGTTATTGTAGATAGCATTTAGTTTACCCCTGAGTGTCATTACTTTCCATTGTAGTGGCATTGTCGGTTTCTCTTTATGTGCCTTCTCAGCCTCATGGAGCTCCTTCTCTAGTTCTAGTCCCTTCTTCGTTCTTTGTTTGTTGAGGGCTGTGGTCATAGCAACACACTGACCTTTAAGTGCTGAATTAAAGGCATCCCAATTATTCATTGGGTGGTGTCTTGGGAGGCGGTCAAGTCAAAAAATTCTCTAATGGCTTTTTGTAGGGCATCTCGCATCAGTTGGTCTCGAATCAGTGACCCCGGAAAAAACCAGCAACGATGCTTCGCCGGAACTGCATCCCAGGTCATAGTAAGAGTAGTTGGGGCATGATCGGATATTGTGATTGAGTGGATAGAGGCAGCGCCTAATGCCCACGTCAGTGCCTGATTTATAAAAATATAGTCCAGATGGGAGTACGTGCGGTGGGTGTGTGAACAAAACGTGTAGTCTCTCACAGTGGGATGTAGAGTGCACCATGTGTCTATTAGGCCCATGTCTTGAAAGTCGTGTTTCAACGTTTTTGGAAAGCTGCCAGTAGTGGCCCTGTGGGAGTGCGTACTATCCATGCCTGGATCCCAGGTGAGGTTAAAATCACCCATCAGCACTATATCCCCTCCATGGATCCCCCCATCATTGACATCATAGAACTCAAAAATGGTCCCTGTGTAGTATTGGGAGCGTATAAAGAGGCAAAAGTGCACATGAGACCAGGGAGTCACCCCTTAACCATGATTACTCTTCCCTCCCTATCCGACTTAAATCCCTCCAGTTGAAACTTGAATGAGGAGTGGAATAGGAGGGCAACCCCATTATGTTTTGATGGTGCTGACAATCTGTAGATGATTGGGTAGGCCCTATGTCATAGTCTATGATCCTCGGACCACTTCAAGCTACTACGTCATGTCTTTGGTCTAATAGATATTTCCACAGTTTATGCCTCTTGGTGGGAGAGTTAAGCCCTTTAACATTCCATGTTAGGAATGTGTCCATCATCTTGTCCTATAATACAGAATGGTATCTATGTATAATGTAATGAAATCTTCGAAAAGCTTGTGAAACTCCCCCCACACCCGTCTTTAAACCCAGTGATAGTACCCACTCATCCCGGTGTCCCCATGTAGGTTAGTTAAGTGTTAGATCCCATGTACCCTCTAATGTTAAGAAAAAGGAATACCTAAAAAAAATCACCCCAAAATATGGTTGAACTAGTGAGGAATTTCTACGTAAAATTGTCTTCCCTAAAAAGAAGAACATCAACACTGGAGGATAGGTCAAAATCCGCTGAAGTAAGGTGGAAATGGCTTACCATAGTTGATCTATAAAAAGGATAACCATTAATATAAAGTAGATGGCTGAGTCGGCATGTGCCTCCGAATCAATTGTATTACAACAAACTTTCAAGATTTTTTTCTCTAGGCCCTCTAATCCAAATAAGCCCGCTTGTGTCCAAGGAAGTCACTATAAATCAGTCCCTGCTGGTGCTTCCTCCAGGCCAATACGCAAGAAGTGATTGACTCCTGTATCGAGAGCTTTAACATTTCCGCTGTTGGCGCTTACGCCCCTGAGATTGCCAGTGTTCAGTTCCATTTGCGTCTCTCCCAGGGTCTGAACTCTCACCTTTGTCTTCCCCAGCCACGTGGTGCCCCAACAGCATAGTCGCTGCCTCCCAGACAGTGACAACATGGTAAGCCTTATCCTGTAGTTTAAAAGCTATACCAAAGGGGTATGTCCACTGGTATTTGATGGAGTCTTTCCTTAGTTTGTCCGTAACTGGGTGAAATTGTTGGTGGCGAACTAAGGTGGCGGGAGCTATGTCTTGAAACCAAGCGCATGTGAAGCCCCAGGAGGACACCTCCCCAACTCTTCATGCTGCTTGAAGAATCGCCTCATTCACTTTAAAAGAATGCATTTTAGCCAGTACATCCCTTGGACTTTTACCCCCTCCTGGGTTCAGCGGCCATACTCTGTGTACCCTGTCCATTTTCACCTTCATTCTGGGAGAGGCCGACGGCTCAGCGAACAGGCCGATTATAAATGCTTCCAGTTCCAAACCCTCCACGCCCTCCTCCACGTTGCGAATACGGATATTCTCCCTCGGGACCTGTTCTCAAGATCTTCGCATTTTAAAAGAGAGGCCTACTGTTGTGTCCGAATACGCTTTGTTGTGGCCTCTGCCTTGTCCATGCAGCATTCCAGGTCTTGCGTCTTAGTTTCTAGGTCCAGTGTGTGAGTTCCCACAGAGTCAACTTCCTGTTGGACGGAGGTAAGTTTGCTCTGTATGTCTGTATGGAGGCCCTCTACAGATGTATTAATATCAGACTTCAAATCCTCTCGTAATTCTTGTTTAAAGTCTTGTAGGGATGCAAGGAGGTCTTCTCTGATAAGTGCCATGGTGTTGTCCTTACCCCCCACAGGGATACGTCCCAACGGTTCTGACGGCGTGAAGTAGTTATAGACTCTGTTGGCTTTGCTTTTTTTCAGAGGCAAATATATCTATTTCAAGGTCGCTTAATGGAGGGAGGGGCTATTATGTCAGCTCGCCCAACCCTTAACAACTATTGAAAAGGTTGTTAGCTTCAAGTGTCAAGGGGGAAGTCTCTTATTGGTGCTTGCTTAGTGTCTTCCCCAGTTTAGGGCCTGAACCCCAGTGACCCTGTTGGTAGTCTGGGCCTCTGCCATCTATGGGGACCGTTCTGGCATGGGATGTGAGGATGACATGCAGCTCTTTTTCCTGGAGGCTTGGGGGAAGGCTTTTCAGTAGCCCACGAGGTATGCTGCTTGTCTTTTGGATTCCTCGAGTGGGAGGGACACCCACAGTGTCTTCAGCAGTCAGGCTCCCTGGGGGCCAGACCATCCCTCCAAATAGTCGAAATCTGGGCTTTGCCCTCCATCCGCGATGATTGTTGCTGTGCCTGTGGGGATAGGACTGATGACAAACCGTAGAAGAAGTCTGCCTCAACTAGTGCCCCAGAGCCATGCGTCTCTCCTATGGCGCCATCATCTTAAGGTCAGGCAGCCAGGATCGGTCGGAATCTTTCCATGTCACCTCCATGGGCAGCCGTTGCAGCGTCACACCTGCCAACCTCCGCTCTCTCTGCAGATGGAGAAACTCACCACATGGATGTCGCGTGCCCCAGGGCTGCTCCGCTTCTTTCTGGCTCAGAGGCAGCGGCTGAGGTAAGGGACCATCCTCCCGTCGCTTCAGAGGCAGTTCGCCCCTCCACAGCAGTCTGGTTTGCAGTCACCGGCCTCTCCACCCTGTCTGCCGCCTTATCTCTCTTGCGTCCCTGTTTATATTCAGTATAGTCGCCGCAATTGTTGCTTCACCCCGACCCGGAGGTTTCCTAGGCCTTGCCCGGCCTGTTCAGTGCAGTGGCCCAAGTTCCGAATCTGGCTGCATCTGCCTCTCAAAAACCAGTTTGCACGGCATCACATTTCCCAGTCAGCAGTCGATAAAGAAACCCCTCATATGTTGCACGGGGGTCTTGCTAGAAGTCTGTTTTAAGGGCCATTTTTCACACATACAGCGGAGCCCTGGCGGTTCACGTCCACTCGGCCATCTTGGTTGGCCACGCCCCTTATGTTGCTCTTTCTTTTTTAAATGATCCTTGACAGATCTGTTGCTGTGCAGCCCTGAAACACCCTTATAAACACAAACATTTGCTTGAAAACAATTTGGCTTCAAATCTTCTTGTAGCACAGAGGCAACCAATATCCTTGTAGGTGATGATGCCTTCAATGTCCTTGACATCGTTAGCCATCCTTCATGGTTCTATTCTATTTCTTTACATCATTGGAGAAAATTGATCATCAAGCACTTATTTAAATCCTCCTCACTGACATGGGCATAAAAGGTAAAATCCTATATTTGTTTTCCTTATTCTTGGGGAACCCTCTGTTTCTCCAAATGTGGCAAACCAGATCCCCACTCCTACAAACCCCTATGGTGTTTGTCACATTCTTGCTGTCCTGAAATAAATTGTAATAGAGAGGGAGACTTTGTGTATCTTTCTTGCCAACCACTGTATTTACATCGATCAAAAGCCAATAATAAAAAATAATCTTCCTAATGATAGAATTGATTACCAATTTGGTATTTCCTTTTCCACATACTATGAATTTTTAACATCTTGAAAATACCACAAACTTGAATCGCATTAAATCAGAGTTTGCTCATGCCTTAATACCATTGTTCACCCACATATCCTAGAACGGTTAGCATTGTTGTTAATAGGATTCATATCATAGCTAAAGTAGGAAACACTTGGGAAAATCCATTCTCCTGAAAAATGTGCACAAACTGCTTTGGAAATTAGTTTGTTGGAGAGAGGTTTGTCCTTTGTACCTCTGAGTATATGAACCAATGTTGACACTGCACTTAGCGTATCTAAACTCTTATTTAAAATTAAGATCAAAAGGTTCTTTGCCACTTACATATCTTGAAAACATGTAAGCAATAATGCTTCAATTGATACAATCATTGTTGTTTATGAAGATTTACACAGCCTGCACACTCGTAATTCTGATAATGTAGCACTATTTAATTGAGATCAATTGATTTGCTGGTTGATCCCATGCTTTAAATCAGTTGTCGATATCCACACCATCCTATGAAATAAAAGAGAGTATTAATGCTCAGGGGAACAAGTTCTTTTTGATTAAATCAAATTGAATCTAAAATGTAAGAACGCGAAATAAATATATAATATGTCAAACGTCCAGCATTAAAATCATTGCATAAAGATGCAGAATTGATTACAACATACGTTGACAAAGGGGGTACTGTTACAGTTATGAATGATTGTTGTATTAAAAATGGCATATTGACAGATAACAATTAATGAATGCGATGATTGCTTATCCTCCAACCATATAAAGAAATTTAGAACAGCGGATGGAGTTAATATATTGGGACGAACTTAATAGCAGTATCATTACTATATGTGCAACCTAAAATTCAAAAGGCTCATAGATCCACCAAGGAAGGCTACTGTATTGTCAAAACAGTCTCCCTTAATAGATAAATATGTAGGTGGATACACTTTTAAAGGATTCAGTAATCCTCTATGCCACTTTCTGAGTGCAGTAAACATTCTCTAAAGATTAGAGGGTTCATCCTTGCATGCAGGCTATTGGCCCTTTATTCATGAATCTAGCAATGCTGTATATGAGCAGGACACATGATGTAGGCCTGATTATCTTTGTATAATTCATACTGGCCCTTTCTAGAGTTTGCAAATAAACCATTAACCTGATTAATGAAATGGATGACATTGTGCATGTGTATACCTATTTAATGATCAGCAAATATGTTTTGTAGAAAAGAGATAAAGCAATAGGTGCACTGTTTTCTCCCAGCAATGCCAGTATATATGGGCCAGCGGATCAAACAATGTTCTGATCCAATCGATTATAACATTACCACAAAAATGCTGCTTTTTGGTTAAGACGATATGTAGATGGTTTGATGAATGTTTGTGATGATTATGGAGAGCGGAAAGTTCACTATTGAGGGTATTTAATGTCAACATGCATAATATGTATCTCATCCAGCAGAATATCTGTTGTATATTTGGATCTTTATGTTTGTGAGTGATAAAACAATACAAGCAACTATTTATCATAAGTCCACAGTAGTGCCTAGTGCATTGTTTATCACTAGTGAACACCAAGTTGTCTAATGTGGTCTACCTCTTACGAAGAAATGTTTGGAGCCAAAATATATTTGTTCATGTTCACATGAGGTTTGTATTCAATGACCCAAACTAATCAAAACATTGTTTAGTGAAAGGCTAGTTGGAATCCAAGGGCTACATTTTTTAGCAATAGCAGCAAAAGTTAAAAAACCAAGGACAGAAATAGTAAAATAAGATGTATTCTGATATGCTGTGCACCAGAATTCAGCATTACTATACACACTTATCAAAAAACTGGTACATTCCGCCTATATCCTGAAAACACTGCGAGTATCTATCCCTGTGCACTCAGGCAGAATATCAACTCTTTCCTGAATAATGTATTTTTGGTCATGGATGGACATTTCTAAAGAACAATGCCATTTACGTTTCCCATCTTCTTCTGTCCCAGAGGCATTATTCAATAGATAAGCAGGAAGTCTGACATGGCCAGATTTCTACAGCCAGGACTCTGTGATATAGACATAAAACTCCTAGCTGCTTGTTTCATGTACCTTTGAGGTACGTTTGGGGTACGCCTTATTCTGGTAACTAAATGATAACTCTCCAAACCATTAGTAGTTTCTATATTGTTTTAATATTCATCTATAGCAACGTCTTCTTGAGTTCAGTCTCTTTTACCACATTCTTCATGATTGTTTTCTTATTGAGATTATCACTTTAAGTGTCATGTCTCATTGTATTTTGGGTGATAGGATGTCTTTCACAGTTATCTCCCTTCTCCTATAATTGTAAACAATGAACTATAAAATAAAGAAAATATACACAATTCAGGATACTTCTTCAGAACTAATGTTATGCTTAAGCAAATAATTCACAAAAAGAGGCTGAGACCTAAATAACCGCACCTGTCACAATGTGGAAAATATTTTCAGAGAGAGTGGTGCCCAGATCTGGGGGATCAGCCTCCTAATCCCCCATAAGCGGAAATAATCCACCAACTATTTAATGAAGAAGATAAGCACCCACTACTTGTTTCAAGTAAGATCAGAGAAAATTAAACAGTTCATTCATAAAAAGCACTTAAATTGAGAATTGCACAGACTCCAATCAAGTTCATGTAGACATGATATTTCTTCATAAATCTTTATTCATGTTGTACAAGAAGTAGCCAACGCGTTTCATCCCATTCCAGAGACTTCTTTAGGGCTACAAAAAACAGACAATACAAACATCATTTAAAACCATAACATTTACAAACATACATCTAAAAAACTGAGCCATTGACTTTAAGTTAATATCCAATAATTCATTTATGTAGCATGAAAAATATGTGTACTTAAGGCAATCCCTAAGACATTGTCCATAACGAGACTTACAATCAAGTATTGCTGTCAACAATTCAATTTATACTCAATTTATTGATATCGTCCTTTTTTTAAAAGGGGAGCTGTGCACTTTTTACTTCATTCGAAAATCTATATGCTTCCTTTCTGTTTTGTTGAAAATTAAACAAACAAGAAATACTTATAACATTTATTATGCTCAATCGATAAGATGTTCGTATCTCATTCCTCATAATTACTAACTTAATACATTTAAGATGATGTATTAATTAACATAGTATTCATTAATGATATGGCAATATATATACATGATGGGATATTCTAGGTGAATCAATGGTTTACTCTAAAAAGGAGCAAAAAAAGAGAGGGTAAAAGACACCGAGATTAAGAGGGGTGAGTGGAGTAGAGGGAGAAAGGAGTGTTTTTATGAGACATCCAAATTATACAGGATACAATTGTCAAATCCTATGGCAATATTTGTCTCATTTACACACAATTTATACAAAGCGATATAGCTATGCGATAAGTTCAATTCATCTTGTCACATATCCAACAATTAATTCGCTAAATGACATGTACCAAATAACATTTATCTGTCATGATTCCCTTATTATTTAGTTCATTGCTTTGGAGGAAAGTCAGAAACTTTTTCCATATTACATGGCAAACCCCAACTATATTACCTTGGTCCTTATAGTGCGATTTGCCTCATAGCATCTATTCGTATTTCAATTTTCAAATTTAAAGGTAACATGCAAGTGATATGATATCATATATTATAAATCAGTTAACCCATATGCACATGATTCTAAATAGCCAATACCTTACACTGTTCTAACATACCTTAATCAGTGAGTACGGAGTCTTCGTAATATTGGAGAAATATTCGCAGTTGTGCAGTGAAACAGTTCTAACCCATGTCGGCAATCAAATCTGATGTAATCATAAAAAATCATGGCAAAGTGCTAATTATATCCACATTATCATTGTTTTATAATTACTTAAGTAAATGTAAGTTAACAGTCCCAAATGCTGAAGCCGTCATGTGTAAACATGTCAGATGATACGATGATCTCAATTTGACACTTTTTTGCATTCTACCCCTTACAGTTTACAATTATAACATAGAGCACAGCCAGCTGGCTTCTTGTGCTTCTTTCACACTAATACCATTTTTAACACTGTTTTACAAATTATTGCAAATTATTGCTATTTCATCTTTCGACTAGACTTAGGATTTCTCTATCAAAAAGTTATCCGCATCATGTCTAAAATGCGGTTTTACGTATACCCTGCAGTGTTAGTTCTATCCACATTATCCTTGTTTTGTAACTACTTAAGTAGATGTAAATCTATAGTCCCAAATGCAAGCAAATGCAATTTCAGTTTGTACATGTCAGAAATTCTCAAAATCTCCTGCAGCCTCTACAAGACTTGGCAAGTGAGTAATTACAAATGTCAAGGACAGATAACTCGAAGCCAACACTTTTTAGTCTAGCCCAAAAGAAAGTGAAACAAGATCACAGCCTGCAGAAGGTTCAGCTCTATGTACCTTCAATCAAAGGAGGCACTCTAAAACCATCTGTTCATGGTCTGACCAAAACTAACTATGCAGTACCTGTTGACTTTGTGACTACTCCCTGCCTGACACTGACTCTGGATCTCAATGTCTTTATCCCTTTTGCCTCCTCTTTCTCTCTGGATCACTGACAAAATATCAGCACCAAAAATATTGCGTGGACAGAACATCATCTCAAAATTATTGAGGACCAAAACATTGAGAAGGTAAGTGCAAATAGGTAAGTATAGATTTACTATTCTTAACTCCACATCTACTTACCTTGAAAATAAATATACCAATAGATATATATATATGTATGTATGTATGTTCATATGATATATATGATATATATATATCATATATGATATATATTTCGAAAACAGCTCTCCTGCAGCAACCCGGCCACCTGGCGGGATCCGTGCGCGTTTACGGGTGCACGACCCATATTAATGTCCACACAAAATGGAATCCACACATCAAGGAATGCCGAAAAGACTCGCACATCACGACTCTAAGTCATAAGGTTTATTCAAATAAACATTGTGAATTGAAGTCATGGTGTGCTAGTCTATTTCGTGTGGATATATATATATATATATTGTCTCACAATGTGATCCTTTCAGCTCAAAGGCGCTCCACAGCGGGTGCTCAGCGTATGGGCCGGATCCTGGCCCCAAATCAATTTCTTTCACAAAGGACGCGGCACTCCAAAGCTGGATTAGCTTAATTTATTTAAACACAACACCACTCAACCAACGCGTTTGTGCCTTCACACGGCTTTCTTCACGGTTAGTGAGTCCTTCTTTGATTACGCTTTATATACCCATCTCTGCCATAATGGGGCATTCTGGGATACGAAATGCGATTTGTTTTTTTAAATAACTTTATACATATGATCATTCTCAATGAAAATTTTGGTGTCCAAGAATTCAATTTCTTTCCTACTCTTAGCGCATGTGAATGATAAACCAATCTGGTTGTTGTTCAATTTCAAAAAGTATTCATGAACTACTATGGCATTCATATGATACCCCCGGAAGACCGTGGTAAGGACAGAGTGAAAAAACTGCGACAGATGGAATCAAGATATATCATCAGGCTCAGAACTAAGACTCCTAGAGGAATAAATAATGATGAGGAACTTTTTGTACATTTGGAGTAGTATAAATTACCAAAATGACTTTGAACAGTGTTAGTAACAGCTGTACATTATGTTGGTCTCAAAAAGTGAAGTAGGGGTACTATACCCAAATCAAGAATATTCATAATGAATGATGAATGTCAAAAGCATCGAATTGTTGACATAAGTTACATAAACAACAAAATGCCCTGAAATGTAATTTAAGAGGTACTATACAGAACATGATTCATAATAATAATGATGAAATAATTTTGATGCATGATAAAGATTGCTTATAAGCAATGCGCACTAAGCATAATAATCAATGAAAACACTGTAATGCAAAATCCTGACATATGTATAAAGTTATTTAAAAAAACAAATCGCACTACGTATCCCAGAATGCCCCATTATGGCAGAGATGGGTAAATAAAGCGTAATCAAAGAAGGACTCACTAACCGTGAAGAAAGCCGTGTGAAGGCTGAAACGAGTTGGTTGAGTGGTGTTGTGTTTAAATAAATTAAGCTAATCCTGCTTTGGAGTGCCGCGTCCTTTGTGAAATATATATATATATATATATATATATATATATATATATATATATTCACTGAAAAAACCATAGGTTTCAGGCACGTTATAGTTATAAATTAGCATTTAAAAAACCTTAGAAATTCACTGAAAAAACCACAGCTTTCAGGGACGTTATAGTTAGTTATAGTTAGTTGGACATTTCACTCGTAGAAAACCAGAGAAATTCGCCCGTTATAGTTAGTTCAGCTAACTATAACTCGCGCCCCGCAATGCACTGCTGATGACGTCACATATTACATCATTCATGACATGGTCAGTGACATCACTGATGACATCTCAAATGACATCACTGATGACATCACTGATGACATCATCCACGTGATAATCTGATGCACCTCCTCATACCCTAATATAACCTTTTATACACCCACTCTAAAATACAGACTACCATTTTCGAAACCATAGACACACCAATACCAGTTAGTACATACCCACTCACTAATTCCTAGGTCTACACACACATCCACTCATTCACCCATACAGTCACTCATACATGCAGTCAACCATCAATACAGCACTATCATATGCACTCACATATTTATACAGACACTCACACACTGCCACTCATCCATAGAGTTACTCACACACCTAGTCAGTCATGCAAAGAATCAATCATACTCCCATTTACTCACCTATACAGTTATACACACACCACCTCACTTATTCAAACATATTCTAACACATAGTTACACTCTTATACAATAACTAATACAAGCACACACTCATCCATACAGCCACTCTCACAATCACTCACTCTCACATATAGTCATTTATATACTCCAACACTCACATATGCTGCCTTTCACATATGCAGTTACTCACACATGTACCACTGAGACATCCATTCACTCACCAACACACCCATACACACACTCACCCACCCATACAGCCCTTCACTGATGTACTCTTGAACCCATACACCCAGTGAATCACCCACTCACACATCTATGCACAGAGTCACATCCCCCACCCATCCACACAGACACTCAGGCACCCATACAGATACTCAGATAACCAATCAATAACCCATATAGACCCTCATTTAGCTACTCACCAACCCATGCAACCGCTTGCACACCAACTGACAAACTAAACTGTATGAATGTCTGTATCAGTCATTAACCCATGCATTCAGTAAGACACACTTAATCACTCACTTATACAGTCAGTCACGCACCTACTAAATCATCCATTCAGACACTTATACACCCACTCATTCTTCAATACACCTTGGCCTATATATATATAAAACATATTTAAACTTTACAGAAACACACAGTCACTGGATGATGTCATCAGTGATGTCAATTGAGATGTCATCAGTGATGTCTTCAGCGATGTCACTGACCATGTCATGAATGATGTAATATGTGATGTCATCAGCAGTGCATTGCGGGGGCGCGAGTTATAGTTAGCTGAACTAACTATATCGGGCGAATTTCTCTGGTTTTGTCGAGTGAAATGTCCAACTAACTATAACGTCCCTGAAAGCTGTGTTTTTTTCAGTGAATTTCTAAGGTTTTTTAAATGCTAATTTCTAACTATAACGTGCCTGAAACCTATGGTTTTTTCAGTGAATTTCAAAGGTTTTTTAAATGCTAATTTCTAACTATAGCGTGCATGAAACCTATGTTTTTTTCAGTGAATATATATATATATATATACGCACATAACTGCAGTGTAAATGTGAAAGTGCATTTTATTACTACAGAATAGAGGAACCGACATAAACACTGTTTACTGCCTCACAAATTCCATGTTATTGTTACTTTACACAAGAAAGCAACTCTGAATTGTGGGAAAGCCCCTTCGAAGTGATTTTGTCTTAACGCACAACATTTTGCCTTGCCTCCTGGGTTTGGTTAAATGCATCTTTGTATATAACAACTTGACAGGGATAATAAATCGTGGCCTAATAACGTGTTATTTAGAGGAACCACACTAATAAACACACTACATTTATTGCACAGTGCAAATGTCAAATGCAACTTTATTACAACAGTGGACTGAACGCGACATGAGAAAAGAACTGTTTACTACCCCACAGATTGTATGTTACAATTGCTTCACACATGGAAGCTCTGCTTACAGTTACGAGGCCTCTCCAATGAGATTGTAGCTTACTCTACAAATACAGCTGTGGGGCAGCAGGTTTTGGTTACCTTTTTTTAAACCAATGCACATGAAAGGCTGCCATGGCATGAAGCATGTATGCAGATGCGCAGAATGTATTATGATATTTATTACCATGGTGTGGGAGGGAAGGGACATCGTGACCTATTAGATGCTCTGGGGGTCATAACGCATGGCCCCTCCCCACACTCAACAATGGTAATAAATAGCATATTACACTTCTGCATCTTCATTTATATTATATATCATGTTCAACACGTCACTGGAAATAAAACAAATACAGGTTGATCACACGTATTATTTTAAATAAGTATGCCACACTTTCATTGGTGCACCCACACCTTTCTTATTACAGTGCAAAGGTCATCTCCATTTCATTACCACTGAGTAGTTTTGCCAACTTCAGAAATCACTGCTTAGTGCCTCACAGACTGCGTGTTCCAGACACTCTCTAAAGGAAAAACGACTGATGCATCCTCAGAGGTGTTAATGAATGGGATTTGTAATTACAGGGACTTAACCCCCTGCACGCCGCTGTTGGTTAAATACCATTCTTTGGAAATGGATAACAGCCCATACCGTAAACCACGCAGGCAGAACCGAAGAGGATAAAATGCCAGATGCTGCGGGCACATTTTATAATCGCGGCTTCGTCCACTCATTACATCTTTAGGTGTGAATATGTATAGAAAAGTAACGATATACATACTCAAATCACACAGAGACCTTCTTCACAAGCTACAGGGGAGTTTGAGAAGCTCCTGCCAGCGACGCCGGCCGCCGAAGCAAGAATTGAGGCCGGATAAATAAAGTCCAATTCCTTCCATGCAGTGTCTTTGGTTGTCGGCGCTTCTCTCCGTTCACACGTTGCCCTCGTACCGTTTCCATAGTGCTTCGATGCCTCCATCGCTCCACACTAGCTCCATGCGAATCTGTCACCGAGCAGAGCAGGGCTGTCCGCGTGACCCCTGGAAAGATCTTTAAAAGTGAATTATTCACTCAACAGGAATCGACCCGTATGTAAATAAAGCGGCGCTTCCACCGCCTTGTTTGCCCCACTCCAGAGGTGTCGTCTCTCGGCCCCCGGGCTTCAGGTCATGAGCGCCTTTTCGGGAGCTGCCTCTCTGTCTTCGCCGGCCCTTCAGCAACAGGACAGAAAATGTGTAAAAATCGAATCAAAATAAAGCAAACAAAAATGCACAAACTTTTACAGACAGAGCAGACCGCGGGCACCAATGAGAGGCAGCGCCTCGTGCTCACTATTGACAACCTGGCAGAACACATGTTTGCATTTTAGTTTTATACATCTTTATGTGGACTTAATTAATTTTGTAATTATGTCTGCTATTTTTTCTCCATCCCTATACTTAGTTTTTAACTATTTATTCTACTATTCACTGTATATTTGTCAGTCTATGTTCTTACAGATATATATTGTCATTTCCACTGCGCTTTTTATGTGTTCTCTTTCTTAAACGAGGAAGAGTCATTCCTTAATGTATAGCTCAAATAATCCCTAAATACCAGCAATACTGAACACAACATAGGCGTGTTGGGTGAATGACAAACAGTCGCGTCATTGTGTATATTCGGACTACGCATATTATTTCCTGTAGTTCCTTTTCACAGCACCTGGCCCTTACATAGCACAGTCCAGCAGGGTGCGGGGCCAGAGGCATGTAAGTGGCGTGATGGAAGGTTAGAGATGGTATCAGACACATTAATATCCCAGCATGCACTAGCAATTTGCATATTTACATTGCGGTATATTTCAGGCTGCGGGGAGTTGCCTTGAGGAGTCCTCGAGAGACTGGCGCAGACTCTGTTTGCTAAATTCTGTTATGCCTAATTTTATTTGTGAAGTACGCGTAAAGTGCGCTTACACCTCTAAGGATTTCTTGGCGCTATTGGTGAACAGAATGACGTGATCAGAGAGGTGCAAATTATATAGAAAAGGACTGGGGAAACACCAAAATCCTGCATGCTGACGAAAGGAGGGATGCCATTCACTTTCCCGAAAGGTGGTTGGAATTGGCTCCAAAGTGCGGACACCATTTTGTGTCCTTAGTAAGCGGGGCCTTTACTGATGAGGGAAAGTTATTGGCGAGCAGGTCCAGTGTATCATATATCACCAGGTGACTGAATACGGCCTTAGCCAGGCCGGTTGAAGAGCAGGGATTGGGGGCAGGACCGGACCCTGTATTTGCCCCTCCCTAAACGTTACCCTCACAGAGAGGACTGTTTTTCGACACCCGGTCCAATAACAGCGCTTGAGTGGTTACTGCCCTGCTGCGCTATGTGTGTGGTACTAATAAACACAAATTGAAATGTCTGTCGAGCGGGCTATCGGCCCTTGCTGAGGGCTTGCACTGTTTATGCTGACACGTGTCTTGAAGCATCAGCCTCTGCGGTGTAGCGCCTCGAGCACATTTTCTCACTTGTTGCGTCTGTTGCGCGAAGTGACGGCTCGTCGAGATGCAGCGTAGAGTATAGCACCTCATGACCCTATGTCCTCTTGGCACTTATTCGAAACGCATTGATAACCAGGCCTTGGCAAACCCGGACCCCGGTCCTACCGAAAGCTCAGTTGCTTGGAAACACAGCCCCGGGCCTCGTCCTGCGGGCCGGTATCTGACGCATTGTTCTGCCTGCACTGAGTGAGAGCACGCGCGTGATGCTTGTGCAGACAAGTTAAGCAAGTTAAATATTGCCCATCGTGGGTCCCGGGAGGTGGCTGATATCACAGGTCGCCCCCCCTCTCCTTTCTCCCCTCCTCCCCACCCTCCCAGGCAGTGACCCGCAGCTAAGAGGGTCCAGATTAACATACCCAATGTTTGGGGGTAGACTAGAAGTTTATGTCCTAACTCGGGTGCTTCTTTGAAGGGGGGCGTGGAGAGGGAGGGGGTTAATGTCGTTCTTTGATGGCACCACAAGCCTTTCGGAACAGAATAGATTTGTCATCGATATCCCTTTAGAAAGACAAAAAGATCTAAGGTGCTGAGGTTGTGCAGGGCTGGGGGGGAGCTTGGGATCTTGCAAGGAGGTGTCTGATAGAGTGAAGTCCCCCCACGCACAATATACACACACACACACGCGTGATCTGACACACTATCCCATGTGCGTCTAAATTTGCCTTCTCTCGATACAATAAATAAATGTGCAGCTGTGCAATTCACCTCAGAGGGGAAAAGAATGCGGCTAAATGTGGCCAATCCGGGTTCTAATCTCTTGTGACTACTTGTGTGATCCGGGGCTAATCCGAGTTTCATACCTATGTAAGAGCCAACATTGGACACACTAAGGGTCTTATTTACAAGCCCCTTGCGCCCCCGGTGCGTCACTTTTAATTTGAGAAAAAGTGACATACGGCGGCGCAAGGAGCTTGTAAATAAGCCTCTTAGAAAGTTACTATTACAAAAGACCATAAAAACCTCGACATTAGGTAAAGCGGGCGTGTGTACATACATCTGCAGCTCACGTTTAGCGGTCCAACTATCTCTATATAATCAAGTGTACGTATTCAACCATTTATAGAAACACCTACGACATGCTGGAAGCCGTACGTACTTATCACCATGACGGATTTGCGTGATATTCATTAAAAGACACATCTGCATACAATGAATCCACGTGGAATTTGTTTACACAGCTAGTCAAGATCTGACATGTCTGACGACCCTACCGTGCTTAATCCCGGCGCCCCCGCCGGTGTGTACTCTCCAAATAGACACCCTTGTCATTTATTTACACAAACATGGGTTCATTCAATACACACGCATACCAAGCCATTCAATGTGGATTCTACCAAAACTATGCAAGAAACCCCCCCTCACGGTTAATAAAACACACATCCACCGCCGGATGTGTAATACTTTTTATTTTACTCTCTAAAGGAGACGAACCGCACTTGAGAGCCACGACGCGCTCCTCGCTGAGCCCAATGCTGCACTACACCCACCAGTGCCCACCGAGTGCCACACACCGCTGTGTTGTATGCCACCAGCTAGTGCGAATGCTATGACACTCTCTAGCCCATGTGCACTGTAACACCACCCCGTGAATATGTCATGCCACACTTTCCATCGCATGTGTTATATTGCCCTATCTAGCGTGCCATTCCACACTCTGCAGTACACACGGGACTTGAGTGCCTCGATGCCTATGTTATAACACACAGCGCTATGCTATACATATTAGAATCTGGGCACTAGTGCCTGTGTTATATCGCACTCTCTAATGAATCTGCCATTGCGCACAATGCATTGCATATTGTATTTCACGCCCCGGTTCATCTTATATCACACTTTTTTAAATGTTTGCCCCTGGGACCTGGCCCACCCGGGGGCTTAAGAATAACGAAGCGCGGGAGTCCGCGCTTAGTTTTTTTTAAATTTTCACGGCAGGATTCGCGACCCCAACGCGAATTCTGCCGTTTAAAAAAAAAAAAAAAAAAATGCTTTTTTGGGCCCTGGGGGTCCTTGTGGGACCCCCTGAGCAGGCCTAGGGGGTCAGGGTGTTTCTACCCTGCCCCCTTTTCTTGTTTTTCACGTTTTTTTTCTGATTTCTTGTGACTCTGTTACCGAGTCACAAGATGGCTGCCAACACATTCTGGTTTGGAGTGTTGGCAGCCAATCAGAATTGAGCTCGTGCTCGGGAGGGTTCGCGATATGCCCCAGATATAGAAACTTTTTCTTTTTCTAATTTCTCAGGAACTACTGAACGGATTTACACCATTTAACAAAAAGGACTCTTTCTGAACCAAGGGCTACCTTTTTGCCAAATTTGGTGTAATTCCGTTCAGCAGTTCGGGCTGTAGCTTTGTCTAAAGTTTCCTATGGAAAATAACATGGGGAAAACGCGTTTTGGGACCCCCCTTTTTTCTCGGCACCCACTTGACGAATCACCCGGAAACTTTCAAGACAGGAGCTGACCGGAGCTGATCAATAGTTTTGAAAATTTCGCGAAGATTCGTCAACTGGCGCCAAAGTTATTGGGAAAACAAAAAACGCTTTTCCTATGGAAACTAGGTCCTAACTATAACTACCTACTGGCGACCGCCAGTAGGTAATATATATATATATATATATATATATATCTATATATATATATATATAGATATATATATAGATATATTTATATCATCAAAGTACCTATATGTGGAGTTATATATAGTAAAACTTTACTTACTTATAGATTCTTACCTTAACAATATTTTTTTCCTCGATGTTCTTGACATGATATTTTGTCCCACAATATTTTTGGTTCCGATATTCTGTGTAAGCACCTTCTCTCTACTTCAGTGATATATGTAAATCTTCCAGAACCAACTTCAATTAACTTGTTTATAATATTTTTCAATAATATTTGTAAAGCATTCTGATTTTCTTCAAAACTAGCATTACATTTAAGAACTATGAAACATAAAATGAATTACATAAAGGGAGAAGGATATTGGTGTAAGTTGCAGGTTTTCAACATTGGTCATGAGGAGGACTAGACCCATGTCATACCTTCTGACTAACCACTGACAATGTCAATGATTCCACAAATATATGTAAATCACTAGTTTTGCATTTTATAAATATGAAACATAAAATTCATTAAATTGAGAGAAAAATGAATTGGTGTAAATTGTGGGCTTTCACTCAATCAATCAATCAATCAGGGGTTTTTAAAGCACGCTACTCACCCGTGAGGGTCCCAAGGCGCGCAGGGGGGGTGCAGCTCTGGATCAGTCGAAGAGCCAGGTCTTGAGGCTCTTCCTGAAGGTGTGCAGAGTGGGGGAGCGTCTGATGTTGACTGGGAGCTTGTTCCAGGCCTTTGCTGTGACGTAGGAGAAGGCTCTTTCACCTGCTCTGGTTCCGCGTGGGGTCTCTGCCAGGGCGAGGCCAGCGGAGCAGAGGTTCCTTTTGGAAGGAGACTCTTTCGTTGAGGTATTTGGGTCCGATGTTATGGAGGGATTAGTAGGCGTGGGTGAGTAGCTTGAAGGTTACTCTTTTCTTGATGGGGAGCCAGTGGAGGTCTCATAGGTGCTGGGACATGTGCTCATGTCATGGGGTTCCAAGGACGAGTCTCACTGCGGTTTTCTGGATGGTTTGGAGCTTGTGTAGCAGGGATTTGTTGATTCCGGCGTAGAGGGCATTATCGTAGTCCAGTCTACTGGTTATGAGTGCGTGGGTGATGGTCTTTCTGCATTCGGGGGGATCCACTTGAAGGTCTTGCGGAGGATGTGGAGGGAGTTGAAGCAGATGGAGGCGACGGCGTTGATCTGGCTGGTCATGGTGAGGGAGGAGACTAGAATGATGCCGAGGTTTTGGGCGTGGTCTGTCAGAGTGGGTGGGTTTCTGAGGGCGGAGGGCCACCAGGTGTTGTCCCAGGCGGTGGAGGAGGGTCCAAGGACGAGGACCTCTGTCTTCTCTGAGTTGAGCTTTAGGCAACTGTTGCTCATCCAGGCCGCGACGTCTTTCATTCCTTCCTGGAAGCTGAGTCTGGTGTCTTCAGGGTTCTTCGTGAGGGAGAGGGTGAGCTGGGTGTCGTCGGCGTAGGATACTATGTTGAGCCCATGCCGTCTAACGATGGCGGCGAGGGGGGCCATGTAGATGTTGAAGAGCGTGGGGCTGAGCGAGGATCCTTGGGGTACTCCGCAGTTAATCTCGGTGGGTTCGGAGAGGAAGGGTGGGAGTCTGATCCTTTGGGTTCTGCCGGCAAGCAAGGAGCAGATCCAGTTGAGGGCGGTTCCCCGTATGCCGGCGTCGTGGAGTCTGGCGGCAAGAGTGCAGTGGGAGACAGTGTCGGAGGCTGCGGAGAGGTCTAGTAGGATGAGGGCCGTGGTGTGTCCCTGGTCGAGTAGCATGCGGATGTTGTCGGTGGCAGCGAAGAGGGCGGTCTCGGAGCCATGGTTGCTGCGGAATCCGGACTGGGAGGAGTGGAGAATGGCGTTCTCGTCGATGAAGGTGGTCAGCTGGGCGTTGACGAATCTCTTGGTGACTTTGGCTGCGAAGGGAAGGAGAGAGATGGGCCGGTAGTTTTTCAGGTCCATCGGGTCCGCCGAGGGTTTCTTTAGGAGGGGCTTGACCTCTGCCTGCTTCCAGTCGTTGCGGAAGATGCCGGTTCCGGAGGCATTAATGGTGGGGACACTTTCAATGTTGGTCTATGAGGAGGACTGAACCCAGGTCACACTTTCAGATTCACCACTGATAAAGGAAATGATTCCATTCTCATTTATTGCATGTAAATATGTCTCTTGAAGATATCACAAAATTTGGACCTGGATTGGGACCTTGGAATAAAGGCACTTCTGATGCGATTTCCAAGCCTTTAAATGCACTGGCAAGACAATGCTTGGCATAATGATAGGGGAAGAAATGCAAGAGGGAATTATCATTAGTTTCTATCATCTGAATGTTCACTTTATAATATCCACCAAGATCCTAGATTTACCCACACCAATAAAATTGGTAGGTTAGAGGTGAATAGGCAGAATCTAGGAGTTTTCGCTCCGTGACACAGAACCATGGCTGTAGAAGAATGATCCCTTCAAACATGACTAATAATAAGTGAATCTGGGAAGAATGGATATTCTACTCCTGGATCATAATAGGTGCACTATGTCCGGATACATAAAACAAAACACAGTCATTTAGCCAATCAAAAAATGTTTGATGAAAATGCTTGAGACAACATTTCTTAACCCTTAGGAATTCCTCTGGATAACCTCCCACACCACATTTCCTGTCCATCTGTAACACTAAAAGTTGACAAACCATATATACTAAATAATAAAATAAATAAATCAGCCTTCACCCCAAAGGCATAGTCCAATTGAAATTGCTGCCATTTATACATGGGGGCATTAGTAATCCCGATCAATTTCAGGTTTATTGTGCCAAAGCAGGCAATGATGACTTTTATTGTTTGACAAAAAAAGATTTCCAAAATGACATTGTACCAGGCAGGCCCTCTTGGACCTGCCTTTTTTGCAGTGTCACCCCCAGTTTTTGCCTTCTGTTGCTCAACCTGTTTTTATTGGCTTTAAGACTTTGTGCATTTTACCACTGCTAACCAGTGCTAAGGCGCTTGGGTTTTCTCCCTAAAACAGGGCAAAATTGACATCTATCTGATTGGTACATTTAATTTACTTGTAAGTCCCTACTAATAGATACTACATGTACCCAGGGCCCGTAAATTAAATTCTGCCTGTTGTCCTGCAGCACATATTGTGCCACCCACTAAAGTAGCCTTTTAAAACATGTCGCAGGCCTGCCACTCCAGCCTGTAGGACAGTTTCAAATTGCCATTTTGTCCTGACAAAATAAACCTTTTGCTAGGCCTAAACCTTTTTTCTTAATACTTATAAATCACCCCAAAGGAAGACACTCACAGGATAGGGCACATTGAATTTGAAAGGAGGACTCATGTTCTTAGGTTTTACATGTCCTCGCAGTGAAAAACTCCTAACGGCATGACTAATACTAGTTTACCTTATTAATATTAATAAGTGCTAACTTTAGATTGGGAACAGGTAGAAATTGCTGTTTAGACTCAAATGTATTGGAATATAAGGTTCTCTTCAATGGTAAAGTCGGATTTTCAGTCACAATTCTGAAAATCCCACTTTTTAGAAAGTTGGCATTTTCTTGTCTCAACCATTTGTGCCTTCTGCTAGTGTCCTGGGTCACATGAATGTGAATGGCTCTGCTATTGGGGTTTGTGCATTACTTCCAGTCAGTAACACAAAACAGGCTTAGGTGTGGACAGGGGGAACAATCCTGGCAAGATGAATGGTAAGGGGAAGACTTCAGAGGGCGTTGCTCTCTGCACACACAAAGGAAACTAACACCAAACCTGCCCTGCCTTTTGTCACCCCGAGACAATTTGGAGCATTGACAGGCAAAAGGGAAGAACTTTCCACAAAACTAATTGCGGGGGTAGAACAGGAAGCCCCTGCACACAAAGGCAGAGCCATTCATCAGAGCACACCTGGACATGTGGAAGTTACAGAAGAAGGACTGCCCTGCTTCTTGGAGGACTGCCTTGCTGTCTGAGATGGAGGAATGGTCCTGATTGCTTTCATCCCAGGCTAACCAGAGTAACTCCAAGGGTCCATTGGCAGACGAATATGTGATGTTACAACGCGTGGTGTTACCACGCGGTAGGTAACAACGCGGTCGTTACATCGTCCGCCTTGTTACCACGCATACAAAAGGGGATGATGGACAGAACGTTTGAGCTAATCAAACACTCACCCCCAGTCAACTGATCTGGGTTTAATCCATCATCATTCTTTAGCTCACTCCACCACCCCAGTTCAGACATGGCCATATGCAAATCAGTCTGACCCTGTGCCTCATGGGAACAGTCCAGCCCGAACTGCCAAGCCATGTCTTCCCTGGACCGGAAACAAGCATCCTAGGACCGGTTTCTGGCATTTCAGCCGTCATCAGCCAGGCTTGCTTGAATCCAGTGGCAAAGTGAGCAAGGGACCCACGTCTGGGCATACCCCGCCAACTTAGGGCGACCAAAGCGATACAAAAGGGGATGATGGACGGAACGTTTGAGCCAATCAAACACTCACCCCCAGTCAACTGATCTGGGTTTAATTCATCATCATTCTTTAGCTCACTCCACCACCCCAGTTCAGACATGGCCATATGCAAATCAGTCTGACCCTGTGCCTCATGGGAACAGTCCAGCCCGAACTGCCAAGCCATGTCTTCCCTGGACCGGAAACAAGCATCCTAGGACCGGTTTCTGGCATTTCAGCCGTCATCAGCCAGGCTTGCTTGAATCCAGTGGCAAAGTGAGCAAGGGACCCACGTCTGGGCATACCCCCGCCAACTTAGGGCGACCAAAGCGATACAAAAGGGGATGATGGACGGAACGTTTGAGCCAATCAAACACTCACCCCCAGTCAACTGATCTGGGTTTAATCCATCATCATTCTTTAGCTCACTCCACCACCCCAGTTCAGACATGGCCATATGCAAATCAGTCTGACCCTGTGCCTCATGGGAACAGTCCAGCCCGAACTGCCAAGCCATGTCTTCCCTGGACCGGAAACAAGCATCCTAGGACCGGTTTCTGGCATTTCAGCCGTCATCAGCCAGGCTTGCTTGAATCCAGTGGCAAAGTGAGCAAGGGACCCACGTCTGGGCATACCCCCGCCAACTTAGGGCGACCAAAGCGATACAAAGGGGATGATGGACGGAACGTTTGAGCCAATCAAACACTCACCTCCAGTCAACTGATCTGGGTTTAATCCATCATCATTCTTTAGCTCACTCCACCACCCCAGTTCAGACATGGCCATATGCAAATCAGTCTGACCCTGTGCCTCATGGGAACAGTCCAGCCCGAACTGCCAAGCCATGTCTTCCCTGGACCGGAAACAAGCATCCTAGGACCGGTTTCTGGCATTTCAGCCGTCATCAGCCAGGCTTGCTTGAATCCAGTGGCAAAGTGAGCAAGGGACCCACGTCTGGGCATACCCCTGCCAACTTAGGGCGACCAAGCGATACAAAAGGGGGATGATGGACGGAACGTTTGAGCCAATCAAACACTCACCCCCAGTCAACTGATCTGGGTTTAATCCATCATCATTCTTTAGCTCACTCCACCACCCCAGTTCAGACATGGCCATATGCAAATCCGTCTGACCCTGTGCCTCATGGGAACAGTCCAGCCCGAACTGCCAAGCCATGTCTTCCCTGGACCGGAAACAAGCATCCTAGGACCGGTTTCTGGCATTTCAGCCGTCATCAGCCAGGCTTGCTTGAATCCAGTGGCAAAGTGAGCAAGGGACCCACGTCTGGGCATACCCGCCAACTCAGGGCGACCAAAGCGATACAAAAGGGGATGATGGACGGAACGCTTGAGCCAATCAAACACTCACCCCAGTCAACTGATCTGGGTTTAATTCATCATCATTCTTTAGCTCACTCCACCACCCCAGTTCAGACATGGCCATATGCAAATCAGTCTGACCCTGTGCCTCATGGGAACAGTCCAGCCTGAACTGCCAAGCCATGTCTTCCTGGACCGGAAACAAGCATCCTGGGACCAGTTTCTGGCTTACAGCCGTCATCAGCCAGGCTATCTTGAATCCAGTGGCAAAGTGAGCAAGGGACCCACGTCTGGGCATACCCTGCCAACTTAGGGCGAACATAGCAAAACCAAAGGGGATGATGGACGGAGTGTTGAACATTGCAAGCACTCACCCCAGTCAACTGATCTGGGTTTAATCCATCATCATTCTTTAGCTCACTCCGCCACCTCAGTTCAGACATGGCCATATGCAAATCAGTCTGACCCTGTGCCTCATGGGAACAGTCCAGCCCGAACTGCCAAGCCATGTCTTCCCTGGACCGGAAACAAGCATCCTAGGACCGGTTTCTGGCATTTCAGCCGTCATCAGCCAGGCTTGCTTGAATCCAGTGGCAAAGTGAGCAAGGGACCCACGTCTGGGCATACCCCGCCAACTTAGGGCGACCAAAGCGATACAAAGGGATGATGGACGGAACGTTTGAGCCAATCAAACACTCACCCCCAGTCAACTGATCTGGGTTTAATCCATCATCATTCTTTAGCTCACTCCACCACCCCAGTTCAGACATGGCCATATGCAAATCAGTCTGACCCTGTGCCTCATGGGAACAGTCCAGCCCGAACTGCCAAGCCATGTCTTCCTGGACCGGAAACAAGCATCCTAGGACCGGTTTCTGGCATTTCAGCCGTCATCAGCCAGGCTTGCTTGAATCCAGTGGCAAAGTGAGCAAGGGACCCACGTCTGGGCATACCCCGCCAACTTAGGGCGACCAAGCGATACAAAGGGGGGATGATGGACGGAACGTTTGAGCCAATCAAACACTCACCCCAGTCAACTGATCTGGGTTTAATCCATCATCATTCTTTAGCTCACTCCACCACCCCAGTTCAGACATGGCCATATGCAAATCCGTCTGACCCTGTGCCTCATGGGAACAGTCCAGCCCGAACTGCCAAGCCATGTCTTCCCTGGACCGGAAACAAGCATCCTAGGACCGGTTTCTGGCATTTCAGCCGTCATCAGCCAGGCTTGCTTGAATCCAGTGGCAAAGTGAGCAAGGGACCCACGTCTGGGCATACCCCGCCAACTTAGGGCGACCAAGCGATACAAAAGGGGATGATGGACCGGAACGTTTGAGCCAATCAAACACTCACCCCCAGTCAACTGATCTGGGTTTAATCCATCATCATTCTTTAGCTCACTCCACCACCCCAGTTCAGACATGGCCATATGCAAATCAGTCTGACCCTGTGCCTCATGGGAACAGTCCAGCCCGAACTGCCAAGCCATGTCTTCCCTGGACCGGAAACAAGCATCCTAGGACCGGTTTCTGGCATTTCAGCCGTCATCAGCCAGGCTTGCTTGAATCCAGTGGCAAAGTGAGCAAGGGACCCACGTCTGGGCATACCCCCGCCAACTTAGGGCGACCAAAGCCTGGCTGATGACGGCTGGAATGCCAGAAACCGGTCTTAGGATGCTAGTTTCCGGTCCAGGGAAGACATGGCTTGGCAGTTCGGGCTGGACTGTTCCCATGAGGCACAGGGTCAGACTGATTTGCATATGGCCATGTCTGAACTGGGGTGGTGGAGTGAGCTAAAGAATGATGATGGATTAAACCCAGATCAGTTGACTGGGGGTGAGTGTTTGATTGGCTCAAACGTTCCGTCCATCATCCCCTTTGTAACGCTTTGTTCGCCCTAAGTTGGCGGGGTATGCCCAGACGTGGGTCCCTTGCTCACTTTGCCACTGGATTCAAGCAAGCCTGGCTGATGACGGCTGGAATGCCAGAAACCGGTCTTAGGATGCTAGTTTCCGGTCCAGGGAAGACATGGCTTGGCAGTTCGGGCTGGACTGTTCCCATGAGGCACAGGGTCAGACTGATTTGCATATGGCCATGTCTGAACTGGGGTGGTGGAGTGAGCTAAAGAATGATGATGGATTAAACCCAGATCAGTTGACTGGGGTGAGTGTTTGATTGGCTCAAACGTTCCGTCCATCATCCCCTTTTGTATCGCTTTGTTCGCCCTAAGTTGGCGGGGGTATGCCCAGACGTGGGTCCCTTGCTCACTTTGCCACTGGATTCAAGCAAGCCTGGCTGATGACGGCTGGAATGCCAGAAACCGGTCTTAGGATGCTAGTTTCCGGTCCAGGGAAGACATGGCTTGGCAGTTTGGGCTGGACTGTTCCCATGAGGCACAGGGTCAGACTGATTTGCATATGGCCATGTCTGAACTGGGGTGGTGGAGTGAGCTAAAGAATGATGATGGGTTAAACCCAGATCAGTTGACTGGGGGTGAGTGTTTGATTGGCTCAAACGTTCCGTCCATCATCCCCTTTTGTATCGCTTTGTTCGCCCTAAGTTGGCGGGGGTATGCCCAGACGTGGGTCCCTTGCTCACTTTGCCACTGGATTCAAGCCAGCCTGGCTGATGACGGCTGGAATGCCAGAAACCGGTCTTAGGATGCTAGTTTCCGGTCCAGGGAAGACATGGCTTGGCAGTTCGGGCTGGACTGTTCCCATGAGGCACAGGGTCAGACTGATTTGCATATGGCCATGTCTGAACTGGGGTGGTGGAGTGAGCTAAAGAATGATGATGGATTAAACCCAGATCAGTTGACTGGGGGTGAGTGTTTGATTGGCTCAAGCGTTCCGTCCATCATCCCTTTTGTATCGCTTTGTTCAGCCCTAAGTTGGCGGGGTATGCCCAGACGTGGGTCCCTTGCTCACTTTGCCACTGGATTCAAGCAAGCCTGGCTGATGACGGCTGGCATGCCAGAAACCGGTCTTAGGATGCTAGTTTCCGGTCCAGGGAAGACATGGCTTGGCAGTTCGGGCTGGACTGTTCCCATGAGGCACAGGGTCAGACTGATTTGCATATGGCCATGTCTGAACTGGGGTGGTGGAGTGAGCTAAAGAATGATGATGGATTAAACCCAGATCAGTTGACTGGGGGTGAGTGTTTGATTGGCTCAAACGTTCCGTCCATCATCCCCTTTGTATCGCTTTGTTCGCCCTAAGTTGGCGGGGGTATGCCAAGACGTGGGTCCCTTGCTCACTTTGCCACTGGATTCAAGCAAGCCTGGCTGATGATGGCTGGAATGCCAGAAACCGGTCTTAGGATGCTAGTTTCCGGTCCAGGGAAGACATGGCTTGGCAGTTCGGGCTGGACTGTTCCCATGAGGCACAGGGTCAGACTGATTTGCATATGGCCATGTCTGAACTGGGGTGGTGGAGTGAGCTAAAGAATGATGATGGATTAAACCCAGATCAGTTGACTGGGGGTGAGTGTTTGATTGGCTCAAACGTTCCGTCCATCATCCCCTTTTGTATCGCTTTGTTCGCCCTAAGTTGGCGGGGGTATGCCCAGACGTGGGTCCCTTGCTCACTTTGCCACTGGATTCAAGCAAGCCTGGCTGATGACGGCTGGAATGCCAGAAACCGGTCTTAGGATGCTAGTTTCCGGTCCAGGGAAGACATGGCTTGGCAGTTCGGGCTGGACTGTTCCCATGAGGCATAGGGTCAGACTGATTTGCATATGGCCATGTCTGAACTGGGGTGGTGGAGTGAGCTAAAGAATGATGATGGATTAAACCCAGATCAGTTGACTGGGGGTGAGTGTTTGATTGGCTCAAACGTTCCGTCCATCATCCCCTTTTGTATCGCTTTGTTACCACGCATGGCATTACATCGCAAGTCGTTTCAACGACTTGCGCTAGATGGCGCGCTGGACTTAGGAATAGTATAAATTACTATTCCTACTCCAGTTAGCGCAACAGCAGGGAAGGTTTTGGATTTAAAATCCAACACATTCCCTGGTGTTGCACGCCACCTAGCGCAAGTCGTTGAAACGACTTGCGATGTAATGCCATGCGTGGTAACAACGCTGACGATGTAACGTCCGCTTTGTTATCAACCTGCGTGGTATTACCAGCGTTGTAAACACTGTCTCCCTTGGCAGACCACCTATGTGAGCTAGAGGGACACAACAAGCATGCAGAGGCCTCTCTGTAATCACCCAGCTAACCTGCTGCAACTGAACCTCCCTGGACTTGCAACTGGACCTTCCTGAGCCCTGCAGGCCTCTGTTGGAGTGAGTCTTTGGGATCAGGATCCCAAAGATGTGACGCTTCAGGTCTTGGACCCTTGGCAGGCATCAGAGTGCACTTATCCTGAAGAAAAAGTGAAAAACCTGGAGTTTGGTCTCCTTTCGACTGCAAACTGGCCTGTTCGCACCAAGACTTTGCTGCCTGTGGTGACTGCCAATGTGAAGCTCCAGTGAATCCTGCTCTTTGTGCCAGTAACAGCTGTTTGCAGTGACTAGCAACGCAAAACTTGGACTTCAAAGACAGCCCACAATGATGGTCAAAATGAAGCTATATCAATGAGCATCCGCAAAGCTCAACTGGCTCTTCCCGCTGTAGTGTCTTGTAAATAAAAGAACACTGGAACTCTTTTGGTTCCCACTGTACACCATAGGCCTGTGACGCAAGCGTTAGAGAGATGAGTTGAAGGGAGGCTTGGAATGCTGAGTTCCAACTTAGACACAGCATAATAAAGAAGTGTACAACTACTCTCCATGTGTGGCGTGGTTATTGGTGAGTTCCTACAACTGGCGATAAGATAGGGGATACGAAGCCCAGACACTGAAAGTGCTCTTCCAGAGAGTTTCCGTGGTCCAGTAAACTGTTTGTGCATACCATATGTGCCACATCGAAGTGCAGCATCAACGCTGGCACCAGTGGAGTCTCAGTGCGAGGCCAGCCTGTATAAAATGCTTAAAGATAAAGACAGCACATTGAAAGTCTACGTGTCAGTGGCCAGGAACTGAATGAAATGTCAGCAAATAAAAGGTACTGTGCGCTTATGCAAATTAATGCCAAATGCTATAAGGAGTAAGAATGCTAAAGGCGGATGCAACCAGGTTATTGCAGCAGCGCACAGCAATAGTTCATTACAAGTCAAACTGAAGTTCATGTGCTATGAAGCAGAGATTAACCAGGTGTTTGTGAGCAAATATTTAAACAGACTGCCGACCAAATATCATCATGTTATCTGCTTTCATGGACTTGTAGTGTACAAAGAGTTATCCACTTACCGCAACCACTAATGACTCATCATGCAACAACATGCTGCGGAGAGGGCCCAGAAAGAGGATCAGGGTTGTGCTAGCTAAGTTTCCCCTGAACAAAGTGACCCACCCCCAAGGCTGCTGGGTAGGGGCTCACAACATCTCCCTAGACCACTATCAAGTAAAGAGCTCCAATGGAGAGCCAGGGTGAGAACCTAGCTCCAAGAGTTGGTAAGGCTGACACCAAAGCCGGCTTGTTTCAAAGTGCTAGAGAGATTCTGCCTGATCCAGTTCCACAAGAAGCACCTGAGAGACCACTACTGCCCACCAATGTATATACGGCTGCTGCATTCTTAAAACCACCAACTGCATTTGATACTGACAAAAAACACAATATTGGCAATAGATGGACTGCATGGATAGAGACTTTTGAAGATTTCATAGATGCAATAGATGAAAAAGATGATAAAAAGATTATAAAGTATTTAAGAAACATGCTGGTGAAGGAGTGAACAAAGCCATGAAAAGATACCACAAGAAGGTGAAGTGACCTACGACTGAATCAAAACATTCTTGAATGTCAAATTTTATCCAGTGCCAAATGTGGATTATGAAAGATACATATTCAGTCAAGAACACCAGAGATCAGGTGAAACCATCAATGAGTTTGTTGAGACACTGGAGGTTCTGTTGAGGCACTGAAAGTTCAATTAATTTAACGATGAGGAAGCTACCCACCTCAGAGTAATCAATGTATGTCTGTCAGATTTCTTTCGATGATGAAAGCTGAAGGAAACTCTGAGTTTAGAACAAGTCCTCAAGGCTGCTCGTGCTAAAGAGTGTGCTGATCATCAAACAACTAACATGGAGGCTGGAGGTGCCCAAAGTGCATCAGTTATGAGCATGAAAAGTAAGCCAAGGTACACAGCAGAGGGACACTAGTCAATGTCTCCACAGAAAAAGAAAACGTGTTACAGATGTGGACTGTCATTTCCACATGAAGATAAATATTCTGCCATTGGACAGATGTGCATCGGCTATGGTAAAGTGAATCATTTTGTGAAGACTTGAAAGGCGAAGAGAAAAGTAAATGCATCACAGCGTGAAGACAAAATGGGCGACCGAACGCTACCTCAGCAACATTTGACTAAGCGGTCACACCAACTGAGGCAAACCGACTCCAAATGAAGTAGATTGTCATCTAAATCATTGACATAGAGTTCCTCAGTATCAGTTTCCAGTGAAAGTGACAATGGCAATTGTGAAATGTCCATGTTTATTTCAAAAGGCATGCACATGTGGGTCTAGTCAAATGTGAGGAAAAATCCAAAGTGAAGAAAAATCGACATGAAAAAGCACCAAAGACATTCAAACATTGTTCGAAGATCACTCTAAAGATAACTGGGTGTTCGACGCCATTCATAATTGACAGTGGTGTGTCGATAAATATCATGCCTGAGGAGAAGTACCAAGAAAGATCTCAGTTACCACAACTTATGAAGTCAAGGACTAAAATATACATATGGGCTGCCACAATGCCCTTAAAAAGTCAAGGTTTGTTTGTAGCCACAATGAAACATAAGAAAACTGTGGTACAAGCGCCCATTCATGTATTTCAAGGAAGAGCTTCAAGTGCCTGTTTGCTGAGTTTCAACACTGCTGCTGATATAGGACTGATATCAGTGAACTACAATATGCATGCTCATCATGAAATTGTAAGTCAATTTCCTTCATTAATTCATGGGTTGGGAAAATTCAAAACAATGAAAGTAAAGTTACACATAAATGAGGATGTTCGTCCTGTTGCTCAAATACACAGATGAGTTGCTTTTTACTTGCAAGAAGCTGTTGAAAAGGAACGTAATTTGTTGCTTAAACATGACATCATTGAACGCTCCTCTGGTCCAAACCATGGGTTTCTCCGATTGTAATAGTGCCTAAAAGGGACAGTGAAGAAGCTGTATGCATATGCGTTGACGTGCGTCAGGCCAACTAGGTAACTGAGTGAGAGAAGCATCCAGGTCCGCACATTGCTTGAATGATATTTCAATTGAATGATGCGAAGTTCCTCTCTCGACTCAACCTAATTAAAGGATATCACCAATTGGAACTTGAAGAAAATCCAGGTACATTACAACCTTTACTACACATATTGCAGAACTTTCCCAAAATGTCATTCAACGTATCATACAGCCTGAAGTAGCTGCAATTAAATATAGTGATGACATGTTGATTTTTGGAGCTGCACAGAAAGAGCATGACAAAGCTCTCATGTAAGTATGTCATTTGCTGAATGATGCAGGCTTAACTCTGAATGCTGACAAATGTGAATTCCACAAGAAAAGCTTGAAATTCTTTGGTCATGTCTTTTCTGATGGGAATATGAAGGCTGATCCTGCTAAAGTACAAGCATTGTTTACTACAAATCCCTCACAAGACATTTCTATGTTACGATAATTTCTTGGAATGGCCAGTTACTGTTCTAGAGACATACACAACTTTGCTATGGTCAGTGCACCGTTACGAGAACTAACTAATTAGAATGTGTCTTTTCTTTAGTCTCGCAAATGTGGAAAGAGCTTTAAAAAAATTAAGCAAGCCGTGCTACGGAAATGGCCTACTTTCATCCCAATTTACATACAGAGGTTGTAGTTGACACTAGCCCTGTCGGGTTAGGTGCAATCCTTGCACAGCACAATGGACAGCCAAGTGCCCAGAGACATATTGTGGCATACGCCAGAGAAATCCCATCACAAACGGAATGTGCTTACTCGCAACCTGAGAAAGAAAGTTTAGCAGTGGTTTGGACTTGCAAATATTTCCATGTGTTTTTGTAAATAAAGCCCTTCACACTAGTGACTGATCATCAAGCACTGTTGAAGATATTTGGCAATCCCAAAGCAAAGATGCCTCCTATAATTGAACGTTGGGGTTTGAGGTTACAAGAATACAACTACACGATTCTTCATCACCCAGGAAAACATCAGAATCCTGCTGATTATTTTTCAAGAGTGCTCTTTCAATGCCCTGGTACCCCATATAAGACAGCAGAGGCATACATCGATTTTACTATGAAATTGAGCAAACCAACTGTCAAGTCTTTAGAACTATTTGTCACTGCCACGAGCCAAGATAGTGACATGTTAATTTTAAAAGACGATGAACTTTCAGTGACTCAAGAAGGCCTCATTCTGTGAGGTACATGAATTGTTATTCCTGAGCATCTCCGACAACAAGTAATCAACCTTGCCCATGAGGGACATTGAAGAATAGTTGCCACTAAGACAGTTCTCCATGATTGAGTGTGGTTTCTGTATCTCTACGAAAGGGTCGAAAAAGAATGGAAGACTTGTCACATATAACTGTCGGTCGTCTCAAGTTAGTCAGCACTTTTTGAACATGTCAGAATTGCCACATCATGATTGGGAGAAAATTGTGATTGATTTCTTTGGTCCTCTAGAGAATGAACATCATCTTCTAATTATTGTTGATGAATACTCCCCTTTTCTATTGGTAGAAGATCTTTCATCCGGATCACTGACATAATATCGACAACAAAAATATCGTATTTACAAAATATCGGCGTCATAATATCGACTACAATAATATCGACTACCAATACTTATTTATAAAAATACAAAAATATCGAGTACACAATATCGTATATAAAAAACATTGTACACCACAATATCGAAATACAAAATATCGTTAAATTAAATATCGTTTAAATTTAATTAACATACAAAATAACAAAAATATCGAATACCAAAATATAGACATCAATATTATCGACTTTTTGAAAATATCGACTATAGAAAAACTGCTCAATTAAATATATCTTTAGCACCAAATATAAATTCACATTATAAAACAATATAAAACACTTAAACAACATAAAAAAATAATTTGCAAACACATCAATATATAAAAATAAATTTTTTCTCTAAACAAACAATTACAGTAATAAAATAAAATCTGTAAAATATATAATGCTTGCATCATTTCACATTCAAAACAATGTTTAAAATATTTTAAAAAAGCAAAACGAAAAAATAATTACTTTCTACTAACAGTTTCTTAATTAGCGTTTCCCTTATATGGAAACAAACAGCCAAAACAATAAAAACAATTAACTTCAACGAATCAAATACTCACATTTTAAAATACACCAATAACATAAAGCAACCAATTAAATAAACACTATATAAACATCAAATGTTTACATCTCTTTTACACTTCTAACCTACAATAAAGAAGAAGGTGAAACTCTGCCCAACTGTTTCCTAAAAGAAAACTTTCATTACTGAAGAAATCTTTAAAACTGCACTAAGTAAGTAAAACTGTATTTAAAATATAACAATACTACTACCCTTCAACAATAATTATTTCTGAGACCTAATTTACTATTCTTTCATTCCTTACATTTATATCAGCTCTACAGATATCTTACAAAGCCAGAAAAATATTTTCAAAATTCTCACCAATAAAAGAACAATAAATGTAAGTATATTATATTTTTGCCAAAGCTACCTAAAATTATTTTTCAAACGTTATTCACTAATATATATTTTCTTTTTATCTATCTCCTCTGCAGCCAACAGCAAAAGCATCCAAAATAATTCTACAACCACTAACCAACTAAATACAATTAAAAAGTAAGTATATAATTTTCAATTATTAAACACCCTTAAATACCCACCCAAATAACCCTTTTCCCCTAAAATCCCTATCATCTACAAACAATATAATCAAATTATTAAAATGTTTGTTTTCTCTTCCCAACAGAAATTACATCAAGAAAATAGAAAATAAAGCTTGAAATCATTTCCTGGACAATTTTATTTACATCAAACTAAACATTGTAAGTATATTCACTGAAATGTAACTGTATTTAATAAATATGTGGTATTTATTATATTAAAAATTTTGTTTTTTTAATTTTCCCTAGCATAAAACAAAACAACATGACTGAAGGTGCAGAATTTGTAATGTCACAAAAAAATAAAATGTTATTATGTTATATGGGGTATGTCTATACACAGGAGAAACAAACTGGCCTTAAAGTGTTTTGGAAGTGTAGCAAATACTACTCTAACAAATGCTATGGAAGAGCTACTACTCATGAAACTACTGTTCTTTCTGTAAAAGAACATAATCACCCCCAAACATAACAGAGATTGAGGTTAGAGATGCTCTTGAAAGTATAAAAGAAGCAAGCACTAGTACTGATAAACCAACTACCCAAATACTAAAAGAGCAACTATTAAAAGTACCTCAACATGCATCAGGACAATTACCGTCCATAGCTTCTTTAAAAAGAACTATTGCCAGACAAAAAAAGCAACTACAAGTACCATACCTGCCCCTAAAACGTTTGCAGAAGTAGTTATTCCACCAGAATTAAGCATTACTCACACTAAAGAACCATTTATATTTTTTGATAACAAATGCCCAGATAAAAGAATAATTATGTTTGCTACTGCAAACAATTTAGTTAAATTACAGCAATGTGACACCTGGATGATGGATGGAACTTTCAAAGTCTGTCCAAAACCATTTTACCAGCTGTACACAGTGCATGGATTGTACCAACATTCAAATATTCCATTCATCTATGCCCTATTACCAAATAAACAGCAAACTACCTACATAGATATACTCACTAAAATAAAAGAAGAAAGCAATAATTATTTTCCTTCAAAAATAATTATTGATTTTGAAATAGCCATGATAAATGCTATACTGAAAAATTATCCACACACAGCAATCCAGGGTTGCTATTATCATTTTAACCAGAGTCTCTGGAGACATCTACAAAAATCAACCCTAAGTGTACAATATGCTACAGACAGTACTTTCGCCTACCAAATTAAAAAGCTAATAGCACTAGCATATGTACCTGTAACTGATGTAGCAGAGCACTACAATATTCTAATAGAGAGCCCCTATTACAAAAGGAACGAAGACAAAATAAGCCCACTACTAGACTACTTTGAGGACACCTGGGTGGGAAGACTGCATAGATCAGGGCATAGAAGGCAACCTAAGTTCCACATTCCTTGGTGGAACGTGTACCTAAGTACCTTAAACAAAGAAGCCAAAACAAATAATAGTGTTGAAGGATGGCATAATGCCTTCCAAGCAACAACAAGCAAAGGTAAACCTACCCTACAAAAACTACTACAATCTATACAAAAAGAACAAAGCTATCAAGAATTACGGATGGAACAATCTGTAACTCAAATATGTCCCAAATTAACTAAACAAACTAAAAAAATGTTTGAGCTACTGCAAAGTCAGGTTACCCTATACCCATCAACAAGAGGCCTAGATTACCTATCCCTAATAGCCAAAAGCATATTATAAACTACAGTTCCACAGCTATTATACATTTTTTCGTTCACAAAACAAACACTTTACACACATATATTAATATTATATTTTCACAATTATTACTTATTTGTGATATATATTTTTTAACTAAAAAAATATATATTTACAAATAAATAATATTTATCAACATATACTATATATCACAATTAATTTTAACAACATTTCCCACCCAATTAATTTAAAAAAAATAGACTTACGGTTTATGTAGCTTTAGAAGATGTATTCCAACAAGTAATAATCCTTACATCTGTCTGTTAATCCATGTTAAAGTTTTAAAAAGCCCCCAAAAAATGCAAAAATCCAACAGGTCCTATATAAATCCATCCTTGCGAAATCCAAATAACGGAAACCCTCAAAAACCCGAAAAAGATATAAAAATATAAAAATCGCTCCAGGAAATTCCGAAAAATAAAAGAAACTGTGATAATAATATTAGTTTAACAAACTAATACACAGTTCTTTTTAAAAAGAAACGCGTCTGTCTCTCCAACGTAAAGTCGATTAAAAGTAACCTGCAAAAAATATTGAAAGCATACCCACCCACACAAATACACCAAAATACATTCATTAAATACAATAACATTAATTTATATCAACAAAACAACACATATTTAGTCATATTATCGTCTGTCTACACTACGCCTCAAACACTAACTCACGACATCTCACTAAAATATAACTAACAAGTACAGCACACCAAAAACGCAACAACCAAACTATAAATGCAATATATATATCCTAACTAGACTAAAACATAAGTATTAAGTTAGAAAAAGAATTAAAATTTCCCTTACCTTGCTCGACGCGACGCAGCTTCCAACCGCGAGCTTCTCCGGTCCTCAATGACCCAAAATAACAGTACGCGGTTACAAAATAGTCCCTATGAACTAAAAATGGCTGCTTAAATAAATGTTTAAAAAAGGAATAATGTTAAAAAAATGCATTATATCAAAGTATAAATGTCAGATATATTTTTCTTATGTTGTACAATTTTTTCTCTATATTTAAAAATTATTATATATTTTATTATACTTTGTAAAGTTATAATAATAATTAATATAAAATATATTTATTATTATTATAATTATATATGTATTTTTTATAATTATATTAATTATAAAAAAACATATTAATTATATAGAAATGTTAAATAAAACTTACCTGTTTAAAAAAAATTATTTCATGCACTACAACAATGTAATAATTAATATTATAAATATTTTATATACTAATAATATTAAATAAAAATGTATTCATGTAATAAAGTGATAATTATTTGAAAATGATAAACAATATTCACTACAGCATTATAATGTTACAATATTAAATAATAATTAACCATACAATGCTTTATTTTGTGTATATATATGCCAAAAATTGTTATATTATTTGTATAAATATATTACAATGTTACAACTCTTGTAAACTAATAACAAAATATTGTTTGTATATCAAAATAAGAATACTTTTGTTATAAAATACAATTATATCATAAAATGTTTTTTCCCTTAAAAAATTCAATTAACTAATAAATGTATGTAACATAATTTATGTTCCTTAAATAAAAATAGACATATTTTGTGTATTTTTATTAATTTCTATTCCATACTATAAATAAATTTTTTAAAAATTCTCTTTCTACCTACTTATACAAAAATAAAAGTTGTTTGAAAATAAAAATGTCTAATTTTTTTATATGTATATCTTATTATTGAATATTTTACTTAAATATATTAATTTGATAAATGTACCATTTTAATTTACTATAAATAATCAGATTGGTTTTTTTACTAGAAAATTATAAACTATACATCAATTACACAATAAAAATTCATTATCACTGCACATAATAAAACACATTTATATTTCTTCACATATAAAAACACATACTGTAATTTTCCTACAACTCTTTATATAAAATTAATAAATACACAGCAAAAAACATATATGTAATCTAAAAATTTTAGATAAATTATAAATAATTTAAAAAATATATTTGTACATAAACATATATCACTCACTATTCCCAATACAATTAAACAATATTCATTGAAGGTGGTAAACATAAACAATATATAATTTACTCTTCCCACTACACTTAGAATTAAGTAATAAAAAATGCTAAACATTAACCATATATAATTTACTATTCCCAATACAGTATGCATTAAATAATAAAAACTGCTGTACATTAAACAAATTTAAATTACTATTCCCACTCGAGTCAATATTAAGTCAGGGAAGGTGCTGGACACTAAACATATAACAATTACTATTCTCACTCCAGTGAATATTAAATCAGGGAAGGTGCTGGACATTAAACATATATAAATTACTATTCCCACTCCAGTCATTATTAAGTCAGGGAAGGTGCTGGACATTAAACATATATAAATTACTATTCCCACTCCAGTCAGTATTAAGTCTGGGATGGTGCTGCACATTAAACACATAAAAATGACTATTCCCACTCCAGTCAGTATTAAGTCAGGGAAGATGCTGGACACTAAACATATAAAATTACTATTCCCACTCCAGTCAAAATTAAGTCAGAGAAGGTGCTGGACATGAAACATATATAAATTACTATTCCCACTCCAGTCAGTATTAAGGGGGTCATTACGATGGTGGGCGGAAACACTACCGCCGTGCCGTCGGAGGTAAAAACCGCTAGTTACCGTCCGCCAGCAACTGCCCGCCCTCCCGCCAAATTAGGATGTGAAAAGTCAGGCAAATACCGCCCGCAAGCCTGCGACGCCGCCCACCATCAAAGTGCGCCCGTTTACGTAGCGGCGCCAGCCAACGGAGGCACACCGTCCGACTAAATGACGTACCGCCCGGCGTACAAATTACGATGACACAACCAAACAGCCTCACCGGCAAAGAGACACCGCACGAGAACAGGAGGCGGAAACCACATTGTCGACCACAGAAACACCAACCCGGCCTACTCCGACATGAATCCTGCTCTCCAGGCCATCCCAATGCTGTACCTGATGCAGCACCTAGGAGTGAACGCGCAACGACGACGCAGGTAGGCAGACACACAACAAGGGCATGCAAATACCGCACACAATGCAAGGGCGGAAAAACTGTACATGGGCCCCCTAGACACCCCTGTGGGGACAGGACACATCCAACACTGTACCCACACATATCCCACCTGTAAAATATAATCAACCCGCAACATCCTGGGCACCCAATACCCCGGACCAGGAGGTGACGTTCCCGGCACTGCAGCGCAGCGCCCCGGCGCTGACGCACATGCGCACAAAGCAGAGGCCATCGACAGCGCCACGCATGGGCTGCACACAAACACCGCAGGGTCACAACAACACACCACACACACCAGCCCCACCCTGAAGGCACGTGGTGCCCCTGCGTAAATCATGCCCACAACCGACAACTCACAACTGCCAAAACGTAGTCACCCAAGTGTGCCGAACAGGGGAGCAAAGTGACGCCGAAAGAGGACACACACCTGTGTGCAAAGCATGGAGAAGCACATGGCAGCTGCTACAGAACAGCACAAACAATGGACATTGACTGCAAAAGGCACGCCAGTCACAACAAACAATACCTATACCATCCTGCACGCAATAACAAGCCATGCAATGTACAAAACAGAGAAACCCTGCTGCCTGAGAACAGGTGTTCACAATCACTACGCCCACACACAAGTCCCAATGTACAGCGGAAAAGAAGTGACCCACCCACGCACGGGAGAGCAGATAGCAGTGAATGTCCTTCCATTCCCACACCCAAATCACATTGCAACATATCCTGCAGGAGAACGGAGCCATTGGAACAACCACAAACCAAACATAGCCATGCTGAGTCAACCATCCACTGGCAGATAACGCCGAACATGAAAGAAAGATAAAACCACAAAATACAATTATACCACTGCTCCTTGTGGCTCAAATGCAAGTAATCAGGAAGGAGTCAGACACCACTGGCCTTGACCATTCATAGGAGCATGTGGGATGAGGGCCTGTGTCCGCCTCCCAAGCCATACACAAAGTCCTGCCGCCTAACATCCATTCAAGAACACCCAGCACCGTCGGAGGTTGCACTCAGCAGACAGCCCAGGCAGCCGGAGCACGCCATCACAGCACCCTGCAGCAAAATGGACGGTGCCCCAGTACTATACACCTACGCCAGACAGATGCAGCTGTACAGCAATAGCTTGCTACAGATAGTGGGCTGTGCAAATCTGGCTATGCTGAATGTAAGTTATCGAGTAACTTACTGCATTGAAATGTTCAGCTGCGTCATCCCCGTTTTCTACTGTCGGAGGTGCCCGTACCACTGGCCTGTGGATTTATGTCTCTCCAACCCGGCATGTCCAATTGGGGACCTGGTACACCTGTTCTCACCCCTGGACGCCCACAACAGGAACTGTTCAGTGTATGGGGGCATGGCGTTTGTGGCTGCAATAGGACACACACTGCAATGGGACCAGTGTGCCTCCGCACAACGTATGCTGGATTACAGTTTCATCGAATGTCACCCGACGTGTCCCATCAGGATTCTACAAGGGACAACCTACGAGGAACACGTTGCAACCCACCATCCGCTTCATTGGATGTCAACCACAAATACCACCAATGCGAGGGGTGCTCTGCAGGAAGGTATTGCATACCTGACAACCTGTCAATTCATGGGTCCCCAAATCAATACCCACAATTGAACATTCATGTGCAACACCGTACCCATGCTTGCCGTCCGCACGCAGTGGCCAGTCTGCTGTGCAACAACTATACCATGCACACGGAAACAAACACCTTACCATCAACTCCACCGTCATGACACCTGACATTTCCGGGACATGCACCCTGTCCATCACCATATCCCGTGTCCCTGCATGAACACGGGGAGGCTGAGGAATGGGACCTGTGTACAGTGACCACATGGCCAACATTGCACGAACCACATTACTACAATATGCATGCCGCGCACCTGAACACAAGCTCCTGTAAGTGCACGCTTATCTGTCTGCTGAATAACTTGAGAACTGTCATCTCACCTTCTTCTGAACTTCCGTGCAAGGACATTTGCATGGCCAACAAATGCAACACCCTACAACATGTCCCCGGGCATTGAGTCATGTACAGTAGCCACCATATCGCAACAACATGTGAGACTATGCTGCATGCATGTAGGCTCATGCTCTGATGTCACCTCTGACGCAGGTGTGTCAGAGTCACTATTGTCGTAAACCTGTACCATGGGACTTAGATGTACTGTGATCATGATGTCAAGCTGTCTGGTAGGGTAAACCAATACTGTCTGTGTCACAGCCTAGGGCACCTCAGTAATGAGCTAATGTACTGTAGCATAGCAAGGGCAGGGCATTCTTAACTCTGAAGCCTTATTTCCACAATTTACGACTTTTCACATCTACCTGTACCCCCTTTTGTATGTGTAATCATGCTAAGTATATCCTCCACATGCATTACGCTGCCAGTAGTGTCCACATCCTGCATCACAGAGGAGGTAAGCTCAAATACATGCCTTAAAGCTAATATCTGACTCTGGAGAATTATTGATCGTAGACAAGTACGAATGAGAGAGGATGAGAGTGTGTGAAGTACACGGGACTCGTGAGATTACCATGTAGTCAAGTGACATTGGATGTCAATGCACATGAGTTGCTGCCACTGTGGACCCAGTAAAATACCACAGGTCGTGGGCCTTGGCATGTCAGAGTCTGACGTGGCCCAACAGATCATCACATCAACACTGACGGCCTGGTCACTACAAAGCACAGTCCTACATATGTGTACAATCACCTTCACAGTCTGACATCACACTCAACAAGCAAATATAGGAGCCACGCCAGTTGCACGCCACATCAATGCATGTCAAAACACACACGATATCAGTGTGGGTGGGCAGGGCTGCACAGTGAGTACGAACCGCCGAAATGTACATACATGCTCAATTGAACAAGGCACAATCTTCACATTCACACACCCTGCAGACCCACAATGGCCAATACATATCAAGTAGGAGTCATCCTGAACTGCAAGGACACACCCACACACTGCACACTGTGCAACAGACAATACACACATGTGCTCACATTCACAGACCTGAACAAGGATACAAACACCCACCATGCCCCTGGGTAACACATGTGTGTAGTCGACATTGCCAGAGCGCACACACACACACCAACACTACCCCAAAGTCACACCACACACACCACACACACCTACACCTCCCAAATGCACACATTGAAAGTAAGCCATGTGCCCTGGCTCGATGATCATCACCAGATACACATACACCTACACTGCTGGCCAGCCAGGAAGTAAGCTCACACATACCCGCACACTCTGCACATGCTACCTGTCATCCTGTGGCTAGACACACACCCTGTGCTTTGCATGCACGCAAACATGACACGTACACATTAACACAGAAATACCACCAAATACATGCAGACAATCCGTGTTACAGACACACGTCTCCATCACACATACAAGTAGCAGAGTCTGAAAGAAGTGAAGTCCCAGCCACGTATCATACACATAGGAATGTGAGACCAGACATTGCAATTGTTGAGGTACCATTCACGGCATGTGCCTCACTTAACTATGCACACACAGTAACAACTGCAAACAGCAACTGCACAGACACAACCCACTACAGGAACAACAGCATCCAGTCACAGAATACATAGACAGGCGGCAACAATGTACAACACCAGGGACAGTGGCCAGTCCGATGTGCAGAGTACTGATACGAAAAGCTACGTATGCATTGTGTGTGAGTGTACCCTGCCATGGACAGCAACACTGCCATGGCAGTCACGATAGCCGGCACAGCCACCACTGTGGCACAGGTAGTTGTGTGAGGGTGCCTAACATTCAAACAGGATGCCAGTCCGACTGGGTGCAGTCTGTATGCTACGGGACAGTTGGATGTCCGCCCCTGAGAGAGAAGCACAACTGTGGAATACACACATGTGGCATGTGAAGCGGGAGGGCTTCTTGGCACAGGTGGGTCTGTGGCACGGGTGGGTGCACACATGCAGTGTCGATACAGACTGTGTGGGGACGAACCCGGTGGGGTAGATTACCACTGTTCTGGGTATGTGGAAAGACCAGCTGTCTGGGGATGAATGTGGACTAGTGTGTGCACAACAGGCGGGCACACGAGCTATGCCGCATCAGGTGTGGACGTTGGCCCTCCCTCTGGGGACATGCTGGATACTGCTGTGCATCAGCCAGGCCCTTGCCGAGACATTTACACCCCTGGCCTTCAGGTGTACCCCCTACATCGTCCACCTGCACAGGCTACCCAGGGCATGGGATGGCAGTGGAGCTTGGTGGGTGGGAGGTCATGGCACCCTGCTCCTGGCCACATCTCGCAGGCAATACATTCTCAGTGTGCAGCAGGGCACAAGTCCCGAACAAGACGTGGGGGGACGCAGACATCATGACAGGTAGTGATGTCACGGAAGATGGCTTGCACCATCAGACCCATTGCCTCCCCTCGCTCACCCCACTGATGCGATTGCATCATAGGAGCACGCGCGTGAGCAGCAGCTCCAATCTCACCCCAGAGAGGCTAAAGAGTGAATGTGTGGCTCCATTCGCTCCAGTCACCGAGCTCACGGTAAAATAAGTGGTGGGACGCCGTACACCCGCATGGTACCCGGACTCGAGCCCTGGTGTGCAGGCAAAGCTACCTAATGTTTTAGCGAAGTGTGTGAGTTGCATGACACCCGTTGGCGGTGGATGGCTCGGAGGCTCTTCACCATGAGGCCCATATCACACACCATGAGTCCCTTGCCAATGGCAGCGGTTGCTATGACATTGCGCGCCGGGGTGTGTCGACATGTCGTCTGGGATGGAGTTTGCGGCATGGCCCGCTAGGGCAGCTACAGCTACTGTGTGTTGCATGTGGTGTATCCGGACTCCGGAGACAGCCATGCTTTGTCACTGTTGTCCAGGGCACGAGTCGGGGTACCATGCGGCTGTACGGCGTCCCCCCACCTATTTCACCGTGAGCTCGATGACTGGAGCGAATGGAGCCACACATGCACTATTTGGCCTCTCTGGGGAGAGATTGGAGCTGCTGCACACACGCTTGCTCCCATGATGCAATCGCATCAGTGGGGTGAGCGAGGGGAGGCTGATGGTGCAAGCCATCTTCCGTGACGTCACTACCTGTCATGACGTCTGCGTGCCACCACCTCTTCTGTCAGGACTCGTGCCCTGCTGTTGTCAGATGCGCCACTTTCCGGGGGGTGGGGGAAGGTCAGGAATGTCAGCCTGACAGTGGCCCAGTTCAAGGACCACCTTGACTGGGGGGACAACTATTGGACATACTGGTGTAGCCCACCCACGCGTTAATGTAGGCCCTCCATGAACTATGTCAACTGCGGAAAGGTGTTGGCATGGGCAATGAAGTCATTGAGGAGAGCTGTCAGACCCACGCACAGATGCCGCACATGCTCAACAGACCCGGCACTGACTGCAGCAGGGGTCGCAGGGGCAGCTGTGCCTGGTGTGAAAGACACTCTATCCGTCATCCTTGTGTCGACACGTGTTGCACCAGTGGAAGTAGTTGGGAGGGCGGGCATTGGCCTCCGCGTGGCTGCAGAGGAGCTAGAGTGCACGTCCCCTGTGCTAGCAAACATGGATACATGACCTCTGTACTCAGATGACGCAGCAATTGTCGTATGGGCCTGTGATTCATCCAGCACACGTCTGCCCCCTCCAATGCGCCGGTCACATTAGTCTCACCCAGCTCCTGTGCAGCTGCACCATCCGATGCCTCACCACTGTTGACCGTCCCCTGTCCCTCAGCACACATGGTAGATGACACATGAGGGAGAGCGAGGTGGCCTCACTCATTTGGCATCAAATCCACATACATGTGCAAGGGAGCCAGCACAGAACATTCCCAAGTGCACATGTTGCATGATACCTGTGCAAATGTATACAGCAACCACAATCAACACGTAATGGCTGGCGTACAGGTAATGAACCCGGAAATAAGTGACACATGTGTTGTGCACATGGAACAACACCCGGACTGTCACCCTGCGGCCTTAGCCACTCATCGCTGTGTACACACCCACTCTCCTGATGGTGTTAAGGATGACCACTACATAATTAGGCCAAGGACATACCTGCATGGAGCAGAATGTGTCACCACACGCACTGACTGCAACATGACAGTCCACAATGGTTATGAGCCCATGCCAGACAACTGTCCATCGCACGAGCACAACTACTGTTGCACAGTGTGCCGGATGTGTGAGTATCAGGAATATGAGGTGAGGCATCGCACACATGTGTTTAGGACAAAATCAGAGTATGCACAGTGCCACAAACATACATGTGAAGTGCCACTCCAGCTGACTACAGGCTGTTCCTGAGGCCTACGACTCTGAACGCATTGACTATGCAGAGTGCCCAAATTACATCTTGACCCTCAGGAATCGCATATGCATGTAAGATGCACCCAGCACAGAGTACACTCACAACTCACTGCATCACACAATCAATATCACATTACCCAGAACATGGGTAGGCTGTGGACACATGCTGCCTCTCGCAGCAAAAGACACAATCCCACAGTACTGTACACCTGCTTGCTGCTGATGCCCCTACAAATGTGCATCCACCACAGGCTGTGTGACTGTCAATTGCAGACCATTAGTGGTGAAATGCAGCGCCGTGCCAACCTGACAATACGAGGGAGCATCCCCCGATTAGTCGCCGCAACATGGTCACACATCCGGCAGATGACGTCACCCTCTTTCGTGGGATTGGCTGCACTGTCGGTTACACATACACAGAAGCATCAACTTGGATGCAATGGCTCATCACAAGGCCTTGGGCTGGTGGACTTCCAACTGCAGGGATGGTACACATGAGGGTTGGAATATCACACATACTCTTCTCAGCATCACCCACATCCACCAATAACAGTGGCATGATGCTGACCCATCCTAAATGAGCAGAGACGTGTAACAGAGCCAAGACGGTATGGGACATGGCATAACAGCATGTGTACACCACACGTGAATGCATGCTGGTGGGAGTGTGTACACAGTACCTGTCCATCCCATTCAATCCAGGATGCCAGCACTTTGAGCAATGTGTAGTCTGCCCACATCTACTGTCCATTGTCAGGTAGACCGACACATAGCTCACAAGGCTACACATCTTTGTGGGTGGACTCACTGTGTCCAACACTGCGCAGCCCTCAACGTACTCGCCCTGTGAATGGCTCACCCCGCAATGGAGGTCACATTCAGTGCCACCATCTCTCACACACATCCCTATCACAAGGCCTGGAGTGTTTAATCGACAGGGCTGAGTTAGCGCATTTTCTGAGAGTTGTGAGATAATGACACATGTAACCCACTGTACAGTCAGTGTAGTTTCCTTCTAGGGTTGGGCGGTCAATGTGCAGCCCAGGTCTGCCGAGACTGAGAAGGCCAGCAGGGAGCCAGCCAGCCATTCACACAAGCAATAGCTGCCCAGAATCATGCATTCCCAAGTGTCTGCGTCACTGGGTGTCTGACATGAAAATGGCATGTACCACCACTCGGGAGGGACATGCATGGGGAAACACCAGAGAGCCTACATGCCCCTTCCACCTGTTGTTAGCATGGTAAGCGGTGCATGTTGGAACCCCACAGGCTCAGACTCATAGTGCTGCGGATGAATGACATGTGTGTCCCCCACATGCACTCCCACACACACTGTAGTTGTCTTACACACACATGACTTTTGCCGGTATTCGCCTTGGGCAGTGTGCGTGGAGCTCGGAATCCAGGAACTGCAGCTCCTCGCCGGTGAGTGGACCTGGACATATCATCTGAGTCGTTGACATTAAGGTGGACAGGTGGCAGCAGCAGCAGGTGTTGTTGAGGGGTGGCAGTCAGCAGTCCCTGGATGCTGTTGTAAAGCCTGTCACCCTCCCACACTGATATAGCCCCCTTGGGGCTGTTTCTGCGTGTCCAAGCTGCTGTGATTGGTGTACCACTCAGCCTGTGTACGTTGTGTTGTTGGTGTGTGCCATACTCACCCGAGCTCGGAAGCGGTGTCAGGCACAGCAGCTAGGTATATTGCCGTGGTGTTGCCGCTACCCACATATGCAGTCTGAATCCATCATCATGCCTATCAAGCTAATATGGCCTTAATCCCCATGTGCATGCTCATAGCAATGGTATGTGTCAGTGGTAAGGGGACCTGTGTAAGAGTAATGTTGCTGTGCTGTCCCTACTTGTCAGCTGTTCGTTGATACTATTGCTTTGTCAGTGATCTTTGTTTTGTGTATGTGTAAATGCCATGTTGTGTGTTGCATTGACATGTGTCCACTTCCATCTGTCCTAGGAGGAGACCAAACATACATCGCCCCTACCAATTGCTGGCAGACATGGAGGATGTGGAGGTCATAAGGAAGTTCCGTCTGGACCGGCCCACCCTGCATCGCCTATGTGCCATGTTGGAACCCCACCTTCGTCCTCGCAGGGTGTATCCTACTGCATTCACCCCCACGGCCAAGGTGATGGCTGCACTGCATTTCTTCGCAACCGGTTCATTCCAACACAAGGTGGGCAGTGGAGGTGGGATGTCCCAGCCCATGTTCAGCAAGGTGCTACGGGATGTCCTGTCAGCTCTGATGCTGTACAGGAACCGGTACATCAGATACCCCAGGGCCCGTGATTTGCCTGCGGTGAAGGGTGCTTTCTATGCACTCGGACGCATCCCCCAGGTTGTTGGTGCAATTGATTGCACCCATGTTGGCCTTGTTGCACCACAGGCCATGGAGCACATCTTCCGTAACCTGAAACATTTCCACTCCCTGAATGTGCGAGTGGTGTGCCTGGCGGACATCATAATCACACACGTGTGTGCGAAGTTTCCCGGTTCCACCCTTGACTCGCACATCATGCGCCACAGCATCCTCCCACGTCTGATGACCAATCTGCAACCGGACCGTGCATGGATTGTTGGTGACTCTGCATATCCTAATGGGCCTTGGCTGTTGAGTCCACTACGCAATCCTCGTACACCAGCTGATGTCAGGTACAATGAGGCACATGGGAGGACCAGACGTGTGGTGGAGCGGACATTTGGACTCCTGAAGTCCAGATTCAGGTGCCTGGACCACACCGGGGGTGCACTGGCATACTCCCCACAGAAGGTGAGCCAGATTGTTGTGGCATGCTGCATGCTGCACAACCTCGCTATTCGCAGGCGGATTTCCATGATAGTGGATGACGGTGATCAGCCAGGGCCCACGCCTGCAGGCCAAGCCGTATCCAGTGACGAGGACAGTGGAGAGGAGGAAGCAGTGGATGAGCGTCAGCAGCTCATCGCCCGCTACTTCACTTGATGGTGAGTGACCATGTACAACGGCTGATGTCGCTGTAGTTGTGTATGTGTATGTGTGCATTGTCAGGGCGGCCTATTGTTGACTGAGTGCTGTGTGGCAATGGTCCATGTCCAGGGTAGTATGCCACTGAGAGTGGCTGTGACATTGTGCCCTGTTTCTCTGTGAGATGTGTGTACATTGCTTAGGCCTGATGACAAGTACTGTGTGATGAGTGTGTGACACACACAGTCAATGGACTCTTGTTCTGTTTGTCACCCCTAGGTCCCTACAGCCTCTCCTGGCCTATCGACAGAACACACTACAGATGAATTTCTGAACATGCTGACGTTTGTGCACCACTGATAATAAACATAGCAGATGACACAGGATGTGATACAGGTGTAGTTATTTTAAAGGTGACATGTGATTGTGGGAAAGGTGATCAAGAAGGTGGTGCATGCTGTACAATGAGTTGACGGTCCTGTCCGCGTGATGGTCAAGGTGTACCCATGTTGTCCTGGGTCCGCAGTCCAACAGACATTTGCCACTCGACTGGCAGTGTGGGGTAGGATGGTAGTCCAAGTGAATGCAGGGGGTGGCCACCATGGCTGTCTGACTCACTGGCGTTTGGAGCGTGCGAAGTCCTCCCTGGACATCTGTTTCCTCTTCGGACGGCCCCTTCCACGTTTGAGAGGAGGGGGTTGTGTTTGTGGACTGCTGGTGGTGGCTGAAGATTGCCCACTCACTGTGGACGCAGGGGAACTGGATGTTGCACGTCCCTGCGCCCCAGCAGGTGGTGGCGTAGGTGGTGTGGTTGGCCTTGAGTGGGCCCTCACCTCCACCACTAGCTGGCCCATGAGGTCCACAAGTCGGCCCATGTGGGCGTCCATGGACCTCAACTCCCCAAGGACTTCCCTCTTGTCGGAAGCTGACCTGGCCCATTGTCCCTGGGCCTCTTCATAGGCCCCAAGGACTCTGGCTATTTGCGGCAGGGCTTGGCTCCCAGGCTCTGTTGGCCTTGGCCTGACCCTGCTCCTCCCACCTGGACTGCTTCCACCGACCTGCCCACTCGCCACATTGGTCACCCGGGCCCTCCTCCTGGCTCCCAGGGTAGATGTTGAGGTTTGTGCCACCTCTTGGGATGGCTGAGTGGTCAGGGAGGCCGTGGTGGTGGTGATGGTGGTGGTGGTGGTTGTGGCGGTGGTGTTGGCCGCAATGACCGTGGCAGCAGGGGCCTGGGACTGGTCACCAGCCCTGTGAGATGGGTTGGTGGGTAGGAGGGGTCCTGGGGTGCTGTTGCGCCCTGCCACGCCAGATGTGCCAGGTTGGGTGTCCTCGTCCGTAGAGGTGTCCAGGCTTTCCACATCCGTGAGTCCGTGTGAGGGGCTTGTGGACTGGCTGTGATGGCTGGTGTCTCCATCCACAGCATCATGCTGTTCGTCACCTGTGGGGCGGAGACGAAAAGTTATTGTGTTGCACCTTGCAAGGTTTGTGTTAGATGTCTGACATGCACAGTTTGTGCACAGTTGTGCACTGATTTGCCGGATGCGTGTGTATGTCTCTACAATGTGTGTGCGTGATCAAGGCAATGGAATAGTGTGATGGGTGCATCTGGCATGGGACGGATTTGTAATGCCAATTGGTGTGTGTTGCAGTACCCCTACATTTTGTGGCTTTGGTGGGAACGGGGTATTGCCCCATGAACGCTTTGGTGTTGGAATATGGTACTGTGGTACATACTGTGACATATGGGTGCAGAAGGGGACATGTGTTTTGGCCACACAACACTACAGAGACAAAGGTGTGTGTATGTCTGACTTAGCCAGCATATCTGCTCACTGTTGTCATTAATGGGGATTCCACAGCAAGCATTGTGTTGAGTGAGTAATGGTTGTATGCCACACGACGTATTGCACATGGTACAATTCCTTGGTGTGCGTGCTACTCTCACCCATGTGCAGCAATGCAGTGCTCTTGGGGTGCTGACTACATTTTGTATGTTGTTACTCACAGTGTGACGTGCGCTTCAGACACAGCAGACTCATTATTGGTCATCGGCAGGACCCTTTGCTGTACTACTGTCTATGGGGCAACTGTTTAGATGATATACCTTTCATGACACTGGGGCTGCATGATGAGATGGATGAGATTTTGAATGTGCATTGTGTATTTGTGTGGTTCATGGGTCCAGTGGTGTATGTGACATTACTGGGGTTACACTATGTTTCATTTGGACGAGATAGACTTACATGGGTGATGTTGTACTATGTCAAGGGTAGAAGCAGACACGACTACATGGACAAGACTTGGATGGTGTTGCTGATGTGTGTGATGACTGGCACAGTGCACGCCATGTGGGTCAGTGCTCCAGTTAGACTTGTGCATGCTGACGTGACTCGTTACGTGTTACTGCATTTGAGATGGCTCATGTGGGCTATGACTCTGTAATTGATGTCCGGGTGCACATTGGTCACATGTTTGTGACAGGGAGCAGTGCTACCTGTTCCTCTACTAAGTGACATGTCCCACATGTTAGTCGTAGTACAGTCCTCATGCCTACGGACACCCCGCCCTGTACAGTGGTCTACCTAATTATTGGTTTTGAGGTTGAAATGCAATGGCTACCACATGGTTATGAGAGGGATGGGTGCTCCATCTTGCTGGTCAGTGGGTGTGGGGGCCGTGTTGTGAGTCGTGGTGATGGTTTATCATCCACAGACAGCCCTCCATGTAGGGTAACATATCTACCTGTCGGGTGTAGGTGTGCACTGCAATGGCTGACACATGGGTGTGGGGAGTGCTCCATCTTGCTGCGCTGTAGGAGTGGGGGCCTGGGGGGGTACTTCTGCAGTCCCCCTCCGATACACGGGCCTTGTGGTAAGGCTGCTCACCTGTTACTTGTTGGTTAGTGCAGCTATGGCTGACACATGGGTGTGGGTGTGGGGAGTGCTCCTTCCGGCACATCTGGGGTACAGAGGGGCCTGGTGGGAGTTGTGGTGCTGGCTGACTGTACACATGCCCCCATGGTTTTCTTTGTTGGTGCCTATGGGCTGAGTGTGTGTGAGTGTCTGTTGCATATGTGAGGGATGTCTTGTGAATTGTGTACTGGACATGGGGGTGTTCGGCCCTCGGAGCTATGGCATTGTGTTGGTGCATGTCTGTACATGGCGGTGTGCTGGTATACATTTGTTTGTACTTACCAGCCTCCACTCCCCTGGTATTCCGATGAGACTCTCCGGATGTAGTATGCCTCGCACCTTCTCCTCCCACGCCTTGAAGGTCTTGAATGGTGCGGGAGTTCCGCCGCCAGTCCTGTCAGCCAGCTCACGGTTCTTGGCCTCCTTCTTCCTGACCACGCTTTTCATGTCCTGCCACCTCTTGGTTATTTCCCCCCGGTTGCGTGGCACGTTCCCAACTGCATTCACCTGGTCTACGATCCTTTTCCACATCCTGTTTCTGGTGGATACTGGTGTCTGTTGGACCTGGTTCCCATAGATTTGTGGGTACACCTTGATGACCTCGTCGACCATGACCGTCAACTCTGTGGCAGTGAACTTGGGCATTCGTTGTGTTGCCATGGTGCGTAGTGTAGTTTTTGTGGTGCTGGTGTGGTGTGTT